>CM060958.1:96855518-97535518 GCA_030765055.1 Mantis religiosa
CCTTATACATTTTCATTTTTGTAACCTTTATCACTCTGTTTTTAAAAGTTCTTTGGATTGTTCCACATATTGCTTTGAATTTGTTTACTATTTCTTCTATATCAACATTGTTTCTAAAACTTATGTTACATCCTAAATATTTAAAACTCGATATTTGTTCTAAAATCCTATTTCCTAAAACAACTTTTGATCTTCTATTATAATTTCCTTTAAAAGCCATAATGTATTTTTTTCTTCTGATGTTTTAAAATTGTACTTCTGTACTATATTATTTAGAACATATATTGATTTTTACAGTTGATTTTCATTCCGATGAATCAATATTTGGTCATCTGCAAACAACAGGGTATTAATATAAATATTTTCTTTTATTTTGATTCCTGGGTCTACTAAAATCTTCCATTCATTTAGAATATCGTCCATATAATTACTAAAAGGAGTAGGTGATAAGCTACACCCATTTCTTAGTCCAGTATTAGTAGAAATTTGTTCTGTTAACCTATCCCCAGTATCAATTCTTATAGTTGTATTTGTGTATATGCCTTTTATTGCATTAATAATATGTGGTGGGTAACCCTTACTTTCTAATATTTGCCGCAGTTTTGATCTATTTATTCCAACAAAACCTTTTCCAGGTCAATGAATGTGATATCTGTTTCCAAATTCTTCTCCCTTCGTTGTTCAATTATTTTATTAAGGACAAATACGTTATCTGTACATGATCGGCTTTTGCTGAATCCACTCCGGTCTTCCCCTATAAGGCACTCTGTAATATTTTTCAGTCTATTATTTGTTATTTTAGTATATATTTTGTACCTTGTGTTCATTAAACTTATCCCTCTATAATTTGCACAGTTTTTGCAATCTCCTTTTTAAATATATTTTAATTAGAGCTATTGACCATGATTCAGGTATTTTACATATTTGCCATAAATTATTAATTAAATGTAGTATTCTTAATTTGCACATTATCCCACTGTGTTTTATAAACGATATATTAGTACCGAGATATATCGATATCGTCCCATTTATAATACCAGGGCTCAACGCCTACATCGAGAAGGCTATTAGTGAAAGACATGATTTTGAAACATGACTGATGCTACTAAATCTTTGCCAAGACGGAAGGAAGTTAATTTACGAGATGTGAATTTACTCAACAGCCAAGCATAGCGTGTGTATGTGCTAAGCCAATAAGTATACCGGAGGGTATTCATTGAGTTTACGGTTGTGGGTTTCTTCACGCTCTGGTTTGCCAAAGAAAAACAAGCTTGGATAAACAATAAACAGACTTGATCAAGTATTTGCCACAGACAGAAATAAGGTTTTTCTTCTCATAGTTTTATTAGAAAATGCGAAGGCTGAATGATTCTCACAGAGCTTTCTGTTCTTGCCTCACAACGTGCGGTGGAGCCACTAATTGCTTTTCCAGCATGTAATCTGCAATGCTGATGTAATTTTCATGACTTATTCCAAGAAGGAGCCTTCCATTTCAAGTTCGCAGCCTCGTGTAGGTTTTGTAAACAAAAAAAGGTCGCGCATCCTTTGTGACACTTGATCACAAAACAGGTGAATGTAGAATCAAGAGCAGTGTGGTTTATTAAGACGTGTTCGGGGATCTCAAAGAACATTAGGGTCCATTTCAACCATGTTGTATCATACGTAATGTCATATTACGTCCTACATTTACAGGTTGCTATGGTTATTTTTCTGCATTACTAACATGTTGATAAACCTCATACAGCTCAAAGAATAATGGACAAAATCCAGAACAAAGAGATACACATGTATTTGTATATCTTGACAGATGGAGAGTGATGCGCACTGATATCTGGACGAGTCCACTTCAGAACGGTTACAACTGGAGGGGCGGGCAGGTCAGTTGCGTATCAGTTGCGAGCAAGTACAGTACGCGCAAGAAAAGTTGAGCGCTGGATTTACGGCGTGGTGCGGGCAGAGGTGAAGAAGCGAGAGCTGACGCTCTTTTGTTTCTGCAGTGTGGTCAACCTTGAAGAGCACAATTCAGTAAAATAACGTGTAAGATAAGCGAAGATATCACCAGTAACGTTGCATCCTCTGAAAACATTCGTTAGTTTTGTCCACGACAGCTCAATTGCATTCAGATCACAGTTATACGGAGGTAGACGAATAATAATGTGTCCCCTTTCGAAAGCCATAACATCCACAAATGTTCATACAAATATAAATCATTTTCAAGTAAATGCTGATGTACATTACCACCACACTCGTAACAAGGATAAAGTGGCAATTCAAGCACACCAAACGGACCTTTACGAAGGAAGCTTTAACAAACAATGATGTTATATAATAAACTTCCAAATTCATTTAAACAATCTGCATCATTAAAATACTTTAAGAATAAGGTTAAGACATTTTATACGGTTAATGAATTTTGAGAACTATAACCATGTAAATGAGCAATGGAAGCATAGTACATTCACAAATGTGTAATAGTTATATTATGACATTTCATGTAGTAAATTCGTCTATCCAAATACCACATGAAACCATAGAAATGCTACTTACTGTGTATATTGTATACAATCAACTTGACTTTACGTAATTACTTTATTTATACATTTTAACGTGTCTCATAACATGTATAGGTTGCCAAGGACAAACTAAAATTCTAATTCTAACATACCATTGTTGTAAACTGGTTAGATAATTAACCTCGAAATTGATCAAAACGAAATATGGCGGACATGATAACGCTTAGCATATTAGCCAATAGATGTAAGTGTATGGCACATTTAAAATTTCAAAGTTGTCATCTATGTTTACGGAGTTAAACGAAACTTACCGAATGAGGGCTTGGAACCCGATCGCTCATCTTATCGCGCGCATATTGTAAACAAGTTCTGAGCTACTGAGTAATATTACAGATTGTTTCAAAATGTGCGTGTTTCCTGGTTCCAAGGGAGCATTTAGAAATGGCGCATACTAGTAGCACATTAGAAAATAAAGCGCTAAATTTAAAAACACGAGAAGTAATAAACAATGTCTATAAATTTATAAAAAAGGAACAATGTTCTGGGTCTGCAATAAAAATCTGGGAAAGGGCATCTGAGGCAATAGTTTTGTCTGCAGCAGTTTAGGTGAGTTATTAAGGAAAGAAAAGCCATTGGCACTAGTGCAACAACGTCCATCTCTATGCCCAGGAAACAAAGATAAAAAACATGCACAAAATAATATTTGGATGGCTTTAATTCAGAAGTAATTAGGTGAACTGCGAATAACTTTTAGAACACAGAAAAACAAAGACCAACATTGAAGAAAGTGCTTATGAAGCTTCAAAATTCTATTGACTTCCAAGGCAGTGTCTGAACATGAAGAAGACTTCTTTGGAGTTATATATAAGAAATCGAGCGCAACAAACAAATTGTAATGGAACATTGTACCATACGGGCAAAAAGGCTTAAGTACGATATATACGAAATATTCAAAGATATCACAATGAAGTTTTTATGGATGAAACCTATATCAATGCAGCACATACTGGGCCATACATCTAGACTGAAACTCAGTACAGGGACTCTGCAGCGATGTCGAAAGGCCGACAAATGGTTATGATGAATGCTAGAGGAGAACAGGGTTTTGTTTCAAACGCCTATGTACTATTTAAAATCCAACAAAAGTGTAGAGATTACTACGATATTAAAAATTCCAAATAAATTTATAACAGCTGCAATACTGCCTTCGAGAGCGACATTCAGTGTACTCCCCTATCGTAAAATTACGATAATCTCAATGCGGTGGAAGTGGATACGCGAGTTACGCGCGTCAAACCTACAGTGAAGACTAGCGCATAACCTCGATGTGTTCACCTGATGATCTAGCACACCGCCTACTAGCTCTGCAGGCAAGCACCCGGGACCTTTTAGGCAACACTCTACCCACTCCGGGTGGCCGAAACCTGCCCGGAGGTACCCGATCTCCCGCGGGTATCGGGAACACATTGCTCCCTCGAGTCCAACCCAATCCGAACAACTCCCAATCAGGGAGGGGCTCGAATGTTCGGCCCGAGGTTCCTCTAATAACGTCAAAGGTACCACGAGTGCTAACGGTCCGCAGCGCCCGCATCACGGTAGCTGAAGGGGACGGATCCCCTGCGCTCCCGACTGTCGGCCACGTACCCATATACGCAAGGGAGAGGAGGTGATCAACCAGCCGATACGGGGTCGATGTGGTCAGCGTCATGGCGCCACAGCTGGAAAGGCTTTCTTCACTGTGATTAGCTAGCTGTCGTATCTCCTCAAATTCCGCAAAACGCTCAATGGGCACCGCGAGAATATATTTAGAAAATTTTCATGACAAATGAAATGTATATCCTTAATTTTCTGTCAACATCCTAAGTATTCCTCCTTATTTTTTGAATAACTGATAAACTGTAAGACATACAAAAATAAAGCAAAAGAAGGTAGAACCTCTTGATACATATATTTTATATCAAGTAGACTTTTATGTGGATTGAAGCATTTCCGAGATAGTCTTTGTTAATTGACTCAGTTTTGGAACTTATTAATTTATTTAACATGCACTGATAAGGCAGCAAATAGGATTGCATAGCCATTCATATGTTTTTTCTTTTAATTTAATTCCTCCGAACTTAAGTCATATCGGACGATGAATGAAATGATATTCGAATGAGTACAGAAAACATAGAGCTTAGAGTTACAAGATATTCATTTTTCACGGTAAGGGAAAACCTCCAACGCTAACTTATATCCGACGATGAATGAAACGATGTTGAAATGAGTCCACGATACATAGAGCTTAGAGTTACCAGACATTCCTCTTTCAGGATAAGAGAAAACGTTCCGAAAAATACTTATCAAGATACTGTGACCCGGAGTCACACTCGGGACCTCTTGAACGTGAGGCTGACATACTACAATATGCGCTACCGAAACGGGCAGTATTTGTACAAACGTCAGTAGAGATATATCTATCTTCGTTAACATATTGTTAATCAGTATTTATAAATACCTTACGTTTGATATTGCAGAGGTACATTGCAAAACAGATGGTGTTGTAAATTGGACGTATTCACTGTAAGAGAGGGTAACCGTTTCCAATTACAAAGAATAGAAACAGAAACTGACGGAGAGAGAATAATTTAATTTTCAGATAGAACATGGAACAATAAAGTGTTCAGAAGAATGAAATAATGTGCAGAATAGGAAATGGCAGAGGGGGAAGTGTAATTTAAAATGCTGCACTGCTAGATAAGGGAACTGACCAACGTACTGGACTCTGGGGAACCACTCAATATTTCTGATTCTGGCTATTTTACTCGTTCACTGCATTTCTGACATGCGTTTCTGACTGTTTGCTCCAATGTAATACAATTCTTTACAGAAGAGAATACCATTTTGAGCTACACATAACGACTGAAAAATTCCTACACCCTGGCTGTTCAATAAACAACGATCACACTATTTTTTTGAGAACGTACCTTTACTCATTCTCATAATTTTGATTGTCCTTCTGAAAATAGTCTCCACTGAATGCGATGCACTTGTCCCAGTGTTTCTGCCAGTCTTCAAAGACATGCTGAAAACAATTTTTGAGAGGTCCTTCAAAATTGCCGCCGCAGCCTTCACCACTGCATCTGTTGATCGATAATGCCTCCCGCGAAGGGGATTCTTCAGGTTAGGGAATATAAAAAGTTACATGGGCCTAAATCCGGACTATAGGGAGGGTGGAGGATGCACTTCACGTTGATATTTGCAAGATATTCAGCAACAACCTTGGCAATATACGGCCGCGCATTATCATGGTGCAGCATCCAGCCTGCTTCACGGAAATGTGATCTTTTGCGCCTGATATGGACTTGCAATGTTTTCAGGACATCCCTGTAATATTGTCCAGTTACTGATGTGTGTGCAGGTACACACAGATAAACCATTCCATGGATATCAAAGAATTATTTGACCATAACTTTCCCAGCAGAAGCAACCACCGGGGGTGGTGATGAAGGACATTTCCACACTGAGCTTTGCTGTTTGCCCTCAGAATCAAAATAATGTAGCGAAATTTCATCAGCAGTGTTTAAGCTTGGGAGAAACTCCGTATCTTCCTCTAACACCAACTTTATCTGCATGCAGACCTGCATTCGAATATACTTTCATTCGGGACAGTCTTGAAACCCATCGCGCACAAACACGTCTCATGTGTAATGTTTCTGTCACCAACGTGTTGGTGGCACCAAATGAAATGTTCAGTATTTCGGAAAGGTTAAGGTAATTCGTCGTTTTTCTCTCACAATGACAGCAGCAGTGTTGATGTTTTCTTCCGTAAAAGCAATAACTGGAACACCGGGTCCACCTTCCTTTGAAATTGATTGTCTCCCCTCTTTAAATATTTTAAACCATCTTTGAGCTGTGCTGTAGGGAAGAACAGATTCTCAATAGGCCACCTGTAACATTGTATAGGCCTCAATTGAAGAGTTGTTGAGACGAAAGCAGAATATCAAAGCCGCATATAGTTCCTGACGTGTTACATCCATTGCAGCGGTAGGCGATACTGAATATGTCTAAACTTGTCTGGTGCTCACAGGCGGGAACCAGGAATACCAACAATGAAACTACTATGGCATGTTGGTTTGACATTAAGCTAACAGAATATAATAAGATTTAATTTTAGTGATAAAAATTATGGCCGTAAAAATTATGATCATTCTTTATTGAACAGCCCTCGTGCATCCTGAATTGTCATTGGCTGAAATATTAGACTGGTCTGACTGAATTACAGTAGTACAAAATTGATATCTATCGAGTAAAAGCTGAACTGTATTTGGATGGTTTATCCGTACAATATTTAGTCTTTGCATGAACAAAACTTTGCAGATAATGACAACTTTGATTATGAAGAATGAAAACTTGCTTCTGATTAACGATAATGGCTTAAAGATCATTAATTTTCTGACGGAGAATATCTACGAATACGTGTGAGAGCAATAGATTGTACTTTCGAGCACTTTTTAAATTTTTTTACCAATTCTCTACAATCCATGTGTCCAATAATGGTGATTATATTGCATCAGAATTTTGCTTATTGCTAAACAAAACAGCAATCACGTATGAGAATGTGCTGACTGAAATTGCGAATGCCTGTAACAACCTTCAGCAGTTGTGGTAGATTTTGAAGTGGCCATACATAAGACAATTTATCACGTACAGGCTTTCTGGACAATGTTTCAAACTTCAGTATGTAGCAGGAATTGTAGTGCTGATGGGAAGATGGGTTTCTCGAAGTCCCGCTTTGCGGCGATCATGTGGAAAAGGATTATTCTCATCTGATGTCGTCCCTGCCCGCTTCGGTAGTGTAGATGGTAGCGTGTCTGCCTCACGTTCAAGAGATCCCGAGTTCGAATCTCAGTCAGGGTGAGTTACCTAGATAAGATCTTTCCGGGGTTTTCCCTCATCCTGAAAGACGAATGTCGGGTAATTCTTAAGCTCCATGTACCTCGGACTCATTTGAGTGTCATTTCACCCATTTCATTCATCGTCCGATGTGACTTAACGACATTGGAGGTCGTAAATTAAAAAAAAAAAAAAAAAAAAAAAAAAAAAAAACAACTGATGTCGTCCCGAATTGCAATCGTGGTTGTGGGTTGTATTCGGTCCTATCTGGCACTTCGATGCTTCAATGAATCTAAAATATCTGTGGATCTGCTTCAGTCTCAACTAAAAGTACTCTTGAATTTTCAGACGTGGTTAGTTAACTGATGGCTATACGGGATAATATGAAGAAATGATTAATTTCCATCAATTAACTAAAACTAATAATAAGGGTTAAATGACGAAGGCTGGAACTCAAGTCGCCACAAACAGTGTATCTCGAATACGAGAGCCCCTAGTAGTCTACTGGGAAAATATTCGAGTTAAATGGACAATTTAATGTCATGACGGCAAATTAGCCATGGTAGCTCAATGGGTTAGAGCGAATCTACGGAAACCAGGAGGTCCGTTGTTCAAATCCCGGCCGTGGAATTGAATTTTTCGTTTTGATTCTATGTATCAACATACATGAATTCTCCTGCACTTGGTTGGCCCTCTTTGGGTTTTGGACTTGAAAAGTAATTCCATTGGTGTGTTTTTCTCTGTGTCATAATGATCAAAACAGGATTCGTAAAAAAATATGATCTTTCATTGTTGACATGGTGAGCTTTCTATTCATCGCTCACCACACACACACACACACACACACACACACACACACACACACACACACACACACACACACACACACACACACACACACACACACACACACACACACACACTTGCTGCAACATTCCTATACTCTAGAGCATTTCGTACAACGCCTTCAGCTGATCTGTAGAATACATCTATAATCTCTGCAATCTTTGTTAATGACAAATGAACGTCTTACCGTAACATGACACAAATTGTGTTGACATTGTTTTCAGTCTACGAAGTCGAGGGCCTTCCCGAGTGTGGAGCATCCTCAATGTCATTTTGACCCTCCCAAGATCGTTTTAACCATCCCAAAACTTGTGATTTCGCCATGTCTTGTTCTTTGTAAGCTTGCTGCAACATTTCATGGAGTTTTGCTGAGAAGGACGCAAAAACTGACACGCACTGCTGCAACCTGAGATCGCTTTCGGGTGTAGTAAACATGCCCGTACTATCCTCCTGCTTCCCTCTAACTGCGTACCACCAGGTGAATGATGCGTATGGTATTATGTCACTCGATGTAAGACTTCTGCCAAGACCAAAAACAAGCGCGGGTGCATTAAAGTGGATACAAAAAAGTCCGCTTACATTTTGACACCCCTTCGTATATCACGTAAATACAACGGGGTATCAAAAAGTTTTAATTAGCACCCGGTTGTTTTTTGCTAGATTGAAGAACATTTGTCAGTCATCATTGATCCCTCGGGACATAATGTTAGTAGTTTCACTGATTTGAATCCTTTTATTTTTTACAGTGAGTGACAGTAGTGACTGAGGTGTCAGATGCAGAAAATTGAGGCTCGTAGTGTGATCAAGTTCCTGCATTTGAAGGACAAAACTGCCCGGGTAATCCATGACGAGTGACGGCTGTTTATGGAAATGATTGCCCATCGTATGGCAGTACTGTGAGGTGGAAAAGGAATTTTCAAACTGGTCACATGTCGCTGACAGATGAGCCAAGAGCTGGTAGACCGTCAATGACAGACGATGCTGTCACAGTGAAGAAAGTGGAGTGTTTAATACTGGAAGACAGAAGAGCAACCATCCAAATGATCATGAATGAGACACATCTTAGTTATGGTAGTGTGTGGAAAATTACTCATGACGAACTGCACATGTCTCAGGTGTCTGCACGATGGGTTCCACGTTTGCTAACCCCTTTCCAAAAGCAAACACGGCGTGCCCTTTCAAGACAGATGTTGGAGCAGGATGAAGATTATTTGTTTGATTGTCTGGTATCCATGGGAGAATCCTGGATCTATCAGTATGACCCAAGACAAAAACCATGAGCATGGAATGGAAACATGCCGATTCCTCCTTTCCAAAAAGGCAAAGGTATCGTACAAAATTCAGCTGGGAAGTTCATGCTTTCAATTTTCTGGGACTGTCGTGGAGTTATCCTTACAGATTATCCTGACAAGGGTCAAACCATCACTGGCAAATACTACTGCAATGTTCTGGACAAGTTACGAGCAGCTCTGATTAAGAAACGACGCGGTATGCTCTCCAAAGTTGTTCGTGTTCTGGCTGACAATGCACCAGCTCATTCATCTCAAGTTGTAGTTGACAAAACAAAGGAATGTGGCTTTGAGACCTTACAGCATCCGCCTTATTCGCCCGATCTCGCATCAAGTGATTTTCTTTTGTTCCCGGAAATGAAGAATCCGTTGCGTGGTCGCCGATTTGACAATACAAATGACGTCATTAATGAAGTGGAAGAGTGGTTTAAAGCAAATTCTGCAGACTTCTACAATCAAGGTATTCGGAAGGTCAAGAAATGCTGGGAAAATGTGTAAATTTGGATCTTGACTACTTAGAGAAGAACTAAAAAGCACATATCATCACAAACTCTCTATCACATTTTTAAAGGGTGATAATTAAAGGTTTACAACATCCCGTAGTAGTTAACCTTGAATTCGCTCACGTGCTGACCCGGGAAATCCCGCGAAAAATCCCATGGGTCAGGTAGGTTGGCCATGGTAGTCGAACCCAGACCTCCCGAATGCAGGCCACGGATGAAACCGCCTGAACATCCAACTTGGTTCTTACGTTTTATTAATTATACTAACGTTATTCAAAATAAAGTGAGATTCGGATGCTATTCGCAGGAACTTCAAGATATTTCGTATGTCCTAACATACCGTTACAGTTGGTTACAATGGAGAGATTTCTTGAAAATCACAGTCATGCTACAACTTCGGGATGTACACTTGGTTACTTAACAAAGAAGAAAATTCAAATATGCTTCTTGATCGATTGTTACACTGGCACTCTTCAGTTATTCTGCTATTTTATTTCCAACCCTTTTGCGCTACCAACTCTTCGTCTCCGGAGTGGGTGTAACAAATCGGTTACTTTGTCAAGTTTATTACTGCAGATTACACGCAGGAGGTCGTGGGACAATTAAATTTCTATTGCAATTTCCTTTTTGCTTGGGGCTTCTTCTTTCTCCCCTATCAGAGGTTCACAACGCCTGAACTGCCCAAGTAAGGAGCTTCCTTGTACTGTATAATTACGTTTCCATCGCCATCAAAGCAAATCGGCAGACAAGAGAGGTGCCTCGGGCATTGTT
This sequence comes from Mantis religiosa, assembly GCA_030765055.1. Lineage (NCBI taxonomy): Eukaryota > Metazoa > Arthropoda > Insecta > Mantodea > Mantidae > Mantis > Mantis religiosa. The sequence goes on from CM060958.1 coordinate 96,866,316, forward strand.
CCGGGTTCAAATCCTGAATGAAATCCAATGTTGCCCGCTTCTGTAACTTAGTAACGTCACGTTCAAGAGGCTCAGATTTCGTATCTGGTCACGGTGAGTCATCTGGAAAAATAAACATTCTTTTACAGTAGCCGTGTGTAGACTAAAGTTTGAATGAGTAGAGCCAGACTGAAAAATTCAATGCCAAAGCCGGGATTTGAACCATGGATCTCCCACTCTCCGTACGGTTGCTCTAACCGACTGAGCTAGTATGGCCAACATGCCGACATAAAATTTAATTCTCCAGCTGGAGAATTATTATCTGGAGAAGTTATTCCTGACGTAACAATGATTTAACAATCGTCTTATATGACTAAGAATTCACAGATAATGTGAATTGTCCAATTGCACAAACTCAAAATGTTCTTTATTTCCACCGAATTACAGTTGGAACACTTGCCGATTACACAGAATTACGTAGCGCACACAATTACAATTCACCAGTTCGTCTGTCACAGGTCCACTCTGCACTTGCAATTACGCACAACTCCTCCGATGCACATTGACAGTCTTCCGGTCCGTTCTCTCACACGGCGCTCCTCACTGCTGCTTACCAAGAACTGAGCTGACTCGCCAACTACAGACCTTATATAGGGAAGATCGGCGTTTCTGGAAGGTTCGCGGCGCGCACAATTATCCCGAGGTTTCGAGACGTCTGGTGGGAGGGGAAAGAGACGGTACAGGGCTCGTGCCACTCGCCTAATCATTCTTTCAGTTAGTGACACGAGACAAATGGGTAGGCGTGGTCTGAATGCTTCCCATCTGGCCCTACTGCCGGCCGGTTCTATCGGGAGTTCCGACATTCGGGTGACAATATCAATTAGAGCTGCAAGAGTACACTGAAGAGTCCCCTTATAATTTACCCTTTAATACAAATAACAAAAATATAGGAAAACGTAGTTCTCTACTTGTGTCCCGAATTTAATGACATCTAAAACAACTCCTGCGAAACAAAAATACGGAAACCGGCGGCACTCTTATTGTACTAGCACTCGACAGCCCCGTTAATAAACAAAATTAGTTTAAGACACAGGGGAAAGTCCGGACAATAATTCCCTCAGGAAGCTATAATATTAAAGAAGAAGATGCATCCGAATTGGCATTAAGTTCACAATGCTTCACAACTTAATTAGTTACGTTTCTTTGACCCAATTAATTTCTATACTCACGCCATCTCCTGAACTGGCGCTTAATTTATTGAAACAGTCTTTTGTTCAGTAATACAAATATTCATAGTGCTTTGTCTTTGTTTATACAGGATGTATATAAATGAATATCGGGGTTTTAGCTCTTTATAATATTTATTACAGTCAACTTACAGTTATAACTGATATGTCAAATGAAAAAGCAACTCCTACCCTTTGTAACACGGCACACATCAAGTCTATAGCCGAGTTCTTCCCAAACATTGATAATTGTGTATTCAGTAATTGTAGCAACAGCTGATTCACTCCGGTTTCTTATTTCAGGAAGGTCAGCTGGTAGCGGAGGCACATACACACGATCCTTGATGAAGCCCCAAAGGTAAAAATCGCATGGCATTAGGTCAGGAGAACGTGGAGGCCATGCATAGGAAGCCCTTTCATAGCGGCCCTTGTGAACTATCCAGCGCTCGGGTACAGCGGCGTTTAACTAATCGCGTACTTCGTTATGCCAGGGAAGTGGCGCACCATCTTGCTGGAAAATGACGTTCTCTAGCTCATTTTCTTCCAACTGAGGGAAGAGCCATTGCTCTAGTGTATCCAGGTAAGAAGTGCCACTTACAATAGGTTCAACAAAAAAGAAATGCTCATAAACTTTTCGCCGGGATACGGCACAAAAAAAAATCACTTTAGAGGAATCTCGTTGCACTTGTACCATCTCGTGAGGATTTTCTGATCCCCAGATGCGCACATTATGAGTGTTAACATGTCCACTAAGGTGAAAGGTCGATTCATCACTGAAGACAACACGATCCATAAAATCGTCATCGTCATGAAACAACATGTCGTTTGCGAAGTTGGGACGTAATCCGTGGTCTGTCGGCTTCAGAGCCTGTAATAACTGTAAATGGCAAGGGCGTAGCCGTAAGCGTTTTCTTACAATTTTCCAAACAGTCGACATATGAGCTTGTAATTCACGACTAGCCTTCCGGACTGATTTCTTTGGGCTACGAGTGAACGACTCTCTGAGTCACCAACAGTCTTTTCGCTTACTCTTGGTCGTCTCGTCCTCTTCCCTTTGCAAACACAGCCGGTATCTTCAAACTGATGATACCATCTACGAATGTTATTATCACTAGGAGGATCACAACCGAACTTAATGTGGAACGCACGTTGCACAGTAACTACAGATTCGGCCTTTGCAAACTGCAAAACACAAAACGCTCTCTGTTTACTTGTCGCCATTCTTGCTACTACCGCTGTGTAGCGGATTGCAGCAGAAACATTGCACGCACATGCCCAATGGTACCAACAAACATTAACTGAGTTGCTCTTTCATTTTACATATCAATTATAACTGTAAGTTGAATGTAATAAATATTATAAAGAGTTAAAACCCCGATATTCAGTTATATACACCCTGTATTTGTGTTATATTCCAGTGATTCATTTAGGGTTATATCATTTAATAAATATCCTGATGATGGGAGAGAAGTACGCTTCCGAAACGTCGATTTCTAATCGTTTTTTCAGCTGGCTTGCTTCCCGAGAAGAGCTTGAACATATTCGTTGCCAGGAAAGCTTCAGGTCTTATTTTAATGTTCTTGGTTTTACTATAGTCAGAGTTAGAATGTACTCTGTTGACACATTTCAACATTGATATGTTTCGTACTGGTTCCCGCACAGTTCACAAGAACAGCTTGCACATGGCTCGTGGTATTTTTTGTACACAGTTAATGATGAAAGCCATGGGTTGCTAATTTTATGCTGGGATGTCTCAGAGGTTGATTTTCCTTGGTCCAGTATATTTCCGGAATTACACTAGAGGTGTAGAGGTCCTCGTGGATGTTCCTTCTGCTCGTTCTTCTGTATTCTAATACTTCCTCATATGGGCCGATACATGACAGCAGATATGTCGAAACCTTGTTTAGATACCTAGGTTTTACTCTCTCCAGCGTTTTAAGGCCGCCTTTTTTCATCTCGTCTGTGCCGTTTGTTTTCTCCCCGGCACATTTTTACATGCCGTTCCGGTTCGAGGGCGCTGCTGTCTTGTTGTTTGGGCTTTCCGCCGTTCCTCTCTGGGGGCGCTGCGGTGCCCGAGGCTTCTTGGGTGGCTCCCTCGAACCGGGAGAGTAGTGTGTGCCTGGTTGGTGTCGCGTTGGTGTTTCTAAGGGTAAGTGCTCCATGCTCGGGTTTCCCGATTCTCTCTAAGGTTTTTTTATAAATTGTCTTTTGGTGAGCCGCGTGGTTTTATGGGGCTCTTTCTCCCAGATTGGGACCAGAAGTAGATAGTTACTTTTATGTGTCTGGTTGGTCAATGCAAAGTGTAGCAAATAAAAAAAAAAACAAAAAAACAAAAAAATAAACAAGAAAATAAATCCATGTTAAGGTTTTGATAGAGGCTTATGGTTTTAATTTAATCCCATGACCCTGGGTTGGCCCGCACACGTCTCATATTAGTTTCATATCATACAGTGCTACCGACTTTATTTTCACCCGAAACAAGATCATTACTGTGTCAGGAGTTAGTAATTGTTGGTTCCTTGTATCGTAGGCAGTGACTACTCTGTCCTGCTTGTGTGTCCTGAACATGAAATTCTCGACTGCACTACGACTCCCAGGTATTTGAAGCTATTTACTATTGTCATTGCCATTAGGCAACTATACTCAGTAGCCAACACCGATGAGCCACCAGCTGCCAACCAAACAAAAGAAGGCCAAGCATCGCTTCTGATATAAGCGCGAAGCACAAATAATAACAAGATGTCAGACACTTAAGGTCAAATATTTTTAATGATTGGAAGCTTGTCCTTTGTATTATAAATGTCATTGGAAGAGAAAGGAAGACATAGTCAAAAAACCGAAAGTGATTATTTTCATTGAACAAGGCTAGAGCTGCGGAAATACAGGTTCAAATGGCTGGAAGGAATACCAGGAAAAGGATTACGGGACTCTAAAGCCAGATAGCGTATCAGTGAGCTTACAAATTCACAGGAACATCTAATTAGTTTGCTACCAAGAAGAAGGGCTGCTTTGTCAACAACGGAGTATGTATTTTAAAGTAGTGTTTCTTCAATTGCATCTCGGTTTTGGCTATTACAGTTGAATTTCTCTAAAACGGAACACGAGCTCTCCGGTATTTATTCTCCGTTTAGACAGGTTTCCATCTTACACAGGGTTGTGTTTAAATATAAATAATAATAATAATAATAATAATAATAATAATAATAATAATAATAATAATAATAATAATAATAATAATAATAATAATAATAATAATAATAATAATAATAATAATAATAATAATAATAATAATAATAATAATAATAATAATAATAATAATAATAATAATAATAATAATAATAATAATAATAATAATAATAATAATAATAATAATAATAATAATAATAATAATAATAATAATAATAATAATAATAATAATAATAATAATAATAATAATAATAATAATAATAATAATAATAATAATAATAATAATAATAATAATAATAATAATAATAATAATAATAATAATAATAATAATAATAATAATAATAATAATAATAATAATAATAATAATAATAATAATAATAATAATAATAATAATAATAATAATAATAATAATAATAATAATAATAATAATAATAATAATAATAATAATAATAATAATAATAATAATAATAATAATAATAATAATAATAATAATAATAATAATAATAATAATAATAATAATAATAATAATAATAATAATAATAATAATAATAATAATAATAATAATAATAATAATAATAATAATAATAATAATAATAATAATAATAATAATAATAATAATAATAATAATAATAATAATAATAATAATAATAATAATAATAATAATAATAATAATAATAATAATAATAATAATAATAATAATAATAATAATAATAATAACAAGCATCATCATCATAGGTTGATATGTATTAGTACTATATTTTCACCTTACATATGCCCGCCTCGGTGGCGTAGATGGTAGCCTGTGATCTCCAACTGTAAAGCTTTTACATGCATCGTCAATTTGTATATACATAAAATTAATACAATAATGTTTAAAAATATGTTTACAAAGTTGAGAAGTGTAAATAGCATATTCTACCTAATCTGTCTGTCTCACGTTCAAGAGGTATCGAGTTCGAATCTCAGTCAGGGCGAGTTACCTGGATCAGGGGTTTTAGGGTTTTCGCCTATCCTGATAGACGAATGTCGGGGAACTCTGAGCTCCATGGACCCCGGACTCATTTGAGCACCATTTCACCCATTTCATTTATCGTCCGATACGACTAAACGTTGGACGTACATACTTACATACTGTAAATTTATGGCCTAGTTTCTCTATCTGTTTTCAATGTTCCCTTTCCAGTATAGAACTGTCTGCATATCAACGTCACTTGCTTCATCATATAAAGCATTCAAAACAATATTATAGTGATGTTTGAAATTGTTGAGTCATCCATTAGAAGCTCTGAAATTGTCTTTGCCTAATTTTGTTGTTATATCTAAAACTTGAGTCTGAAATAATGGTTTAAAAATGGGAATTCTTTTATCGCGCGCAACAACAAACCGCTGTAACACAGCACGATTTAGCTCGTAATACTCTGTAGATTTTGTAATAGATTCACATGCTCTGCCATTCGTTTTTGTCACTCGTTTTAATTTTTATTTTGTTCATAATATGATATATCTGACTTTTTCTCCACTCAACAACACAGTTAATTCTTTAGCTGTACGTATGTTCTCTTCCAGTTCTTGAATAACTTTCATTTTTTTCCTCCAGTGATAATGTATTTTATTTAGAACTCATTTTATATATTTTGTGTATACACAGAATATCGTCGCGAGGCATTGTTTTGTGGCGGGCTGCGGTTGAGAGAGAGAGAGAGAGAGAGAGAGAGAGAGAGAGAGAGAGAGAGAGAGAGAGAGAGAGAGAGAGAGAGAGAGAGAGAGAGAGAGAGAGAGAGAGAGAGAGAGAGAGAGAGAGAGAGAGAGAGAGAGAGAGAGAGAGAGAGAGAGAGAGAGAGAGAGAGAGAGAGAGAGAGAGAGAGAGAGAGAGAGAGAGAGAGAGAGAAGTGCGGAGAGAAAGAGCGCCCAAGCCACACCCACGGAGCCGTTGAGCGCTTGTTACTTGCCGAGAGAGAAAAAGCCAGAGAGATGTCTTGACATTTCCCTCTACTTCGCCTGCCGTCGTGAAAAGCCGTGAAGCTTCGACAACTTTCGAGAAACGATGGTTCGCTTATAAATAGGTGGCGCGGCTGTCAGAGCCAGTCAGTGATTGAATGGAGTTGTTAACGAATAGTGTGTGTAGCTGTATGGACGTGTGGCAGACGACCTTGAGGGCTGCGTTTGTGTATGTTACTTAATTCTGCATCTGGAAAGGGCTGTACAAACTGTCTTTCTAGGAAATAAAGAGCATTTTATATTTCTGCAAGCTAGAGTTTTAATTTTACGAACCCACAAAGTCACAATATGTTTTTAAAAGTTACCAAATTTCAGTTTTCTTCCACTCGTACTTGATCATTGTAACAAAGAAACTGAGAATGAGCTCACCACAAAACTGTTGTACCCTTAGCATGTGTTGGAAGAGAGTTGAGAAAGCTAATGGCTTGTTTTACCTTTTCCTCGAAGGATTACAATTGATGATTTTTATGGTTCACAGAACTTCGGTGCAAGACATTCGCCCTCAAAATTATAGCACTTTTTAAAACACATACGTTACTATACATAAAGCAATTAGGCTATTTACGCAAAAGGTTCCAGAAAAATATTTCCGTTCCCGCTTAGGGTACAATTTTTCATGGGAAGTAGCTACGTTTCAAAATTTATTTTCTGCTTATCCAGATTTGCGGCACATAAGGGGTCCATTTTAGTCACCTTTTACTGTATTTTTTATATATACATATTTTTTAAATTAAATAACATAATTGATAAGTGTGGAATTACATGATGTTCATACTCGTTACTTTTTTAAATTCGTCATGAATTATCTTTGGAAGGTAATTGAGTATCAACTTTGATATTTGTGTGATTTTTTATTAGGTGGTCAAAATGACGAAATTATTGACAAATTAGAAACAATAACAGATATGTCACAAATAGCTAACGCTACACGAGAATTATTTGAAGTAAATTTTATGTTTTTTAAAATACGAGGGTTATTCGTAAAGTAAGGTCCGATTCGCCGTAGCTCATCGAGTTTCGCGTATACATTGAAATGTGCATGCGTACCAACTCCCGGCATGCCTTGCGCGTAAACGATACCATTCACATTGGTAGTGTTGCCGTGTGCTGTTAACAGTGACAGAAATGATTTCAACAATTGAGCGGCCCGCCGACTGTGAAATACGATCTGTGATTCGGTTTTTGACGGCAAGAAACATTTCAGCAGTGGACATTCATCGACAGATCAGTGAAGTGTACGGCACCAATACGATGAGTGACAGAAAAGTGCGTGAGTTCGAGCTTTTGTAAGCAAACGCAACAATATCCATAATGAACCGCGATCAGGCTGGCCATCAGTGATCGCAGAAGATTTAGTCAATGCCGTGGATGAAAAGATACTTGAACACCGGCGATTCACAATTTCCACTTTAGCAATGGAATTTAGCACAAAATTGTGTCTGAAAATTTGCAAATTTGCAAATTGTGTTCACGTTGGGTTCCAAGGCTGGCTACTGAGGAACACAAAATGACAAGAATGGCTTGTGCACTGACCTTTCTGAGCCGATATCGTGAGGAAGGAGATCAACTATTGGAACACATTGTCACTGCGGACGAGACCTGGGTTTCTCACATGACTCCTCAGTCAAAACCTCAATCGATGGAATAGCGCCACACATCACCAGTCAATGCCAAGCAAATAATCTCAACACGGGAAGTGATGGCATCCGTATTTAGGGATAGACTTGGAGTGTTGCTAGTCGAGTTTATGGAACGAGAGGCAACCATCATGCAGATGCTTATTCCGCAACTCTGACTAATCTCCGACGTGCAATATAGAATAGGCGACGTGGCCTTCTGACGTCTGGAGTGTTGTTGCTGCATGATAAAGCCAGACCACATTCTGCCAGGCGAACCTAAGATCTCATCAGCTCTTCTGTATGGGAACAGATTGACCATCCACCGTATTGTCAGACCTGGTGCCGAGCGATTTTCACTTGTTCCGCTACCTAAAGGAGTTTCTCGGTGGCAAGCGGTTAAGCACAGATGACGAGGTGAAAGAAGCAGTTGAAGACTATATAAATGTGAGTAGCTGGAATGCTTAATTTGTAAGATAACTCACTCAGACTGATCGATGTTCACCATTTCCTCCAAAAGCACTTTTCGGTCTTTGCTCCAGACCATCTTCAGTGGGTTCTGCTCTAACTACTGCCGGAGGACGTCCATCTGACAAGAAAGTTAAGGCTCCTCCCATTGAATATCTCCTCATTTTTAATGCCAACGTTTGGAACTGGAAGATTGGGGCTGGACAGAGATGATTGGTTGTCACCTGTGATATTAACAGGTTGGAGTTGCTTTGTCTCTGGATGTGAAGAAGTTAAACTGTTGGATGTTTGTTGTGGCAAATATACTTCCTCCTCTATCTAAGTTTTTGGAATAATATCCTGATTATCAGTTGTCTGTTGAGGTAGATGTACTTTCTCTTCCATCTGCTTTATGGGTAATCTAGATTTGTTGAAACTTGGGTTAAATTTAACTTGATCTATATTATTCACAATAGTGGGTTGAGCTACATCGATGTTGACTTGATTGATTTATTAATAAATTGCAGAACACTATTAAATGCTGGTATATCAAAGTTCAAAGTATTTTCTTTTTCACCATTTAGTATATACATTTTTTCACAAATATCTAGTTCATTAACAGCTTGTACATGTTTTAATAGTTGTATACTTTGACCAATTTCATGGTTGTATTTCCAGAAGTGATTGATTTATCTATTTGTTTAAGTTTGTTTCTCAAGTGTTCCATTCGACGAGTTTTAAGACTTCTCTTAGTTTAGATATGGTATTATTCACAGTTGTTACACGGTATTTTGTATACTCCATATAATTTTAATTTATCGACCGTGTTGCTTGAAGATTTCGTAAGTAAATTCTTAAGACTGAAGTTATTTTTTTGGAGCCAAATCTATATTATAATTTTGAAAGATTCTTTTAAATTTATTGAAGGCCCAAGGATGATAGCTCACCTTTAACAACTTGACAATTCTTCTTAAAAAAAGTTGAACACTAGTTATCCTCACAGGCGGCAGAAGTATATGACGTAGAACGTTATGAGATATGTTTAAACAAATATGGTAGCTATGTAGAAAAATAGAGAAAGATGTTTTTGCAAATATCTATGATGGTTCAATTTATAAAAAAAGACCTTACTTTACAAAAATCCTCGTACTAGCCAACAGCTATAAAATATAAAAATCATTTGACTTTAGAAATGATGTTTTAAACATTTTCAGCGTCACCCTCGTGAAAAGTATTGTAAAGGATATTATATTAAGGCTAAAATGAACACAGAAAACTACTATTTATTGAAAAGTGAAGCGGCACAAAATTTGTTTTTATACTTTGGTTATTTGTTTGTGGAAGGATTATAGCATACGTAGAGGAATAATGAAGGAATAAAGTTCATTTAAAATGCTTTGGTGGCAATAATATAATCTGCAATGAATTTGAACATCTCCCAGCTACAGTATTCATCTAAATATACTAATGATTGAAAGCAGAGTGAAAGAAATAAAGCTAAGTCCAGCTCATTAAGCTATGTTTGTAATTATGACCATAGAGCAAACTGATCGTAAATGGCACACCGGTTCTTTTGTAGCACGAGGGCAAGTGTCGGCTGCATAATCACAGATCAATAATTAACATTCATTACTCATTAAACCAGTAATCGTAATGCAAAGGGAGTTTAATAAATCACTCTCTGCACTCAATTAACCCATTCATGATATGGGAGAGAGGCTTACGTACGGCTATTAGCAAATGAAGGATTACCAACTTTTGTTAGACAAATGTATCCGTGGCACTTTTGAGATTGCATAAATTAACATAACCTCACTTCAACACCTCTGATTCCTGATGCTCATATGAGAGCAGTTTGCTAAGTCATGGAAATCACCAGTGAAGTGCGTATTAATTGATTAACTCTATGATATGATTCCGTTGCTAAGGACAGAGAAAATCAACACACTAAAAGAGATAAGACCTGAAGCTTTACTGGCGACGAATATGTTTGAGATCTTCTCGGGAAAGAAGTCAGGTGAAAAGAGGATAAGAAATCGGCCCCATCATCAGAATATTGTGCAGAAATTCAAAATACTACGTATTTCCGTAGACAGATAGTTTGTATAGCTCTGGGAGTAGCAGGATGACGTAACACATCAATAAAGTGTCTCGTGGCTTCACAACGTGTAAACAGATGAATGAAATTACTTTCAAATCACTACGCCGCTGCACGCACACTATTATGATTTCTCCACTCGCTGGCCTGTAGTTTGCGGAGGGTGGTATGAGCCACCGAACCCCAGACCTCGCAACTGTACAGGATCAGAGGCGGAACGACTGCAGTTTCAGGCTGATGGGCATTGTTGAGCGGAAAATAGGGTAAAGTTGCCTGAGCGCAGCGTGGCTGAGGCCGACATTTGCCCTGACATGCGGAGTGAAAGTGAGGCCGCGGTGCATTTGGATTCTCAGGTATTTGGAGGATCGAACCCAGGGGATTCTTCTCCGCCGCAACCTCGCCAGCTACGGACCTTAACCAGCATGAGAGCAGAGCTCTTTTGCCGACTGATGGCCATCCTCCACTTTTCACTCCACCTGCCAATGGCATGGAGCTGTCGCTGAAGCGGAGGGAGACAGTAGCGGACGTTTTTGTTCTATGCCAGTATGAGCACGTAGTCGGCATACTGACACATAACAGTGCGAGGTTCTGTTGGGAGGTCAGCCATGTAGGCGGCGAAGAGTAACGGAGACAGAACACTGCCTTCCGGGACTCTAGCTGATATGGATCTGACAGAGCATAGCTTCCCCTCGACTAGCACACTGATTTTTTTAATTTTTTTTTTAATTCTGCATTTCTTATGTCTTGGCCTCTAGATGCTATACCAAGACACAGTATTACAATTTTATATTGACTCAAACATAGTAATTATATTGATATTTAAAAACATTTTGCAGAAAAGCTAACCTACACTAACCTATCTAATCTAACCTAACTAATCTAATTGCTACAATTGTAGCTTACAGTTTTCACAATCTAAACTACTTCTACCTTCCTATCTCTAATAAAGCCTTTATACTCTTGTTCTTGTGTTGATGTTGACCTCTTCTGTCGCTTCAAATTCTTCTGTTGAATCCAAGATTGTCCTCTTCTATTAGTCCATCGACTAGGCGAAGTTCCTCTTATTCCTTTGGTTGTTGAAGCTAGGTATCCATATTCTGTCCTCGAAGTCGATCAGATTTACTTGGTGTGGAAGGTGCTTCACGATGTCTATGTTGAATATTGCCTCTTACTCGTCGTTGCTGCTGTCTTTGTTGATTATATTCATCCATTACTATTGTTGAGAGCTTCTCCGCTGCCAATTCTAGTATTTTAAAATCTTCCCTCTTCCTAATGATGTTCCATATACATTTTCCGGCTAATTCTTTCCTATCTTCTTCTAGCTGTTGTGTATAATTTATACATTCAAATAAAGCATGTTCCGGAGTACCATCTTCCATGCAGGTTGTGCACATGGTTTCATCTGCCTTTCCTACCTTTTTAAAGTATATCTTGTACGATCCATGTCCTGAAAGGTATTGTATTCCACTTCGTCTTGGTTGGATCTCCTTTAATTTTAACCTCTCATTTATACCAGGAAAGATTTCGTGTGTCCTTCTTCCTACAGCAATTTGATCCCATTCATGTTGCCATTCTTCAATTAATACGTTCCTAACTTCTCTCCTCGTCCTGCATGGAGTTCACAATAAATTTTCTATCTTAGTGAATTCTCTCCGCTTAATCCAAAAGTAGGCTGCCCTTTGTTTAATCAACAAATCCAATGGTCATATTCCCACTATCACTAATAATGCCATTGTAGCAGTCGTTGATACTCCTCCTGTGCAACGAAGTAACGCTATCTTTGGTATTTCCGTAGAGTATCTATATTCTTCCTCAATTTTACTCTATGTGTCCATATCGACGCTCCATATGCAGTTATACCCACCATGAAACCCATATGATATATATGAATTGTACTAGGAGAAAGCTTAAATATTCTCGTAGCTATTGTAAATAGTTTCATTAATACTCCATTAGCTTTTATTGCTACAGATTTAATATGATGGCTTCTCATCAATATACATACCAAGATATTGAACAACATTTGCTCTTTTGATGTTGATGTTATTAAGTTTGACTATAGGATCTCTTTTTAAACTTCCTTTAAAGAGCATAATAAACGACTTCAGCGGAGCAATTTATAATTTAGCTTGTTTACACCAACTATCAAGAATTCCAAGAGATGTCTTAGATTTAGCTTCCAGTTCATTCCAACTATTAGCTGCTACCAATATTAATAAGTCATCTGCATAGGCCATAACTTCTAATATTTCAGGCAATTGTTGCAAACTATTTATTATCGGTTCCGTTAAAATATCCCAAATGAGGGGTCCTAGAACTGATCCCTGAGGGCATCCTTTAGTGATTTCTTTAGTTATGATAGTACTTTCTCCTCTGACGTGTACTCTTCTATTCATACAGTAAACCTTTAATGAATTTTACAAGCATCTAGGGTATTTTTGATCTCTTAGTGTTTAAAATAATTGAGGCGACCATAAGTTGTCGAAAGCACCAGCAATGTCTACAAATATTCCCAATACATATTTTTTATCACACTGATTTACTGTAGTGAGAGCTAAGTTTACAGCATCCTCTGTAGAGCATCCCTTACGAAATCCATACTGCCTATCTGCTATACCTATCATTATTCTATATTCATTAATTCTTTATATAAATTTTTTTCTTGGATTTTGCCTAAGTTGTTCAAAAGACATATGGGTGGGTATGATTTAGGTTTGCTAGCATCCCTATCTTTTCATTTTTTCAGAATTACCATATTAGCCTCCTTCCAACAATATGGTACTTTACCTTCCACAAGACATTGATTATAAAGTTCACACAGGTATGGTGCGATCTTATTTTTAATATTCTGAATAACTTCTGCTGACATATTATCTGGCCCAGAAGCCCTTCGTGGTTTTAGCTGTTGTATAGCCTGTAAAACTTCACTTATATCGAAAGGATATGTAACATTATAATTAATATACTCTTGTTGAAATGCTGCCCTTTTCTTTCGATGTTGATTGTCTTCATTGTATTCTAGATCCGATGGTAACATCTTAGTCATAAGTTCTTTTATTGATTCTCTCCATGTTGTGGTGTACGTTCCGTCAACTTTTTCTACGGTAGCAATAATTTCTGGTGCTGATATCTTTTCCATTATTATTTTATATGGTACTCCCCATGGATCTTCCTGCAGATTTTCTTCTATGAATCGTTGCCAAGATTCTCTAGGTGTTTTTTCCAAAGCAGCCTTATATTGCATCTTGTAAATTCTAAAAATATGTAAGTTAATTTCCTTTTCTTGTGCTGTCAAGCCATTTTTATAATTTCTACGTGTTTTCATAATTTTTCTCCTTAATTTTTGAAGTTTGTCTGTTCATACTTCATATTTTCTATTTATGTAAGTACACTTCTTAAGTGAAGTTTCCATGGCCTTCTGTATACTAGTCGTGAGTTGTTTTGCTTTTGCATTTATATCCTCTCCTGTACTAAATTGATTTAGAATTTGTAGATTATTTCGTAGTATATTCCAATCTACATTTTTGAGCTGATATGTAGTCTTCCTAATGGTACGTTGTAAATCTCCTTCAGATATCAAAGCTTCAAAGTCGAAATAAATTAAGATATGATCACTCGTGGTTAACTGCTGTGCTACCTTCCAGTTTTTAATCCGATCTGCAACAAAACCTCTGGCTAATGTGACATCTATATTCTCAGTAGCATCCATCCGGTTCTCAAAGGTATATGGATTCAAGGGCTGATTCATAACTAATAAATTATAATTAGCAATAGTTTCCTCTGATTTTTCTCCACGAGAGTCCGGATTCTTACTCCACCACAATAAAGATTTTGCATTTAAATCCATGGTATAGATTTGAGGTTTATTATCATAGGTATTCAGTATTTCTTCCATTTTGTTAATATGTATTTCTATGTCATCTATATACTGAAAGTGGTGATTGCACAAAAGGAAAGTCATGCCATTTATGCATATCTCAATGCTATTTATATGTTCAGTACAGAATTGTGAAATTTTTAGCACCTGTATGTCTATATTTATTATAATTATTGTTGCTTTTGGATTCTCTCCATCTACAATGACACGAGCCGTAGGTGGTGCATGTATGGGTCTACCATTGATGACGTACGGTTCTTGTATACAAATTATATCAAAATCCATGTCATGTATAGGTCTCCTAATTTCTTGAATCACGGTCCTAGATCTTTGCGCATTTATCTGTCCTATTCTAATGAGTTTTAAAGCAATTTGTCTAATATAACATTTTCAATATCCACATATTCATTTTCTCTTGATCTACTGGACGGTGATGAAGCTCCATTTCGTTGTGCATTCTTATCCATATAGATGTATCTTATTTATTATAGTTAGCATCACATTACACATAGTCCTTTGTGTTTGTTGTTCCTTATTTACTTGTGCCCTATACACATTTTTTCTTACTCTGTTGAGAATTCTCTTCAAGCTAAAACTCTTACTATACTTAGTCTGAATATGTTTATCTATAATTTGTGCGGTTGACTAGTTGTTCCCAAAACGTGTTATGTGTAGGGCATGACTTTTTATCTTTTTATCTTCCCTTCCTTTTTATTTCTTTGTCTGGAACTACATGGAACGCACATAGCTGGTTGATCTTTCTTTGCGCATTCTTTCTTTGTGTGATCCTGTTCTCCACAATGAACTCAAAATTTCTTCTCACTTTTACAATATTTGGCCACATGACCATAACGTTGACATTTCATACATTTTGCCACAACAACGTAGTCTTTAACGTGTACAGCCAGAAATTCCAGACATAACCTCTCTTGTAGTATCAACTGTATTCTTATTTTAGGATGGACTTCTACTTCAAGGTGAACTATCCTCACTTCTCTAGGCCCTGTCTTAAATCTAAACTTTACTTTAGCCTTAAGGTCTTCCCAGGTCATGCCATCTTGGAAATTTTGTTTATACATATTATATTTTATATCTTCTTTCTCACTGCTTAATACATCATAAGTAATAACTAATGGGCTTTTCTTTGCTGCTTTTTCCACTGTGATATCCCTCTGTTTTAAATTAGGACTGTTAACTATTTTGATAACATCCTCTTTGTTATCCGCCTCAATAACCAAGGTCTTATCAGTTGCTCTAATAGTATTTGTTTTGATCCTTTGCTCAGAAGGCTTAAGACTTTTGGTTGCTTCCTGCTGCAGATCCTTTGCTGACACGTCTTTTGTATTAATACCACATGCGTCTACTTCTGTACTACTCTGTTTACTTTCTCAGTAGTTTCTGGGATTTTTGGTTTTACCTTTGCGTACGACAATTTAGATGTTTCTTTCTGAGATTTATTAACTTTATTCTCTGTCCTAAGTTTCTCATTACTAATTCTTAATTGCTCGTAATCAGTCTGCAGCTTAGCCAATAGAGCATATAATTGCCTCTTACCACTTGCAGTTATGGCTTTATCCACTGCATTGATCTCTGCCATAGTCGCATTCCATTTCGGCTCATACTCCGGAAGGTTCTGCATCATCGAAATTTCCTAATGCTTCTTCAGCTCTTTTACTGTTACTCGGCTCAGTTTCATATTCTTTCAGTTCAGGAGATCACATAAGCCATTTTAGGATTATCACAATTCCCACTGTCTGTTTGCTCCTCTTAGCCAATAGTATAACTATTGCGCAGGGCGGACGACGTGCACGTGGGAGCTCCACCAAAGTCTGGACGAACCTCGACAGCGACACCGCTACACCGAGGTTCTTACACACAAGATTTCTTAACCTGTGGTTATAGAGAGGTTGCGCAGCAACTATGTATTAACAGACTTTGGGGTCCCGCCCCAGGCACCCTGAATATACGGTTCTTGACGAAGCTGCTGATTAGTACTAGGTAGGGAGGGGGTAGTTGTGCTTCTTTGAGTTTGAACAACAACCCCTGGTGCCACGTGGTGGCGAACGCCTTTTCCACATGCAAGAGCACCGCGATGGTTTCGAAGTTTTCCTGGAAACCCAGGACACCCTCTATATTTCCATACTTTAGCCTACACACGGCCAGTGTGAAGGAACAATTAATTTCCATTAATTGACCTAATAGTGGCCCGAACTATAAAGTCCGGGCCTTAAAGTACTTACACGTTGTAAGTCGCCATTAAGGTAGTTGTCTCATGTGTTTATGAGAACTTCTAAGTGGTTTACCGGGAAAAACACGAGTCAGATGGAGAACTTAATGTCATGTGGACACGTTGGCCATAGTAGCTCAATGGTTTAAAGTGCTGGACGGAAACCAGAAGATCCGTGGTTCTAATCCCGGCTATGGTATTGAATTTTTCAGTCTGACTCTACCTTCAGTACTTTCCGAACTAAATACCACGTGTATTTAGATAAAAACCAGAAGTTTCTATCTTGTCCCTGTTCTAAAAAATTGGAGGTGTTATACGTATTTCTTGAAGCCACATCGTAGTTCTTGAACATGCATAGAGATTGCAATGACAAACCATCACATAGTAACCAGCTCCTAAAATATTTCGTTATTTTATGTTTTGTGTAGTCTATTTTCTACAAGAGTTTAACTTGAGTAATATAATATAAGACAAAGGGATAAGCACTTTTAAGACTGGCCTGCACAAAAGTAAGTGGAGAATGCTACGTGAATGTGTTCGCAAATTTGTTTAACATTTTTTCCCATTAATACTCTAAGTTATTCTTCCACTATTTTCTTTAATTATAAATACTCTAGGCCCTATGTGTTGATAACGGTTTACATATATACATGACACACAAAAATAAATATTAAAATAAATCATTCAGAAACTTTATTTGTATTGTAAAAACGAAATGGTTTTATGCAAATTTCTCAGGAATTATTACGCAAAGCAGATGAAAGCGAGTACTGCTTGGAACTATATGCATATACAATGTTGCATTCGAACGTGGGCTTCACTGAACGTAAAATAATTCAAAGGTCATCGGCGATGACGTCACTAATTAATTAACAGAGCATGTCAATATGTAACGGAATTATAATTCATTTGGTTCATTTAATTAGCATGTTAATGATTCAGAATTTTATTAACAACACATTTTACAAAACAATTAACAACGTGCAGTAAGTACATCATTAGACCACGTCATTTTATACTTCCAAATTTGTGGGTACCTTCTAACCCTTGTACAGGGTTAGTTAAAAGTCAGGCACCACCTAGTAAGTTTTGAAGCATATAGAGGGTAGTTTGGAGTATGATCTATATGAGGAACTAAGTAATGATACCGAAAATAGGTAACCTATTCCTATGAAAATGTTGGTAAGGTGCATGCGGTAGTAAAAGGATTAGACAATATTTCGGGAAACCGTAGAGAATGAATGAATGTGCGAAAGTCATTTTTTCCCTAAACCACGTCCTTCAACGCTAAGCCTTCATATCGCAAAAACAATGAAATAATCTTCAAATGAGTTCAGGGAGCATAGAGCTTAGAGCTACCAAACATGCATCTTTCAGCATAAGGGAAAACTTGCAACGACGATGAATGAAATGATGCTCAAATGAGTACAGGGTACATAGAGCTTAGAGTTACCAGACATTCTTCTTTCAGAATAAGGGAAAACCTCCAAGGTTAAGTCATATCGGACAATGAATGAAATGATATTCCAAAGAGCACAGGGTACATAGAGGTTAGAGTTAGCTGTCATTAATCTTTCAGGATAAAGGAAAACCTCAAACGTTAAGTCACATCGGACGATGAATTACATGATGTTCAAATGAGTACAGGGTACATAGAGCTTAGAATTATCCTTCATATTTCAGGATAAGGGAAAGCCTCCAACGTTAAGTCACATAGGACAATGAACGAAATGATGTTCAAATGAGTACAGGGTATATAGAGCTTAGGGTTACTACACATTCATCTTTCAGGATAAGGGAAAGCCTCCAACGTTAAATCATTTCGGAGGATCAATGAAATGATGTTCGAATGAGTGCAGGATACATAGAGCTTAGAGGTACCACACATTCATCTTTCAGGATAAGGGAAAGCCTCCAACGTTAAGTCACATAGGACAATGAACGAAATGATGTTCAAATGAGTACAGGGTATATAGAGCTTAGGGTTACCACACATTCATCTTTCAGGATAAGGGAAAGCCTCCAACGTTAAATCATTTCGGAGGATCAATGAAATGATGTTAGAATGAGTGCAGGATACATAGAGCTTAGAGGTACCACACATTCATCTTTCAGGATAAGGGAAACCTCCAACGTTAAATGGCCGCGCCGTGGCTCAGTGGATAGAGCGCTTGGCTCTCAGCAAGGCGGCCCGTGTTCGATCCCAGGCGACCGCAAAGTGAGATTTGTGGTGGACAACACGGCGCTAGGGCGGGTTTTTTCCGGGATCTCTGGTTTCCCCAGCCATATCACACTACCGGTGGTCCATCTTCATCTCAGGTATCATCAGTGTCATCGCCTGCGGTGCCGTATGTAGTAAAACCGGGCGTTAAACACTACACATTTCTCATTTCCATTGTTAAATCATTTCGGAGGATCAATGAAATGATGTTCGAATGAGTACAGGGTATTTGGAGCTTAGAGTTACCAGCCATTCATCTTTCAAGATCAGGAAAGAAACTTATCAAGATACCTCACCCTGATCGAGATTTGAACTTAGGACCTGGTAGCGCGCTAGCACAACACAGCAGCTGCGGGCTTGTTATAATTTTAGGACAGGGGACGTCAATAAAGAAACATGCTGTAGATTTTAACTGAGCGTCTCAAATAGAGAGACAGAGAGAGGAGTTTCAGGTTTTGATTATGCAGGCAGGCTGTGTTTCAGTTGTGAATTCGATTAGTGTGATCTGGTAGCCGAGCAGAGCGAGACAGTGCCTGCCTAATCCTGTGCCGCAGGAAGCGTCAATCTGGGGAGGACGCATTAAAAGCTTCTTCGCCCGTATGCTTTGCTGCTAGGCAAATTAGCGGATGCCTCACTTAACAGCAAGAATATAACGTAAGCAAGAGGAAGGATATGATACTTAGTTCATTGTCTCGCACTTTTGTAGCGTTCCTTGCTACGAAAAATCTCGGGCTTAGCGTTAAAGCTCCAGATATAAGTTAGTTACTAACACTCCCCACATGGCAACCTTGGCCTTCGGGGTAACCTCACCCCACCAAGTGATGACCGGACCCATTTCTCAGGTGGAGGCACCCAGAGGGCGGTGTCCATTACCTCCGATGATAGGGTGATAGTGAAGATGGCGGTGAGGTGAGAGGACCTACAGTTTTTACCGTGGACTCCGAACCACGTTGGGCATAGGGGATACTTCACGTGTGCTAGACAGAGGTGAAGGCGTGGATAGGGCCGACTTAAAATCGCCAACCCCAGAGCCGGGAATCGAACTCGGGACCCTTAGAACGGGAGCCGCGAACGAAACCACCGCGCTACCCCGGCGCCCAGCTCCAGATATAATGTGCCTAGCGTTTACAACAGGATTAAACACATCTCATGTCTTTTGTGGACACGGAACCTTATTTAAAACACAGAAGAACACATAAATATCTCGTGTTTTCAATTGAATCGCTTATTTCAGAAACCACCTAAGAGAAAAAAAAAAAAAATGTCAAAAATTGTTTTTCTGGTGGTACTGTACACATTAAAGGTAAATACATCTTTTAGTGCAGAAATAACCTATTTTTCACATCTACAATGCTATATTCAGCCTTGAATGTAATCCGTTTATTTAAGAAAGAACCCAAGTGCCATCGGTTAGGTCCTTTCTGCGGTAAATTTTATTCGTGACGGTTGGCGGCCTTGATGACACGTGTTTTGTGACTCGCTGTGACAATACGTCACAACTACCCTTACGTGGCTACTCATTTTCACCATGTGACAGAGATTTTGGAAGCATAAAGCGTCTCTTGAGAAAGATGGACAGGATTTATACTCCTGATGAATATGCAGAGCTCATGCCAAGAGCTCGTAAGTCTCGCCGATTTGCTGTATATCAACTTATATCAGACGATGTTCTCAGTTTCAAAAAGTGGTGCCAAATTCGGACGAAACATCAGGTAGGAAAGTACCCAAAGAAAATAAGCATCAGTGTCCAAGTACGAGGGCCGTTCAATAAAGAATGATCATAATTCTTTACGGTCATAATTGTTCACATTAAAACTCTATCTTATCATATTCTGTTAGCTTAATGTGAAACAAACACGCCGTAGTAGTTTCATTGTTGGTACTCCTAGTTCCTGCCTGTGAGAGGGCAAATTATGTTAGTATCGCCTACCGAGGCCACCGCCAAAGCAGCCCAGGAGTCAGCAGCACGCTGCCACACGGAGCAGTATAAATAGTGAAGGGTGTGTGTAAATAAAATTGCAAAATAAGTGCTTGTAAATACTGTACATAACAAAAAAGAGCACCGTGAGACACTAACATAATAAAACTGTTCTCGGTGGGCTAGGAAAGGTCACCGTATGGGTTTTATATATACCCACGTAGACAATAAGCATTTAATTCCCCAAAATATAACCTCAACGAAAATTTTAGCCTGTGAGGCGGGCCCCTTTGAACCGGCACCACGCCATGAAACTGAAAATAAAAATCTGAAACCTGAAACCTGAACTTGCACCAGGGAAGAACAACGATCTGTCATTCAGTTTTTGCATCGTGAGGGTGTGAATCATATTGAAATTCATCGACGAATTAAGGTTCAGTACGGTGTTGCATAATTGTCACAGCAGCAAGACTACGAATGGAGTAGGAAGTTCGCAAATGGTGTGACTTCAGTGGAAGGTACTCCACGTACAGGTCAGGCACATGGAGTTGTGACTACACAGAAGATTGCAGCAGTTGAAGCCATAGGGTAGGAAAACCGCCGAGTGACATTGAATGACATTGCAACATGTTTACAGATTAGTCATGGGTCAGCATACCACGTTGTGCATGATGTGCTCCAGTTTCACAAAGTGTCTGCAAGATGGGTGCCGCGGCAGCTGACTCCTAAAATGAGAGAACGACGTGTTGAAGGATGTAAAGAACTTCTTCGGTGCTTTGAACGGGAAGGTAATGGCTTACTTGCAAGAATCGTTACTAGGGACTAAACCTGATATCACTTCCACCAACCGGAAACGAAGAGAGCAAGCAACGTTTGGCGCCACCGCTCATCACCAAAACCAAAGGAATTTTGAACAGATCCATTAGCAGGGAAGGTTATACTGACTCTCCTTTGGGACGAAAAAGCGTCCTTTTGGAGCATTACGTGCCTAGAAAGACCATTGTCACCAGTGCATCATACACAGATCTAAAAAATTATCTGCGGCCTGCAATCAAATCAAAGCGACGTAGATTGCTGTCAGCAGGTGTCCCTTTTTCAACATGACAATGCAAGGCTCCACACTGCCCGTACAACAGTTGCAACAATCACAAAGCTGCATTTTGAGTGCCTTCCTCATCCACCATAGTCACCAGACCTTGCCGCAAGTCATTTAAGGGATTTCCATATGTTTGGACCATTCAAAGACGCAATGGGAGGAAAGAAGTTCCATTGCGATGAGGAGGTATGTCACGAGGTGCATGAGTGGTTGTGCGAACTACCAAAGAATTCTTTCTAAAGGTATTTATGCACTTTGTTAGTGCTGCAAGACTTGCATTGAGCGTGAGGGAGATTATGTTGAAAAGTGATACAGCTTTGTACTACTTCTGCGCAACAAATGATATTTTAAAAAATATTAAAATTTTCATTTGACTCACCCTCGTATTTGAGGGAGACTAGAAGTATACTTAAGCAGCAAAACTTTTTTTTTTTTCAGTTTCCGAAAGTTAAAAAGTTGCACTTTGTATATTTGACACACAAATTCTGCTATTTGGAATTAGTTGCTTAATTTAGCAGCCTTAGGGTGGAATTTACTTTTGCTTCTACTGAAAACTTTTAATTTCTCAGCAATAATATTTTACCTTGACAAAACAAATGTAATTTAGTTAAATGTCACGTGTTGAATACATTTTCATAGCAAACAAAAGGTATAGCTAGAACTGTCTAGGACTATCCTTCATTCTGAATGACTTTTGTATAAATTATATGATATAGGCAAATATTACTGCATCAAAAATATAGAACTTGTAATAACACATACAGTACGCGCAAGATAAGCTGAGCGCTGTATTTACGGTGTCGTGCGGACAGAGGGGAAGGAGCGAGAGCTGACGTTCTTTTGTTTCCGCAGTGTGGTCAACGTTGAAAAACACAGTTCAGCAAAATAGCATGTCAGATGAGCGAATATATCACAAGTAACGCTATATCCTCTGAAAACATTCCTTAGTTTTACCCACGCCAGCTCAATTACATTCAGATCACAGTTATACGGAGGTAGACGAATAATAATGTGTCCCCTTTCGAGAGTAATTACATCCACAAATGTTCATACAAATATAAATCATTTTCAAGTAAATGTTGATGTGCATTAGCACCACACTCGTAACAAGGATAAACTGCCAATTCGAGTGCACCAAATGAGCCTTTATCTACAGAGGGATAATGTTATATAATAAACTTCTAAATTTATTTAAACAAACAGGAAGGTTAAAACACTTGAAGAAGAACGTTAAGACATTTTTGCATGCTCACTGTTTAATACGGTTAATTAATATTAAGAACTACAAACATGTAAATGAGCTCTGGGAGCATAGTACATTCACAAACCTGTAATATTTATATGATGATATTTCTTGTAGTAAATTAGTCTATGCAAATACCACGAGAAACCATAGAAAAGCTGCTTAGTGTGTATATTGTATATAATCAATTTGACTTTATGTATACACTGTATTTATACATTTTGGCGTACATTAAAACATGTATATGTTGCTAAGGGAGAACTGAAGTCCTAATTCTTAAAGGGCTGTCCAATAAAGAAGGATCATAATCTTTTTGTTGACAACGTAACTTTACGCATCCTCATAATTTTGATGGTCCTTCTCAAAATAGTCTCCCCTTAATGCTATGCACTTCTCCTAGTGTTTCTGCCAGTCTTTACAGACATGCTGGAAAGTAGTTTTTGAGAGACCCTACAAAATCGCCTCCGCAGCCTTCACCTCTGCTTCTGATGATGGATAATACCTCCCACGAAGGCGTTTCATCAAATAAGGGAATAGAAAAAAGTCACATGGGGCAGAATCCGGACTATAGGGAGGGTGAGGAATACACCTCACTTTGACTTTTGTAAGATATTCAGCAACAACATTGGCAATATGCGGCCACGAATTTTCGTGGTGCAGCATCCAGCCTGCTTAACGGAAATGTGGTGTTTTGCGCCTGATATGGACTTGCAAAGTATTCAGGACATCCCTGTAGTATTGTCCAGTTACTGATGTTTGTGCAGGTACAACATGATGATAAACCATTCCATTGTATATCAAAGAATGAGATGACCATAACCTTACAAGCGGAAGCAACCACATTTGTTTTCTTCGGAGTTGGTGGTGAAGGATATTTCCACACTGAGCATGCTGCTTGCTCTCGGGATCAAAATGATGTAGTCAATTTTCATCAGCAGAGATTTTGTTTGAAATAAACTCCGGATCTTCCTCTAAGATCAACTTCAACTGCATGCAGACCTGCATGCGAATGTCCTTTTGTTCGGGAATAAATAGTCTTGGAACCCATCCTGCAGAAACACGTCCTTTGTGTAATGTTTCTGTCACCAACGTGTGGGTGGCACCCAACGAAATATTCAGTATTTCAGAAAGTGATCTTAAGGTAATTCGTCGATCGTCTCTCACAATGGCAGCAGCAGTGTTGATATTTTGTTCCGTAAGAGTAGTAAGTGAAACAGCGGGTCCACCTTCCTTTGAAATTGATTTTATCCCCTCTTTATACATTTTAAACCATATTTGAACTGTGCTGTAGGGAAGAACAGACTCTCCATAGGCCACTTGTAACATTGTATAGGCCTCAACTGAAAATTTGTTGAGACGAAAGCAGAATTTCAAAGCTTCATATTGTTCCTCGCGTGTTACCTCCTTTGCAGCAAGGGGGATGCTGAACATGTCTCAACTTGCCTGGTTCTCACAGGCGGGAACCAGGAGTACCAAAAATGAACCTACTACGGCGTGTTTGTTTCACATTAAGCTAACAGAATATAATATGATTGAATTTTATTGCGAATGATTATGGCTGTAAAAATTATGATCATTCTTTATTGAACAGCCCTCGTAACATAAGATTGTTGTATACTGGTTAGCTAATTAACCTCGAAAATGATCAACACCAAATATGGCGAACATGATAAAGATTGGCGTATTAGCCACTAGATGTCAGTGTATAGCGCTTTTCAAATTTCAAAGTTGTCATCCCTGTTTACGAAGTTAAACAAAACTTACCGAATTAGTACTTGGAGTCCGATCGCTCCTATTATCGCGCACATATAGTAATATACTACGTCAACTTATTTGGTCATGAAATATTTACAAAATAATTGCTCCTTTTAGTTTCAGTTTTGCAATAATTTTGCAATTTTAAAATTCAAAGCTCCATTCTAGTGTTCTATGGGAACAGCGTGGCATTTGAAAGTCAGCTAATAATTGATGATGTACAAAGTAGGTATGGACAAAATTACATTAAGACACAGTAAAACATTCATTTGACTCTTAGAGATTAAGTCAGAAATAATTTTATGTCCAGGTTCTCTCTACAGTTCTCTAGTTTGAAGAAAACTGTATGAAAGGTACTGACTACCCTTTTTACACAGAAGTGTGGTATCACTACAACACACGTATCACAGTTCTGTTGGTAACACTTATTTTTGTAAACGTATCTCGGGTCATATTATACTTGTATCCGTTCCTTATTTATTTAGTGTACAAACTTTCACTAACGGCAGAGTTTTAAACATTTAACAATCGCAGTACTTCTTGTATCTCAAGAAATGTTGTAATGAAACGTCATTTGGGTATGTGTATCTTAAACCTAGAACATATAGAAACAGAATATTAAATACGCCCTTTTGTCTAGAGATGGCACTGCGTGTAATGTTGTACCGTTGAGATAGTTTTTCATAGCTGTTTAAAGAGATTTATAGCATAACACATTTATGTTCCTTACATAATAGCAATATTTAATTTGATTACATTATATTAAAACAAACAGAAGCAAGAAGGTATACTGAGATTTTAGCAAGTGAACATATATTTGCATAGTTGAGATGAAGTCTTCCAAATTAAATATATATTAGCAAACTTTGTAGAAATTATTTATGGGTTTAATGAGATATGATCTTTTGGTAGCGAACGTAGAAAAGATCTCGATATTTACACTAATATGTATAGCTTTTTAACTGAGCTTTCTCCTTAAAAGTTTTATCAAGCAATGTAATGATTAACACACCTGTGTACAGTAGATAAACGTTTGTGTACACTAACTAAAAGACAGGGAACACTATAAACAGCCTTAAAACTTGAAAACACTGCATCAAATGCTAGTTCGCAACAGATCTGTATTGTTTGAGCCAAGTGGTTATTAAAATAATGTACGCGCACTGTTCAATAAAGAATGATCATCATTTTTTACAGTCATTTTTCGCGCTAACATCCAATCTTATTATATTTTTTTAACATAATGTGAAACAAACACACAGTAGTAGTTTCATTGTTGGTACTGCCGGTTGACGCTTGTGAGAACCAGGCAAGTTCAGACAAGTTCTGTATCGCCTACCGCTGCAATGGAGCTAACACGCGAAAAACAATATGGGGCTTTGAAATTCTGCTTTCGTCTCAACAAATTTTCAGTTCGGGCCTATAAAATATTACAGGAGGCCTATGGAGAGTCTGTTCTTCACTACAGCAGAGCTCGAAGGTGGTTTAAAATGTTTAAAGAGGGGAGACAATCTATTTCTAAGGAAGGTGACCCGGTGCTCCATTTACTGCTCTTATGGAATAAAACATCAAGACTGCTGCTGCCATTGTGAGAGAACGTCGACGAATTACCTAAAGATCACTTTCTGTAATACTGAACATTTCATTGCGTGCCACTCACACGTTGGTGGCAGAAACATTACATATGGGATGTTTGTGCGCGATGGGTTCCCGAACTGTTGATTCCCGAACAAAGTGGCAATCGCATGCAGGTCTGCATGCAGTTAAAGTTGATGTTAGAGGAAGATCAGGAGTTCTTTTCTAACGTAATCACTGCTGATGAAACTTGGCTACATTGTTTTGATCCTGAGAACAAACAGCAAAGCTCGGTGTGCAGATGTCCTTGATCACCAATCCCCAAAAAAGGAAAGGTGGTTGCTGCTGCTGGGAAAGTTATGGCCATCTCATTCTGTGATTTTCATGGAATGGTTTATCAGCATGTTGTAGCTGCAAACACATCAGTGACATCAGTAACTGGACAATACTACAGGGGTGTCTTGAAAATATGACAAGTCCATATCAGGCGCAAAAAAAAAAAAAAAACACATTTCCTTGAAGCAGGCGGGATGTTGCACCAGGATAATG
This sequence comes from Mantis religiosa, assembly GCA_030765055.1. NCBI lineage: Eukaryota > Metazoa > Arthropoda > Insecta > Mantodea > Mantidae > Mantis > Mantis religiosa. The sequence goes on from CM060958.1 coordinate 96,893,327, forward strand.
CGTTCCCGCATATTGCCAATAGTTTTGCTGAAAAATCAACGTGAAGTGCAACCCTCACCTTCTCTATAGTCCGGATTTAGACCCATGTGACCTTTTTCTATTCCCTAACTTGAATAAACGCCTTCGTGGGAGACATTATCCATCATCAGAAGCAGCAGTGAAGACTGCGGAGGCGATTTTGAAGGACCTCTCAAAAATGGTTTCCAGCATGGTTTTGAAGACTGGCAGAAAGGCTGGGACAAATGCGTCGCATTCAGGGGAGGCTATTTTGAGAAGGACCATCAAACTTTGAGGATGAGTAAAGGAATTGTGATCATTCTGTATTAAACAGGCCTCGTAAAATTATACAGTAGGAGTTAGTAGACTACGTAAAAAGCTACAAAATATATTTTTTTAAATGAAAACTGCTTTTCAAAAAAATAACGGTTGGCAGCCTCGATGACACGTGTTTTGTGACTCGCTGTGACAATACGTCACAACTACCCTTACGTAGCCACTCATTTTCACCATGTGACAGATGGAAGCATAAGGCGTCTCTTGAGAAAGATGGACAGGATTTATACTCCTGATGAATATGCAGAGCTCATGCTAAGAGATAGTAAGTCTCGCCGATTTGCTGTATATCAACTTACATCAGACGATGTTCTCAGTTTCAAAAAGTGGTGCCAAATTCGGACGAAACATCAGGTAGGAAAGTACCCAAAGAAAATAAACAGCCATTCAAAGTGTCCAAGTACGACGGCTGTTCAAAAAGGATGATCATAATACTTTTACACTCATAATTTTTCGCACTAAAATTCAATCTTATTATATTCTGTTAGCTTAATGTTAAAAAAAAAAAAAAAAAACATGCCATAGTAGTTTCATTGTTGGCACTCCTGGTTCCCGCCTGTGATAACCAGGCAAGTGCAGACATGTTCAGTATCGCCTACCGCTGCAATGGAGGTAAAACGCGAGGAACAATATACGGCTTTGAAATTCTGCTTTCGTCTCAACAAATTTTCAACTGAGGCCTAAACAATGTTCCAGGAGGCCTATGGAGAGTCTGTTATTTCCTATAGCACAGCTCGTAGGTGGTTTAAAATGATTAAAGAGAGGAGACAACAAAGTACCCGGTGCTCCAGTTACTGCTCTTACGGAAGAAAGCATCAACACTGCTGCTGCCATTGCGGGAGAGGATCGACAAATTACCTTAAGATCGCTTTCTGAAATACTGAACTATTCATCCACACGTTGGTGACAGAAACATTACACATGAGTCGTGATTGTGCGCTATGGGTTCCAAGACTTTTGATTCCCGAACAAAAGGATATTGGCATGCAGGTCTGCATGCAGTTGAAGTTGATGTTAGAGGAAGTTCCGGAGTTTGCTTCAAACGTAATCACTGCTGATGAAACTTGGGTACATCTTTTTGATCCTGAGAGCAAACAGCAAAGCTCATTGTGGAATTCTCCTTCATCACCAACCCCCTAAAAAGCAAAACTTCATTGCTTTTGCTGGGAAAGTTATGGTCATCTCATTCTTTGATATTCATGGAATGGTTTATCCGCATGTTGTACCTGCACACACATTAGAAACTGGACAGTACTAGAGGGATTTTCTGAAAGTATTGCAAGTCCATATCAGGTGCAAAAGACCACATTTCCGTGAAGCAGGGTTTTTGCTGCACCGCGATAATAAGCTGCCGCATATTGCCAATGTTGTTGCTGAATATCTTGCAAACATCAACGTGAAGTGCATTCTTCACCCTCCCTATAGTCCGGATTTAGCCCCATGTGACTTTTTTCTATTCCCTAACTTGAAGAAACGCCTTCGTGGGAGGCATTATGCATCATCAGAAGCAGTGGTGAAGGCTGCGGAGGCGTTTTTGAACGATCTCTCAAAAATCTTTTCCAGCAGGTCTTTGAAGATTGAGAGAAACACTGTGAGAAGTGCATCGCAATCAGGGGAGACTATTTTGACAAGGACCATCAAAATTATGAGGATGAGTAAAGGTACATTGTAAAAAAAAAAAAAAAATTGTGATCATTCTTTATTGTACATCCCTCGTACAAGCAGTATCTCTACAAGGATACTCCGGGAAAAGTGGTCGCAAGCGAATTCATTGGAGGAATAACTGCATGCACCTTCACATTACTAAAAACTGCCAGCCCTCTGGATTTACCAACAGTGAAAGCTTATCCTTTGAAGTATGTATGTTTACTTTTATTTTACCAAGGTTATTTTAAACGTTTATATGTTACTTTTAGCTACACATTTTTGTAGGCTATAACATATTTTAAAATTTATCGGGTTTTTGCACAGTGAAATTTTTGGTTTTAGGACCAAATTAAGCTAAAAAGAAAAAAAAGGATTGACGATGTAAAAAAGTTGATGGACTACAGTGTTGGATATGAAGCCCTCTATGACACTATCATCCACTTGCCAACAACTGACAAGGAGCTGCCAGAAGTTGAATAAGTGAGTAAGGACTGACCTTGGTATATAGACATACTGTAGCGTGTAGTCAACTTGTATTTTTCAATTTAGGCCTAATAAAAGCATCATTTTTATACTTAAGTGTGTCTGTTACTTACCCTTGATACCAAAACAGGTAAAAATAATGGTTTGACTTAATTTCAATAATAAATTCAAAACTATCACTTTGGATACACTCATTTGTTGCAGAAACCAGCTAAGTGCGATTTGTTTAAAAAAATCTATGGAAGGAAAATAATATTTTTTCAAGAGCATGTTTTTGTTTTGGTGAGAAAAAGGAAAAAAAAAAATGATACGAGGGTGAGTCAAATGAAGACCTTAAGTGTGTAATAACTAATTGAAATTTCGCTCCGTTATCCCCTAAGTTGGTAAGTGTGCTACAAACAACATGCAGAATGGCCTGTAGGTGGCAGCATAGTTCAGTTGCACACATACCGTCGCAGTATCAGTATAAAGATGGCCGCGCCACTTGCAACATGGAACAGCGAAGAACAGCGTTCTCTTATTCGGGTTTTGCGTTGTGAAGGGGTGAAACCTATTGAAATTCATCGACAAATGAAGGTTCAGTACGGTGATGCATGTTTCTCACAGCAGCAAGTCTACAAATGGAGTAGGAAGTTCGCAAATGGTGTGACTTCAGTGGAAGATGCTCCACGTCTAGGTCAGGCACAACGAGTTGTGACTCCACAGAACATTACAGCAGTTGAAGCCATACTGAAGGTAAACCGCCGAGTGACACTGAATGACATTTCAGTATGTTTACAGATTAGTGATGGATCAGCACACCACATTGTGCATGATGTGCTCCAGTTTCATAAAGTGTCTGCAAGATGGGTACCACGGCAGCTGACTCCTGAAATGAGAGAACGACTTGTTGATGGTTGTAAAGAACTTCTTTGGCGCTTTGATCGGGAAGGTGATGACCTACTTGCAAGAATCGTTACTGGAGACGAAACCTGGGTTCACTACCACCAACCTTAAACGAAGAGAGCGAGCAAGGTTTGGTGCTACTGCTCATCAACAAAACCAAAGGAATTTTGAACAGAACCATTAGTAGGAAAGGTTATACTGACTGTCTTTTGGTACAAAAAGATTTCATTTTGGAGCATTACATGCCTAGAGGGACCATTGACATTAGTGTATCATACACAGATCTCCTAAAAGGTCATCTGCGGCCTGCAATCAAATCAAAGCGACGTAGATTGCTGTCAGCTGGTGTCCTTTTGCAACATGACAATTCAAGGCTCCACACTGCCCATACAACAGTTGCAACAATCACAAACCTGCATTTTGAGTGTCTTCCTCATCCACAATACTCACCAGAACGTGTCCCAAATCATTTCTATATGTTTGTACCACTCAAAGACGCAATGGGAGGAAAGAAGTTGCATTGCGATGAAGAGGTACGCCACGCGGTGCATGAGTGGTTGTGCGGACTACCAAAAGGTTTTTTCTAAAGGTATTTATGCACTTTGTAAGCACTTGAAAATTGCATTGAGCGTGGGGGAGATTATGTTGAAAAGTGATACAGCTTGTACAACTTCAGCACAACAAATAATATTTAAGAAAATATTAAAATCTTCATTTGACCCACCCTCATATTTGTAGAATGGAACTACACGTAAGCTGCAAAACAGTTTTTTTTTAAGTTTTCCGAAAATTGAAAAGTTGCACTTTGTATATTTAACACACAAAGTTTGCTATTTAGCGGAATTAGTTGCTTAATTTAGCAGCCTTAGGGTGGAATTTATTTTGCTTTTACTGAAAACTTTTAATTTCACAGCAGTAATATTTCACCTTGACAAAACAAATGTAATTTAGTTAATGTCTCCTGTTGAATACATTTTCATAGCAAACAAAAGTTATAGCTTGAACTGTCTAAGACTATCCCTCATTCTGAATGACTTTTGTATAAATTATATGATATAGGCAAATATTTCTGCATCAAAAATATAGAACTTGTAATAACACATACAGTACGCGCAAGATAAGCTGAGCGCTGGATTTACGGTGTCGTGCGAACAGATGGGAAGAAGCGAGAGCTAACGTTCTTTTGTTTCTGCAGTGTGGTCAGTGTTGAAAAACACAGTTCAGCAAAATAGCATGTCAGATGAGCTTATATATAACAAGTAACGCTGCATCCTCTGAAAACATTCCTTAGTTTTACCTACGCCAGCTCAATTAAATTCAGATCAAAGCTATACGGAGGTAGACGAATAATAATGTGTCCCCTTTCGAGAGTCATAACATCCACAAATGTTCATACAAATATAAATCATTTTCAAGTAAATGTTGATGTGCATTAGCACCACACTCGTAACAAGGATAAACTGCCAATTCGAGTGCACCAAATGAGCCTTTATATACAGAGGGATAATGTTATATAATAAACTTCTAAATTTATTTAAACAAACAGGAAGATTAAAACACTTGAAGAAGAACGTTAAGACATTTTTGCATGCTCACTGTTTAATACGGTTAATTAATATTAAGAACTACAAACATGTAAATGAGCTCTGGGAGCATAGTACATTCACAAACCTGTAATATATATATGATGATATTTCTTGTAGTAAATTAGTCTATGCAAATACCACGAGAAACCATAGAAAAGCTGCTTAGAGTGTATATTGTATATAATCAATTTGACTTTATGTATACACTGTATTTATACATTTTGGCGTACATTAAAATATGTATATGTTGCTAAGGGAGAACTGAAGTCCTAATTCTTAAAGGGCTGTCCAATAAAGAAGGATCATAATCTTTTTGTTGACAACGTAACTTTACGCATCCTCATAATTTTGATGGTCCTTCTCAAAATAGTCTCCCCTTAATGCTATGCACTTCTCCTAGTGTTTCTGCCAGTCTTTACAGACATGCTGGAAAGTAGTTTTTGAGAGACCCTACAAAATCCCCTCCGCAGCCTTCACCTCTGCTTCTGATGATGGATAATACTTCCCACGAAGGCGTTTCATCAAATAAGGGAATAGAAAAAAGTCACATGGGGCAGAATCCGGACTATAGGGAGGGTGAGGAATACACTTCACTTTGACTTTTGCAAGATATTCAGCAACAACATTGGCAATATGCGGCCACGAATTTTCGTGGTGCAGCATCCAGCCTGCTTAACGGAAATGTGGTGTTTTGCGCCTGATATGGACTTGCAATGTTTTCAGGACATCGCTGTAGTATTGTCCAGTTACTGATGTTTGTGCAGGTACAACATGATGATAAACCATTCCATTGTATATCAAAGAATGAGATGACCATAACCTTACAAGCGGAAGCAACCACATTTGTTTTCTTCGGAGTTGGTGGTGAAGGATATTTCCACACTGAGCATGCTGCTTGCTCTCGGGATCAAAATGATGTAGTCAATTTTCATCAGCAGAGATTTTGTTTGAAATAAACTCCGGATTTTCCTCTAAGATCAACTTTAACTGCATGCAGACCTGCATGCGAATGTCCTTTTGTTCGGGAATAAATAGTCTTGGAACCCATCCTGCAGAAACACGTCCTTTGTGTAATGTTTCTGTCACCAACGTGTGGGTGGCACCCAACGAAATATTCAGAATTTCAGAAAGTGATCTTAAGGTAATTCGTCGATCGTTCTCACAATGGCAGCAGCAGTGTTGATGTTTTGTTCCGTAAGAGTAGTAAGTGAAACAGCGGGTCCACCTTCCTTTGAAATTGATTTTATTCCGTCTTTATACATTTTAAACCACCTTCGAGCTATGCTGTAGGGAAGAACAGACTCTCCATAGGCCACCTGTAACATTGGAAAGGCCTCAACTTAAAATTTGTTGAGACGAAAGCAGCATTTCAAAGCCGCATATTATTCCTCGCGTGTTACCTCCATTGCAGCGGTAGGCGATGTTGAACATGTCTGAGCTTGCCAGGTTCTCATAAGCGGGAACCAGGAGTACCAGTAATGATCCTACTACGGCGTGTTTGTTTCACATTAAGCTAACAGAATATAATAAGATTGAACTTTAGTGCGAATGATTACTACTAAAAAGTTATGATAATTTTAGATTGAACAGCCCTCATAACATACGATTGTTGTATTATGGTTAGCTAATAAACCTCGAAATTGATCAATACGAAACATGGCGAACATGATAAAGCTTAACGCATTAGCCATTAGATATCAGAGTTTAGCGGTTTTCAAATTTCAAGGGTTCATCTATGTTTACGGAGTTAAACAAAGCTTTCCGAATGAGGACTTGGAGCCCGATCGCTCTTCTGATCGCGCACATATAGTAATATACTACGTTAACTTATTTGGTCATGAAATATTTACAAGATAATTGCTCCTTTTGGTTTCAGTTTTGCAATAATTTAGCAATTTTAAAATGCAAAGCCCCCTTTTGTGTTCTATGGGTACAACGTGGCATTTGAAAGTCAGCTAATAATTGATGATGTACAAAGTAGGTATAGACAAAATTACATTAAGACACAGTAAAACATTCATTTGACTCTTAGAGATTAAGTCAGAAATAATTTTATGTCCAGGTTCTCTCTACAAGACTCTAGTCTGAAGAAAACTGTATGGAAGGCACTGACCGCCCTTCGTACACAGAAGTGTGGTATCACAACGACACACGTGTCACTGTTCTGTTGGTAACACTTCATTTCGTAAACGTATCTCGGGTCATATTATACTTGTATCCGTTCCTTATTTATTTAGTGTACAAACTTAAACTAACGGCAGGGTTTTAAACATATGACAATCGCTTCAGTACCTCTTGTATCTCAAGAAATTTTGTAATGAAACGACATTTGGGTATGTGTATCTTAAACCTAGAACATATAGAAACAGGATATTAAATACGCCATTTGGTCCAGAGATGGCACTGCGTGTAATGTTTTACCGTTAGGATGATCTTTTTCGTCGGTTTAAAGAGATTTATAACATAACACATTATGTTACTTACATAATAGCAATATTTAATTTGATTACATTACATTAAAACAAACAGAAACAAGAATGTATAATGAGATATTAGCGAGTGAACATATATTTGCATATTTGAGATGAAGTCTTCCAAATTGAATATATATTAGCAAACTTTGTAGAAATTATTTATTCCAATTCACGCCGGTGTACCTCAAGGCAGTGTCCTTGGACCCGTTCTTTTCCTCATCTACATAAACACCCTGCCATCCTACCTCAGCTGCACGCTTTACCAGTTTGCGGACGACACTGCGATTGCCACCAGCTCTGTACGCCATGAACTTGCAGTGCGTAGACTACAAAAATATGCGGACCAACTAACAACCTGGTTCAACACCTGGCGGCTTAGTGTAAATCCCACTAAATCACAAGCCATCACCTTCACCAGGAGAAGGGAAGACAACGTCCCGGATCTACGCATTGCTGGCAGTTCTGTTCACTGGGCAACACAAGTAAAATATCTCGGCGTCATTCTTGACAACAGGCTTCCATGGCAATCGCACATGGAATATGTGCACAACAAGATCTCCCGTAGGATGGCCCTACTCTATCCCCTCTATCATCGCAATTCCTGCATGTCCCTTCACAATAAACTCTTGCTCTATAAGCAAGTCCTTCGTCCCGCCATTACCTATGCTTGCCAAGTATGGGGCATTGCTGCAAAACGACACTTTAAAAGACTGCAAGTCCTCCAAAACCGTTTCCTCAGGACATCGGTTAACGCTGGCTGGTATATTCCAAATGTGAATATTCACCGTGACACATCCATGCCCACCCTACGTGACTATATTCTCTCTCTATCACAAAAATTCTTCGACTCTCTCCCGCAAAGCTTCAATACTCTCATACGAGGTCTCGGAGAGTATGACATTGACCCTGGCGAAAGCTACAAACGACCAAGACTTCTCCTCACCAACTGAAATCACCAAATCTTCAAAATTTATCAAATCATCCCCTTTCTCAATATCACACTCTATCTTCTAATAAATAAAAAATTCGCAAACACTATTCCACCATTTTACCACCACCTGCTCTTAACCACCACCTTTCTACCAGCAAGGGACCTAGTCCTGGCACGGAAACAGTCAGGAAAGCACCGCCTGCAAGGCGGCCAACTTTCCAGCGACGCGCACCCCGTGGAAATTATTTATGGGTTTAATGATATGTCGTACTTAGCGAACGTAGCAAAGATCACGATGTTTACACTAATATGTATAGTATTTTAACTGAGCTTTCTCTTTAAAAGTTTTATCAAGCAATGAAATGATCAACACAACCGTGTGCAGTAGATAAACGTTTGTGTGCACTAAAGGACAGCGAACTCTATAAACTGCCTTACAACTTGAAAACACTGCACCTAATGCTACTTCGCTACAGATCTGTATTGTTTAAGCCACGTGGTTATTAAAATAATGTACGCGCACTGTTCAGTAAAGAATGATCATCATTTTTTTACAGTCATAATTCTTCGAACTAAAATCCAGACTTATATTCTGTTAACTTAATGTGAAACAAACACACAGTGATAGTTTCATTGTTGGCGCTCCTGGCAACCGCCTGTTTGAACCAGGCAAGTTCAGACATGTTCAGTATCGCCTAACACTGCAATGGAGGTGACACGCGAGGAACAATATGTGGCTTAGAAATTCTGCTTTCGTGTCAACAAACCTTCATTTCGGGCCTATACAATGTTACAGGAGGCCTATGGAGAGTCTGTTCTTCCCTACAGCGCAGCTCGAAGGTGGTTTAAAATGTTTAAAGAGGGGAGACAATCAATTTCAAAGGAAGGTGGACCCGGTGATCCAGTTACTGCTCTTATGGAATAAAACATCAAGACTGCTGCTGCCATTGTGAGAGAAGATCGACGAATTACCTAAAGATCACTTTCTGTAATACTGAACATTTCATTGGGTGCCACCCACACGTTGGTGGCAGAAACATTACATATGAGACGACTTTGTGCGTGTTGGGTTCCAAGATTTTTGATTTCCGAATAAAAGGACATTCGCATCCAGGTCTGCACGCAGTTAGAGTTGATGTTAGAGGAAGATCAGGAGTTTCTTTTAAACGTAATCACTGCTGATGAAACTTGTCTACATTGTTTTGATCCTGAGAGCAAACAGCAAAGCTAAGTGTGGAGATGTCCTTCATCACCAAACCCCCAAAAAAGAAGGGTGGTTGCTGCTGCTGGGAAAGTTATGGTCATCTCATTCTGTGATATTCATGGAATGGTTTATCAGCATGTTGTACCTGCACACACATCAGTAACTGGACAATACTACAGGGATGTTCTGAAAATATATTGCAAGCTCATATCAGGCGCAAAAGACCACATTTCCGTGAAGTAGGGTTTTTGCTGCATCACGATAATGCGCTACCGCATATTACCGATGTTTTTGCTAAATATATTTCAAAAATCAACGTGAAGTGCATCCCTCACCCTCCCTATAGTCCGGATTTAGCTCCATGTGACTGTTTTCTAATCCCTAACTTGAAGAAACGCCTTCTTGGTAGGCATTATCCATCATCAAAGGCAGTGGGGAAGGCTGCGGAGGCGTTTTTGAAGGACCTCTCAATAAATGCCATCCAGCATGTCTTTGAAGATTGGCAGAATCGCTGGGAGAAGTGCATCGCATTCAAGGGAGACCATCAAAATTATGAGGATGAGTAAAAGTACGTTGTCAAAATAAATTGTGATCTTTCTTTATTGAACAGCTCTCGTACAAGCAGTATCTCTAGAAGGACACTCTGTGAAAAGTGGTGGCAAGCGAATCCTTTAGAGGAATAACTGCATGCACCTTCACATTACTAAAAACTGCCAGCCCTCTGGATTTACCAACACTGAAAGCTTATCCTTTTGAAGTATGTCTGTTTACTTTTATTTTACCAAGGTTATTTAAAAGGTTTATATGTTACTTTTAGCTACACATTTTTGTAGACTATAAAATTTTTTAAAATTTATCGGGTTTTGCACATTGAGATTTTTGGTTTTAGAACCCAATTAACCACAAAAAAATAGACGATAGAAAAAAAGGTGATGGACTACACTGTTGGATATGAAGCCCTCTATGACACTATGAACCAATGTCCATCAACTGACAAGGAGCTGCCAGAAGTTGAATAAGTGAGTAAGGACTGACCTTGGTATATAGACATACTGTAGCGTGTAGTCAACTTGTATTTTTCAATTTAGGCCTAATAAAAGCATCATTTTTATACTTAAGTGTGTCTGTTACTTACCCTTGATACCAAAACAGGTAAAAATAATCGTATGACTTAATTTCAATAATAAATTCAAAAATATCACTTTGGATACACTGATTTGTTGCAGAAACCAGCTAAGTGCGATTTGTTTAAAAAAATCTATGGAAGGAAAATAATATTTTTTCAAGAGCATGTTTTTGTTTTGGTGAGAAAAAGGAAAAAAAAAAAAAAATGATACGAGGGTGAGTCAAATGAAGACCTTAAGTGTGTAATAACTAATTGAAATTTCGCTCCGTTATCCCCTAAGTTGGTAAGTGTGCTACAAACAACATGCAGAATGGCCTGTAGGTGGCAGCATAGTTCAGTTGCACACATACCGTCGCAGTATCAGTATAAAGATGGCCGCGCCACTTGCAACATGGAACAGCGAAGAACAGCGTTCTCTTATTCGGGTTTTGCGTTGTGAAGGGGTGAAACCGTTTGAAATTCATCGACAAATGAAGGTTCAGTACGGTGATGCATGTTTCTCACAGCAGCAAGTCTACAAATAGAGTAGGAAGTTCGCAAATGGTGTGGCTTCAGTGGAAGATGCTCCACGTCTAGGTCAGGCACAACGAGTTGTGACTCCATAGAACATTACAGCAGTTGAAGTCATACTGAAGGTAAACCGCCGAGTGACACTGAATAACATTTCAGTATGTTTACAGATTAGTCATGGATCAGCACACCACATTGTGCATGATGTTCTCCAGTTTCATAAAGTGTCTGCAAGATGGGTACCACGGCAGCTGACTCCTGAAATGAGAGAACGACCTGTTGATGGTTGTAAAGAACTTCTTCGACGCTTTGAACGGCACGATGATGACTTCCTTGCAAGAATCGTTACTGGGGACGAAATCTGGAATCACATCCACCAACCTTAAACGAAGAGAGCGAGCAAGGTTTGGTGCCACTGCTCATCAACAAAACCAAAGGAATTTTGAACAGAACCATTAGTAGGAAAGGTTATACTGACTGTCTTTTGGTACAAAAAGACTTCATTTTGGAGCATTACGTGCCTAGAAGGACCATTGTTATTAGTGCATCATACACAGATCTCCTAAAAAATCATCTGCGGCCTGCAATCAAATCAAAGCGACGTGGATTGCTGTCATCTGGTGTCCATTTGCAACATGACAATGCAAGGCCCCACACTCCCCGTACAACAGTTGCAATAATCACAGACCTGCATTTTGAGTGATATCCCCATCCACAATGCTCACCAGAACGTGTCCCAAATCATTTCTATATGTTTGTACCACTCAAAGACGCAATGGGAGGAAAGAAGTTCCTTCCCATGAAGGGGTACGCCACGCATTGCATAAGTGGTTGTGCGGACTACCAAAATCATTTTTTCTAAAGGTATTTATGCACTTTGTTAGTGCTGCAAGACTTGCATTGAGCGTGAGGGAGACTATGTTGAAAAGTGATATGGCTTTGTACCACTTCTGCGCAACAAATAATATTTAAAAAAATATTAAAATTTTCATTTGACTCACCCTCGTATTTGAGGGAGACTAGAAGTATACTTAAGCTACAAAACTTTTTTTTTTCCGTTTCCGAAAGTTAAAAAGTCGCACTTTGTATATTTGACACACAAATTCTGCTTTTTGCAATTAGTTGCTTAATTTAGCAGCCTTAGGGTGAAATTTACTTATGCTTCTACTGAAAACTTTTAATTTCTCAACAATAATATTTTACCTTGACAAAACAAATGCAATTTAGTTAAATGTCACGTGTTGAATATACTTTGATAGCAAACAAATGGTATAGCTTGAACTGTCTAGGACTATCTTTCATTCTGAATGATTTTTGTATAAATTATATGATACAGGCAAATATTTCTGCATAAAAAATATAGAACTTGTAAAAACACATGCACTACGGGCAAGATAAGCTGAGCGCTGGATTTATGGTGTCGTGCGGACAGAGGGGAAGGAGCGAGAGCAGTGTGGTCAAAGTTGGAAAAAACACAGTTCAGCAAAATAGCATGTCAGATGAGCGAATATATCACAAGTAACGCTGCATCCTCTGAAAACATTCCTTAGTGTTACCCACGCCAGCTCAATTGCTCTCAGATCACAGTTATACGGAGGTAGACGAATAATAATGTATCCCCTTTCGAGAGTCATAACATCCACAAATGTTCATACAAATATAAATCATTTTCAAGTAAATGTTGATGTACATTACCACCACACTCGTAACAAGGATAAACTGGCAATTCGAGCGCACCAAACGAGCCTTTATGAAGATGGCTTTATCTACGAGGGATAATGTTATATAATAAACTTCTAAATTCATTTAAACAAGCAGGAAGATTAAAACACTTTAAGAATAACGTTAAGAAATTTTTGCATGCACACTGTTTTTATACGGTTAGTGCATTTTTAGAACTATAACCATGTAAATGAACACTGGGGGCATAGTACATTTACAAACCTGTAATATTTATATTATGACATTTCTTGTAGTAAATTAGTCTATGCAAATACCACATGAAACCATAGAAAAGCTGCTTACTGGTATATTGTATGTAATCAATTTGACTTTATGTATATACTGTATTTATACATTTTGACTTGTCTTATAAAATGTATATGTTGCTAGGAAGAACTAAAGTACTAATTCTAAGAGGGTTGTTCAATACAGAAGGATCATTTTGTTGACAACGTACCTTTAATGGTCCTCAAAATTTTGATGGTGCTTCTAAAAATAGTGTCCCCTGAATGCGATGCACTTCTCCTAGAGTTTCTGCCACTCTTAAAAGATATGCTGGAAGGTAGTTTTTGAGAGGTCCTTCAAAATCGCCCCTGCAGCCTTCACCTCTGCTTCTGATGATGGATAATGCCGCCCACGAAGGCGTTTCTTCTAGTTTGGGAATATAAAGAAGACACATAGGGTTAAATCCGGACTATAGGAAGGGTGAGGAATGCACTTCACGTTGACTTTTGCTAGATATTCAGCAACAACATTAACATTATGCGGCGAAGCATTATCGTGGTGCAGCATTCTATCTGCTTCAAGGAAATGTAGTCTTTGCACCTGATATGGATTTGCAATGTTTTCAGGACATCCCTGTAGTATCGTCCAGTTACTTATGTATGTGCAGGTACAACATGCTGATAAACCATTCCATGAATATCAAAGAATGAGATGACCATAACTTTCCCAGGAGAAGCAACCACTTTTGCTTTTTGGGTGTTGGTGATGAAGGAGATTTCCACACAAAACTTTGCTGTTTGCTCTCGGATCAAAATGATGTAGCCAAGTTTCATCAGCAGTAATTAGGATTGAAATAAACTCCGGATCTGCCTGTAACATCAACTTTAACTGCACGCAGACCTGCATGCGAAGGTCCTTTGTTCGGGAATAAATAGTCTTGGAACTCATCGCGCACAAACAGGTCTCATGTGTAATGTTTCTGTCACCAAGGTGTGGGTGGCACACAATCAAGTGTTTAGTATTTCAAAAAGTGATATTAAGGTAATTCGTCGATCCTCCCTCACAATGGCAGCAGCAGTGTTGATGTTTTGTTCCGTAAGTGTAGTAAGTGAAACAGCGGGTCCACCTTTCTTTGAAATTGATTTTATCTTCTCTTTATACATTTTAAACCACCTTTGAACTGTGCTGTAGGGAAGAACAGACTGTCCATAAGCCACATGTAACATTGTAAAGGCCTCAACTGAAAACTTGTTGAGACGAAAGGAGAATTTCAAAGCCGGTGATTGTTCCTCACGTGTTACCTCAATTGCAGCAGTAGGGTATGATGAACATGTCTCAACTTGCCTGGTTCTCACAGGCGGGAACCAGGAATACCAAAGATGAACCTACTACGGCGTGTTTGTTTCACATTAAGCTAACAGAATATAGTAAGAAGGAATTTTTGTGCAAATGATTATGGCTGTAGGAATTATGATCATTCTTTATTGAACAGCCCTCGTAACATACGACTGTTGTATACTGGTTAGCTAATAAACCTCGAAATTGATCAACACGAAATATGGCGAGCATGATAAAGATTGGCGTATTAGCCACTAGATGTCAGTGTATAGCGCCTTTGAAACTTCAAAGTTGTCATCTATGTTTACGAAGTTAAACAGAACTTACCGAATGAGTAGTTGGAACCCGATCGCTCTTCTTATCGCGCACATATAGTAATATACTACGTCAACTTATTTGGTCATGAAATATTTACAAGATAATTGCTACTTCAGTTTCAGTTTTGCAATAATTTTGCAATTTTAAAATGCAAAGCTCCATTCCTGTGTTCTATGGGAACAGCGTGGCATTTGAAAGTCAGCTAATAATTGATGATGTACAAAGTAGGTATTGGTAAAATTACATTAAGACACAGTAAAACATTCATTTGACTCTTAGAGATTAAGTCAGAAATAATTTTATGTCCAGGTTCTCTCTACAAGACTCTAATCTGAAGAAAACTGTATGAAAGGTACTGATCGCCCTTTGTACACAGAAGTGTGGTATCACTACGACACACGTGTTACAGTTCTGTTGGTAACACTTCTTTTTGTAAACGTATCTCGGGTCATATTATACTTGTATCCGTTCCTTATTTATTTAGTGCACAAACTTACACTAACGGCAGAGTTTTAAACATTGAACAATCGCTTCAGTACTTCTTGTATATCAAGAAATTTTGTAATGAAGCGACATTTGGGAATGTGTATCTTAAACCTAGAACATATAGAAACAGAATAATAAATGCGCCCTTTTGTCCAGAGATGGCACTGCGTGTAATTTTTTACCGTTGAGATGGACTTTCATAGTTGGTTAATGAGATTTATAACATAACACATTTATTTTAGTTACATATTAACAATATTTAATTTGATTACATTATATTAACACAAACAGAAGTAAGAATGTATACTGAGAAATTAGCGAGTGAACATATATTTGCATAATTGAGATGAAGTCTTCCAAATTGAATATATATTAGCAAACTTTGTAGAAATTATTTATGGGTTTCATGAAATACCTCAATAGAGAATCTAATGTAGCAAAAAATCACGATATTTACACTAATATGTATAGCAATTTAACTGAGCTTTTTCCATAAAAGTTTTATCAAGCAATGTAGTGATTAACACAACCTTATGCAGTAGATAGACGTTTGTGCACGTTTACTATAAGATAACGAACACTATAAACTGACTTTCAACTTGAAAACACTGCACCAAATGCTATTTCGCTACAGATCTGTATTGTTTAAGCCATGTGGTTATTAAAATAATGTACGCGCACTGTTCAGTAAAGAATGATCATCATTTTTTTACAGTCATAGTTTTTCGCGCTAACATCCAATCTTATTATATTCTTTTAACCTAATGTGATACAAACACACAGTAGTAGTTTCATTGTTGGGACTGCCGGTTACCGCCTGTGAGAACCGGGCAGGTTCAGACATGTTCTGTGTCGCCTCCCGCTGCAATGGAGGTAACCGACGAAGAACAATATGGGGCTTTGAAATTCTGCCTTCGTCTGAACAAATTTTCAGTTCGTGCCTATACAATATTACAGGAGGCCTATGGGGAGTCTGTTCTTCCCTACAGCAGAGCTCGAAGGTGGATTAAAATGTTTAAAGAGGGGAGACAATCAATTTCAACGGAAGGTGACCCGGTGATCCAGTTACTGCTCTTATGGAATAAAACATCAACACTGCTGCTGCCATTGTGAGAAACGATCGTCGAATTACCTAAAAGTCACATTCTGTAATACTGAACATTTCATTGGGTGCCACCCACACCTTGGTGACAGAAACATTACACATGAGACGTGTTTGTGCGCGATGGGTTCCAAGAATGTTGATTCCCGAACAAAATGACATTCGCATGCAGGTCTGCATGCAGTTAAAGTTGATGTTAGAGGAAGTTCCGGAGTTTCCTTCAAACGTAATCACTGCTGATGAAACTTGGGTACATCTTTTTGATCCTGAGAGCAAACAGCAAAGCTCAGTGTGGAAATCTCCTTCATCACCAGCCCCGAAAAAGAAAAAATTCATTGCTTTTGCTGGGAAAGTTATGGTCATCTCATTCTTTGATATTCATGGAATGGTTTATCCGCATGATGTACCTGTACACACATCAGTAACTGGACAATACTACAGGGATGTCCTGAAAATATTGCAAGTCCATATCAGGCGCAAAAGACCACATTTCCGTGAAGTAGGGTTTTTGCTGCATCACGATAATGCGCTGCTGCATATTACCGACGTTTTTTCTAAATGTATTGCAAAAATCAACGTGAAGTGCATCCCTCACCCTCCCTATAGTCCGGACTTAGCTCCATGTGACTGTTTTCTATTCCCTAACTTGAAGAAACGCCTTCTTGGAAGGCATTAATCCATCATTAAAGGCAGTGGTGAAGGCTGCGGAGGCGTTTTTGAAGGACCTCTCAATAAATGCCATCCAGCATGTCTTTGAAGATTGGCAGAATCGCTGGGAGAAGTGCATATCATTCAGGGGAGACCATCAAAATTATGAGGATGAGTAAAGGTACGTTGTCAAAAAAATTGTGATCATTCTTTATTGAACAGCCCTCGTACAAGCAGTATCTCTACAAGGATACTGCGGGAAAAGTGGTGGCAAGCGAATCCTTTAGAGGAATAACTGCCTCCACCTTTACGTTACTAAAAACTACCAGCCCTCTGGAGTTACCAACAGTGAAAGCTTATCCTTTGGAGAAGGTATATTTACTTTTATTTTACCAAGGTTATTTTAAACGTTTATATGTTAGTTTTAGCTACACATTTTTGTAGGCTATAACAAATTTTAAAATTTATCGGGTTTTGTACAGTGAGACTTTTGGTTTTAGGTCCCAATTAACCACAAAAAATATAGACGATAAATAAAAAAGTTGATGGACTACACTGTTGGATATGAAACCCTCTATGACACTATCATCCAATGGCCATCAACTGACAAGGAGTTGCCAGAAGCTGAATAAGTGAGTAAGGCCTGACCTTGGTATATAGACATACTGTAGCGTGTAGTTAACTTGTATTTTTCAATTTAGGCCTAATAAAAACATCATTTTTATACTTAAGTGTGTCTGTTACTTACCCTTGATACCAAAACAGGTAACAATAGTGGTTTGACTTAATTTAAATAATAGATTAAAAATATCACTTTGGAAACACTCATTTTTTGCAGAAACCAGCTAAGTGCCATTTGTTTCAAGAAAATAATATTATTTCAAGAGCATGTTTTTAATTTTGTGAAGAAAAAGAAAAAATAATACGAGGTGAGTCAAATGAAAACCTTAAGTGTGTAATAGCGAATCGAAATTTCGCTCCGTTATTCTGTAAGTTAATAAGTGTGCTACAAACAGCATGCAGAATGGCCTGTAGGTAGCAGCATAGTTCAGTTGCACACATACTGTCGCAGTATCAGTATAAAGTTGGCCGCGCCACTTGCAACTTGCAACAGGGAAGAACAGCGTTCTGTTATTCGGGTTTTGCGTTGTGAAGGGGTGAAACCGATTGAAATTCATCGACGAATGAAGGTTCAGTATGGTGATGCATGTTTGTCACAGCAGCAAGTCTACGAATGGAGTAGGTAGCTTGAAAATTGTGTGACTTCAGTGGAAGATGCTCCACGTGCAGTTCAGGTACAACGAGCTGTGACTAACAGAACACTGCTGCGGTTGAAGTCACAGTGAAGGTAAACCGCCGAGTGACATTGAATGACATTGCAGCATGTTTACAGATTAGTCATGGGTCAGCACACCACGTTGTGCATGATGTGCTCCAGTTTCACAAAGTGTCTGCAAGATGGGTGCCACATCAGCTGACACCTGAAATGAGAGAACATGTTGATGCTTGTAAAGAACTTCTTAGGCGCTTTGAACGGGAAGGTTCAAAGAATCATTGCAAGAATCATTACTGGGGACAAAACCTGTGTCCACTACCTTAAAAGAAGTCACATAGGGTTAAATGCGGACTATAGGGAGGGTGAGGAATGCACTTCAGGTTGACTTTTGCAAGATATTCAACAACAACATTGACAATAAGCGGCCACGCATTATCGTGGCGCACCATTTTACCTGCTTCAGGGAAATGTGGTCTTTTGCACCTGATATGGACTTGCAATATTTCAGGACATCCCTGTGATATTGTCCAGTTACTTATGTGTGTGCAAGTACAACATGCTGATAAACTTTTCCATGAATATCAAAGAATGAGATGGCCATATGTTTCCCAGGAGAAGCAACCACTTTTGCTTTTTGGGGGGTTGGTGATGAAGGAGATTTCCACACAGAGCTTCGCTGTTTTCTCTCAGGATCAAAATGATGTAGCCAAGTTTCATCAGCAGGATTACGTTTGAAATAAACTCCGGATCTTCCTCTAACATCAACTTTAACTGCATGCAGACCTGCACGCGAAGGTGCTTTTGTTCGGGAATAAATAGTCTTAGAATCCATCGCGCCCAAGCAGATCTTAAATGTAATGTTTCTGTCACCAACGGGTCGGTGGCACACAATCAAATGTTCAGTATTTCAAAAAGGGATGTTAAGGTAATTCGTCGATCCTCTCACACAATGGCAGCAGCAGTGTTGATGTTTTCCTACATAAGAGCAGTAACTGGAGCACCGGGTCCACCTTCGGTTGAAATTGTTTTCATCCCCTCTCTAAACGTGTTAAACCACTTTAGAGCTCTGCCGTGGGGAAGAACAGACTCTCAATAGGCCTCCTGTAACATTGTATAGGCCTCAACTGAAAATTTGTTGAGTCGAATGCAGAATTTCAAAGGCTCATATTGTTCCTCGCGTGTTACCTCCATTGCAGCAGTAGGCGATGCTGAACATATCTGAGCTTGCCTGGTTCTCACAAGCGGGAACCAGGAGTACCAGAAATGATCCTACTACGGCGTGTTTGTTTCACATTAAGCTAACAGAATATAATAAGATTGAATTTTAGTGCGAATGATTATGACTAAAAATTATGATCATTTTTTATTGTACAGCCCTCGTAACATACGATTGTTGTATACTGGTTAGCTAATTAACCTCGAAATTGATCAATACTGTCACTTTGTGGGTTCGTAAAATTAAAAAGTTAAATTACACCACTCAAAATGTTCTTTATTTCCACCTTATTCTAATGTCACAATTACAATTTCGTAATGTACACAATTAAAACTAAGCCAGTTCGTCTTTACACTACGCTCGGCGCTCCTTACGCACCGCGCGCCACAACACACTCAACTCGACTGACTGTCGCCTCGCTTGTATCCATGGGCGGCCCGAAGTTTCTCGAATCTCCTTTTATGGAGGGGGAAAACATTCTCGAAGCTTCGTGCACCTTCAAGCGATAGGAGGAGGGGTAAACGAAGACCCTGCCACCCCTCCTGTCTCCCTTCCTCCGCCGGCCTACATTTATTGATCGGCATCGTGGGCTTGCCTTTTGGGTACCAATACGAAATATGGCGAACATGATAAAGTTTGGCGTATTAGCCACTAGATGTCAGAGTATAGCGCTTTTCAAATTTCAAAGTGGTCATCTATGTTTACGAAGTTAAACAAAACTTACCGAATGAGTACTTGGAGTCCGATCGCTCTTCTTATCGCGCACATATAGTAATATACTACGTCTACTTATTTGGTCATGAAATATTTAGAAGATAATTGATCCTTTTAGTTTCAGGTTTCCAATAATTTTGCAATTTTAAAATGCAAAGCTCCATTCTTGTGTTCTATGGGTGCAGCGTGGCATTTGAAAGTCAGCTAATAATTGATGATGTACAAAGTAGGTATGGACAAAATTACATTAAGACACAGTAAAACATTCATTTGACTCTTAGAGGTTGAGACAGAAATAATTTTATGTCCAGGTTCTCTCTACAAGACTCTAGTCTGAAGAAAACTGTATGAAAGGCACTGACCGCCCTTTGTACACAGAAGTGTGATATCACAACGACACACGTGTTACAGTTCTGTTGGTAACACTTCCTTTCGTAAACGTATCTCGGGTCATATTATACTTGTATCCGTTCCTTATTTATTTAGTGCACAAACTTACACTAACGGCAGAGTTTTAAACATTTAACAATCGCTTCAGTACCTCTTGTATCTCAAGAAATGTTGTAATGAAACGACTTTTGGGTATGTGTATCTTAAACCTAGAACATATAGAAACAGGATATTAAATACGCCCTTTTGTCCAGAGATGGCACTGCGTGTAATATTTTACCGTTAAGATGGTCTTTCATAGTTGTTTAAAGAGATTTATAACATAACACATTTATGTTACTTACATATTAGCAATATTTAATTTTATTACATTATATTAAAACAAACATAAACAAGAATGTATACTGAGTCATTAGCGAGCGGACATATATTTGCATAATTGAGATGAAGTCTTCCAAATTGAATATATATTAGCAAACTTTGTACAAATTATTTATGGGTTTAATGAAATGTCACACTCAGGTTGTCAACGTAGCAAAGTTCACGATATTTACACTAATATGTATAGCATTTTAACTGAGCTTTCTCCTTAAAAGTTTCATCCAGCAATGAAATGAATAACATAACCGTGTACAGCAGATGAACGTTTGTGTACACTAACTAAAAGACAGCGAACTCTATAAACTGCCTTACAACTTGAAAACACTGCACCTAATGCTATTTCGCTACAGATCTGTATTGTTTAAGCAACGTGGTTATCAAAATAATGTACGGTACTGTTCAATAAAGAATGATCATTTTTTTACAGTCATAATTTTTCGAACTAAATTCCAGTCTTATTATATTCTGTTAGCTTAATGTGAAACAAACACGCCGTAGTAGTTTCGTTGTTGGTACTCCTGGTTACCGCCTGTTTGAACCAGGCAAGTTCAGACATGTTCAGTATCGCCTACCACTGCAGTGGAGGTAACACGCGAGGAACAATATGCGGCTTAGAAATTCTGCTTTCGTGTCAACAAACCTTCAGTTCGGGCCTATACAATGTTACAGGAGGCCTATGGAGAGTCTGTTCATCCCTACAGCGCAGCTCGAAGGTGGTTAACAATGTTTAAAGAGGGGAGACAATCAATTTCAAAGGAAGGTGGTCCCGGTGATCCAGTTACTGCTATTAGGGAAGAAGACATCAACACTGCTGCTGACATTGTGAGAGAAGATCGACGAATTACCTTAAGATCACTTTCTGAAATACTGAACATTTCATTGGGTGCCACCTACACGTTGGTGACAGTAACATTACACATGAGACGAGTTTGTGCACGATGGGTTCCAAGACCGTTGATTTCCGAACAAAAGGACATTCAAAAGTAGGTCTGCATTCAGTTAAAGTTGATGTTAGAGGAAGAACCGGAGTTTCTTTCAAACATAGTAACGGCTGATGAAAATTGGCTACATCATTTTGATCCTGAGAGCAAACAGCAAAGCTCAGTGTGGAAATCTTCTACATCACCAGCCCCCCAAAAAGCGAAAGTGGTTTCTTCTGCTGGGAAAGTAATAAATATCTCTTTCTTTGATATTCATGGAATGGTTTATCAGCATGTTGTGCAAGCACATCAGTGACAACAGTAACTGGAGAATACTACATGGATGTCCTGAAAACATTGCAAGTCCATATCAGGCGCAAGGGAATACGTTTTCTTGAAGCAGACTGGATGTTGCACCATGATAATGCACGGCCACATATTGAAAATATTTTTGCTGAATATCTCGCAAAAATCAACGTGAAGTGTATCCCTCACCCTCCATATAGTCCGGATTTAGACACATGTGACTTTTTTCTATTCCCTAAATTTAAGAAACACCTTCGTGGGAGGCATTATCCATCAACAAAAGCAGTAGTGAAGACTGCGGAGGCGATTTTGAAGGATCTCTCAAAAATGGTTTCCAGCATGTCTTTGAAACCTGGCAGAAACGCTGGGACAGGTGCATCGTATTCAGGGGAGACTATTTTGACTATTCATGAAATTTATGAGGATGAGTAAAGGTACGTTGTCAAAAACAAAATTGTGATCATTCTTTATCGAAGAGCCCTCGTTATATTACACAATAACCAGTTAGCAGACTACGTAAAAAGCTACAAAATATATATTTTTGAAGTGAAAACTTCTTTAGGCGCGTTTAGCAAGTTTTGTGGGTAGTGAATTAAACTGAACCGTCACGCTGGAATATGTGACGCTCATTCGGGCGAAGTCGGCTCGAGTCGGCTCAATCCCCCTCCACACTCATTCGTTATTTGTCTTATGGTGTCCGTAGATTTCTTGCCGCACTCAATAGCGTATCCACAACACGCATCCAGGTACGTTTTAACATATTTCAAATACTACGACAAATTCAGAAACCCTACAGGAGTTTCATTAAAAAAGTAATTGTCTTAGAGCCGTTCTTACAAACGTCTGTCAAGTGTCGGTAGCCGATCCGGTCAGATAACCTTCTGTCATTTAACAAGTGGACAGCATGTCAAATTTCACTCTTAACCATCTTTAAACAATTATAATAGTAAAGAACAGATAAAATCATCGATGTTCTGTATTTGAATAATTAAAACCATAATAACGAAAACTAAAACGGCTGTGCTAATTGGAAATAAAAGTGTTAGGAATTCCGGAAAGAGATGTTTCATTTAAGAACTGGTCCCTTTTATTGGCAATTTCTCTGTATTGTGAGCAATAAAACGTCAAACATCAATAAATAAATAAATAAATAAAAACGTAAATAATAAAATTATCACGTATTAAAATGACGTCTTGCATTTATTTTTATTTAAAACTTATTGGTTATGTTTTTCCACAAACTGAAAGACCGACCGAGCGTTAATATCGTACGCAAATAAGCAAATGAATATCATATAACTATGTTATAAGATATGTATGAACTTGTAGTTTAATTAAAACAAAAAATGTATGGAAATATGTGTACAAGCAAGAAACAAAATATGAAAAATGATTGTGAAGTCGCATGTATTTTAATATAAAAATCATATACATGTAAAACAGAATATTATGTGATTTGATTTTACTTCCTTTATACATCCTTTATGTATAACTCTCTTCGCACGGTCGCAAGTCCGTCGTCATTCAGTTGTTTCAGAGTATTTTCATTTGTGAGCACACTTAGCGTAAGGCATGAAATGTTTAGCTCGCAACTGGCCTCTTTGCGCAAGAATGGGCGTCAACATTCAATTTTTGAAAATCATTTTTAAGAATTATTTATAATGAATAGAATTTTAATGTAAATTAATTGTTCTTTCACACTGGCCGTGTGTAGGCTAACGTACGGAAAGATAAAGTCAGACTGAAAAATTCAATGCCATAGCCGGGACTTGAACCACGGATCTCCTGGTTGCCGTCCCGCCACTCTAACCCTTGAGCTACTATGACCAACGTGACGACATGACATTAAATTCTCCAAATGACTCGTGTTTTTCCCGGTAAACTACTTAGGAGTTCTCATAAACACATGAGACAACTACCTTAATGGCGAATTACAACCTGTAAGTACTTTAAGGCCCGGGCTTTATAGTTAACCACTATTAGGTCAATTAATGGAAATTAATTATTCTTTCACACTGGTCGTGTGTAGGCTAAAGTATGGAAAGATAGAGTCAAACTGAGTCATGTCATGTCAGTCATATCGGCACGTTGGCCATAGTAGCTCAAGGGTTAGAGCGGCTGGACGACAACTAGAAGATCTGTGGTTCAAATCCCGCAAATGACATTGAATTTTTCAGTCTGACTCTATCTTTCCATAATTTAGCCTACACACGGCCAGTGTGAAAGAACAGTTAATTTCCATTACTTGTCCTAATAGAGGTTGACTATAAAGCCCGGGCCTTAAAGCACTTACATGTTTTAATTCGCCATTAAGCTAGTTGTCTCATGTGTTTATGAGAACTCCTAAGTGGTTTGCCGGGAGAAGCACGAGTCAGTTGGAGAATTTAATGTCATGTCGACACGATGGCCATAGTAGCTCAAGGGTTAGAGCGGCTGGAGGGCAACTAGAAGATCCGTGGTTCAAATCCTGGCTATGTCACTCAATTTTTCAGTCTGTTTCTATCTTTCAATACGAATAGTTTTTAAGTTTTCACTTCTGTCGTGTGGTCTTAAGCACACACATTTTTTTTTATATATCACTTGAAAATTTGAAGCCTCCCGTTACTTTTTAAAACTATTAAGCATCAAAGTGCACTAGAAAATCAGGGCATAAATTTATAAAATGAACTTTGTTAAAATAACAGCCTTAAGTAAATTCTAATTTTTACAATTATGTAAAATTAAATATTACGATTATGTATTTATAAAATTTTTATACAATTTTACTAAATTTTACAATTATGTACTGCGATATGCGTGTGGTGGATGTATTATTACAAACGTATTTCAGATATTCTGTTTGCTTCATTTATTTTTCTCTTTAAATTCTAAGATTTTAACGGTGGCCTTTTAAGTATTAAACAAGTGCTTATCGGCAATTATTTTAACCCGACTTACTATTTGTGTAACTTGGATGTGTTTCCTGTACAAACATAAAATTCTTAGTTATATACCAGTTGGTCCAACTGCCCCGTCTTTCGCGTAAGCGAATATCCCTTATTGAATTCGAACAGTTGCAGAACGCTACGGGGAAAGTCTATTTAAACAGACGGCAGTGGCGTGAACAAACTTTTTGTGTGTTATCCCTTTTTATGTGTTACGTTTTTTTTTTGTTTTTTGTATTTTTATGTGTTCTTATGTCAAATATATTGTGATTTTGTGGATTCGTGAAGTTAAAAGTCCAGGTTACAAACACCAAAAATTGCTCTTTATTTCTGTAGAAACACACTTTAGTCAACCATATAGTAGCATAATTACGTCACATACACAATACAATTTGCAAGGTCATCGACCACAAAAAAAGCTCACACAGCTGTTCACGCACACGCGTCGAATTAACGACTGAACCACTTGATGACCTGCGGCTTCCATATTTATAGATTATGTTCTCAAACAATCAAGATGGCGCTAGGAGAAAGACGAATTCTCCAGAAATCCGTCTTTTCCCCCCACCGTTTCGGCGAGCTTTTATCTCCACACTGCACTGCCCGTCTCTTTGAACTCGTCGACTGCGCCGCCTCACTTCAAACATGCGTTCGTAACAATATTATGGTAAAATTGGATTTCCTTGCTTCATGTGTGCAATTGTAAAAATAGGTATTCCTTTGTAGACATCATTGGGAAGACGTAAGAAAACAGGATAATGCAAAAAAGGTTTATTGTATTTATTACTTCTGTCCCAAATATAGTTATTCTAGTGTTTCTTTAAATTTACATACTCAAACGTTATCAAATATTTTCGCAGAGTAAAATACTCCTACTTACTGTATATTTTCCCTCTCTTTCTTGCACAACCGTAACTCATTGTGGAAGAAATTAGAAAAGCAAAGAAATTCCAATGCTGAATGTGCTTATTTGTATGTGAACAATGGCATATATAATCTTACAAGGATGAACAAACGAAACACGGGGAGGCAGCGCTGGTCGATTTCCCGGGTTGGACCAGAAACGGAATCACATGCGGTGGCTAGTAACCACAAGCGTTCTGTAACAGTATTGGTGGTTGCCTCGGTATCGAACAATTTGTTTGTCGGTTCTCTAGTGACATGTACAGAATCTCAAATTATCACCCTACTGCTTATCACCAAAACATGCCCATGTTATTGGTTGTGAGGCACACAGCGAAGTTAAAAACTGAAAGAGAAGAGTGGGAGAAAATAATGTGATATCTGACAATAACTTAACTAGCTCTATTATAGACGAAATTTTACGAAAACATTTCTTTATTTAATTATTCCGTCATTTGTCTGGTTATGTGAACTTACAGAACTCACGCCATTGTTCCATCGAAAATACTCATCCATGAAGCACCTATGCATCGCTAAAATCGGAGTTTTCTAACCAGACTGTGAACACTGCTGAGTACCGACTGACTTTCATAAGGTTAGTTGAGCAACTGGACGATGTAGAGCTGAGTCACGGTTATTTTCAAAAGGCTGGCACTACATGCCATACATAAAATGAATCCATGGAACTAATGACAAGTTTGTTTGACGACCAGATAATTTCCAGGAACCTGTGGTACCGAGATCTCCGGATTTGACATCGTTGGACTTATTTCTATGTGGTTACTTAAAAGACAGGGCTTACGTCACACGTCCTCAGACATTGGATGATCTGAAGCACATCACATAGGGGATTCAAGCTATTGGCAACAGTGTCCTCCAATGAGTGGCCAGTAATATGGAACGCCGTGTTGAGTTGTGCCTTACGCAGGATGTAGGACATGTTCAACATTTGCTTAAAAAAAGGTTAACCAATAGCGTGAGAGCCCTAAGAGGGCCAAAGCCTAGCAATCCGACTGCCGGCCTCACGCCCAACGCACGACAGAGGTGGGCTATCATCCAACCGATACGGGAAGGAGTAGTGGTCAGCATCTCGGCATCCCCCAGCCGGAACGTGATTTTCGTGACCAGGGCCGCTTACCCAGCGTGTTGTATGTTCCTCACTTTCCTCACGATGCTGAGTAGGCACCGGCTCTATACCCGGGACTTAAAATCAACACACCATAGGTGGAATCAAACCCGGGCCACTTTCCATGCCCAGGGATCAAGGCAAGCTGCCTTAGCCCACGACGCCACGGCGCAAGACTTCAACATTTGCTACAGAGGTAAATAATCTTCCAAAATTCCTCTACATTTTAGGTATAATAAGTCGTCGCTAGCACAATTTACTTTGAAACAATTGAAAAACGAAATATGTCAGTTCTATATTATAAATCACTTTGTATAATTATTACCTTGTAGGATACAAGTATTTGCTTAAGGATAGTCTAATCTTATAAGAGGTGTTCTCTTGGCGACATCTTTGAAATTAAATTCTACTTCTATGACCCAGAAGAAAAATCGAATATGACGTCCATTTGAAAAAACCGTGGGTACTGGGAAATTCAAATTTATAACATAAAATATTTGGGAAACGCTTTCCTCTACACAAACATACGAGGGCTGTTCAATATGGAATGATCATAATGTTTTACGGTCATAATTTTTCGAACTAAAATTCAATCTTATTATATTCTGTTAGCTTAATGTGAAACAAAAACGCCATAGTAGTTTAATTGTTGCTACTCCTGGTTCCCACCTGTGAGAACAAGGCAAGTTCAGACATGTTCAGTATCGCCTACGGCTGCAATGGAGATAACACGCGAGGAACAATCCCCGGCTTTGAAATTCTGCTTTCGTCTCAACAAATGTTCAGTAGAGGCCTATAAAATGTTACAGTAGGCCTATGGAGAGTTTGTTCTTCCTTACAGCACAACTTGATGCTGGTTTAAAATGTTTAAAGAAGGGAGACAATCAATTTCAAAGGAAGGTGGACCCTGTGCTCCAGTTAGTGCTCTTACGGAAGAACACATCAACACTGCTACTGCCATTGTGAGAGAGGATCGACGAATTACCTTAAGATCACTTTCTGAAATACTGAACATTTCATTGGGTGCCATCCACACGTTGGTGACAGAAACATTACACATGAGACGTGCTTGTGCGCGATGGATCCCAAGACTGTTGATTCCCGAACAAAAGGACATTCGATACAGGTCTGCATGCAGTTAAAGTTGATGTTAGAGGAAGACCCGGAGTTTCTTTCAAACGTAATCACTGCTGATGAAACTTGGCTACATCATTTTGATCCTGAGAGAAAACAACAAAGCTCAGTGTGGAAATCTACTTCATCACCAACCCTCCAAAACACAAAAGTGGTTGCTTCAGCTGGGAAAATTATGGTCATCTCATTATTTGATATTCATGGAATGATTTAGCAGCTTGTAGAACCTGCACACACATCAGTAACTGGACAATACCACAGGGATGCCCTGAAAACGTTGCAGGTCTATATCAGACGCAAAAGACCACATTTCCGTGAAGCTGTCTGAATGCTGCGCCACGATAATGCGCGGTTGCATATTGCCATGCTGTTGCTGAATATCTGGCAAAAATCAACTTGAGGTGCATCCCTCACCCTCCCTATAGTCCGGGTTTAGCCCCATGTGACCCTTTTGTATTACCTAACTTGAAGAAACGCCTTCGTGGGAGGCATTATCCATCATTAGAAGCAGTGGTGAAGGCTGCGGTGGCGATTTTGAAGAATATCTCAAAAAACTGTTTCCAGGATATCTTTGAACACTGACAGAAACGCTAGGACAAGTGCATTGCATTCAGGGGAGACTACTTTGAGAAGGACCATCAAAAATATGAGGATGAGTAAAGGTACGTTGTCAAAAGTTGTGATCATTCGTTATTGAACAACCCTCGTTTTTTCGGCATAAAGCTGTGCGCTTTTAAGAGATTTACATTTTTCTGTAGTAATATTTTTTCAATCTCTAGATTTTACCACATATTCAAAGGTCATAAAGAGGACTTAATAGGCTATTTGGCAAAAAAAGCTGGTCGTAGTGAGCATCGATCCTCACACGTTACTATGTGACTGTAACCTTACTTCTTGAACATGTGGTACTCACAAGATAAGTATTAACGGGTCAGGAAGGCACAATTTATTTTTGTCAAGCGATATCAGGAAAATTGAAAAGGATGACGAAAGAATAGCTCTCTGGGGATGGGGATGGAGGGTGAAGCATGCGATGTAGAGGGGTGGGAATGTGCAGTCAAACGTTGCAAGCATTCTCAGCGTAAAATAAATATTTCACTGTGGTGACAGGCCAGACCAACAGAGTGGCCACCAGCTCCCCACATTGCTCTGTTTTGTTTAGAGCTCTCTCCTGACATTAAGAAACGTACTGATTCGTTTATAGTTTCTATACTAGCTACATATAGAACTACACCATACTATTAAAAAGGTCAGTGTCGAGATTTTAACGTAAATAATTTTTGGATACCCCTGTAGGCGAAAAAAGCGGCTCTATATTTGTTTCCTACCGTGCACCTAGTTGCTAAGAAAAATTTAATACTTAAATTCACAAAATTACAAGTTCTGAGACCCACACAGAAAGAAAAAACTTTCATGACTTTCTCTACTCTTGTACAAATACCTATTGGTATATCTACTTAAAAATGACATAAAAAGTTATTGCTAATTTTATTGTAGAAATGTAGGAATAAGATAGACTTTAAGTGACAGTAAAATACTTTAAAATTGGCTGTCTAGATGATGTCTTAAAAATTGCATTCTTTTCGTATGTTTAAGAGATAAAAATGAAGGCACAAGGGAACGTGGAAATATAGTAGACCTTAAGTGATAGTCAAATGTTTTAAAACTAGTAGTCTAAGTAACCAATTTTTTTATTTTATTTTATTCAATGATCGATCAGCAGTACATGCTTTACAGACCCTTGTTGGCTAATTGAATCTCTATGAACTATATAATAACATGTAAGGAAAACCAAGTTGGCTCCTATTATCTTCTTAACACTGTGAAACAAGAGAAAAATAAGTTAATTAAAACAAACAAGTAATCAAAGAGATAAGAACAACACTCATTGTGAAACAATATTCATAGTTTTTTTTTCTCAATCAGAGTCACTAAGGAGGAGATCCTGTGGGAGTCGTCTCTTCAGGCGCGTGGGCTGGCGGGTTCGTACGCCGATGTCGTACATCACAGCTCCTGGAACATCTGGCAGGTTTGAAAAGAAGCGGGAGGCGATCTGACGTATGTACTGGTGAAGAGGAAGGAGACCAAGTTCTTTATGCAGTTGTTGATTTCTTACATACCAAGGGGCATCCGTGGCGATGCGCATAAATCGATTTTGCAGGACCTGTAGCCTTCGGAGATGAGTGTTGCTAGCCGAACCCCATACCTGGGAAGCATATGTGATAAGTGGCCGGACAACAGATTTGTAGAGAAGCAGAGAGCATTCAATCCCAAGAGGAGTGTGTCTGTGAAGTAGCGGGCCAAGTTTTGAAAGTCGTCCTGATGCCAACGAGATGAGTCGATCTATATGGGCTCGCCAAGTAAGTCTAGTGTCCAGCATTACTCCAAGGTATTTGACGGAGGTGGTAGGAGGTAGCCAGGGAATTGATTCATGCTTAATATGCAATTCGGGAGAGTTGGAGATGCGACGTAAGCTAAAAATCTTAGCTACGGTCTTTTGAGTGTTTAGACGTATGCGCCAAGTATCGAACCATTCAACGAGGCAGTCAAGAGAGGTTTGTAGCGTGTGAATAGTTACAGGGACATCTGTGCCGGAATGATATAAAACAGTATCATCAGCGTATAAAGCTATGGAGGTAGGGGCCAAGTCAGGAAGATCATAGGTATAGATACTAAATAAGATTGGCGCCAATATGGATCCCTGAGGAACTCCTGCTGTAATATGGCGCTGAGATGACTCCATGCCACCAATGCGAACAGTAAATGTGCGATCTGTTAGAAAACTACAAATGGTAGTGAGCAGATACTGTGGAAGTCCAATGCTATACAGTTTGAAGATTAACCCCTCATGCCAAACTTTATCAAAGGCATGTGCTACGTCGAGGAACAGGGCGGTTGTGTACTTTCGTTGCTCAAAACCATGAATTACTGTTTGTGTTAAACGTAGTAGTTGGTGAGAGGTAGAATGTCTAGAACGAAATCCAAATTGGAAGGGTGGAATGATATGATTTTCAGTGGTATATTTAAGGAGACGGCGAAGGAGAATCTTTTCAAAGAGTTTGCACAAGGTAGGCAGCAAACTTATCGGACGATAGCTATCGGGGAGATTTTTAGGTTTATTAGGTTTGTGAAACACAATGATTTGAGCCAATTTCCAGGTGTGAGGAAAAAAGCCAAGTCGAAGACAAGCGTTCAGGATTGAAGACAAATGTGCCAGGGCCTTCTTTGTCAGGTTTTTTAACACAATATTGGGAATCAAGTCGTGTCCCGGTGATTTCTTAAGAGAAAGAGAGCGAATTAAATGCCTAAGTTCAGCAGGACTAGTGAAGGAGATTCTGCAGGGAACAGTTGGTTGGTGTCGAAAAGCGTCAAGCCGCTGTTCTATACTTGGGGTGGTGGCATGAGGTGCGTTTGGTGTGAACGTGCCTTCAAAGTGGTCCGCAAGAACTTCACATTTAGCTTTGACCTCCGTAACAAGAGTGTCAGTGCTACGCAGAGCTGGTATAATAGTTGGCTCTCGCAGAAGTCGTCGAGTGGCATCCCAGGGCGTGTGGTCATGCGGAGAGATGCTCGCCAGTTGTCGTTTGTAGGTCTCAAGGCGATGACGGTCCAATTCGACTTTTACTAACCGGTTCAATCCATTACGCTTCCTACGCAGCCAAGGTTGGCGTTCCCTTTGCCACTGACGTCGGATCCTGTGTTTTTCATGTATAAGCTGAATAATGGGCGCAGGTGAGGAAGAAGCAATAGGAGTCCGCTTGAAGCAGGTAGTTGAATTTCGCACACAGTGGCATATGGTGTCAGTAAGGTGTTTAATGGCAGCCTCTATGTCAGCTTCAGAGCTAAATGAGCAAGTGTGGAGCGCTGAATCCAACTGAGCATGGAACTTATCCCATTGAACATAGCCATTAATAAGTCGTGGTGCTGAGGGAAATATGTTCGGAATGAGTTGAAAGGTAATTAAGACCGGGCAGTGGTCAGAGTCAAGTTCCGCTAGTGTAGACATATACGCTGGAAGAGGGAGATTCTTGTGAATACCAATGTTGAGAATGTCAGAAGTATTAAGAGGATTGGTAGGATAATACGTGGGATCTGTAGGCGCCAAGACGGATAAGCCGCAGGTGTTCAATATGTGGTAAAGGCGTCGGCCATTGGGATTAGTAGAGTGGCAGCCCCATGACGAGTGTTTGCAGTTTAGATCTCCGAGAACAAGGGTGCTGCTGTTGGCAGGAAAAAGCAGGGAGAAATAAGTAGTATTTAGTTTCCGGTTAGGAGACTTATAGGCGCTGATAACAGTGAGATCATTACCATCGGTTGTAGGGAGTTTAATTCCTACCACTTCAACGTCGGGAACGCCAGGTAAAAATATAGAGTGGTGAGTAATGTTACGTTGGATCACAATAGCTACACCTCCAGATGCTCTTGGAGCAATCCGATCCTGTCGATGGACTGTGTGTCCAGGAACAGTAAAGGTTTCGTTAGGGAGTAAGTGAGTCTCACTGATACAGGCGATGTCAATATTATGCATCGTAAGAAAATGAATGAAAGAAGCGCGTTTAGCGCGTAGTCCATTAGAATTCCAATTTAGAAGAGTGAGCCGTCTAAGAGTTAGCAGATTACGGGTTGGCATCATGAGGTACTTGAGAGAAGAAGAGTGAGCGAGCATATTCGGTTAATTGTGGCAGAAACGGGGTAACAAAGACGCGGAATAGCGAACAAAATTTGCTAATGAGGTCAGTGAGAAACGACCAGAAGGAAGACGATGCGCTAGATTCCTGATTTAGTGAAGGTGGAGAAGACGAAGAACAAGGTTGATGACGAGGAGAGGAAGTAGTAGAAGAAGAAGCAGCAGCAGCAGAGGACCTCACTGCCTGAGAATAGGAACGCTGTTCCGAGGTAGGAGGTGATTCTTGTTGCGGAGACTGATGCGGGCGAGGTTGCCTGGATTGGGAGTGTTGTGATGACTGCTGCGGGTGTATTGGTTGGGGTTGCTGACCTGGTCGCATCTGTGAAGCTGTTGCTTGACGGAGAGCACCTTGTCCTTGAGGTCGCTGGGAGATGCGTTGTTTCAATTCCAGATAATGGGGGCAACCGCGATATTTGGCCGGGTGATCTTGACCACAGTTGACACATTGAGCAGGCGTAGTAGGTAACTTACTGGACTTAGAGAAATGGTGATCACCAGTACATCGTACACAGCGAGGAGTCAGCTGACAGTAATTTTTGGTGTGGCCATATTGCTGATATCGAGTGCACTGCGGCAGGTCGGTGTTACGACGTCTGTGTTCAACTGACACAACACTGTACATCAGACGTGTGAGGTTAAGTATTTCCCTACCTCCATCGGTATTTTCTAGCTCAATGGCACATATCGGAATAGGTTGTTTGTTTCTTCCTAGCAGACGTGTAACCTTTTTAACAGGAAAGTTAAGGGCGATGAGTTCATCATAAATTTCCTTATCGCTGAGGGAACAAGGCAGATTGCGGATAATCACTGAGAAAAGTTTGTCAGCTGGGTTCCTGAAAGTGTAAAACTCTTGATTTATTGAAGTAAAGTAGGATGTCAGACGGCGGAAATCGGTTGAAGTAGAGGCAAACACTTTGATAAGAGCACCTCGGAGCTCAGTATGAAAATCTGAGAGTACACACTTTTTAATATCTTGAAGGAACAGTTGGTAATTCTGAACATTGCGCACACAAATTGGTGGAACTTTCTCCTTGGGTGTGGTGTTAGGAGCTCAATCTGTCTGGTCAGAGCCTTCAGATAAAGCATGGAATCGGTTGGATGTTGGGATAGCGTAAGCATAACGGGAGGTATTAGACTGTTCAGAAGATGGTGCCATACAAAGGCGTTTACTTTGAGTTTCGCAGTGAGAAGGCGGCGAGCGCTGCTCTCGACTGTTGCGATTGCCCAATTTGACTATGTCAATGTCCATATATAAATCATGCGGTACACTAGAATCGAGTGAGTGAGTTGGCTGTGTCAGCTGAAGCTGAGGTGGCCGAAGAACTGATTTACTTACACTGTGAACAGTAGTTATACCAGAGCTCGTAGAAGGTGATGAAGCTTGGTGAAACGAAGTCTGTGGATTTTGTGGAGGATAAGATGACATAATTTCTAGTGTGGATCTGCTCTCCATCTGTTCTGGCGATGAAGACTGTAATGTTGATGATTCGGAGGTAATATCCATATTGTTAACCACATTTAAAGATGTGCGAACTAACTGGCCAGTATCATGTGCCGCGTAGGCCATGACAGCTGGTGAAATTACTAATAAAAACTAGTAGAAATATGTAGGATAGTCACTCGCAAAACAGCACTATTTGACTGTAAACGGAACACAAATAACAACCACGCACTCGCATGGAGAACGAAGCAAAGATTAGTTGAGGTTATAAATGAACTTCGTTCTTTTACGCACTGACACCCCCACAATTCTGGATTATATTTAGCCACTGGTAACACTATTAGTTTGTGTTAAACAATGGTGTTTCAGCTTTCTAAATAAGTTCACAATCACTGATAAATTATAAAAATGTCAAGAGACTCGGTAACACGCAAATTACACAAAGTCAAGGCCACCTGGAATCAGTAACCAATTTGAAATCCCGTTCTCTTTATACGTCCAAAGAACAATAAAGGTGCAAAGGAATATGGGAGCACAGTAGACTTTAAGTGATAATCAAATGTTTTAAAACTGGTTGTCTAGGTGACTTCTTTGAATTTCCGTTCTCTTTGTATGACCAAGAGATAAAAAATAAAGATACAACGGAATATGGAAATACAGTAGACTTTTAATGATAGTCAAATGTTTTAAAATTGGATGTCTATTAGACGTCTTTAAAATTTAGTTCTCTTTTAGTGTCAAAGAGATAAAAAATTAAGGTATAGGGGAGTATAGGAATACAGGAGACTTTAAGGATAGCCAAATATTTTAAAACTGGTTGTTTAGGTGACGTCTTAGAAATTTCATTCTCTTTGTATGTTCAAGAGATAAAAAATGAAGGTACAAGGAAATACGGGAATGCAGTAGACTTTAAGTGATAGTCAAATGTCTTAAAAGTGTTTGTCTAGGTGACAACCGTTTTCTTTATATGTGCAGGAGTTAAAAAGTAAAGGTACAAGTAAATATCGGAATACAGTAGACGTTAAATTATAGTCAAATGTTTTAAAATTGTTTGTCTATGAAATGTCTTTGAAATTCCGTTCTCTTTGTATGTCCAACGGATAAAAAATGTAAAAATGTCTGCTTACTTGTAGTAAACTAAGTATATGTAAAGTATATAAAAATAATATTTCTCAAGTTTGTCTTTATCTCTTACAGTTTGTCGGTTATGGAAAACCATACAGTATAATGAGGGTTTCTGAGGAAGTACACAGAAAGTTCAATATTTTCGTGTTTCTTTGCTATGAAAATACGTAAAAGATTTTTAATCAAAACTTTTAGAACTATTTTTGAGTATATCTACGTTTTCTAAAAATGTCACATGCAAAGCTGCGATTTTCTCTAATATGTGCATGTCAAGTTTGACATTTAAATAAGATTTCGTTATTGAGTCACGCTTTGCACACATACACACAAAAACACAAACACACACACGCACGCACGCACGCTCGCCTGCTTGCACAGACATGAATGCAAATTTGACCGAAATGTTCTACACAATAATTGGATATTGAGGTTTAACTAGAAATAGCCATATATATATATATATATATATATATATATATATATATATATATATGACGTTAGTCCCCAGACTTTATGTCAAATATGTATTTGTTGGTGTTGACAGTTTCCGAGATATTCCTTGGTTTTGGTTTTAATTTCCAAATATTTACAGAATTCTAAAATGGTAAGCCACTTACGTTTTCTTGTGCAATACTTGATTTGTAAGTTAATTCTTATTAGCATGGTTTTGGTTGTGTAAGCTAAATTTACAATTAATTGTGTCAATTGTCATGGCAACAAGGATGAAAGGGGACATTAATACTTACAATATCATTAGGAAATGACGTAGTACGTACTCAGGAAGATAGTGACCTAAAACAGATTAATAATGAATCCCTAGAAAAATATATAAACGTATAAATTTTGTATTGGTTGAAATATTAAATGTACAGTTGGACATGTTGTAAACATCAAAAGGTGATTCAACTGTATTTATTTCTTCAGTACATCTTGAAGTGGAACCCGGATTTGAATAGCAATATCGCTCATTTATATAGACGTTCACTGTTTTATAATAATAACCAGATATAGGAGCCCATACACTTTTAAAAGGACATGAAGTTTACGAGTCTCGGAGTACGTAACTGCTGACGTCAGTCCCAAGGACAACACGCAGGGATAGCCCAGTTCGCAACGCGTAGCTTTAGTCTCATTACAAGTTTGCTCCCCACGCAGGTAGATCTGCCTTTCAGGGAAGGCAAGGTGTTTGCATTAATAGCATTAGTTTCACAACAATTACAAGTCCATTTTATAAATCAAAAGTTTTGGGTATTATCAGCAACCATTAAACTACTTGAAGAATGTACTTTCAAGCTGTCTCAAAGCAGTCAAGGAGGTGTCTGCAAAAATTAACAATATACAGAATGCACCACCTACAGGGTGGCGCACGATAAGTCACCTAATTTGTTTCATGAATAACATATTTGTTGTTGATAAGATTTGTCGCACGTGTGCGACTTCTTCAAGTCTCACACGTGTATTTGTGACGACTCTTAGATACAAATTTTTGGGAATGGCGCAACATAACTCCAAAATGATGGCTACCTCATTTTCGGGATTTCTGTGGATTATTCGCTGAGATTCACGTGCTCAGAATGGAACGTTCTGTTTGTTCACAACACCATTCACGTAAAAATACGCTTCGTCAGAAAACCAAGTGTTGTGTAGCATTGCCTCTTGGTCTTGCTCGATTGCCAACCTCACAAACTGTAGTCTCCGCTACTTATCTCTTGCAGTAAGCGTATGCGTCACTGTCAACTTGTATGGATACAAGCGCAACTCGGATTGAATATTTCTTTGTGCAGATCGGTGTGAAATTCCCAACTCGTCACTGGCTCTTTTGGTTGATTTACTCGGACTACGAATGAAAGCCAATTCGAACTGCTTCAATGTTTTGCGGCGAACATGGGCTACATGGATGTGGCCGCTTACTCTCAAAAACAGATCCAGTACCTGCAAATTTGTGATGAAATCTGCGTATTGTCTGTGGGCTGGGTGCTACGGTCAACCGTCCTTTGTCCGCCATCGCGGCACACTGAAATGGCGGACTCCACACGGAAGCGATGAACTCGTAACATCTGGAGTAATTTCCATGACTGCAGGAAGCCTTTTTTTGTAATTTACGTCCTCCAACGTTAAGTCATATCGGACGGTGAATGAATTGGGTGAAATTATACTCAAATGAGTCCGGGGTCCATGGAGCTTACAGCTACCCGACATTCGTCTTTAAGGATAAGGGAAAACCCCGGAAAAAAGCTTATCCAGGTAACCCACCCTGACCGAGACTGCACGAAGCTAAGCACATAATTTGAAAGCTATTGAACAATAGTATACTTGTAGGATAAAAATCCAATCAGACGATTTATCGTGCGCTGCCTTATACCATACGAACAAAAACTGAATTTACAGTATTCTACAAAAATACTGGGTTTTCAGTGCTGCGTAATATAAGAAATAAACTAAGTCTCGTGCAAACATATGAAAATTATTTGTACTACTCATATGCACCATTAACGTCATGTGACATTGAACGAACTTTCTCCCAATACTTTTATATTGTTTCAGTGAGAGGCGCAGAAAATTCATATTCGACAATTTACGAATGAACATGGTCGTTCACTGTAATTCCCACAACGAAGGCAGTGAGGAGGATGGCATGCTGTAACGTAGTGTACATTTTGTATCCGTACCGAAGTGTACACATACTGCGCATAGGTAGACTTGTTGACACAGACGTTTATTGATGTCCCGCTTGGTCTTGTATAGTACTTGTGTGCGTACAATGATTGCTAAGGTGTATGCGATCCGCTGTCTGATAATGACCATAAAATATCTAGAGATACAATTCGTCTATATATACAAATAACCTAACAAACATGTGCTACTTCAGTTAATTCATTAATAAAATATTGGATAAGAAGGCTTTGCCCATATAATTTAATCTCATTCATTATTTTTTAAAGTCCAATAAAATATGGAAAGGCTATTTTGATTTTTATTGCTTTTTACGGTTTCTTCAACTGTTACAAAATGTAATTGAGTAACACTAACTGTAAGTTATGTATCCTGCAAACCTCGTAATCCCAATACGCATTGTCGACCTGGTAAGTATTACTTACAGTTCTCAGTACGTAGCATTATACTGTTCTATACTATTTTTGTGTAGCGATAGATATGTAAACGTAATAATCGATGAGCAATATTTCTCGCTAATTTGATAGATTTTAATAGTCATTAAATAGATTTTTCATGGTAGATGCTATGCCTAGCATTGCTATATTTCAAGAGCCTCCAATTCGTCACTTGAAAATACTCGTCGTTACCAAACGCAAACTGAAGTTCAGATTTTTATAAGAAGTGTTTTGCTTTCTCCGTTACCTCTGTAAACAAGCTCCAGGGTAAGCAATATCTCTTTTGTTTTTCATTTCTGTTGTTTGACTGAAAGTGACTGCATTATTAATTTTCCACCTCGGGTTATTGTTCTCTGGTTTATTACAATGGCTTCTGCTTTGGGAAAAGAAACAGGCTATACAAAAGGCTCTCTGATCTTAATAAGTTCCCTAAAACAAAAGCACAAAAGTGTTACAAGTGCGAGTGAAAAAATGTCTGCATTAAAACAGTATTTGAATACAAGTGTTTGAAGATATTAAGCACTACGCGATCTGCAAACATCAGTGAGATATTTAAATTGTTTTTTCACTGTAGTAATGTTAATATAACCTGAATGAGATGACATAATACAGAAGCCAATCCTTTAAAATCGAGAATTAATTCTAATACAGTTCGTTTTCAACCACACCAGACTGCTTTTGTCTATGGAAAGCCTATGTAAAATACTGGATAGTAATGCAAATATGGATTGTGACTTACCAATGTCAGATTTGTTGTAGCCATAAGACTTACAATGCTCAAATGTTTATAATATTGTTAATCCATGCATTTTTTGTTAAAGGAAATAAACTTCTGTGGCCGTATTCATAGTTACACTTGGTGCGGACCAACTTGCTACTTCCGGTGGACCATTGATTTTATTATTCATAAACCGAGATTAGCGATAGTCCGAGGAACAAACACGTTGGTCCACCTCCGAGGGGTAGATTAAAGTCGGACTATCTTTGCTACATGGACGACAATGAAGTGATGAATGTAGCTGTAGTGCATAGAATTCGTGAAATAAGAGGACGATGAAAAACTTGTCTACCAAGAACAGAAATTAATGCGAAGTACGACGACCTAAACTTCAAAAGCAGTTTAGTAAAGCGAACGCCAGAAAGCTGATAGAAATGATTCGTCCTAACCCGTACGTCAGGGACGATAACCGAGGCCTGACACTCAAATCCTAACAGCACTTCGTTATTATGCAAGAGGAGGATATCAAGACAACACTGCTGACCTGCATCAGTAAGCCGCATTATCAGCAAACTCCTTATAAATGTCCCTCCATGCCTCCTCCTTTCTCATATTTGTATTCGTCGACACGGATTTATTTGCTATAATATTCATTCTTTTTTGGACTAGAGAAAACACTGTTCTTCCTCTGACCAATTGATGCCACGCTTCTTCATATTATCCATATTCACAGCACACCAAACTTTGTTTCCGAACCTCAAACAGCAGCAGCAACCGCAAGAATGATTAAGAAACAGCTGTGAAACTACCACAG
The DNA here is from genome assembly GCA_030765055.1 of Mantis religiosa. Taxonomy (NCBI): domain Eukaryota; kingdom Metazoa; phylum Arthropoda; class Insecta; order Mantodea; family Mantidae; genus Mantis; species Mantis religiosa. The sequence goes on from CM060958.1 coordinate 96,933,530, forward strand.
ATTTTTATAAACTTGTAGGTACACTGTGGTTTTGTTTAGCACTCTCACTCATGCGCAGAAGAATTTTGCTACGTCGTGTAATATTTGGTCCGTGCTGGCCCACGACTTTATTTGGTCCGAGGCTTTTTATCGTCTATGAATACTAAAAAGTTTGACCGCCTTTGGTCCGGACCAAGTTAGTTGGAAGATAGTCTAGACCAAAGTGATAACCATGAATATGTCCCTAGATGACTGATTTAGAACGTTTGTTTAATCTGATATATAGGATAGAATAAATAGAACAGTAGGGAGGGGATTCCGCAGTGCGACCAGTCTGTTGGACCTAGGCCCCAATGGTGTACTCCAGGATGAAGTATAAGGCGAGAGGATACAGGTTAGCCGACCCAAGGTGTCATGACAGTACAGAGGGCAGGTTCCCTAAATTGATAATTTGAAAACTTCCCGCCAGGCCAGTGTAACTGGAATCCCACCCAACATTCCATGAAACCGAGCACCAGGCCGTCTTGGAGATGTCCTGCTGCAGGAAGTGCTTACCAGAAGCATATCATCCTGCCACGCAGCGCCGATTCCACCGACACTGAAACAGGCCACTAGATGAGAGATTATGTAGTGTGATAACGGAGATGAAATGGAGGAACAGTTATGCGCAGATTTCTACGCGAAAGTAGATCACCTTCAACCCGGGTGCGATGGAGAACTCCGGGGCTCTTTCCATAGGGAAATAACTGGAGTCTATAAATCCTCGCATCGACAACAACACAGATGGAAGTGGATATGTCACTTACGCGCGGCAACTCTGCAGGGAAGACTACGGAATAACCTCAGTACGGTCGCCTGGTGATCTAGCACACCTATTTGCTCTGCAGGCTAGTACCCGGGACTTCTTAGGCAACTCTCTGCCCCCTCCGGGCGGCCGAAGCCTGCCCGGAGGTACCCTATCTCCCGCGGGTGTCGGAAACAGACTGCCCCCTCGAGTCCAACCCAATCCGAACCACTCCCCGACGGGAGGGGCTCGGCAGTTCGGCCCGAGGTTCCTCTAGTAACGTCAGAGCTGTTCTAGGTCCGCAGCGCACGCATCACGGCAGCTAAAGGGGATGGATCTCCTCCGCTATGGGAGAAATGGAGGGAAAGGAAATTCGGGGAAAGTAATTAAGCTACCCAGCATTCACCTGTTGATCCGGGAAAACCTCCCAAGAAGCCCATGGTTCAGGTAGGCCGGCCTCAGGATTTGAACCCGGGTTCTCGAAGGCGGCCGCAGACGAAACTGCCTGAGCCATTCCGCTCGATTGATAGTATTGGGAAATAACCTGTAAGTTCTATGCTACGAGAAAGTAAATCTATTTTCTTCTTAAAAATGGCTAAAATGGTATGACAATACGTACCAATAAGAATATATATGAAAGGGTTAATGGTACAAAATAATTTCTTTGCCATGAATTGTGTGTTTTAGTAAATACTCCACGTTTTTCTATGTAAAATGTTTTCCATTTGGATAGATAGAATCGGCATGAAAAATGTAATGCCATGGCCGGGATTTGAGCCACGGATCTGCTGGTTTCCGTCCAGTCGCTCTTACCCATTGAGCTACAATGGCCAACGTTCCATCCTGACATTAAGTTCAATAATTGACTTATACATATTTCCGCGGTAAACCACTAGTGGCTCTCGTATCCGAGATACACCGTTCGTGGAGACTTACTATCTAACTACTTGAGTCCCCGACTTCATCAGGCTTCAGGCTTCCGTAAGTCGCCAAAAACGGTATATCTCGGATACGACAACCCCTAGTGACTTACCGGGGAAATATACGAGTCAAATGGAGAATTTAACGTCATGACGGAACGTTGGCCATGGTAGCGCAATGGATAACTGCGACTAGACGGAAACCAGGAGATCCGTGCTTCAAATGCTATGGCATTGCATTTTTCATGTCGACTCTATCTATCCAGAACCTTAGTCTATATACGGCTAGTGTGAAGGAATGAGTTTTTTCCTACAATTTACTTAAATTTTTCCATTTATTATATCAACTATACTAAGCATATTCAAAGCGCTTTCCCAAGGTATTCGTAAAACTTCAATTTATGTACAAATGTCCTCAAAATTATTAGTGGCATTTAAAGGAAATGCTAAACAAATACACTTTCCACAAGGAGTAGGATACACATCGCATCTTTTTTCTAAGAATACCTTTATGGATTCAAGGACTTCAAATCACGTAATTCTTTTGTAATTTCGGGATGCAATTTGTTATGCTACACAGTACTTTCTATTATTTAATATACAGAGTAACGCTTACGTGATAGAAAAGGAAATAGAACTCTTCAATATTGATAGTGGGTGAATGATTCTGGAAGTAGCACCTGTTGCTTGTTTGATACAAAAGAACAAACGCCTGGAAGTTCGGCAACCACTTTGGCAGTGCTGCAAGGCGCATAGTATCTCATACATTTGTCTATCACGCTTTCTGTGCAACCGACTTTTTGTTTTAAAGTTATATTGTTCTCATACATATAATTAGTTATTATCGAACTATATGGGGTTCTTCAGTTAAAACATAACGGGCACAGGCATTTCACCTATGTTCGAATGGGCTTGCCACACATTGCCAGCTTTGCTGCTACATAAAGGCGTGCGTCAAAAACATGTACGTTTTAAAAGATGAAATATAGGACGGAAGAGTATGGTTTACCGAGCAGGACCAACCCGTCATTTTGACGGGTACAGTTTTATTTACCCTTTTTAAAATAGTAAAGAAATTTGAATGCATGCCAGTTTATTTAATATTACTTACACAGTTTACTAGTATATAATTTTACTTTTGTCTGAAGAATCACATGGTAAAATGAACATTTTAAGCCTAAAAATTAATTCAAATATATACGATAACCAAATTTGAAATGGATAACTTCCCTTAGCAGACACATGTGTTTCAACATAAAATTTTGAATACTACAGTATATAGTAGAAAAACACTTATAAACCTGATTTCGCTCATTGAAAGCCCCCTGCAGCATCGTAGCACGTAACACACGTGTATTCAGCGTTACCTAAACATGGACCGCAAACATACTTGCTGCAGTTGTTGCATAAATGCTTGCTCCTATTCTTCCCTCTGCATCCGCCAATTCGGCAAGTCTTCCAAATGTTGCTCTGCTGAGGTACTGTGTTAGGAAGTGTATTTTGTACTCTTGTGCATTTATATGCTGAAGGCAAATCTTCTGCCAAGTTGTATATGAACTGACGTCTGCGTACAATTGCCCGTGGGTGGCGGGAACACTCTGCCCCCTCGAGTCCAACCCAATCCGAACAACTCCCAGAGGGAGGGGCTCGGCATGTTCGGCCCGAGGTTCCTCTAGTAACGTCAGAGGTACCACGAATGCTAGAGTTCCGCAGCGTCCGCACTTTGGCAGCTGAAAGGGACGCATCCCTCCCCCTCTGATGCATGAGATGAAGATGGAGCAGCGGTGGAATGAGATGGCGGGGGAAACCGGAGATCCCGGAGAAAACCCGCCCCAGCGCCATGTTGTCCACAAATCTCACTCTGCGGTCGCCTGGGATCGAACCCGGGCCGCCTTGGTGAGAGCCAAGCGGTCTAACCACTGAGCCACGGCGCGGCCACACAGCAGTCCGGAATTACGTCACATACACAAACAAACAGCTGTTCACACACGCGAGTTCAATTAACAACTAATTTTCTTTGGCGGGTGGGCTCCCTTTTTTATAGATTACTCACATTCCGGAATGTTCTCAAACAATCAAGACGGCTAGGACAAAGAACTCTCGAGAAATCCGTCTCTTCCCCCCCCCGCCGTTTTGGTGAGCTATTTATCTACATACTGCACGCCCGTTTCTTTGAATGCCTCGCCGCGCCGCCTCGATCAACAGTGGGCTCGCGACAATACTATTTCAGAAATAGCTGCAATACACATGTCGTCGTATAAGGGACATTAGAGGAAAAATCCATTGATGATGTTTGCTCCTTTTGTCAATGTTCAATTTGTCCAAGAAAGACACCGTTATAAAAACTATTTAAGAATAATTAGGTGTATTTTATCGTCCGTTGTACCAATGCATTAATAGATGCCATGACCCACACATTGAATATATATGCATACGCTACCTTCTGCATCCGTATCTCACTGTGTCCAGTCGAGCCATTTGATCGACGATGTCAACGCCGTACTTGGTGTCATTGTAGTGCGCCACTGATTCTGGTAGCTTTTTAGGATGTTGTTTATTTATAGTAACTGTGTCGTGCATTGAACTCAAAAGAAGCACATTTTTGTTCTTTTTCCCCTGATAGCATCTCAGAGTTGTCACCTGACTTATAAAGTACAGATGTGTGCAAAGGTGTTGTAGCACGTTTTGCTTATTGAGGGATTTCCCTTCTACATTTCTTTACTGTGCCCACAATGCTTGTACTTTTACGCTTCAAATTCTCTGCAAGGCATTTGGTTGTGTAAAAATTGTTACATGTAATATTTCTTCCTACGAAAACAAGTGCCTGTATAAGACGCATTACAGCATGCTCTGCAAGAAGAACACCTGTGGGGCGATGCTCGTCTTTGCCCAGGTAAGGAAAACCATTCACCAGATGCTTTGAATTTGCATCAACTTCAAGCCAAAACTTAATTCCAAATTTGTCCGGTTTATTGCTCATATATTGAATGAAAGCGCATCTAGCCTTGCAAGGAAACAGTTGCTCATCCACAGTGATATTTTCACATGGAATGTAACACTGCAAGGAATAGCCAATAAAAGGATTCTAGACAGGAGTAACAGCTGCAAAGCGATCTGTACTTAGTCTTTGAGAACGTGTGTCCTTGTTATCAAATCGCATAAACCACAACATTTCAGCGATTTTTTTCTGCCCATTGTATTCCTGAAAAATGGTCCCCAGATATTCGACCATAATTTCTACGGAAAGTTATTTGCTGTAACACCTCGTAAATACATAAGTGGTAGCACAAATTGTGCCACTTGGGCAATAAAGATTTCTTACTCATGGACAAAGGGTCTACAGAGTGTCATAATCCAATCAAGAAGGAAAACTGCAGATGTGAACAGATCCGAAGGCTATTGTTCGCTCTTCCATACCCGTCAAAATGACGGATGGAGGTCCTTCTAGTAGGACTTGTTTGTACCAGTTTTTAGAATTGTCCAAAATGCTTAATTCTTTGTGGACGTGTTTTTTCATTAGCATTTATTAAAAGACTTAGAACATGGGAAGTGTATAAGAAACACAAGCAAGAAATAAGTCTACTAAAGCAGAGCATCTGCTAAAATAACGGATGCGGTCCTTCTAGTGTGAGTGAGTATCGCAAGAAGATCAGAGACGATTACCTTGCTTACCTTTTGAGACTGTGCACTTTGTCTTTTTCAACATATATTGCAGACCTTGATATAACTTGTGCCACAGAAGTCATTCTAAGATACATTAGTTAGTTAGGAAGGAGTAACTCAGTAACCACAGGTAAACGCGCGATTCTATCGTAGTGGGTGGAAACGGGTGATTTCAACCTTCCATATCCTGCTTTAATTGAGCACCCCAGAACTGGGGTCACTGGTAAAGAGCTAGGAGCAATGCTTTTGTTTTCGTGACCAGTGCATCCCAATAACAGCTTTAGAGGTTCGTGCGCGGTATAATCACAAAATAATGTAATATTTTGACTTTATGGCTTCGTGAAATTAAAATTCGAGGTTACAAACACTAAAAATTGCACTTTATTTCCGTAGAAACGCACTTTGTCAACCTTTACAGTGACAGAATTACGTGAATTAGTGAGTGAGTGAGTGAGTGAGTGAGTGAGTGAGTGAGTGAGTGTGTGGTGTTTTAGGGCCCGTCGACAACAAGGTCGTTTGGGCCCGAAGTCAACACTAAAACCTAAAAGCTACACAAATTTAGCTAAAACGGTAAAATAAAATAAAAACACTAAACTATTAAAAGTACATAAAAAGCCATCCAAAGGCTAATAAGTTAAAATCTCTAAAATTAACAAATATAAAAAGCAAGTCTGACTTGTTTATTAAAACGGATTTCGGCAACAAACCGCAGTGCCTTAACCACGGCCACTGGGTGGTCCCCTAAAACATCCAGCAAGTTGGTTCCCCAGCCTACTGACTGGCGAATTACGTCACAATTACACAATACAACTTGCAAGGTCAACGATCACAACAAAGCTCACACAGCTGTTCATGCATGCGAGTTCAATTAACAACTGACTGACAGTGGCAGGCGGTGGCTCCTTTCATAGCTACTCACTATTCCAGAAATTCGTGGAATGTTCTTAAACATTCAAGACGGAGCTAGAAGAAAGACAAGCTCTCCAGAAATCCGTGTCCTTCCCCCACGGTTTCAGCGAGCTTTCATCTCCGCAGTGCACTGCCCGTCTCTTTGAACTCGTTGCCCGCGCCGCTTCGAATCAACAATACGTTCGCGACAATATTTAAAGCTGCATAAAATTAAATCTAAGAGAATTTCGAGGCTGCGACATCGAAATTCGGAATAGTTAAGTTATAAACTACGAAACGGCTATTCGTTCAGAGTCGTTTTGAAACAACGTGTATACCTCGTATTGCGTGTATAAATACGTATTTTTATATACATCTGCTTTCAGTAAAACAGCAAAGCGTCGGTTGTCATGTTATACCTACGAAATTCTCATTTATATTGTGAGAGCTTGTTGTCGTTGAAACAAGTCATTTTTTCCGCCTATTTACTTTCACTTACCTCGCCGTCGTTTACGTGGGCGGTTTATTTCTTATTTATAATGCAAGAGGGATGAATGCCCAGAAAGTGACAGCGAACCAGATGTACACAAATCGTGCATGGGAAGAAAATAAATGGAGCAGAATGCTTGTTCATTTCTCAAGTCCCGACAAAACAATAAAGTCCACTTGTAATGGTCTGCGCATAGAAGTCGCGGCAACCTGACTGTCTATTGTTATTGTCTGACAAACAAGAAGGAGGCGCTGATAAACCAACATGTATATACACGAGGGTTTTGTGAGTCGAGCAGCAACAAAAGAGATGCAGTAACGAGTTGTAATTAAAAGAGAATGGGGAAGGAAGAAAAGAGGACTACTACGACGACGACGTAATGGCTGTGCTAGTCTTGAGGCGTTCTCTCTAAATTAGGATGCACTCTTGATTGTCGCAATCGCGGTAAAAGGAACATACATGTCTTTGTCTTCACTGCACGTCATTAATCACGGCCTCCCCAAGGGCTCTGCTGGAAATGACAGAAACACTGGTGCTTTCCGTGTTATGTACTGCGAAAACACGCCAATTACTTCACGACTATACCCGGCCTGGGCGTCTCACATTTAGGGTACCTCGGTTTGGTTCCCGCTACTGCCACAATGGACCTGGACGGGGATGCACGAAGCCTTGTGAGCTCGCTGGGGGACAATTGAAGAAAAAGTAGCGGCTCCGGGAGAAGCTCGAGGCGCTCCAGTACTACCGCCCAGTTATAACGCCTGCTGTGGACAGTGGTGAAGGACGCAGCGGTCAGGTGGTATGTCTTAGCCCGTATTCGCGTGCCGAGGAATATTTATTAAAATAATTGTATAATCTCTATTTCCTGGTTAAACAATCCTTCTCCCAACTATCTTTCTTATATTCTTTACATTTCTTGTCCATTTTTCTGTTACTTTCTGTAAGAACTCACAAATGCCTCTTACCTTCTTTTCCTTCTTTCTTGTTAACATTTTTATAACTGCTATTCTCTTCTCTACTTTCTCCCCCTTTTCCTCCCAAACATTTTTTCTCTACATGGCAACCTCCTTGCATTCTGTTATATAGTGTTCTATGCTTTTTTCCCCCCTATACAATTCACAAATTCCCTTTTCCTTACCGCTTATCCCTCTTAGGAATGTTGTTCCTCTTCTCATCCAAGCTAGCCCTTCTCTCTCTTGTCTATTGCAGTAATCTACGTATACTTCTCGTCCCCAATTTAGCTTTATTTGCATGTAAAAGTTAATGATTTCATATTTTATAGACAGCCCCATATTTCTTGCCTGTCTATATCTTCTATTCTGCATTTTACCAATTTACACAAATCGCTTGCATTCCTTTCCTCTAATCTCCATGTATCTCCCATTCCTATTTTTTCCCACAATTCCTCGTACCTCTGCCCACCAACTATTTGAGTTACCTAATCTTTCTTTGCGATCTCATGCATAATGTCATAATTTCCACTTCTTCTTTGGCCAAGCATATATACCAAAAATTTATTATTGTTTCCATTATTATTCCATTTCTTTTTGTCTTTCCTAATTCTTCTAAACCTACTTCCCTAGGTGCTGACCTTGGTAAGTCTAGCAGCTCTTTACAAAACCTTCTGTAGTTTTGGTCCACCATTTTGTTTTCCTCTGCGGTCCCGCCCCTCCGGATCTCAGTTTCCACTAGTGCCTCATACATTCTTTCTAACAACTTGGTTGTCATTTATAGCTTATATTTACATATTCTTATCCCATTCGTTGCCGCCCTTCCTTTCGATTTAATTTTGTTTACTATCTGCTCCCCATTTTCCATTGTTATTCAACCTGACTCCTGAGTACTATATGCGCAAGATTTCTTGAGCGCTGGATTTACGGTGTAGTGCGGGCAGAGGGGAAGAAAAGCGAGCTAAAACGCTTTTGTTTCTGCAGTGTGGTCAACCTAGAAAAACACAATTCAGCCAAATTGCGGTAAGATAAGCGAAGATATGCGCCGAAGGTATGAGATGTGGCAACAAACAATTGAACTCCATTCGATATGCTGTATGTTTATATATTTACTGTTATAAAACACCTAAAAGTATTAAACAAATATTATGACAGCTATAAACACTCACTCGCTTTGTAATTATTCGATTTCCAAGTCTACTGCATTACTTTCATCGCTTGTATCCTCTAATGTGTTAATAATTTCATTAATTGCATTTTCTATTTCACCATCATTTCTCCAATATTAAATTTACAGCTCCTGGACCTTCTTAGCGTATCCTTCCCGATCCGTCGCTTCTATAGCAAGTTTGTGCACATTTGTGGCTCTTGTTAACATTGCGTACTTTGTAAACATTCTTTATTTTTGCCCACGCCAGGTCAGTTGCATTCAGATCAAAGTTATACGGAGGTAGACGAGAAACACTGTGTCCCCTTTCGACAGCCATAACACTGACAACATAGTCTGGCTTTAAGATTTGTTGTAAACTGGTTAGCTAATAATTAACCTCAAATTTGCTCACAATGAAATGGCGTACGTGTGAAATAGGCGAAACCTACCGAATGAGGACTTGGGACCCGAACGCTTAAGAAAGCTTGCGCATATAGTATTCAAATTCATTGACCATTTCTACCCTTTTGCCACTGAGTACTCAATTTTTCATCTCTTTTTAATTTTACCTCCCTTCTTTAACACCATATCTTTAAGAAAATAGAAGTTTCGAAACGTTATTTATATAACTGTTGTTGAGGAAGAGGGATGTTGTTTTGTTGAAGATTCCCGCATGCCTCCTTGAAGCATACATTTTAGTATAAAATATTTGTGTAAAATACATACCTGCTCTACCTTAGGTGTCAGAGAAAGTAATATACAAGAGCAAACACCTGTGAACTGAAATAAAGGGTAATAGCGGACAAGGAAGGCAGAAGAATCCCAGGAGGTAAGGAATTTCAACGCGCATCAATCTAGCTTATGCCTATTACAGTAATGGCGGGATTAGCAGACGTATAAATCCCAGGTGCCATAGCAACCTGGCCGGCCACCAGCAAACATCATAACCGGAACATCTGTTTAACACAAATATAAACTCGCCAGGAAGTGAAGCCAATAACATCATTGGCAATCATACACTACAGAATATCATTGGATGAAACAATTTGTGTATATATTGGATTTCTCGGAATTGCCGTAAAACTGGTCTCAATTCTGGATAACTTTCCTTTAATTAGTAAATAGTAAGAGATAAAATATTACTACACACAAACTGCGCCCACATCAGTAGCGTAAATGATAGCGTGTCTGTCTCACGTATAAGAGGTACCTTATCCTGAAAGATGAATATCTGGTAACTGTAAGCTCTATGTACCCTGTACTTATTTAAACTTTATTTAATTCATATGACTTTACGTTGGAGGTTTTCTCTTATCCTGAAAGTCGAATCTCTGTAACTCTAAGCTCTATGTAACCTGTACTTATTTGAACATTATTTCATTCATCGTTCGATATGACTTAACGTTGGAAAATGAAATGTGTAGAGTTTAGCGCCCACTTTTACTACATACGGCACCGCAGGCGATGACACTGATGATACGTGAGATGAAGATGGAGCAACGGTGGAATGAGATGGCGGGGGAAACCGGAGGTCCCGGAGAAAAGCCGCCCCAGCGCCATGTTATCCACCACAAATCTCACTTTGCGGTCGCCTGGGATTGAACCCGGGCCGCCTTGGTAAGAGCCAAGCGGTCTAACCACTGAGCTACGGCGCGGCCTTAACGTTGGAGGTTTCCCCTTATCCTATAAGATGAATGTCTGGTAACCCTAAGCTCTATGTACTTTGTACTGATTTGTACATCGATTACTTCATCGTCGGATATGACTTAACGTTGGAGGTTTTCCCTTTTCCTGAAAGAAGAATGTCTGGTAACTCTAAGTTCTATTTACCCTATAATCATTTAAACATCATTGCATTCATCGTCCAATATGACTTAACGTTGGAGTTTTCTCCTTATCCTAAAAGACGAAGGTCTGGTAACTCTAAGTTGTATGAACCCTTGACTCCTTTGATTGTTGACTGTAATTTTAAGAAAATACTGATGCGATAATTAATGCTTATTTACATACCCGAGTATATGTTTGATAATGTCCATCACAGATCGTAACAATATTTTAGTAATGCATGAGATCATTGAAACATAATGGTAACACGTTCTGTGGGCTGTCTGCACTGCGGGAGAGAACTGTGAGTCGTCGGGAAAATTTTGCGTAATAAATTCCTTGAAAATCCCTGCTGGAAATGTTCTTAGAAATGTTTACGTTGGATCCCTGATTTATGTTACTGATTTATGTATGATTCACCTATTCGTGGACTCGCTAAGATATAACAGTGGCGCGACTATAGAAAGAAGTAGATTTTACGACAGCATCGAAGCTAGTATAGATGCTGTCGCATAATCAGAGCTAGGAAGTTCGTACCGATTTCATGAAGCAGTGTAAGAGCGGCCAGGCATGGCTGTACCACGCAGCGCTACTAGCAAGGGCAAGATTCATCGTAGAAGGCAACTCATTACTACAAAACAGGTGTAACGGTATGACACAGAGCACGTTGTTAGGAAGGAAGACATTCGAATAACATCTTTGTTGTGCTTCAAAGATGAGCAACTAAATTTGCTGTATGTTTTCTGGATGTGTACTTATTCATGTCCTTATTTACTTCATTATTTACATTTAGATTTCATTGGGATATTTGAGCAAATATGGAAAAAGAGAAGGCAAATCAAGAAACTAAATTAGCTGAAATCATTAACGAATTAGTAACAGATTATCAATCAAGTAAATCTTGTTTTACGGGAGATAGATTGAGTTATTCATTTGAAAGGCTTCAGAGGTACATTATTGTTTTTAGTAATACGGCCGCAGATGAGTAAATATATAGTAAAATTCCTGCTTTGTCATTTTGTCCAGTAAGATTCTTCAGATATTTAAGAAATTAATTTTATTATTTGGATATTATTTTACATTTGATCAGGAAATGTAGCAATCCGCGTTATAATTGCTTGGATGTTGCTACAGTGTGCCCATGTAAATAATGAGATCAGCCAGAGAGAAACCCGTATGTACTATATAAGAATTTGTATGTTGTACATAATGTTCTAAATAGATGTGCACTTACGAATGTCTCATAAGTCATTTTTGTTCCCTTGGCAACCTGTTTCAATGCCTCTCCGCTGTGTTTCTTATCTATGACTTGTTTGGATGCCGAGAGAGGGTCGGTCGCAACCTGCATAGGGAATGGCGGACAGTACGAACTTCCTAGCGCTGGTTGTAAGTAATGTTAAAAAAAATAAATGTGTTCTGACAAGTAATTTACTAATTTTCAAAGTATAGACCATTAGATGCTGTGGTCTTGAGCCGTTCTTCAGCGAGCTTTATTATTCCAAGATGGTACCAATCTGTGGTTTTTGATTTTAAGAATTCGGTGACACCCACATGTACTCCTTCAATGTTGTCAAAATATCTTCCCCGTAGAATGGGCTATGGATCGAAAAAGATGATAATCTAATGGTGCCAGATAAGGGCTGTATGCTGGGTGTGGTAGAAATTCGATTCCTGTCAATTCCTGAAATTTTTCCCGTAGTTTTTCGTGCAATATGGGGTGTTGCATTGTCCTGTTGCATTCAATTGTGTTTTGGTTAACTATTGCTGGATATCTCTGTCACAAACTGCCATGAACTCATTCCAGTAGTTGAGAATAAAGATCTGCATCAATCTCCCGCCCGTTTATAACAAAATCCCTGTGAATTACACCTTCAAAATTTCACCAGACCCACAACATTGGTTTGGGACCGAACTGATTTATTAATGATCACTTTGGCAGGTTGGCGAGGATCCAGCCATTGTTTTGGACATCAGGGTTTCGGTAATATACCCATTTTTCATCACAAGTGACAATTATCCTGACTAATCTATCATCCATAGGATTACGGATAAGCTGACGACACATATCCACTCCAAGTTCAGCTTGTTGAGGTGTCAGTTCATGAGGTACAGATCTACAGCTTCTGTATATGTTATGTATGGTATCATTTGATACAACAGGTTCTTCTGAAAGCCTACGGGTACTTTATACTTAAGGTCATCCAGAACCTGGTGAATCTTTAGTGTTGTCGTCTCTGTTGTTGGAACTTTGGAACCATCGCTGTGCCACAGGCTCACTAACGACACCTTGTCTTTCCACTGCACATAATCTTCGAGCTGTGACAAGTGGCTTTATACTCCTGTTTCCAGTAGTGTTTTAGAAGGAGTCTAAGTTCAAACTCTGTTATCTCCAGTTTGTGATTGTTTATTAACAACTGAAGACTGATACATTGTCGCAATGGATGCAACACTAGCTACAAAATCCTGTAAATAGCATTGCCAAACCAAAGAAACTCAATAAATTTTCGAAAACACCAAAATAAAAAATAACGGCACTCTTATGTGAAAACCTATCAGATTTGGATTAAAACTATCATTGAATCACAGAACATTTCAAGCAGGCCGTTTCGTTGGTGGTCTGCATTCGAAAGACCAGGGTTCGATTACCCTGGCCGATCTAGCTGACCCATGGATTTTACGGAAATTTTCCCGGCTCGCTAGGCGAATCCTGGGAAGGTTAATTACATCCCCAAAATTTCCTGTCCCACCATTTCATCTCCATTATCATTTCATATCATCTCCCATCTGGTGGTCTCTTTCAGGGTAGAAGTGTCGGCGGGTGTCTCGGCAGTGCTTGGCAGTATAATTTGCTCCTGTTAAACACTTTCTTCTGCGGTAGAACCTTCTCTGGTGACCGGGTCGGCTTGGTGGGTGTGATGCTTGTTCTACTTTCCTGCTCCCGGAGGGGAGGGAATCCTTCCCCTTCAGCTGCCGTGTTGCGGGCGCTGCGGCACCTTAGCACTCGTGGTACCTCTGACATTACTAGAGGAACCTTGGGCCGAACTGCCGAGCCCCCTCCTCCCTGCATGGGAGTTGTTCGAACTGAGTTGAACTCGAGGGGGCGGTGTGTTCCCGACACCTGTTGGAGATCGAGTACTTCCAACCAGTATTCGACTGCCCGGAAGGGGCAGAGGGTTGCCTAAAGGGTCCCGGGTACTAGCCTGCATAGCTAGTAGAAGGTGTGCTAGTTCACCAGGTGGCTCCACCGTGGTTATTCGGTGATCTTCCGTGCGGGGTTGACGCGCGTAAAGGGCGTATCCACTTCCACCCGTCTTGACGCTGTTCCCGATACCAAAGGGGGATTGGGTACCTCCGGCCAGTCTCCGGCCGCCCGGAGGGGCAGAGGGTTGCCTAAGAAGTCCCAGTTCCGTCCCGTATTGAATTGGGGGAGGCTCTGTAGACTGAAGGTATTGTCCCAAGGAAAGTCCCCTGGAACTTTCCATTGCTCCCGAGATGATACAGGTTGCGGACTTTCCGGTAGAGTACATTTAAGCGCAGAGGATCTACCCAAAATTTCGAAGACCCTGGCCTCCTTCTATCCGCGGGTGATGGAAAACTCCGGGGCTCTTCTTTCCATCGGGAAATACGTGGTTTCCTACCCCGCACCCCCAATCAACAACAACGTGAAGGCGGGATGGAAGAGGATACGCCACATACGCGCGTCTACCCCGCAGGGAAGACTACCGAATAACCGCGGTGGAGCCGCCTGGTGATCTAGCACACCTTCTACTAGCTATGCAGACGAGTACATGGGAGGCAACCCTCTACACCCTACGCCCGAGCGTGGCCTGGCCGGAGTACCCAAAATCCCGCGGGTAACGGGAACACACTGCCCCTCGAGTCCAGCCCAAATCAAACAACTCCCCGACGGGAGGGGCACGGCTGTTTGACCAGAGGTTCCTCTAGTAACGTCAAAGATACCACGCGTGCTAAAGTTCCGCCGCCGCCGCACCACGGCAGCTGAAGGGGACGGATCCCTTCCCCTATGGGAGACAAGCGTACTTCCCTGTCTGGGAGTTTCCAACTGGTGAAATATGGGGACTCGCCCACTGTCTCCTCTCGTCTCATCCTTCCTCCTGTCATGCCCCACTTAGGCCATAGGTACAATAGATGAAAACTAGTCGCAGTGTCGAATTCCCAGCGCACGGTTGTATCCAATGTTACCGTGTAACGTGATCAGTGGAACGTCTGATTTCCTTCCCCAGAAAGTCTCCCAAATTCTGGTAATGCTGCATATCTTATTAGTACTCCGGGGGTGGAACGTTTATGCACCGCCACTGACCTCAAGGTCTTGATATTCTCTCCCGTACCTGGTGTCCTTAATAGCGTGTTAACTTCTCTCGCTATCTTGTAGATGGCCTTACAAGAGATCAGACCCCATCCCTGTGGTTTACTTTTCGACGATACTCTAAATTTGTACCTTATACGACGTACTATATATGTCTATGCCTTGTACTTACACAACTTTCTGTACTCAGTTTTGTAACTATTCTTTGAAACTTTTATTATATCTACAGTACCCGACAAATTCGAAGTGTAGTTTTATTTTAAATATAAAAACATTTAGTATAACTGAAATATAACAAGGTCCAAAATGCTCCTCAAAAACAAAATACTAGAACAAGTTAAACATTTTAATTACTTAGGATGTGATATTTCCTATGAATGTGAGACAGATTTAAAACAAAAGATCTATAAGTATCAAAACATATTTGGCACTATAAAATGAATATTGAAAAACAAAACAAGAAGAGATACCATATTAAAGTTTTATAAAATTGTACCAGTGCCTATTATATATTATGGAGCCGAGACCTGGACCTTGAACAGACTGATAATAACTGAAACGGATGAAATGAAATGTTTGAGGTACGTAGCTGGCTATAGTCTTAAAGGTCACATTAAAAGTGAAACAATAAGAGAACAACTAAACATATTTACTTTAAATGACAAATTCAGGGAGTACAAACAAAAATGTCAAAATCATCTCTCTCGAATGCCAGAAGAAAGACTCACCAAACAGGCCTTGCAGTATAAACCAGTTGGTATTAGAGATGTTGAAAGACCACAGAGACGCTGCGAAGATCCCTTCTGAGCCGAAACAGACCTATCTGGCCTATCTTGAAGGTTGATGATGATATAACTGAAATATTTAGAGCCACTTTTCAGAAAAAAAGGAAGGTTCTATAACTCCTTCATGCAAGTACTTTGTGGTAGATGTAAGTTCTTAAAATCTTCATGTTGTCTTTGGGAGAATACTTAATGTAAAAAGATACTGCGTATCTCCGCAATATTATTTAAATAACCTTTGGGTGCACATTACTAAGAAATTATTATTGATATGTACATGAAAAAAAATTAGGCATGTTTTTAAAAGCTTTATCTTTAATAATACTAAAGAGAGCTGTTCAATAAAGAAAGATCACAATTTTTTTCACAACTTGCCTTTATCATCCTCATAACTTTGATGGTCCTTCACAAAATAGCCTCCCCTGAATGCGATGCACATGTCACAGCGTTTCTACCAGTTTTCAAAGACATGCTGGAAACCATTTTTGAGAGATCCTTCAAAATCGCCTCCGCAGCCTTCACCACTGCTTCTGATGATGGATAATGCTTCCCACGAAGGCGTTTCTTCAAGTTAGGGAATAGAAAAAGGTCACATGGGGCTAAATCCGGACTATAGGGAGTGTGAGGTGCACTCACGTTTATTTTTCCAAGATATTCAGCAACAGGATTGGCAATATGTGGCCACGCATTATCGTGATGCAGCATCTACCTGCATATTTTGCACCTGATATGGACGTGAAATGTTTTCAGGACATCCCTGTAGTATTGTCCAGTTACTGATGTCTATGGAGGTACAACATGCTGTGTGAAATGTGCAGTGTTTAACGCTCGCGTTTACTACATACGGCACCGCAGGCGATGACACTAACGATGCATGAGATGAAGATGGAGCACCGGTGGAATGAGATGGCGGGGGAAACCGGAGATCCCGGAGAAAACCCGTCCCAGCGCCGTGTTATCCACACAAATCTCACTTTGCGGTCGCCTGGGATCGAACCCGGACCGCCTTGGTGAGAGCCACGCGGTCTAACCCCTGAGCCACGACGCAGCCGTACTAAACCATTCCATGAATATCAAAGAATGAGATCTCCATAACTTTCCCAGCAGAAGCAACCACTTTTGCTTTTTCGGGGGTTGGTGATGAAGGAGATTTCCACACTGAGTATCAAAATGATATAGCCAAGTTTCATCAGCAATGATTACGTTTGAAATAAACTCCAGATCTTCTCTAACATGAATTTTAACTGCATGCGGACCTACATGCGAATGTCCGGCATTCAACATTCTTGGAACCCTTCGCGCATAAACACGTCTCATGTGTAATGTTTCTGTCACCAACGTGTCCGTGGCACCAGCAGCAGTGTTGATGTTTTCTTTCTTAAGAGCAGTAACTGGAACACCGGGTCCTCCTTCCTTTGAAATTGATTGTATCCCCTCTTTAAACACTTTAAACCACCTTCGAGCTGTGCGGTAGGGAAGAACAGACTCTCTCCATAGGCCTCCTGTAACATTATGTAGGCCTCAATTGAAGATATTTTGAGACGAAAGCAGAATTTCAAAGCCACATATTGTTCCTGCAGCAGTAGGCGATAGTGAATATGTCTGAACTTGCGTGGTTCTCACAGGCGGGAACCAGGAGTACCAACAATGAAACTAATACGGCCTGTTTTCTTGACATTAAGCTAACAGAATATAATCAGATTGAATGTTAATGCGGGATATTTTGACCGTAAAAGATTATGATCATTCTCTATTGAACAGCCCTCGTGTATCAAGCACGAATGACAGTTTAAAGCCTCAATGAGGCTTCACTTTCTTTTATATACTGTAAATCTAGGGCACGAAGCAACGACCTCATTTCCCTTCCAAAGAAAGCCATTTTGAAGACTTTCATGATCGAATAAATCCATGACCCTGTGCCGGGTGTAAACTCGTGACTTCGGAGGTCAGAGGCCGGTACGGTACTCCTAGCCAATTGAGATGGCATTTTGGTATGAAGTTCTTGTTATAGATAGCGACTACAGAAGGTAAGAAGAGACAAAGTATAATGTAGTAAAATCAAGAGTGTAATCCCGTAACTAAAACACGGTGATCCATATGGCACGGTTCCAGGGAATGGAGTTTCAATTTACTTCAAAATTTGCGAGTCTCAGGAGACCATTGATCGCCGGAGTCAAGAATCGCACCTGGGACTTCTATGAGCTCCAATAATAATTATGATGGTAACGTGCCGTGGTGTTTCTAGAAGTTTCGTAACTTCTCCCCGTGCATATGGCGGTAACGACTCCGTGCGCCTTTACCGTAAAATTAGCAGACGGCAGTCGCCCCCAGGAACGTCTTCCTGGCAGTCGTTACCCTAAGTCTTCCTGCTCGAGTTATGCGTTACGCACCACAGATCTCCCGTCCGACCGCTGTCTAAATCAAACGTGATATTACGGTACGCTTCATTTGAAACTGTGTTGACTATGGCAGAAATATACGTTTTATTAAAGTTTATAAAGGTACTACTAACACTCATATGACTTTCTTTACTCTTGTACCAACACTTACTGCTCTTATTTCAAGATAAACTTCTTATTGTAATTACAAGGGCATACAGTAGACTTTAAGTTATAGTCAAATGTTTTAAAACTAGTTGTCTAGGTGACGTCTTTGAATTTCCGTTATCTTTATATGTCCAAGAGATAAAAGATGAAGATACAGAGGAATATGGGAATACAGTAGTTCTTAAGTGATAGTCAAATGCTTTAAAAGTGGCTGTCTAGGTGACGTCTTTGAAATTCCGTTCTTTTTGTATGTCCAGGAAATAAAAAATCAAGGTACAAAGGAATATGGGAATACAGTAGACTTAAGTGATAGTCAAATATTTTAAAACTGGTTGTCTAACTGACGTCTTTGAAATTCCGTTTTTTATATATGCCCAGGAGATAAAAAATGAAGGTATAAGGGAATAGAGTAGACTTTAAGTGATAGTCAAATGTTTTAAAACTGCTTGTTTAGATACGTCTTTGAATTTACGTTCTCTTTGTATATCAAAGAGATAAAAATGAAGAACGCCATCCCATTTGAGTAAAGGATTTAAAACTGCGAAGAATGTATCGAGAAACAGCAAGTTCAACAAACATTTCATTTGAGGTAAATGTGTAGTTTAACAAAATGCGCATCTTAAGCATAGGATGATATAATAAAAATATACGATAATTATTTAAAGAAAACCAAACTTTTTTTTCGAAAAATATTTGGGATGAGGGGGCTGCTTTTAAAAATTTCTCTTGCTTCTAGAAAGTGAATTACAGTTAACTGCTGAATTTAAATACAGGTTTTGATATTAAACTGACTTTTCAGCTTTGAGTTAGTTGTTTACAGAAACAAAGTGACATATACGACTATATAAAATCCCGTTTGCTGTTTTTTTTAATTAAAAGATCTCAAAGTTGCATTGAAATATTAGTATTACTTTTGGGTGAAATGTAATATCTTATTTATTACTGAAGGTGAACACAAAGGAGCATCGAAAATTCAAATCAATAACAACGAATACTTTAGAAGTGTATAATGACTTAAATAATTATTCTGAGTTAAATTACATGTTTTAAGCTTGTGCTCAAGTTCCTCTCGGGAAGCAAGCCAGGTGAAATGAGATTAGAAATCGACGTTTCGGGAATGTGCATCTCTCCCATCATCAGTATATTTATTAAACGTGATAACCAGAAAAGTATTACTGGATATAACACCAATATAAACAAAGACAAAACACTATCAAAATTCGCATTACTAAACAAAAGACTGTTTTCAGTAAATTAAATGCCAGGTAAGGAGATGGCGTGAGTATAGAAAATTAATTGGTTCAAAGAAGCGTAACTACTGAACTTGATTATCAAGCTGTATTGATCTGTGCTTCTTAAGTCCGCGGATTTCCACTTTTAAGACCGGTTTTCAAGAGGAGCTGAAGTGAAATCCACCATCACGATTAAGCGTGCTCCATGGCCAAAGCCTCCTTCCGGTTTGTCCTATAAACGGTGCCCCACATTCACAGGGAATGCGGTACACTCCCAAAACTTGGAAGTCCAGTTTGTCTTTCACTGGCCTCAACAGATGTTTATTCTTCGGAGGTGGCTTGTGGAAGGACAATTCCTACCAGAATAATCGAACCTGAACGGAGCATTCGTTTAATGTAACCTGTGAAGTCTGGGCTGGCAGAGCATTGTTTTGATAACGACCTTAGGGCCAACTTTCGGGAGATGACCATCTTGGCAAAATGCAACAGTTACTGGAAGCGGAGAGTTAAGGAGACTTTGGCCATTTCCTCCCAGAGGAGCACACTGGATTTCAGTTCAGCTCCTCTGGGAAACACGGCCTTAAAAATGGAAATCCGTGGACTTATGTAGCACAGATCTATACAGCTTGATCATCAAGTTAAGTAGTTACGTTTTTTGACACAATTAATTTCTTACACTCACGCCTTCTCCTGACCTGGAATTTAATTTACTGAAAACAGTCTTTTGTTCAGCAGTACGTGTATTGATAGTGTTTTGTCTTTGTTGTTATTGGTGTTATATCCAGTGATTCATTTGTGGTTATAAGATTTAATAAATATCCTGATGTTGACAGAGATGTACGCTCCCGAAACGTTGATTTCTAATCGTCTTTTCACCTGGCTTTCTTCTCGAGAGCAACTTGAGCATATTCGTCGCCAGGAATGCTTTAGGTCTTATTTTTGTTTTAAGCTTGTTTACAACCATTAATAAGTTTTTCGCTTATAAATGTAATATAATAAAAATTTTAGAATAAAGTCAAGAGTATTTTGTCGTTTGTTCCTTTAATGCACCTAAACCTTTTATTTTTCATGTTACACCGTCTTTTACGTAATGTCAGTTTTCTTATTGCAGATCAATGGCGGCAATAACTTTAACGTTCGTCTCCAGATGATGGCCCTTATATAAATGTCACAGCTGTAATCAAATTTAACGACACATGCAAATAACTCTTCGCCCTTCCCTATAGAACGCTGAATTATCTTCTATTGGTTTAGCCTTACCATATGTACTCTTGGTTCCATGCATGCTGTCTCTACATCTTCAGGTGTAGTCTTCTCACACTTGGGCATTCATAACGCGCGTACTTGTGTATGTGTGAGTTGCGTTCTCGTTTTGTTGTTCGATCAAGTATTGCTATGGGATGAGATTTTTCTGCAGTTTTCTAGAAAATGTGTTTTGTATAAAATAGAATGTAAAACTGGGTATGCCACATAATGAAAACTTAAGTAATAGTGTTCCTATTATTATAATAATTTACTTACGTAATGTTGTGACGTGGACCAATAGGATAAAAGTAATTTAGATTTTCTAGAAACCTCGTGCGCAGATATTGGAGAAATTGTTGCCGATCGCATTGTTGCGAGTAGACGCGGCCGAAGCGCACAGAGACAGTGCATCGCGGAGATAAAAGCTTGCTGAAACAGATAAAGAGACAGATAGCTGATTGGAAAATTCGATTTTCTATTTGTTATGGAACATTCCAGAAATGTATAGTAATATAAGTAGAGACATATAAGGAAGCTGCGACTCGCCAAGAGAGTGGGAATCGGAACTGATTCATGTGCGTGCAACTTGTTTTGAAGGTGAATTCTTTGTTTATGGTCAACGACCTTGTCGATTGTATTTTGTATGTTACGTAATACTGCTACTGTAAGGGTTGACCAAAGTGTGTTTCTACGGAAATAAATAGCATTTTGTATATCTTCAACTTGGACTTTTCATTCTACGAACCCACAAAGTCACAATATGTAGATAATTTGGCGGCATTCTGCATAAGATCATCGACGACTTAAGACGTTCTTTGGTGCCGATCTGCAATTGTCCAGAAACTTGAAGTACAACGAGGCAAAATTAACCATATTATGAAAGGACATAATCTACACAGTTTAACACTGTGATAAGATATATTAATTGTTTTGGAAAGATAGAGTGAGACTAAAATGTTCAATGCCATAGCCGGGATTTGAACCACGGATCTTCTGGTCTCCGTCCAGGCGCTCTAACTATTAAGCAACTACAGCCAACGTGTAGACATGACATTAAATTCTCCAACTGACTCATGCTTTTCCCGGTAAACCACTAGGAGTTGTCATAAACACATGAGACAACTACCTTAATGGCGACTTACAACATGTAAGTACTGATCCGTGTAAGTAAAGTCCATGGTTCAAATCCCGGCTACGACATTGACTCTATCTTTCCATACTTCAGCCTACACACGGCCAGTGTGAAACAACAATTAATTCAGATTAATTGACCTAATAGTGGTTAACTATAAAGCCCGGGCCTTAAATTACTTACAGCATAGTAAGTCGCTATTAAGGTAGTTGTCTCATGTGTTTATGAGAACTCCTAAGTGGTTTACTGGAATGTACGAGTCAGTTGGAGAATTTAATGTCATGTCGGCACGTTGGTCATAGTAGCTCAAGGGTTAGATCGGCTGGACGGCAAAAAGAAGATCCGAGGTTCAAATCCCGGCTATGACATTGAATTTTTCAGTCTGATTCTATCTTTCCATACTTTAGCCTACACACGGCCAGTGTGAAAGAACAATTAATTCATATTAATGGTTTTAGCGAAATACATTCCAAGATTTTTAAAGAAGAGCAAATTGTTGTTATTTTCTAACATAACAATATGAAATAATACTCACACCGAGAACAAGAACTGTAAAAGGTCTCATTGCTACAGAGCGCCGAGGAATACATCTACAAGAATTCTTGAAGATCGACACAAAAGGTGAGAATAATTATTCATCCTATTCCACGCACCTTTTGCACAAATTATTTTATTGCAAGGCTATTATTATGAATTTCGAATCATTTTAGACAAAGAGTTTTCTTAGTCTGTATTTTATAAAGCCCAGTGACATATTGTGACTCTGTGGGTTCGTGAAATCGGAAGTCCAGATTACAAATTACACTTTATTTCCGCAGAAACACACTTCGTCAACCTTTACAGTCGCTGAACCACGTCACATACACAATATAACTTGCGAGGTCAATGACCACAACACACCTGTTAACGCACGCGAGTTCAATTACCGACAGACTCACTGTGGCGGGCGGGCTGCTTTTTATAGGTTACTCACATTCCGGAATTTTCTCAAACAATCAAGACGCGGCTAGAACAAAGACGAACTCTCAAGAAATCCATCTCCTCCCCCCACCGTTTTGGCGAGTTTTTATGTACTCACTACGCTGCCTGTCTCTTTGAACTAGTCACTCGCGCCACCTCGATCAACAACTGGCTCGCGACAATATTTAAGCTACCCTTGCGGTACCCTCTAACCTCAATGGACTCGCTCACTTCACCTACTGTATGCGTTCTTCTCAGTTTTGCAGTTTTGTCTATAAAATTTATTTCTTTTATTTAAATTTTCCTCTGATGGGCATATACACCTAAATATATACCTGGCTGTGTATAGTTATGGATACATGCTGTATATAGTTTGAAATATGTATGTTTTGATTCCCTTATTCGTTGTCACACAACAATGCCCAATAAATTTATGAACACAACCAGTTAATTTTCTGTAAATAACAACAAATTTCAATTGCATACTTCCATTTATTTTATTTTCATTTAAGTTTCATAAAATTACATTACTGTAAGCACATCTTTTTAAAAAATATGTGAATGCCCAAGTCAGCTTCAAAAAATACATTTCTTTCAGTAATGAAAACATTTTACTGTGTTATTTCAAACTCTTAAGCTAGTGCTTTGAGCGTTTACCATGTAAACAGATGCCCATACCTCCTGGTTATCTTACTCTAAGGTTACGGCGACTGCATTAATGGAAGCAAGTGTACCTAACGTAGAGACGGTAGCTGAATCACCTAGTTCGTGTCATACCGATTGTACCATCATTTGATTAGACTGCCTTTTGTGTCCTTCAATTGTTTTAGGAACAAAATATACCGAGTATTGTATTACAGATTACTTTTGTAAAATTGGCAAACCGAAACATACAGACGAAAACCTTATTTCTCAAAAAGATATATCTGTTTAAGGTGTACAATTTACATTAAACATATTTGTTGCAGAATTAACTATTTCCGAAATATTCTTTTTTATATGATTGAATTTCCAAGAAAAACATGTAGCTATTACTTAAAGTCTCCTATATTCCCATAATCCCTTGTACCTTAAGTTTTTATCTCTTGTACATTAAAAAATAAAGGAATTTCAAAGACGTAATCTACCATTTTAAAACATTTGACTGTCACTTAAAGTCTACTGTATTTTCATATTCCCTTGTACTTTCATTTTTTTAACTCTTGGTCATGCAGAGAGAAGGGAATTTGAAAAGACGTCACCTAGACAACCCGTTTTAAAACATTTGACTATCACTTAAACTCTACTGTATCCCATATTCCTTTGTACATTTATTTTTTATCTCCTGGACATATAAAGAGAACGGAATTTCAAAGGTGTCATCTAGATAACCTATTTTAGAGCATTTGACTATCACTTAAAGTGTACTGTATTCCCATATTCCCTTCTAACTCCATTTTTAACTCTTGGTCATGCAGAGAGAACAGAATTTCAAAGACGTCACCTGGACAACCCGTTTTAAAACATTTGACTATCATTTAAAGTCTACTGTATCCACATATTCCTTTGTACTTTTATTTTTTATCTCCTGGACATACAAAGAGAACGGGATTTCAAAGATGTCATATAAACAACCCATTTTAAAGTATTTGACTATCCCATGTTCTCTTGTAACTTTATTTTTTATCTCTTGGACATGCAAAGAGAACGGAATCACAAAGACGTCACCTAGACAACCAATTTTAAAGCATTTGACTATCAATTAAAGTGTACTGTAGTCCCATATTCCCTTGTAACTTCATTTTTTATCTCTTGGTCATGCAGAGAGAACGGAATTTTAAAGACGTGACCTAGACAACCAGTTTCAAAACATTTGACTATCACTTAAGGTATACTGTATTCCCTTGTAACTACCATAAGATAAATGTTTATATTGAAGTGGATAAAGAAATAAGTATTTGTAAACATAGCTAACAGTTCGTCAGTTGTGTTGCATTTAAAATATTTACAGAGATACTCTTTTTATGCTGGTGCGTGACCTTACGCGTCTGACATCATGGAAGACACTGATGAAGCTAAAATGTCCTTTCATCAGTAGACCACTGATACAGGTAGTGGGTTAGATGCGAGATGATTAACCTTTCAGCGCTTTATCTTACAAATAGACAAGTAGATTCGACCATAAACTACAGCACAACTTGACGTAATACGTTACATTTAAAGATATCTCTGTACTTCGCGTTATTTGGTTTATACTTTGACATTTTCTAAAATACTCGTATATATTGGTTATTTGAAATATGTAAAACATAATTTTATGAATCTTTATATCGATGGACATGAAGTAGATACAAGAGCGAATAGAGAAATCCACGTTACAGCTTATTTTTAGTTATACCCAACGTATTTAACATGATGTGGTGACGAGGATCCACTCTGTAGAGGGCACAATAAGCGTTTATTTGGGTTAAACAGTTAATCGGAACACACTAATGGACCAGAACAATCGCTAACATAGAGCCATGACATTTCTAGGACATTTGCGGATTCAGAGCTTACCTGAACCGATCAAATTAATTTAAGTACAAATCACGTTAATTCCGTGCTCTGCTATTCATTTCTGAGCAAAACCCATTCTTTCGTTCCGTTATTGTGGCTTTAACATCAAATAATTTCTGTTTGGTTTCAAAGCCAATCTGTAAATAGGTCAGCAACAAAAACAGGTGGATATTGGAAATGCTCACAAAAGCACCTCGCGAACTGTTTCCTATTTACTGTGACCCCCACCTCCTAGGACCTTCCACTGCAGCAGTTATCTAAAGCGGATGCTGAACCATGGGGGTGTGCCTTCCCTTACGGGGTAGTTATTGCTTACTGGATGCAGGGTATATTTAAGTGTGTTGTGTTGAAATAATTGTTGAAATTTCAGAGTAGCTAAGGAATTAAAAGAGCAGATTCTGGACCATATTGTCGCCGACCGCATTGTTGTGAAGAGGCGCGGCGGATGCACATAA
Source organism: Mantis religiosa (assembly GCA_030765055.1). Lineage (NCBI taxonomy): Eukaryota > Metazoa > Arthropoda > Insecta > Mantodea > Mantidae > Mantis > Mantis religiosa. The sequence goes on from CM060958.1 coordinate 96,959,392, forward strand.
TGAGACAGATAGCGCAGCGCGGGGATAAGGGACAGACAGTGCAATGCGGAGATAAAACATTGCCGAAACAGATAAAGAGACAGCTGAGTAGAAGTTTCGATTTCTTGTTTGTTACAGAACATTCCAGAAACGTCTAGACAGACTGCGTCATTAGGAAGGGGTTACCGCTTTCCGACAGAAACCATTCCAGGACTAGGCTCTTCAGTGGTTCAATGAGGTTTGTGCTATTAAGGCTGTGAAACGGTGGTATTTTCGTATGCCATTTTTCTTTTATTTTGTATTTTTTATTATTGTTTTTGTGATGAGGAATTTGGAATAGAGAGAGGATGTGTTTAGGTTCGGTGGAACAGGAGACTGGGATGCTTGTGTCTTTCCCCGGAGTCAATGTCGTGTTCCCAGAGACCACGAGTAAAGGCGTTGAAATTATGGAAAAGGTTGTCGAACAATTTTTGAGAGAGGGAGAGCATGTATTCAGCTAGGAGGGGAAAGGATAGGTTGCAGTGAATGTTTGTGTGTAGAATGTACCAATCGGCATTGACTGCGGTACGGAGAAATCTATTTTCGAGGGTTTGGAGGCGTTGGATGTAAGTTTTGGCGGCATTAGCCCAGACTGGGCAGGCGTAGGTGAGGGTGGGACGAAGGACTTGCTTGTACAGGAGAAGTTTGCTAGATAGGGACGTGGCTATAAAGGGGGTATAGAAGTGCCATCCAGCGAGCAACCTTGTTGTGCAGGTCTGCGATGTGAGCTTTCCCGGTCATCTTCTGGTCCAGTGTGATGTCTAGGTATTTTGCGGAAGTCGACCAATGGACAGAACCACAGGCAATCCGTAGCTCTGGAACATCGGCCTCTAAACGCCGCGTACAAACGTCTAGAAATATGAGTAGAAGACACAAGGAAGCCGCGTCTTGCCAAGGGGAGTCGAAATGGAACTTGAGCATCGTGCGGGTACAGCTGTGTTTTAAAAGTGAACTCTTGTTTGTGGTAGACGACCTTTCAGATTGTATTTGTGTATATTACGTAATTCTGCTACCTTAAGGGTTGACCAAAAGGTGTTACGAACCCACAAAGTGACAATATGATAGATACGAGGAGAGATCATATAAACGGAAATCCTAATGTAACGTTACTGTTAGTAATAATTTTGAGAAGAGACTTTGTCAGTATGTTGGTGGGGATTACTCGAGAGGCAGTATTGCGTGCGCACGTACCGTAGAGAACGGGGCTGCATCAGTACACCCATGAGTGAGTTAGAGGTGCACACGTCTGTTGCGCAACGCATTATCACCTCGAAAACAAGGGCACCAAACCTTCGTAAAATTTGACACAGCTTCGTGCACAGTTTGGAAAAGAAACACTTCCGAAACATGTGGTGGGAGGAGAGGCTAGAGAAAATGAAGCCTATAGGAGGACATCGCGTACAAGAATTACTGCAGACAACACTGCTGACATTCATGAAATTATTGAAGAATATCGGCGGATAAAATTATCCGAATTTTCCCTAGGAATAAGTTACAGAAGTTTTCAAACGATCATCCGAGATGCACCACTTTACAGACAATTGTCTGCCAGGTAGGTTCCTCGTCCCTCAGACAGAAACAAAAAGCGTTACGACAAGAGGTTTGTCAGAGACACGTGCATCGCTACGAAGAAGAGGGAGAATCGCATTGTAATTTGTGATGAAACGTGGCTGCATCATTACATCCGAGAGTCAAAGCAAGCAAGTATGGAGTGGCGGCGAGGAGACGAAGCAGGTCCGGTCAAGGTCAGAACACACCCATCTGATCCAAGAGTGCTTGCAACAGTGTTCCGAGACTTCTCGGGGGTTTGGCTAGTGCATTTTCTTCACTAACAAAGGACTATCAATACAGTCTATTACTGTCACATTTTGCATGAAGCAAAGCAACAAGCGACGCAGACAACCGATCCGAAATACCATTCTTCTCCATGACAATGCGAGGCCAGGCCACATAGTGCCTCTTAAAGGGCACTGGGAGGTCGATGGGCTTAAAAAATGGATTTTTTGTTGTTAGTGTTAAAATTATATAATTCTTCAGCTTTAAAATGATGTTTATAACATAGGGTGTCCGCTGGTATTAAAGTCCTTTAATCCATCAATTTAAAGATGGCGGCGCAATGACATGTCCACTTTCTGGTCTTCTGCATACACATTTCCCTCAGTATACTTCCAAAGCTTGAAATTTCTGAACTAACCCACTTAGAAACGTGTGGTAAATTTTGATTTACGTGTTGGTCATTCTGCTTCCTGCTGCTTCACTCGTTTATTTCTCTATGGTCAACTTCCGGCTTCTTTAGCCGTGTTTTTGCACCCAAAACCCAAATGAAAGTTTTCATCATATAATATGGGACAGAATTCCAAAACCTGTGCATGTTGGGCCAAAAACTTTTAAAAATGCTGTATATGATAGTGCTGTTTGTTATAATGATGGTTGCAGTGGTTTACATAAAGTAATGACAAAAATGGGTGTAATATGAGGTGAAAATATGAGGGTAGCATGTCTATAAAAAGATATGCGTCGACTCTCAGAGGCAAAAAGAACAGCTCAGTTGCTTGAAATCAGAGCTAGCAGTAAGAACAAGAAAACAAAAGACGAGGAAAACCTAACTGAGCAGAAATACGGAACAGGCATATTTTGAGAGTATGTATAATTTAAAAAGAATGGAGCTTAATCTTTGATCATGATTTCCCAAAACCTTGATTTCTCATACTTAGGCGCATGTTTCTCAAAAATATAAAATATATTGATATACAATTTTAGTGCTTATTTTTTAATGTTCCCTAAACACATTAATCTAACTTTTATGTTCACATGATTTATAAAATGGAGGGAAAATAAAATTCAGTCCTTAAAAATATTATCTTTTTTAACACAACTAAATAATTTTTGATATGCATAGTATAAACTATGTATGCTTTTTATTTAGTTTAGATTATAAAACTGTGTTTTATGTCATTTAGGAAAAAGATTGGTGGCTTTAGCTTTAATTTCCTACAAGGAACATAGAGCTGAAGTTTAAGGTGTAATAGATAGACAGATAGAGTCAACATGAAAAATTCAATGTCTTGGCCGGGATTTGAACCACTGATCTCCTGGTTTCCGTCCAGTCGCTCTTAACCTTTGAGCTACCATGGTCAACGTGCCGTACTGACATTAAATTCTCCAGTTGACTCATGTATTTCCGCGGTAGACCACTAGGGGCTCTCGCATCCGAGATACACCGTTCGTGGCAACTTACTATTGTAAGTACTTGAGTCCCAGGTTTCATCATTTATCTCTTATTATTTTAGTTAATTGATGGAAATTAATCATTTCTCCACACTAGCCGTATGTAGGCTAAGGTTTTTGATACCTTATTTTTTCAGGATACACAGAGTGCCTTATGCCCCTTTTGCAAGGAACTGTATGAACTTAATGTAAATATTATACAGTCGTTAAATGCACACATCCTTATACTATAATCATACCAAATTTCAAATTCTTGCAATGTTTAGTTTTATGTATATTTATATTTCAATATTGTTAAAAACTAGACCTGTCTTGGTAAAAATAACCCCCCAGTGACCTTAACGCGGAAAAAACTGGAGAAATTGCATTGGACACTTCTGGAGCACACTCCTTATAGTCCAGGTTTATCACCCTCGACTATCATTTGTTTGGACCACTCAAACAAGTCCTAGGAGGACAGCGCTTTGATGATCAGGCAAGTGGAGAAGAGTTCTTGCGTAACTGGCTCCGCGAGTGTCCTTCTTTCTATAAGGATGGCATCAAAAACTTGCCAATCCAATGGAGAAAATGTGTGTTGAGGGCACGACACTATGTGGAAGATTAATCTGTATATGAACATTTTTGTTTGTTTATAAAATAAATTTTAAAAAATAATTCCCGTTTATATTTGATCTGCCATTGTACTTATTTTTTTTTTCTTCTCAAAATTAGATAAAGTTTTAAAGATATTTCCCACAAAATATGTTTATCTCACCTTTCCTTCACAGTTCCAAAACTAATGAAGGAATTTGAATCTATTTTTTGTATATGTTATTGTATACATAGTCACTTTGGCAAACGCGAAGCTGTTTTGGAGCACATTCGCCTGGCGTTCTTATTTATTGACTGGCGGAAAGGCAAGCATTAAGGGTAGCTTACGTCACGAGGTTGGAGAGAAACACTGTTTTTACTATGCAAAATACTTTTGTAGACCTGATTCAAGAGGTTTCCAGCTCCAGAAATATCTACCACGCCCGAGAAGTATATAGGGTTGATGTGAGCCCCGAAGTAGTTATACTGCTCAAAAAAGTTATGAACGCTGACCACTGCTCAAGCGGTGCGCTGTTGCCAAGCGTAGTACGTGTACAGGCTGAGGTTCTGTACATAAGAGCAGTTTTATCCGCCAGCAAAGGTTCTGCCTATTTTTCTTGTAAATAAACAATACATTAAATATTCATAAAATATTAAGATCTTACCTTGACACACGTTACAGCAGTGGAACAGCAAGCACGGTTTCCAATCCAGTAACTCGCTTTCTGACTTCATGGATCTTTCCCGGAGATTGAAACACAGGCACGCTCCCTTTTTCTAAGACGTCGCACGCTGACTTGCCTTTCGTTCGGGGGCATATTTGGTGGTTAGAGCTGACCTCACACCGCCACTACCTAAGGCACGCATGGAAAGGCACGCATTAGGGGTAGCTTACGTAAAGAGTTTGGGGCGAAACTCTTTGCTTTTACTATGAAAAAGACTTTTGAGACCTTATTTCAAGAGCTTTCCAGCTCCAGAAATGTCTACCGCGCCCGAGACTGACTCGTGAAAAACCTCGGGAAAAAACACGAGGCAGTAGCAGAATTTAATGTCACGTTGGCACGTTGGCCATAGTAGCTCAATGGTTAAGAGCGGTTGGATGCAAACCAGAAGATCCGTGGTTCAAATCCCGGCTATGGCATTGACTTTTTCAGTCTGGCTCTACGCTTTCATTATTAGAATTACTTCAAGATACGAGTAAGAGATGTAAGTAACACTGCTTCTTAGTACAGGACTTTCTAACTCGTCTTTTTAATCTTTTCGTCTGGTACTTGTAGCTTTCAATAGTAATTTTGTACAATTCTCTATGTATTCACTGATTTAGTTTACTTTTTTCTTTATAAGAATGTTAATTAGTGCTTTACATGCAATAATTTTATACGCCTCTAAAGAAACAGAAGACTATTAGGATCTAAAAGTTGTAGAGATAAAACCACGACTAGTATATGTATAAACAAAGGTATTTAATAGCAAATGTTTAGCTTTTAGTAATATTTGAAGACGGAAGTCTATTGTTCTCTGTTTTAAATAGGAAGAGAAAGGAAGCGCTCGGTTCATTTTTCTTTTTCAACTGTTTGCGGCTATACGAAGGGTTTCGTTCGACTACCTCTGTACTATACGTACGCTCTGTCACTCAGCGAACAATAAGATGCTAGCTGGCGCCTTTGTACTTTGCATAATGAAACACTAGGCCCGGCTTTGTGGTATAGTGGCTGCGAATTTGCGTGCAATAATGGCTCAAACCTGTCACTGCATTGTATCCCCACATCACCCCCCTACTTCATGTTAATCAAGATAAACATTATCTTACTGTTAGTTTTATTGTAGCAAATCACTAGACCTTAAGTGATAGTCAAATGTTTTAAAACTGGATGTCTAGGTGGCGTCTATGAAATTCCGTTCTCTTTGTATGTCCAAGAGGTGAACAAATGAAGGTACAAGGGTTGGTAATACAGCAGACTTTAAGTAATAGTCAAATATTTTAAAACTGATTGTCTAGGTGACGTCTTTGAAATTCTGTTCTCTTTGTCCTAGAGATAAACAAATGAAGGTACAAGGGTTGGGAATACAGCAGACTTTAAGTAATAGTCAAATGTTTTAAAACTGGTTGTCTATGTGACGTCTTTGAAATTCCGTTCTCTTTGCGTGTACAAGACATAAAAAATGAAGGTGCAAGGGAATAGGGGAATACAGTAGACTTTAAGCAACAGCCAAATGTTTTAAAACTGGTTGTCTAGGTGACGTCTTTGTAATTCTGTTCTCTTTACTTGTCCAAGAGATAAAAAATGAAGGTACAAGGTAATAAGGGAATATAGTAGACTTTAAGTGATAGTCAAATGTGTTAAAACGAATTATCTAGATGACGTTTGAAATTCCGTTCTCTTTGTACGTCCAAGAGATAAAAAATGAAGGTACAAGGGAATATGGGAATACAGTAGACTTTAAATGATAGTCAATTTTTTTTAAAACTGATTATCTAGGCGACGTCTAGGTGACGTTAAATGTGCAAATGTCGATAACAATATAAGGTAATACTGAGCGAACTAGGGAAACATTGCCTAGTAAGTGTATGCAGACTCAAGGACAAGGTATACTAGGCGTGACTGTTTTGTTAGTTCTCGCAGTGAGGCGGTCATGGTTAGGTTATACCAGCCTGTAAATGTTTACATGTGCGAGTGATAACCGTACAGTCCATGTGCAGTGTAGCTATGCGAAAACGCAAACACTTTAAGCCTTTATTTACGAGTTACGCAAATCATTTGGACTAAAGAGGACTTACCGAGAAAATTCAAGGTATGCAGTTCATTTGCCATAATAGTTATTGTGTTACAAAAGTTAAAAGTACGATTTTATTTAGTCAGTAGATTAGTTATTACGCAGGCCCAAGTAACCTAGGAACAAATTAAAATCGTTTTAACCTGTACATATGTATAGATATATTATACCTTATAGATAAATATATAGCATTATTTTACCTTTCTAATGCTCATGATATTCATTTGCCTAGCGTAGCATCAGTGTTGACAACATGACAACATTCTACACAAGGTAGAAGGCAATCTCAAAGCAATCACAAAGTGACTATCTCATACAAATTCAGCTTCCACTGTAGCTTATTGTATTGGTACGTGCAAATCACTTTAAAATACATTATTTTTCGTTTTTCAAATATAATTGAACATTATCTATTTCGGATCTTGATTATACTGGCCATCAATACTATAATTATAAAAGTACATTTTCACCTATGTAATAATTTAGAACATCTATTTTGGGTTACTCTTCTTGTTTTATAATCAAACATAATGAACACGCTCCGAACAATAAATCTACATATATCCCAAAAAGTCAGTTACTCAACCATTTGTGTGCAAGTTCCAATTTGATCAGCAGCACACACACACACACACACACACACACACACACACACACACACACACACACACACACACACACACACACACACACACACAAAAAAAAAAAAGAAAGAAACACATGTTCCAATTACATTCTGCGATTGGGATAAATGTAGAAAAACAAAACAGGAACAAAACAACATCTAATTTAGAACGTCAATAAAGCCTGCCACAGAAAGAAAACGCCGTGCACTCTCTCAATTGTCTCCAACTGTGGCAGACAGCTCTGGATCGCTTTTCATTTGGTTCAATTCAACCCTAGGTGCGGTATTTAAAACAATATATTGAATTGTTCCCCACACAATTCATCAGTGATTCATAAAACACATTTTTTTCCATCACCTACCTCAAAAGTATTTGAATTGTAGGGTATTGCAAATAAACAAAGCTCCAACTATTTATTTGACGTATACAAACATTCACCACATAACTTGACACCGTAAATATTTACTGGTTAGGTTAATAATGTTATAGACAAGTGTAAGGGAGATATACAAGTTTCATCATTTAAAACCTAACGGGCGGACGACATTTCGTAAGCCACATCCCTCATTGCTCCTAGGTAAACTCCGTAGGAGTGTTTCAATGCTGTCTTATGTCAACATTAAGTAATTTTTAGTTTCAGTGCAAAATATGTTTCCAAGTTATTAAATTCTAAATCTGGATTTTATATGCTGCGCCAAATTCTCCAAAGATGCCAGTAAGTTGCCAACTTCCTTCATATAGCTCATTTATTGTAGTCCAAAAATGTATCAGTCAGCTTATCTGGTGTTGCACAAATCCACGCTATGAGAAGAAATAAGATTCCTTGGTTCATCACTAAAGCATCTGCTAGTGAAAGATTCGGTTCAGAAACAACTCACCAGGTTGGCCTGGAGTCCGAAAAACATCGTATCGGAGGAGGAAGTTTTACCAAGAGCATATTATCCTGCCATGCAGTACCGAGACTCCTATGGACACTGCTACCCTGAAACAGGCCACCAGATGAGAAATGATATAAAATGATAATGAAGATGTAGTGATGGGGCAGCAAATTCGGGGGATGTTATTAAACTACCCAGTATTCCCCTAGCGATACGGGAAAACCGTTGGGTCAGGTAGGTCGGCCACAGGAATCGAATCCGTTCTCCTGAATACGGGCTATAGACGAAACCGTCGAGCCCTCCTGCTTGAAACACTTATACTTTTAGAAAAGCTTGATTATCATGGAAATAGAAGAATAAACTTTTCTAAGAATACTTCATTTCTAATATCTTGTTTTAGCACTTCCAATGTATGAGGATTTGTCTTGTACACTTTGTACCAGGGAGGGTCAAAAGTGATGCCTCCTATTTTTCTCTTAAATATGTAAGTTATGTGAAAACTTTGAATTTGGCGCAATTCCTCAATCCTTCTTCTCCAATCCCCTGCAGTAGTAACTTCCTAAGTCAACGGGTGGCAGCACTGCATCCTCTTGAAAAATGGCTGACATCGACATTCGTATTAGACAGAGTTCCGTGACTGAATTTTTGACTGCGGAAGGTGAAACGCCAATTCGCATTCACGAAAAACTAAAAAATGTGTATGGTGATGCAACTGTGGATGTCAGCATTGTTAGACGATGGGTTCATCGCTGTAACGAAGCGAAGGGCAGACACCATTGACAGATGAAAAGCGAAGTGGCAGGTCGGTGACTACAGTGACTCCATGCAACATACAGCGAGTCGATGACATCATTCGTGGTGATCGGCGGGTAATAACAGATGAATTGTGTCGCATTATCTCCCTCAGTAAAGACAGTGTGATAACCATTATTCAACAACTCGGTTACTCAAAAGTTTGTTCACGTTGGGTACCAAGAATGTTAACCGCTTAAAACATAAAAACAAGAAAACCAATAGCCTCCGAACACTTGCAGCGCTCAATTTGGAAGGAGAGGAATTTCTGAAAAAAATTGTTACTGGAGACGAAACGGGGGTTAATTTTTTTGAACCTGAATCAAATGGAATGGCATCACACAACGTCACCCAAGAAAAAAAAATTCAAAACTCAGCGGTCGACAGGGAAAGTTATGGCGACAGTGTTTTGCATGCAGAGGGTGTGCTTAAGATTGATTTTTTAGAGCAGGGATGCACAATAAATTCTGTCCAATACGTAAGAACTCTCAAAAAGCTGAAAGCACGTCTTAGCCAAATTCGCCCAACAAAAACTATGGCGGATGTTCTTCTTTTGCATGGCAGTACAAGACCACACACCAGGCGTTACACCACTGCAGAAATTGAGAAATTGGTATGGCAAGTCTTACCTCTTCAGCCCTGACCTGGCAACATCAGACTTCCATCTGTTCGGGCCACTAAAGGAAGCTTATCGTGGGATTCATTTTGAAGATGAGGAGACTGTGAAAACGTCTGTGCGTTAATGGCTTAGGAAGCAAGATCGTGTGTTTTACCACACTGGAATATATGGTCCACAAGGTGCACCAGAACCGTGAAAAGGACGGAGATTGTTTTGACTAGTGACAAATTAATCGTCAATGTTGTAGCTTTCAAGCTATGTAAACTGGATTCAATTTTCTTGGCAATTAAAAGAGAAAAAAAGGAGTCATTACTTTTTGACCCACCCTCGTAGTACCCAGGTTACCCTAAACACTATTAGATCGAGGGAGCTCCAACTAATCACTCTATATTCAAACACTTCCCTAATTTTATTCATGGACTCCTCTTCTGTATGGACAGTAGCAGAATCTTGTTGAAACCACCCATATGATTTCAGTTCATGATAAAGTGATGACAAAATATCATTTCGGTCACTCTCTACTCGTAGAATATTGGACCGAGTATGCATCTAGCGGTAACGGTACACCAAACTCCAACTTACCGATAATAATGTGGTATTTCTTGAAGGCAATGTGGATTTTCAGAGGTCCAGTACCGACTCTAATGAGTGCTGACACAACCACTGAAGTAAAACCACGTCTCTTTGGAAAAGAACAGAAGCTGTCGATCAATTAAAATCTCATTCAGTGATGAAAGATACCATTCGCAATAATGCATTCGTGATATTGGGTCATCTTGTTTTAAAACAAGTGCATTTGTACTCATACGGTTTTAGTTTAACTTAGTGGCTGGATGTGATAATTTCCACCTGCTGTGCTAGTTTTGGGATAGATTTAGCTGTTCAACGTTCAAAACATGCGACCGTGTGATCTATTATGTGCTACAAATGGGAAGAGTTCTAGAGTCCAGCTGGTCAGATGCTGTATCACACACAGCGTTGCCAGCTTTTTACCCCACTCCTTTTATATTTCCTTCTCTCTTGCACACTCATACAACATGCAGGTCTGCTTGGCGCAGACGTAAGGGTAAGCAAATTATACTCCATAAACTTTTACAATGATACAGTTGCCAAAATCTAAATTGGAAAAAGCATTTTCGCAAATTATATATATAGTTATACATATACTAATTATAGTTTATGAATTACTTTTTTTTAATCCGGTGGATCTGCCAGTGGCTCATCTATATCGCTGCCAATGTCACTTCCGTTAAGAGATAATTCGTTATTGTCAGTGTCTGAGTCTTGAAAATTTATGATTACAGATTCCAAGATCTGGTAACGTGCTATTTCTTTCTTAAAATCGTCTTCTTGAAGGTTTTATGCATGCCTTACGCAGATTTACCAGTCCTGTTGTCAATTTCTTTGTGAATAAGTATTTCAACGTCCGTCAGATTAAAAGTATTATTTATTTTTATAACCCCTTTTTTATTTGAGTCCACACCAACTCAATTGGATTATATTGGCAGTGGTAAGGTTGGAGGCGTATTTTCTCGTGTCCCATTTCAATTGTAAGTTGATCCAGCCGATACACCTTTTCCGTGTTTTTAAACGGAAGTACTCTTTGCAATAACTCATTTTAGTTTCTGTTTCCGAAATTTTTTTGAAGAACGTCTACACGTTAAAAATAATACATCAAGCCTGACTTCACAATACCTGCCTTTTTGACTCGCCACTAAATTCACCGCAAGAAACCATTGCACTATTTAGCTCTTACTCTACTGTTGTGTAAAGAACAACTGAATGATATTGATCTGAACTCTCCAGAGTAAATAAAAACTTCTTATCCAGCATTCGTTCATAAACATAAGCATATAGCATTCCACAGGCTAACAGGAAATGAAGTGTTTGCTTTTTCTCGAATTTAACACCTTGACTTATTCACAAAGATTCTTTTATCCGTCATATCAGTAGTTTAAATTTCAGTTCTGAATAATTAAAAGTATATATACATACACACCAACCACTTTGAACTCTCTAGAGTAAATAGAGATTACGAACCATTCATAAACAAAGATACAATGTGACCAGACATGTGCTGCCAGGGCAGCAAGAAATTTATTGTTTCCTCTCGCTCGAATTGGCTTATTCCAAGTAATTCTTTTAACACATCATGTCAAACATTTAGGTTTCAGTTCTGAGTAATTACAAATATACGTGCACGCATACATGCCAACCAATAATGATATTCACACAGTACTGACGTCGCGATTTATTGTTATAATATTAGTAATAGTGGCTCATTTATTTGTGTTAGAAAACCTATTTCATTAACATCAGAGATTTCTTCCGGGCTTTTGAGCCGTGGTCTGATGGAGTTAAGCTGTCCATACGTTTCGTCCATCCCTGCGGTGGACATCATCAGTGGCGTGGTCTTAATCGTTTAGGTGAAGGTTCAGGCACAACTGAGACGCTCGCTAGAGGTGTCGTATTTATATCCTGGTTGGACGTACTGGATTGGTTCGGCTGGAGCAGGGGGTGTGTCGTCGGTGGGTGGGGTTTCCCTGTACTGATAGTTAATTGGTTCGCGTGATTTTTCTGCCTTAGGTTTTGTTTTAGCCGTTCCAGTATCGGATGCGCTTTCAGAACGCAAGCGCAATTGCCGTCTGGGACAATGGGACAAGTCTGCGGTCGCGGAACATGCCATTTGGGCCGATGGTGAACATATTATCCGGTATGAGGAGACGAAGGTGCTTTCTTCTACACCATACTACCACGCCAGACTACAACGCGAAGCTATTGAAATCTACAAACACCCCAAAATTTCAACAGAGAGGGAGAGCCTCTTAAACTGAACAACATCTGGCATCCGATACTGGAACGGCTAAAACAAAATCTAAGGCAGAAAAATCACGCGAACCAATTAACTATCAGTACAGCGAAACCCCACCCACCGAGGACACACCCCTGCTCCAGCCGAACCAATCCAGTACGTCCAACCAGGATATAAATACGACACCTCTAGCGGGACTCCTTCACACTTCTCTTCGAGACTTCGAGGAGTAAACATCGTTCAGCGAGCACCGCAGCAAGGCCAAACCAGCCCTTCGCAGGGCTTGGCCCTTGCCTACCAGCGCTCATCGCCGAGAATTTGCGGATCCAGTTTGATTGCTGCTCCGCAGAGACAACAACATCCAGCCTGCGAGTCTACAAGACTTCCTTCTAGACTACCAGGAAGAGCACAAACAGCACTGTAATTGGGTAGATTAGCAAGGCCGCACCCAACAGTCCCCTGGACTGGTTTTTAGGCGCCTTTCGGGGTAGGCCCTCTGCTCTTCGAGCTTCTTAGCGCCCTAGACGTGCTTCTTTTTTCTTCTTCTATCATTCTTATTTCCTCTACTCTATCTTTCACCTCCCCCCAACACACAGACGGACGATTGACATACAGACACCTGATTGGCCTTTGCATTCTCAAATGTCATTGGCCAATATGGACCCAGCCAGCAGCACCACCACCACTGCCTCGTACACGGAGGTAGACTACTATCTCCTAGGCGGAGATATACGCTCATTTATGGGGAAAGAGCTCATCACAAACCCATCGATACCAATGAGCCAAGCATGCCATGACATGCTTCAGCTGGAGCTTCGAGCCAGGCAGGAGTACCTGAACAAGGCTGACGAAAGCCTCATAAACACCGCTAAAGTCAGCAACACCATCGCCATCTCAGACTTCCGAGTCTACGTGGCCCACCGCTCCAGAATTGAGGCTATCCTAAATCTCCTCACGAAGCACGACCACAGCAGTGCTTCCACATCATGGCAGACAGTGAAAACGAGGACCGCAAAAACGTCCCAAGCTGCTCCTTCCACCACCACCATAAAAACCACCACCAGCAACAAGTTTGCGCCTCTTGGAGCGGGTCTCCCTGATGAACCCGCTTCATCACAAAAGAAGCGTAAGTGCTCCACAGACTCACATCAACCACAACCAGAGCAGATGGAGGAAGATAATCATGCTCCTGCAACTACACCAGCTGTAAACACAACACAGCAGACAGTTCCTACTGCAAGGGCTAGTCGTCCAACACCCATTTTCCTGCGCAATCCCGCAGATGCCAGGAAAGTACTATCATCTGGTGTGTCAGCAGAATACACCATTAAGAACCTCCGTGGTACTGTGGCTCTCTTACCTGCCACGGCCAACGACCATCGTCAACTTAGGCGTCATTTAGAGGAGCAGAATATTGAAGCTGTCACCACTCTGCTCTCTGAGGACCGTCACCTGCATGTGACAATCAAAGACGTGCCTTCCTTTGTTACGGAAGAAGAAGTGCGAGACCACCTCGTAGCAAAAGGCTACACTGTAGAGAGGGTCGCAGAACTGACCACCAGAGGTCCTAAACCTCAACCACTTCCACACTTCCGCGTGGCACTCCAAAAGACACCAACAGTGCGTGAGATCTATAAAGAGACGCACATGTTCCACGCCACAGTGAGAGTGGAGTCATATAAGCCACCACCAAGACCACAACAGTGCACAAACTGCCAGCAGTTTACCCACAACTCAGCTGGATGTCTACTCCAACCAGTCTGTGCTTTCTGCGGCGAGGTTGGACATAAGCGTGCCAACTGTCAGAGACTCGGCATCCAGGGAGCTACTCCTCGATGCTACAACTGCGGGGACTCCCACTCCTGCAGATACGCAAAGTGCCCAGTCTGGCAAAAGGCACGAATTGAGTTGCTGGCAACAAAGGACGGGCAAATGTCCAAGTATAATGCCAAACCCAGGGTTCGTCACAACACAGAGCTGCCCAGGGAAGCCTTTAGCGGAGCACGATATCCTGGACTGCCACCGCGTACTCCAATACAGTACCCGAACTACGCAGCTGCAGTGACTAACACAGTCAGTCCAGCTCCAGTAGCAGACAAGGTGCCGGAAGAGCAACACCTGAAGCCACCGCAATCCTCTTCCTACACAGCTCCAACTGCAACATCCACACCGCCTTCCATGCCCCCACGGCCAGCCTCAACCAAGACAAGACAGCCTCCGGCGCCCAGACCATCTAGGGCAGAAAACCCGGAACCGCTGCGGCCTGCTCCTACCACCAATAAATCAACGTTTCATTCTACCATTCCAGATGAGGCGTTCCTCAACACCATGGGACAGATTCCCATTAACCTGCAACCTCTGTTTGCCGCATACCTGGCTGAGGCCCTGAGACGCCCCTCCAAAGTTCATCCCTATACCATCTTTGTTCATGCCGTCCTCACCTTCATGATTAATAATGGCTGTTAGAGGGGGAAATACTACAGATCTTCTATCCCTCAAAGTTTGCTACTGGAGCGCTAATGGACTTAGACGGAAGTTGCACGAAACCTCCAACTTCGTAGCAGAGAAAGGGGTGCATATTCTACTTGTGCAGGAAACCCATCTGTCTGCGAATATCAAAGCCCGAATACCTGGCATGACGTGCTATCGCACAGACAGAGCAGATGGTTATGGTGGCACCGCCATCTATGTGCGCCGCAACATTGCCCATCACCCATTGGTCACCCCACAGACGCCCAACCTGGAAGCTACAGGTGTACAGGTGGACACAAACAGAGGGCCTCTTCATCTTTACTCCGTTTACATCCCTCCCGGCAAACCCATAGTTGCTGGCGAACTGGACCAACTGTTCACTCCCACTGCTGCCACCCTGGCTATGGGTGACTATAACGCCAAAAGTCCAGCCTGGAATTCCAACATCAGAAACGCGCGAGGAGTAACCTTGGAGCACTACGTCAACAACAGATGCCTCGTGGTACTCTCACCCTCATCTCCCACAATTCACCATGGTGATCGCAGCCCGCCGGACTGGCTAGATATAGCCTTAGCTAAAAATGTCCGATACCATCCACGGCTCTTCACCCTTCCCGAACTATCTTCTGACCACTATCCTGTCCTCTTATTATTTCAATCTCGTCCAAATTTCAAGGCAAAACGCCTCTTACCAAACCCCCGGCGCACCAACTGGGAGGAGTTCAGTGAGATAATGGAAGCAAATCCACCGGCTTTCAATAGATGTGAGACCACCAATGACGCTGACGCTGTGCTCATGAAAATTTCATCCAGCATCACGGATGCAATTACCAGGGCTACACCACCTATCCGCAACACCCATGGCACAGTCCGGAAGCTCCCTCGCCACCTGCGCGATCTAATCGCAGCAAAAAATAAGGCTCGGCGTAAAGCACAGCACTCAGGTTGTCCCCTGGATCGCAGGGAGTATAATAGATTGAGGCGTAATCTCAAACTAGAGCTACAAGAGCATGCCAATGCAGATGGGGAACGCCGGCTCTCTACCCTGGACACAGAAGACCAGTCTCTCTGGAGAATGTCCAAAGCTCTCTTACGCCTCCCGGCTCAGGACAAACCTCTTCGCCATGGTCACACCATAGCACAGTCTGCCAGAGAAAAAGTGGGACTGATGGCCACTTATCTGGAAACCACTTTCCATCCAGCTAACACCTGCAATCAGGACCACATCCAGCAAACTAACGAGGCAGTTAGGGCATACCTCTCCCGACCACATGATCATGAACAACCCCCACCCACAAACCTGACTGAACTGCAACAATGCCTATCCTCTGTCCAACCATTCAAAGCAGGAAGCTACGACAACATTCCATACAAGGCGCTACAACAACTACCAAACTGCTGGAAGAAAGCCTTAGTCAATCTCTTCAATGATCTGCTAGGACTAGCATACTTCCCGACCATCTGGAAACATGCCAAGGTGATCACCCTCCCGAAACCAGGAAAGGATTCCTCCACTCCGGAGGGTTATCGACCTATAAGCTTGCTCCCCAGCTTGAGCAAGATCTTCGAGAAAGTCATCCAATCTCGACTTAACGAATCATTGGAGACACTTGAGATTCTAAGACCAGAGCAGTTTGGTTTTAGGAGGCAACATTCCACAGTCCACCAACTTCTCCGCCTAGTGGATCACATCATCACTGGCTTCAACAACCGCCACTTCGTCGTAGCCCTGCTTCTTGATCCAACACACGCCTTCGACTCTGTCTGGCATGCAGGCCTGCTCTATCGCCTTATACAATATAACATTCCTTCTTACCTTATTCACCTTATCAATACCTATCTCCATAACAGAACCTTCAGTGTCACTATTGAGGAAGTCACTTCTGACACCTTTCCAATTCACGCCGGTGTACCTCAAGGCAGTGTCCTTGGACCCGTTCTCTTCCTCATCTACATAAACACCCTGCCATCCTACCTCAGCTGCACGCTTTACCAGTTTGCGGACGACACTGCGATCGTCACCAGCTCTGTACGCCATGAACTTGCAGTGCGTAGACTACAAAAATATGCGGACCAACTAACAACCTGGTTCAACACCTGGAGGCTTAGTGTAAATCCCACAAAATCACAAGCCATCACCTTCACCAGGAGAAGGGAAGACAACGTCCCGGATCTACGCATTGCTGGCAGTTCTGTTCACTGGGCAACACAAGTAAAATATCTCGGCGTCATTCTTGACAACAGGCTCACATGGCAACCGCACATAGAATATGTGCACAACAAGATCTCCCGTAGGATGGCCCTACTCTATCCCCTCTGTCATCGCAATTCCTGCATGTCCCTTCACAATAAACTCTTGCTCTATAAGCAAGTCCTTCGTCCCGCCATTACCTATGCTTGCCAAGTATGGGGCATTGCTGCCAAAAGACACTTCAAAAGACTACAAGTCCTCCAAAACCGTTTCCTCAGGACATCGGTTAACGCTGGCTGGTATATTCCAAACGTGAATATTCACCGTGACACATCCATGCCCACCCTACGTGACTATATTCTCTCTCTATCACAAAAATTCTTCGAGTCTCTCCCGCAAAGTTTCAATACTCTCATACGAGGTCTCGGAGAGTATGACATAGACCCTGGCGAAAGCTACAAACGACCAAGACTTCTCCTCACCAACTGAAATCACCCAATCTTCAAAATTTATCAAAACATCCCCTTTCCCAATATCACACTCTATCTTCTAATAAATAAAAAATTCGCAAACACTATTCCACCATTTTACCACCACCTGCTCTTAACCACCACCTTTCTACCAGCAAAGGACCTAGTCCTGGCACGGAAACAGTCAGGAAAGCACCGCCTGCAAGGCAGCCAACTTTCCAGCGACGCGCACCCGTGGACTCCTTCACAAGCTTATCCACCTGGGTCTACCAAACCAATTAATCAACATCTTACACAGCTTTCTAAAACATCGCACTTTTAAAGTCACAGTTGCGGGGCAAACATCTACTCTCAGACCCGTGAGAGGCGGAGTCCCAGAAGGCTCTGTATTATCTCCCACACTATTTAGTGTATACATGGCAGACTTCCCAACGGAGCCGCGCGTCGAAATGACATAATATGCTGACGACGTGCTGCTCTTCTGCAAAGACAGACATATTCGCAGAGCCTTCAACCCAATTCAAAGACACCTCCGTCTCACACAAGTGGTGCATGCTTTGGCGGATGTCCGTTAACCCGGACAAAAGCCACGCTATTCTATTCACCAAGCGCCACACCCCCGCAGACTGCCCTGACTTCCATTTCAGAGGCCGAAGGATAGAATGGGTACCCTCTTTCAAATACCTGGGAGTAGAGCTAGACAGGGGTCTGACTTTCCGTCGACACATCAGGGAACTCTCGGCGAGGGTTCAGGGAGCTATTGAATCCCTGTATCCTATGCTGGGTTCTCGATCGATGCCAGTCCGCGTAAAGCTATACCTTTTTCGAGCTCTTATAGTCCCGTTGATGCTATATGCCTGCGAGGTCTGGGGTATGGCCGCAGATTCCTGGCAGGCATATCTTCAACGCGCTCAGAATAGAGGACTTAGGTCCATCTATTCAGTAGGCCGATTCTTCCCAGTAAAGTTCCTCCATGAAGCCTCGGGTCTTCCATACGTGGAAGATGAAATTAGACGCCGGGCTACAAAATTATACGCACAGTTACCTTTACACAGAAGTGCCCTGGTTCGGTCTCTTGGTGATTATGATCCCACAAGACGTCGTCGCCGACTATTCCGGGTCCCCTGCATGGCTTGCGGGCATCCGAGGTAACCACGGAGCATTTCCAGCAGCAGCAAAATCTGAGCTCCCATAATCTACCAAGAGTTGTTGGTCTCAAAATTAAACAAAAATTCAGTCAAAATTCATTTCAAACTAAAATAATTCTTTCTACGCCAGGGTGCTAGTGATAGCATTCTATCGTTCTAGAGGAGTCAATAAACTACCTCACATGCAATCCACCATCCTCAAAGAAAAACAGCCATCCTAACCCATCCCGAAAAGAAAATCCTATCTGTGGTTAAACCCTATCCTGGGTGGGCACACAGCAACAATCTTCAGGCTAACACAAGTCTACCAGTACCTTCTGCGTCTCAGTTGTGCCTGAACCTTCACCTAGAAGATTAAGACCACGCCACTGATGATGTCCACCGCAGGGATGGACGAAACGTATGGACAGCTTAACTCCATCAGACCACGGCTCAAAAGCCCGGAAGAAATCTCTGTTGTTAATTCTGACTCCGGCCGTGAAAGCTTCCGAACACTCAAAACCTATTTCAGCTAAAAATATGGGGTTTTCATGGTTATGTTAGATACATTACTCTCTACCTACCACATGGACAAGTTCTGGCAAAATCTGAATTTTCTCTTAGCACGAATAGTATTTCATACAGATTAATAGGTTGGCGCTCCTCACACATCACTTAGCGGGAATGCCATACGACAACACCGCAGGACTCCCATTGGTTGCTCACCTTTTAAGCGCTCAAGGACAAACACCTTCGAATTTGAAATACGTAATAACTTTACCTCTGTTAACACTGTGCCTTTACGCGTTCGTCTTTTGTTTGTCATAGGACCAGCGGTTTCCAATTTCTCCACAATCTCGTCAGTTGTAAATCTGGAAGTAGGCTCTTCACCAGGGAACGTTTGAATATACTCTGTGCGAACACGGTTTCGTAATTCCTGTTTATAACTTCTGTTGCTAGTGCTCTGGAGTCAACAATGAAGTCATTCTCCAGTTTATAATAACTTTTACCTGTATATCCCTGTATTCATAATGCATCAAGAAACTCTTGCAAGCCCGTCTTGTTAGCTTGGTGGTAGCAAGTCTGCCTCATGTTCAAGAGGTCCCGAATTCGAATCTCGGTCAGGATGAGTTACCCGGATAAGGTTTCTTCCGGGGTTTTCCCTTATTCTGACATACGAATGTCGGGTAGCTCTAAGCTCTATGGACTCTGGGCTCATTTGAGCATCATTTCACCCATTCAATTCATCGTCCGATATGACTTATGGTTGGAGGACGTAAAATTAAAAAAAAAAGAAAACTCTTGCAACATCTCTGGAAATAATTTAAGGCGTGCACAAAATTTGATCCAAATACTATATAGTAAATTGTTAATTTCGGATAAGTGAACGTCAAACATTGAATTTCAGTGTTATTAATTTTAGCACAAATTGTATGTCAGTGAGTTGCCGTAGCTTCTAGTTAAGCGTAAAGTCAGGAAGAGCGTTTGGCGTGACTTGAAAGTCTGCTTTAAACCCAGGGCTCCTTAGCCAAGTAATTAAAAGCACAGTTATGGATACACGCCTACCTCCGACCAGACGATTTTTCCCCACCTCTTCAAAATCCACTTTTTTCACAGCCGTCCCATAGCTCAGTGGATTATTGAGTAGAGCGTGGATACCAAAGCAGTGGATTCCTTCTTCTTTAGCTCCTAGTCAAGTTATTTTATGATTTTTACGAGTTTTTTCAACAAATTTCTGGAGTAGCTATGGGCAGTTCTCTTTCACCTTCCTTGCTTATCTATTCATATGTTTTTTTTTTTTTTTTTTTTTTTTTTTTTTTTTTTTTTTTTTTTTTTGAGAAGTCACTAAAGGTTTTCCTTCAATTTTTAAAATATGGTATAGATATGTGGATGACATTTTTGCCATAGCTCCTAAGAGATATGTAAATGATGCTTCATAACTTCTAATTTGCAGGATAAAGCTATAAAGTTTACGGCTCTTCTTTCTAATATGCGACGCGGTTTCTTTTCTAATTCTTTTACACCTTTGATATTTTTATATACAAACAACATAATTTCGGAAATGTTTCTTCGCTCTGGTTTCTAAATTACTTTTGGTCCTACCAATATAAACTTTATCGCATTCTATAGAGTTAACTTGATAAATGTCGGATATTTTGCTACTACCGCCAGAAACTCTCCTCGGGTGACGCAGTGGCAACTCCTCTCGGCACGGCAACAATGTCATGGTTACATATAGTCCGTCCACAGGCGTCTTCTGGTCCCGCATTAGGTTCTTCGTTCGCTGTCCTTCCAGTCGCGCCGTCACTACCACCTCCTTTCTCGCGGAGACATCCACGTCTTTCTTCAAGATGACCCTGCAGATCCCAAGACATTCTTCGGGTTGCCGGAGCATGACCTCTTACCCATTGAGCCGCAGGGCCTTCTTGCCGACGTCGACCGTCGCCTCGTGGCTCCTGAGGGCATCCAAACCCAGTATCACCTCCTCAGCCACCTTCGTGACGAACACCCACAGACGTACGGCACTCCTTCCTAAAGTCAACTTTAGTAGCGCCTCCTTCTCCACAGGCAAGGTGTCACCCGATGCCATCACAAACTAGTATGCTAGGCTCGGTTTCCTCTTCGGCAAACCCTTGGCCACGTCAGGTCTGATGATGGTCACGGCTGCTCCGGTATCTACGAGCACGCGGCATTGCTTCCCTCTCACCCAACCATCCGCGATGAGGCTGTCATCCACACGCCGGCTGACGGCACGCAGTGTCATTCGAGGGGATGGTGGTGATGGCGCCGACGTGCTCCTCGCCACGCCGGGTCTTACTCGCTCTTCCGGCTGTTGTACCTGGTGTCGGTCATCTTCGCGGTCATCGTCGTTATCAAGTTGCTATTTGCACCTTTCGTCTTCGTTGTTAATTTGGCCTTAATTTCTTCCATCTTCTCAGTAATGTTGTCTTCGTCCCACTTCTGACACCAATTGTGACCCTCTGGGTTCGTAGAATTAAAAGTCCTATTTGCCGAAATCCTAAATGTCCTTTATTTGAGTAGAGATACACTCTGTTCAATCCTTACGTAACACAATTTCGTCACAGACACACAGTCTACCAAGGTCAATGATCACAACAAACGTTCTCATTACCTCTGTTTACAACACTCTTGTTACACAACATTTGTTCAGAACTCCCGCGACTGACTCTTGGCGAGTCGTCGCGTTCTTAAATACCTCATTGATATATTCAAGATATTTCCGGAACAATAAAGAAACCGAATATTATACCACCTTCCAGAAGCTTACCTTAATCTATGCCGGCAAGTCCTTTATCTCAGCTATCTTTATTTGCCGGCTCTTTGTGTACACTAGCCGCGTTATCCTAGATAACGGCTTCGCGACAGTATTTGCATCCCTCTTGCTGTTGGGACATATCGTCATCCACACCTCATTCGTTTCCACATCGATCATTTCCAAGATCCAGTTGCCCTCTACGACGCGCCAACGATGAAACTTGCGTCGTCCTATTTTGCATTCGTGGATTTGAACGACGTGACCGGGACCGCCAATTCCCCCCCCCCCCTTGCAGTATACTTGGTGTCATTTGACATCATGGCCACGCCGTGGCTCAGTGGTTAGACCGCTTGGCTCTCACCAAAGCGGCCCGGGTTTGATCCCAGGCGACCGCAAAGTGAGATTTGTGAAGGACAACACGGCGCTGGGGCGGGTTTTCTCCGGGATCTCCGGTTTTCCCCGCCATCTCATTCCACCGGTGCTCCATCTTCATCTCATGCATCATCAGTGTCACCGCTTGCGGTGCCGTATGTAGTAAAAGCGGGCGTTAAACACTACACATTTCACATTTCATTTGACATCATGCACACTTCGCGGCAGTAGCCGAACTACTCCGTGAGCTCATACATGTATTTCCTACGAAGCACTCCATTATCGTCTTGTCGTAGGATTATGTGCAAAGAAGTGCATGAGTAACAAAATTTGACCGGCCGATAACTTAGCCTGCTCAAACCATGTTGCTTTGCACACGGACTGCGTCACCTATGTCTGGGGCATTTTTGCAGAGGTTAGCTACAAGTTTTACATATCTTTCTCATGTTGGCTGCAATGCCAGAACCGGCTAGTCGTCTGCTTGCACATGCGTATACGTGCACATTTGAACTTTCCTGGATCTAAAGATAAAAATAAATATACAAAAATAAATTAAGTTTTGGCATTTATAAGAAATAAACTCATACTTATAATTATATAAAAATAAAAGTTTCAACATCTCCTTACACAAATTTGTTGTTTTTCATAGTTTGATTTACAGGTTGATAAACATACCTATAAACAAGGAAGAATTTAATACAGAATATACACTAATTATTAACACTGATTTAATTAATGGTTTTAATAAAGATTTTATACACTAAAGGTTAGAAAAATTTACATATACAAAAATGTAAATGGCAATTAATTGTTCTTCCACACTAGCCGTGTGTAGGAGGCACTGTGAAAGGGTAGAGCCAGACTGAAAAATTCAATGTCATAGCCGGGATGTGCACCACGGTTCTTCTGGTTTCCGGCCAGCCGCTCTAAACATTTGAGCTACTATGGCCAACGTGCCAACATGACACTAATTCTCCAAAGGACTCGTGTTTTTCCCGGTAAACCACTAGGTGTTCTCATAAACACATGAGACATCTACCTTAATGGTGACTTACTATGCTGTAAGTACTTTAAGGCCCGGGCTTTATAGTTCGCACCACTATTAGGTACAATTAATGGAAATTAATTGTTCTTTCACATTAGCCGTGTGTAGGACGCACTATGAAAGGGTAGAGCCAGACTGAAAAGTTCCAGAACCAGAATATCCGTGGTTCAAATCCCGGCTATTGCATTGAATTTTTCAATCTGGCTCTACCATTTCATAGTGCGTCCTACACACGGCTAGTGTGAAAGAACAATTAATTTCCATTAATTGTACCTAATAGTGGTCCGAACTATAAGTCCCGGGTCTTAAAGTACTTACAGCATAGTAATTCACCATTAAGCTAGTTGTCTCATGTGTTTATGAGAACTCCTAGTGGTTTACCGGGAAAAACACGAGTCCTTTGGAGAATTAGTGTCATGTTGGCACGTTGGCCATAGTAGCTCAATTGTTTAGAGCGGCTGGACGGAAACCAGAAAATCCGTGGTTAAAATCCCGGCTATGGCATTGAATTTTTCAGTCTGGCTGTACCCCTTTAAGAATGTAAATGTCTCTTAAAAAGTAAAATATGATTATATTATCTCTCACTGGCGATCGCGGTTACTTTTTCTACGACCTTTCATGAAATTCCAGACGGTTGTGGAATGCTCTTTAGCACTCAAGATGTCTCTAGAACTTTCTAGTTATCTATTATTACTTTAATCATCCATGACCAAATAAAAGATTCCATAAGGTTTTCAAAGAAGTTGGTATAATACTGACACCTCAAAATAAATGCAGCATAATAATTTACTATATTTTTCTAAAAAAAAAAAGACAAACTTCAGATAACAAAAGATCTGACATTTATCAAGTTAACTGTATAGAATGCGATAAGGTTTATATTGGTAGGACCAAACGTAATTTAGAAACCAGAGCGAAGGAAAATTTCCGAAATATTAAATATAAACATACAGATAAATCGATGGTGGCTGATCATTTTCGGCCATCTAATTATGAAATAAACCCAGAGGTTATATTATTGAAACAATTGAACGAACCGATAGATTTAATGGTTTGGGAGAGAATAATTAATTCGAAAAATGAAGATCGCGTATTTGCTGTGGAAGGAGAAGAGAAAATAAAGTGGAATGGATCCACTTGGTCGCTGAATTTTCGGCGACAAACTCCGATGGATATCCTCACGAAAGGGTGTAGTTGTGAAATAAATTGTGTACTGTAGCTATAAAATTAAAGGTAGTCACGTGCAGAGCTACCTGTCTCCTTACTGAAGAGCTTTCTGATGTTTCCCTTATCTCCTGGAACTGTGAAATACGTTTCTACCCCTGCCACAAGGGTGGAACAAGAATCCACAAACTACAACGTATATGATTAGAGTGCGTAGCTCAGTTGTTCTGAAAGAATATAAAGTTAATGATTCTTATGGCAAGCGAGTATAAGGTCAACGGACCTGCCAATTAAATATAGGCGAACTAATTAAGTTAGAGTTGTTATATTATTGCGGCATAACTATTTGTGAGCTATACTTTAAGAAATGTAAGTAAACTTAAATACCAATGGTAAATTTGACTGGAGTTCATGCTGGTTACCATAACATATTTTGCCGATTTCCAGTAGCGTTAGGTCCCATTCTTTTGCATTTTTTGATGAGAGGCAAAAACCTGGGTACTACAATGGTGGGTCAAAAAGTAATGCCTCCTACTTTTTTTCCCTTTTAATTGCCAAGAAAATTGAATCCAATTTACATCGCTTGAAAAATAAAACACTGACGATTAATTTGTCACTATTCAATATAGTCTCCGTCCTTTTCTACAGTTTTGGTCCACCTTTTAACTAGAGCAGTCATTCCAGCGTGGTAAACCACACGGTCTTGCTTCCCAACCCATTGACGCACGGACGCTTTCACAGCCTCCTCATCTTCAAAATGAATCCCACGATGAGTTTGCTTTAGCGGCCCGAACAGATGGAAGTCTGATGTTGCCAGGTCAGGGCTATATGGGGGGCTATATAAGACTTGTCATCCCAATTTCTCAATTTCTGCAGTGGTGCAACGGCTGGTGTGTGGTCTTGCATTGTCATGCAAAAGAAGTACATCCGCCATAGTTTTTGTTGCGCGAACTCGGCGAAGACTTGCTTTCAGCTTTTTGAGAGTTCTGACGTATTGGACAGAATTTATTGTGCATCCCTGCTCCAAAACATCAATCATAAGCACACCCTCTGCATCCCAAAACACTGTCGCCATAACTTTCTCCGCCCACCGCTGAGTTTTGAATTTTTTTTTCTTCGGTGACGTTGTGTGATGCCATTCCATTGACTGCCTCTTTGATTCAGGTTCAAAAAATGAACCGTCGTTTCGTCTCCAGTGACAACTTTTTCCAGAAACTCCTCTCGCTCCAAATTGAAGCGCTGCAAGTGTTCAGAGGCTATTGTTTTCCTTGTTTCTATGTTTTAGGCGGTTAACATTCTTGGTACCCAACATGAACAGACTTTTGAGTAATGCAGTCGTTGAATATCGTCATCACACTGCCTTTACTGAGGGAGGTAATGCGACACAATTCACCTGTTGTTATCCGGCGATCACCACGAATGATGTCATCGACTCGCTGAATGTTGCATGGAGTCACTGCAGTCACCAGCCTGCGGCTTCGCTTCTCATCTGCAAATGGCGTTTGCCCTTGAGCTTCGTTACAGCGACGAACCCATCGTCTAACAGTGCTGACATCCACCGTTGCATCACCATACACATTTTTGAGGCTTTCGTGGATGCGAATTGGCGTTTCAACTTCCGCAGGCAAAAATTCAATCACAGTACGCTGCCTAATACGAATGTCGACGTCAGTAATTTTGCAAGAGGATGCAGTGCTGCCACCTGTTGACTTAGGAAGTTACTACTGCAGGGGATTGGAGAAGAAGGTTTGAGGAATAACGCCAAATTCAAAGTTTTCACATAACTTACTTATTTAAGAGAAAAAGGAGGCATTACTTTTCAACCCACCCTGGTAATTTCCTTGAGTTACTGGTTTCTAGTGTCGTTCAGATAAAGTTTTGAATTTTTATTTATATACCTTTTATTTTGCTTTAAATTGTTTTTAGTGGTTATACGAGTATGTCAAAATAGAGGGCATAATTAATGTATACTACGAGGTGCCGTCAAGTTATAACAGCTCCTATTATTTTTCTCAAAACGTAATCACAAGGAAAATGTGAAACTAGTGTCACTTCTCAAAGTAATTTCCCTCTAGCCGTACATATTGTTCATAACGTTGACGCTATGATTCCATGGCCGCTGCGAACGCTTCTTTAGGAGTGTGTTTTGACCACTGGAAGATCGCTGAGGCAATAGCGGAACAACTGGTGAATATGCAACCACTGAATGTGTCATCGTGGGAAACTGTCAAAAGTCGCCAGGAGCCAGGTCAAATGAGTAGGGAGCATGAGCAATCACTTCAAACTCGTGTGTCGCGTTCGCCCGATGCGCTGGTGAAAGAGCACACGTCCAACCTTTCCCGCCCGTTGTTCACGCAATGCTGTAAGGAGTTTATTCATCAAAACATTTTGGTAGGATGCAGCAGTCACCGTAAGGCTCTTTGGAGTGTAATGAGTAAGGATTATACAACTGCTGTCCCAGAAGGTGGCCACCATCATTTTGTCAGCACTGGCGCTCACCCGAAATGTTTTTCGTGGCGGTGTGTCTGCGTGTCTCCATTGAGCTGACTCACTGTTTGAAAAAGGGCATCCACGTCTCAGGCATTGTCACAGTCGAATGAAAGAAAGTTCCATTCATGCCGTCACCACGCGTCAACATCACCTGAAAATTTGCCACGCGCTCAATTGTGATCATCAGTCAATATTCGTGGCACCCACCTGGAAGACACTTTTCGCATTTTCACATCTTCATGCAGGATCGTGTGCACAGATCCCACGGAAATGCCAATTTTGAAGGCGATGTCTGCAACTGCCTTGGTTTAGTGTCACACGATGTTCTGCCTTCATTGAACTGTCACACCCAGGAACGCACATTACACACATAAATGGCACCATCACCACATGCCTCACTCAACTGGCGACGAATTTCAATAGATGTCACGCCACGAAAATGGAGAATACGAATGATTACACGCTGTTCCTGCAATGAAAACGTCGCCATTTTAAGTATCAAAGACAGTCCTAGCCCGCCTCGGTAGCGTGATGGTAGAGTGTCTGCCTCACGTTCAAAAGGTCCCGAGTTCGAATCTCGGTCAGGTTGAGTTACCTGGATAAAGTTTTTTCGGGGTTTTCCCTTATACTGAGAGACGAATGTCGGGTAACTCTAAGCTGTATGCACCCTGGGCTCATTTGAGCATCATTTCACCCATTGCATTCATCGTCCAATATGACAATGTTGGAGGACGTAAAATTACAGAAAAAAAGGCAGTCCTAACTCTCGTCGCTACCACTAGAGTTCTGTGCACTGTACAGTGCTGCGATCTCTGTCACGCATTCACAAAGTGTCCCCGTGTATTTAAAAAAACAGAAGTTCCTATCTCGTCCCAGTCCTGAAAGAATATGAGATGCTATAACTTTACAGCACCTCAAAGAATTAGATCACATTTTTTAGCAATCTTTGAAGAGCGACAGATACCTGGGTACCAGCTGCCTTGAGCTACTGGTTTCTAGTAGCGTCCAGGTAGAGTTTTGTATCTTTTTTCCTTATATATCTTTTATTTTGTTTTAAATTATTTTTAGTGATAATACAAGTATGTGAAAATAGAGGACGCAATTAATGTTAACTATTTTATGTTGCTAATGAATAGGAAGCTGGTTATATCTCCATACAGGTGGCGGAAGTTTAGAGTCACATTTTAATTTATCCGTCGACGTGAGTCAACCGTGAAAGGACCAGGCGGATGAGTAAAGTAAAAATTGACATAGAGCTACAAAAAATTTGAGGGAAGTGATGAATCTTCCTAGAAATCGACTAGCGACACCGAGAGAGAAACCAACCTGACTCAGGAACTTTGGCTCTGGGAACTGAAGCTACTGGCTCCATAATTTAAGCTATGGACTTCTGGTTGTCTGTTAATCTCTTGTACCAAGAGACCCAAAAGCTTCCTAACTGGATGTGCGATATTTTGCCTGTCTGCGCCCTCGGTGCTCCTTGTCGGATGAAATCATACAACTGTTTAAAGCTAATTTAAAAGGCTTTACTTACCCATGTTATTAGAAGAGATGCCTCTACCGTTGTCCATACATGTTTGAAGCTTCCATCACTTACCGTAGTTCACGTTGAGAATTTTCGTTGCTGAGGACAAAGAAAATCAACGAACTAAAAGAGAAGTTTGTGGGGAAAATGATAAGAAAGATATGTGTGTATATATGTACCGAAAGACCCAGTAACATCCTGACCGGCTGCATCGGCTTTGCATGTCGGCGACCCACGCGATGGTTGCCGTCTGTTGGTAACATAGAAAGGCGTGGATAAAACCATGCAGAATTTCTAAAACTACCTCTAAAGGTTTTACTCACCTATGCTACTAAAGAAGATGCCGCCGCCATTGTCCATATATGTTTGAAAGCTTCATCAGTTGCCATAGTTAATGTTGAGAAATGCTAGCATTTTCTTGGCGGATATTTTAAGTTTACCAGAATGTATGATTGTCTTGTACACTTTATGCTTTAAGTTACACAGAGTTATTAATCGTCGGGGTAAGTCGGAGTGAGTCGCGACTGGACATTGAAGATCTGAATGTCAGATCTTCAGTCTCATGCCAGATCAGGGCTAGGCCCTCTATTGGCAGTGGAGTTTTGTGTAAGGAAGGATAATATGCGGCAGAAAATGAGGTTGGAGCTATATATAAGTCATCTGATGTGTTATTTTATGTGCCTAGAAGCAGCCTCGGGCGTTTGTAGCGCTCTCCAGGATCGATGTCATACTCACCTAGACCGCGGATGAGGGAGTTGAAATTATGGGAGAGGTTTTGATAGAAGGAACGTGAAAGGGTATGCATTTAGTCTGTTATTGTGGGAATACGTAGGTCTCGTCGGATAACTAGATTGGGGATGTACCAAGGGGAGTCTGTGGCAATGCGGAGGAATCGGGAATGTGGAATTTCAAGGCGGCGGTGTATGTGAGACTTGGCTGCTACTGACGTATGTGATGGCTGGCCGGAGTACTTGCTTATACAGGAGCAGTTTTGTAAGCAGACACATCACCGATCGTTGGTTATAGAGAGGGTAGACAATACCCATTCTTTTGCTAACTTTATTAGCCACATATGTCATGTGGTCTCTCCTCGTCAATTTGATGTCAAGTAGAACACCAAGATACTTAACGTAAGTTTTCCAATGGACATCCTCACCAGCTAGGCGAATTGGTGGAAGGTCCACTATTCTTCTTCGAGAGGTGATGGCCTGGTTCTTCTGTGGGTGGACGTTTCAACCAGGTAGTGAGGAGGTCGGCATGTTGTTGAATCCTGCAGGCACACAGGTTGAGCTCTGATGACGTAGTTGACAGCTGTATCGTCAGCAAAGAGATACAGGAAGCAGCGTGGCAGGAATGGTAGGGTGTTGATGTTTAGATGAAAGAGAGTGGGTGCAGGACACTACCTTGGGGAACGCCAGCTCTGATGGGATGAGGATAAGATTCCGTCATGGGAGTTAGCAAAGGTTCTATCAGTGAGGTAGGAGTGAATGCGATGTATTAAGTAGGAAGGGGAATCGTCGGGGTTAGCCTGGGGGATTCTCTAGTAATTCAGCCCTGAAACACATTTTCAATTGTTCTCATCGGTAGATTGACTGTATGAGCCGCTGCAGTCTCTTGAAAAAAGACAATCACGCTCCCTGTCCGTTAATTCTCTAAAAAGCGGGGGATTTTATTCACGTATATAAGGGCATCAACTGCTGACTCGAAAATAATTGGGCCTAGAGTTCTCCACTAATGCAAATGTCAGAACTTCCCAACGTGAACCACGGCGACTGATGGAAGTCCCAACATGTACGGACAGTTTGAGCATCTCCTTTAATGACATGGGTAACCAAAGCCTTTAAAAGTAGTGTTCAAAATGGTGAATAGTTTCATCCGCGCCTTTCTATGATAGCGCGGATGGCAACGAGCGCCAAGGGCGCGGACAAACAAAACACAAGAGGTCAGGATATTTTTGGGTCTCTCAGTATTGCAGGGAGCGATAAGAAATAAATAAAATGCAACTTATATGAAAAAGTATAACCATCTTAAAACACAAAGCAACAACAAAGAATATTTCGGAAAAGTTGATTTAACGAAGGAAAATAGCATAAATTGTGTAATAAAACTATAATTCTTGTGTAGTAAGGCTTTTATTATCTCTTAAAATTTGTCAGTTGTAGCAAAGTCATCCAAGACATCATATGGTATTTCGAAGGGTCCAGTCAGAGTAATAATAAAAAAATGATTGAATGCCATAGCTGGGATTTGAACCACAGATCTTCCTGTCTCGGTGCGGTTGTTGTAATTACTGAGCTACCATGGTTAACATGCCAGCATGACATTAAATTCTCCAACTGGCTCGGATTTTCCCGGTAAACCACTTGATGATCTCATATATAGATATCTTTTGTGGCGACTTACTACATCGCATTTTAAATACTTAACTCCCAGGCGTGCTGGTATGCTCCAATGGTTAAGTCAACCGGACGGAGACAGGGAGATCGGGGGTTTATATCCCGGCTATAGTACTTAAGTACATAAATACAGCGTATCACGAGGGCTGATCAATAAAGAATGATCATAATTTTTTTACACTCATAATATTTTGCACTAAAATTCAATCTGATTATATTCTGTTAGCTTAATGTGAAACAAACATGCCGTAGTTCTTTCATTGTTGGTACTCCTGGTGTCCACCTGTGAGAACCAGGCAAGTTCAGACATGTTCAGTACCGTCTGCCATTGCAATGGAAGTAACACGCGAGGAACAATACGCGGCTTTGAAATTCTGCTTTCGTCTCAACAAATCTTTACTTGATGCCTAACCAATGTCACAGGAGGCCTATGGAGAGTCTGTTCTTCCCTACAGCACAGCTTGAAGATGGTTTAAAATGTTTAAAGAGGGGAGACAATCAATTTCAAAAGAAGGTGGACCCGGTGCTCCAGTTACTGAACTTACGGAAGAAAACATCAACACTGCTGCTGCCATTGTGAGAGAGGATCGACGAATTACCTTAAGATCACTTTCTGGTATACTGAACATTTCATTGGGTGCCGCCCACTCGTTGCTGACAGAAACATTACACATGAGATGTGTTTGTGTGCGATGGTTTCCAAGACTGTTGATTCCCAAACAAAAGGACATCCGCATGCAGGTCTGCATGCAGTTAAAGGTTATGTTAGAGGAAGATCCGGAGTTTCTTTCAAACGTAATTACTGCTGATGAAGCTTGGCTACATCATTTTGATCCTGAGAGCAAACAGCAAACTCAGTGTGGAAATCTCCTTCATCACCAAGCCCCAGAGCAAACAGCAAACTCAGTGTGGAAATCTCCTTCATCACCAAGCCCCAAAAAAGCAAAAGTGGTTGTTTCTGCTGGGAAAGATATAGTCATCTCATTCTTTGATATTCATGCGATAGTTTATGAGCATGCTGTAGCTGCACACACATCAGTGACTGGACAATACTATAGGGATGTCCTAAAAACATTACAAGTCCATATCAGGCGCAAAAGAGCACATTTCCGTGAAGCAGGCTGGATGCTGCACCACGATAACGCGCGGCCACATATTGCCAATGTTGTTGCTGAATATCTTGCAAAAATCAATGTGAAGTGCATCCCTCACCCTCCCTATAGTCAAGGTTTAGCCCCATGTGACTCATTTCTCTTCCCTAACTTGAAGATACGCCTTCGTGGGAGGCATTAACCATCATCAGAAGCAGTGGCGAAGGATGCGGAGGCGATTTTGAAGGATCTCTCAAAAATGGTTTCCAGCATGTCTTTGAAGACTGACAGAAACGCTGCGACAAGTGCATCGCATTCAGGGGAGACTATTTTAAGAAGGACCATCAAAATTATCAGGATGAGTAAAGGTACGTTGTTAAAAAAATTTGTGATCATTCTTTATTTAACAGCCCTCGTATTATAACATGGAAAATCACATATTGCATACTTGGGGAATTTTCTGGTACTGTTACAGAAAATTCAAAATTCTGAGCTACCGACCATCTAATTACCATAAATATTTTGATAATTTATAATAAAAAGGGCACAAAAAGCATATCTGGAAGATCAGAAGGCTACGTTCACATTAAAAAGGCTTTTAGGTAGTTAAAGCACCCTTGGGGTCTGTAAAGACCCCAGACACCAAGGAAGGGTTGAAGAAATGATATTGTGTTGCATCTGATAATATTTATTTTTAAGGCATTAAAAAGGGAAGGCTTTTCCCGTAAAATGCAGTTCGGTTTAGGAAATTTTCTTGTTTGGTGCTTAACTATTCATTGGCTTCGTAGCGATGCTGTTCACTGACCCACATACAAATATTCGTTTCCTAAAGCTGCATTTTTTCAGATTCAGAGAGTCTTAAAATATATATTTGCCTTGAGATTTTGCTATCAAAATTTTTGTGGTAGAAGGCAGTTCTTCTTTTGTAAACTGCTGTGTGGGGCTGATGAATCGATTGTTGTGAGATAAGAGGAGCACTAAGTGCTAGCAGAAGTCATGCATCAGGGATGCATCTTCCTAAATCACTGGGATACGATAACCGTTGACGCCACTTTCACTCCGGGGTATAATGTGGAGGTTTTATCTCTGCATGGTATCCGGCGTTTGTTAGAAGAGAGAGAGAGGGATTTAAACAGCGTTTCGGACAACAACAAAATGCGTTTAGTCACGCACTCGTGTTCCACAATGTGGTTTGGTATCACGAACCGTTTTACAAGCCGTTGATGCGCACTGAGCTAGCTTACAAGGGCTTTGGGAAAGCTACTGCTGGCGTGTTTAATGCTATGGATAATTTAACACCAACACTAAGCTATTAAATTATCATCCGTCATATGTTCTATGTTATTGGGTGTTTCCACCATTAAGAGACACTACTTCAGGTATTACACGTTACATATTCGAGCACGCTTTCTGGGCCCTCAGTCGAAAAAAAAAACCCTACGGGGTACTTCATTTTAAACCTAACGGAGCAAAGGGGTTTCGCCTCTCCCGCGATCTTGCTGGTTTCCCCCACTACTAGGTGCCAATGTGCGCGGTAGCTGCAGTCTGATTTTAAAAGAAGATACGTGGTCATTTGTTTCTCCACCTGGGTGTTGCAGTGTTGCCAATAGATCCCCTTTCTTAATTCTCTCAACACCCTAAACTTTAACAAGGGTTCAAGTTATCTCACCTCAACAAAAATATGAACAGTTAATCTGTATTAGCCTACTTTAAAAACAGAAATAAGTTATTCACTCATTCACTGCGTTGTAGGGTCTTCACGTGTGTGAGTCGTTTTAAGTAATTGTTTGCCCTATGTAACTAATATACCATACTTACTTACCGTTATTGTTGCTATGTATCGTAAGTTGACATTCCCCCACAGTGCGGTAAGTATTTCTCCATAGCAACACATATAGGCGATCTACGTTCTAAAACTAACATTTATCTTCAATTATATTTATTATTATTTCAGCTAATATCTTAACTACTAAAATTCAGATTCATATAAATACAGATAGTGCAAAAAATAATGTACAACACACATGTGGTAAGCACATAATGAAATCTCGAGAATTGAAGAAAACTCGGTGCAAGCGACTCGTTTTTTCAAACCTTTCCTCGTTCCGTATACATTAATATCGCAATTTACTATTATTAACGACTTTGTTAATTGACATGTGGATATCAACGCCACCGATATGCCGGAATTTTGACCCACAGGAATTATTTTACGTGCAATACTGGGACTGTTGCTTTTGGATAAAAGGAATAAGCTGTTCATTGATAAGGAGCAAACTCTCGTCTTCCTGTTGGATGAATTCCCTAAGAGAACAGACAAATTCTCTAGCTTGGCTATGCAATGTAACACCCGGACCGTAAGCTGATCTTTGCGTTGGGCCATGAATCCTCGGTCCACCCCTAATCCTACCACCACTACGCCTTGCTTCCAGAACAACGTAGTTTAATTGTGTTTTATCAAAGTAGGCTAACAATACACAGCGCAACTAGGCAAACTCTGTTTCCCGCATACAACTAGCGATAACTGAGCCGAGGAGTATGTGATTCACCAGTATAACAATCTGGCTACCTTTGTTTACGTTACCATAGCAACAACATTCAGTTGTTACACTTCGCGTCCCTTGCATGATGACCGCGTATCTTTTAAAAATCAGACTGTACAAGGTCAGGCGGAGCCTCAACATACGTCCGATGTCAACAATTATACCGAAGCGATATGTGTGTACAGTGTAGCATGGATACAAAGTGTAAGCTACGTTTCAACATGCCATCCTCCTCATTGCTTTCGATGTGGGAATTACAGTGAACAACCATGTACATTCGTAAATTGTCGCCTATCAGTGAAACAATATAAAATTATTAGGAGAAAGTTAGTTCAACGTCACATAACGTTAATGGTATATATTAGTAGTACAAATCATTTTCATGTGTTTGTCCGGGACTTAGTCTATTTCTTATATTACGCAGCACTGAAAATCCAGTATTTTTTGTTGAATACTGGACAATTAATTTTTTGTTCTTTTGGTAGATGGTATGAATTCCCAAAAAATCCATAATTATCAAAATGAGTTTCACTCAATACTGTTTATATTAGCAGGCTTACAGATACTCATATAAGAACCTATTAAGTGTGTTGCTCTTATCTTAGCAAATTCACTGAAACTGTTTTCCGTTTGTCCTGCAAATAGTTCTCACAAAGAACATTTCAGTCATGATGTCATATCATTATATTTTTAGACAGCATAAAGGGGTAGGTACTCAGACACAAATATTCGGAAGAGGATAGTGATAAAGGTTTAGTACACACAAAAACATGCAAATCTGTTGGGTTTCTCAAATGATCTGGAAATGTTTAATATTTCCAAACAGTATTTACAATATCTATGTGCACACGCTTGAATTTGAAATGCATTGAAATATACATTTATACATTCTTTCTACCATAAATCACAAAATGTACAGGCATATCTTTACAAAAGTCATGAAAAATTGAGCTAGTCTTCAATTTGTTGTAAGCTCTATTCCAAAGCAGCATTATTATTTTTTTATATCCAGTCACTTTTAATGAAACTCAATTTGTATTTCTTTATGTCCATAAAACGAAACAACATTTCATGCTAGGCACTAAATTTGCTCAATAACCATGTTTTTTCATAAGTTTCTATGACACTTCAGTTCCAAAATAAGTAATGCTGAAAAAAGTCACCTACAAGATTTTTCACAGTGTGCATGACGCACACATAGACACACAGGCTCCAAGAAAATAAACATACAAAAAGGAAAAATGAATGACAAAGTTTTAATCTGCTAAGCAGTTCAATGTAAGAAAAAGTGGACAGAATTATTTTCGTTTAGTACAAAATATAGCCCTAAGTTAACAATTTTTTTTTTGTTATTGATAGACAGTCCACTTTTTTGTTTGTCTTTGGTATTGCGAACACTACGGCACGCATGCACACACCTATGCACTAGTACAGCGATGCACTCTTCCGCTCGCAACAAAACGGGTTTCTGCGGTACACAACTAGGATATCGTTGCTGCTGATAGAGAGTTGAGTGTTTTGTTTGCGTTAGGAATGAAGGCTTGTTGTTGTTTTTTTTTTTTTGGCACTTTTGCCGCAAGGTAGTCTTCTGTTTTCAGAAGGAAGACAATGATGATATGTGTGTAAGGAAAAGATACGCTAAGACAAGGAAAATAGAGATGGGACCTGGACACTCCGTGGGGTCCAATATTTTGACACTTTTTCGATACTTTTAGATTTTTAAGCTTTGCATTTCAAAAATTTTATTAATTTATGGTTTCAATTTAAAGTTTTGTAATTTCCACTAACATATTCTATACATAAAGTGACTGAAACATTTAAATACTAAAAATAAAATTGTACAAATCATGATTAAACCCTTAAAAAATAAAAGACGATTAAATTTTTAAAAAAGTTTCTTACCATGCTTGGTCTAATACGAGGCTGGTCTGAAACGTTTCTGAACTGATAAAGATACAATACATTTTTTTCAGAATTTTTTATTTTATTTTTCAACATAGTCTCCTTGTAACTCTACACACTTCTCCCAGCGAAACTCCTATCTCTGTAACCCGTCCAAATAGTACTCGGCGTTTGCTCTGTAAAATAATTGTTCACGAAGGTGATTGCCTCTTCATTTGACGAAAATCTCTGTCCTCCGAGCGCAATTTTCAGATGAGGGAACAAAAAGAAGCCACTTGGGGCTAGATCTGGTGAGTCAAGCAGTTCAAACCGTAATTCATGGATTTTCGCCATTGCAGCCGCTTAGGTGTGACACGGTGCGTCGTCTCGGTAAAGCAGGATTTTCTTTTTCTACAAATGTGGCCGTTATTCCGCAAGTTCTGCCTTCAGTTTGTCAAGTAATGATGCGTAGTATGCTCCTGTAATGGGTTTTCCTTTTGAAGATAATCGATTAAAATAACTACATGAATATCCCAAAATACTGTCGCCATCACTTTCCCAGCCGAAAAAAAACACCATTTGCTTCTTTTAGAGCCGCTTCCCCCTTTGCAGTCCACTTTTTGGACTGTATTTTCGTTTCGGACGTATAATGGTGCATCCAAGTTTCATCTACAGTTTTAGATGGATAGAGTCAACATGAATAATTCAATGTCATGGCCGGGATTTGAACCACGGATCTCCTGGTTTCCGTTCAATCGCTCTAACCCATTGAGCTGCCATGGCCAACGTGCCGTCCTGACATTAAATTCTCCATTTGACTCGTATATTTTCCCGGTAAACCACTAGGGGCTCTCGCGTCCGAGATACACCGTTTGTGGCGCCTTACTATCGTAAGTACTTGAGTCCCAGGCTTCATCATTTAACTCTTATTATTTTAGTTAATTGATGGAAATTAATCATTTCTCCACACTAGCCGTATATTGGTTAAGTTTTTTATGGATAAACTCAACATGAAAAATTCAGTGCCATTGCTGGGATTTGAACTACGAATCTCCTGGTCTCCGTCCAATCGCTCTAACCCATTAAGCTGCCATGGCCAACGTGCCGTCCTGACATTAAATTCTCAATTTGACTTGTATATTTCCATCAAAAACCTTAGCCTATATACGGCTACTGTGGAGAAATGATTAATTTCCATCAATTAACTAAAATTCATCTACAGTATTTAACTGAAGCCAAAACTTGGATTTATTGAGCCTAAACTGCGCCAACAGAGCGTTGAGAATGTTCATTTGAACACGTTTTTGGTCTAACGTGAGCAAACGCGGCACCCAACGCGGGGAAAGCTTTCTCATGTCTAAATGTTGATTTAATATGTGACAAACACGTTCTTTTGACAGGTTCATAGCGTCTGCTAACTCTCTTAGTTTAATTCGGCCGTCGTCTAACACCATTTGGTGAACTTAGGCGATGGTTTCGTCTGTAGTTGCAGTATTTGTACGTCCCAAACGTTCATCGTCTCTCAAGCTATTACGGCCACGTTTAAATTCAGCTGTCCAAAATTTCACTGTGGAAAATGATGGTGCAGAGTCGCCATACATAGAATCCTAGTCATCTTTTATTTGCGTAGGCGTACTGGCTTCAAAAACCAATATTTAATGACAGCTCGATACTGGAATTTGTCCATTTTGATAAAAACACTCACATAAGCCCAATCAAACGATTGTCTCATAACACGTAAGCGTCCAAAATGGCTGAAAATTTTTTGAATAACTGTCAGCAGATGAACAACGAAATTTACTATCTTTTATTTTCGAATGCTGCCATCTTCATGTTGAGGTCGGAAACTTTTCAGACCATCCTTGTAAACTGCTTGAAAAATTTTTGAAAGAATTTGATACAACTTTGGTTCCGAAAAATAAATATACTATAACAGATTGCTACATTTTCTAAAAAAAAGGTTCTCGATATAAAAAACTGGTATTTATTAATTTATTAGTTTAGATTGTGACCAGGTTTACATTTGATGGACCAAACGTAGTTTAGAAACCAGAATGAAGAAACATTTTAGACATATTAGGTACAAATAGTCTGATAAGTGGTCCGTGGATTATCAGTTTTGGTCATTTGGCCAAGAAATAAATTCAAAAGTTAAATTATTAAAACAATTAAATGGTCCTATAGATTTAATGGTTTGGGTGGAAATATTTATCTTCGAAACTAAAAATTGCGTAATGAATTTTGAAATACCGCCAATCAATTCTGTCTTTGAGTTTGTTTCACTTTCAGAGTTTGGTAACACGTACAAAAATAATGTCACCTAGCGACAGAAACGATAACAACAGAAATAAACAAAGACTAATCTCTGGAATTCTGTGGAAAATGCAAGAGAAGTTTGAGGCAAATTAAATGTTATTGGCTACATGGGTCTATAAACAGAAAATTACTAATAAGAACATAGTTCAGTGAAAAAATTACAGCTGTATATATAGTGAATGGCGAGTATCGGAGCTGAAAAATCGGTATCGATAGTGCATATCGAGAAGGAGGTCCGATCTCATCACTAATCGAGACATATGCCATTTGCCAATTAAGGTGTATTTTGGTTCAGTTGTTACCGAGACAAAGAAATTTATGGAAATACAGTTTTCCTACGGATACAGTTAAGGCAAAGTTCACATTTAAGAAGTTAGTTTTGAAGAATACACAGGTTTTTTTCGAAGCATAGTCGTGGAACACCGATTTACTGCTATGTTCATGAATACGATGAGGGGATGTCGAGGAAATACTCAAAGCAACAGTTATTCTTTGGTTATGAAGTCCTCAAGTTACAAACGCACTGTTACTCTTTTACAGTGATTCCACAGGGTGGAACAACGAGGCACCATAATTTAAAATTACGAGGGCTGTTCAGTAAAAAATGATAATAATTTTTTACGGTCATAATGTTTCCTACTAAAATTCAATCTTATTATATTCTGTTAGCTTGATGTGAAACAAACACGCCGTAGTAGTCTCATTGTTGGTACTCCTGGTTCCCACCTGTGAGAACCAGGCAAGTTCAGACATGCTCAGTATCTCCTACCGCTGCAACACGTGAGAAACAATACGCGTCTTTGAAATTCTGCTTTTCGTCTCAACAAATCTTCAGTTGAGGCCTATACAAAGGTACAGGAGGCCTATGGAGAGTCTGTTCTTCGCTACAGCACAGCTCGAAGGTGGTGTAATATGTTTTAAGAGGCGAGAGAATCAATTTCTAAGGAAGGTGGACCCGGTGCTCCAGTTACTGCTCTTACGGAAGAAAACATCAACACTGCTACTACCATTGTGAGGAAGGATCGATGAATTACCTTAAGATCACTTTCTGAAATACTGAACATTTCATTGGATTCCACCCACACGTTGGTGACAAACATTACAGATGAGACGTGTTTGTGCGCGATGGCTTCCAAGAATGTTGATTTCGAACAAAAAGACATTCCCATGCAGGTCTGCATGCAGTTAAAGTTGGTGTTAGAGGAAGATCCGGAGTTTATTTCATACCTAATCACTGCTGATGAAACTTGGCTATATCATTTGATCCTGAGAGCAAACACAAAGCTCAGTGTAGATATCTCCTTTATCACCAACCCTCCAAAAAGCAAAAGTGGTTGCTTCTGCTGGGAAAGTTATGATCATCTCATTCTTTGATTTTCATGGAATGGTTTATCAGCATGTTGTACCTGCACACACATCAGTAACTGGAAAATATTACAGGAATGTACTAAAAACATTGCAAGTCCATATCAGGCGCAAAGGACATTTCCATGAAGCAGGCTGGATGCTGCACCACTATAATGCCCGGCCGCATATTGCCAACGTTGTTGCTCAATATCTTTCAAAAATCAACGTGAGGTGCATCACTCACCCTCCCCATAGTCTGGATTTAGTCCGGATAGTTCGGATTACTTTCTATTCCCTAACTTGAAGAAACGGCCTCGTGGGAGGCATTATCCATCACCAGAAGCAGTGGTGAAGGCTGCGGAGGTGATTGTGAAGGATCTCTCAAAAATTGTTTCCAGCATGTCTTTGAAGACTGGCAGAAACGCTGGGAGAAGTGCATCTCATTCAGGGGAGACAATTTTGAGAAGGACCATTAAAATTATGAGGAGGAGTAAAGGTACATTATCCAAAAATTGTGATCATTCTTTATTGAAAAGCCCTCGTATAATTAAAATTAATGAGATATACTTTATGCATAGACAAGAACCAGCCCTGAGTGAAGCAAAATTAGTAGAGGCCGAATAAGCTGTGGCAAATGATGGGAACAAATAGCTGGAAAGATTCAAACTTCCATTTTCGCCATCTGCACATACGTTTCGCGGTTGATGCTTTTTGGGAAACGAGAATCATACCGCCATATTAAGAGATAGGTATCCTTCATATTGAGTACAGTAATAACCTGTTGATAAAGGCACGGTTGCCTGTTGTCTACCCTGTGTCAGTTCTGAACTTAAAATGTGTGAAACAAACATGGATGAAATGGAGAATTTCTAATTTCTATTTACGCCAGATCGAAAATGTTGGGTGACGAATTATTATAACCCTAATTTTCAGAAGGGAGAGATGGAGGGACATGGAGTAGCAGCAAGGACACTCTCATCACCGGCACACGTTACTGTCGTCATCGGCAGCGCAGAGTCCTTCCGGAGGTGCCAAGAACAGTTTACCGTTACTGCATACACACAGCTGGAAGATCTCGTGACGAGGCGACGTGGGGTTCAGGCCCCGCTGAGCCTGGGGAGGGGACTGCTGCACAGGCACAGGTGACGCAGTGGCTGTCTTCAGACTCGGCAGGAACACGTTGGCTGAGTCCAGCCGAACCTGCAACACAAACACTGGCTTCAGCAGAGATACCTGGAGAAGTCTTTCTGTTTCTAATGTGGATCATATGCGGGAGACCCAAAGGGCGACGATATGTGATAGTCTAATCCGACGTTCCGCGGACACTAAGATGGTTCCCAGATGTCAGAACTCCATCAGGTCCAAAAGTTGGAAGTACACCACTCAAAATCAACCCTTAAACACAGAAATTGTATGATGGGGACAAAAGTCTGAGATTGATAGGGAAGCACCTACCATCTCGGGGAGAATATCAGAGGTCGGACCAAAACAGGTCCACCAGCATCACCATCATCATGATCTTCATTATTATTTTAAAGAAAGCTCAGAAAAGTTGGGAATGAAATATTGGTTAAACTCGACATGGATAGGAGTAAATTTTGGTGACCGGATGAAGGAAGGAGTTTCAATAGGTGGTAACACCGTGGTCCTGCAAAAGAAAGCACATAGTTGACGAAGGATACTGTGCTAGGTGTAAAGCATTACTAGCAGTTTGGCAGGAACCCTGAATACATCTTCCATTTGTTTTGGTCCATGGGCTTCTCAGGCATGTAGTTCTCTTTCTGAGTCTGGATGCTTGCTGAAGGCTTGCCAAGGTGG
The DNA here is from genome assembly GCA_030765055.1 of Mantis religiosa. NCBI lineage: Eukaryota > Metazoa > Arthropoda > Insecta > Mantodea > Mantidae > Mantis > Mantis religiosa. Next base: position 97,001,235 of record CM060958.1, read on the forward strand.
TCTCTGTGGCCTAGTCTGTCTGGTCCAGAGGAAGACAGCTTCGAGAGTTGTGACGTATTTCAGCCGGGAGAGAGGTCTGCAGTGCGTGTGATGTCAGCCAAGAGTCGTGTAGTTACCTATATAAATGGCGCTCTGAGGTTTCATTCAGGTGTAGCACGCTCGATCACAACAATGTAGCTGCCACGTACCAAATGGAACCGCTAAATTTACAATATGACGATTTATTGAAGGACAAATATACACACAAGAGAGACTTGGCTGATTATTACAAGAATGCTCCCCAAACCAGATTTCCGAGGTTATATTCACTTACCGCACGGACATTGTGTATGTTCGGCTCGACATATGTGTGCGAAAAAGGTTTTTTTTTCCTCCCTGTTATGAAATTAGCTAAGTCCAAACCCCGAAGTGCCTTGTCGGATCACAATCTAAAATGCAGCCTTCGATTAGAAAGTTCCAAGATATTACGCCCTGACATTGATAAACTAGTTAAAGTAAAACGAAACAGAAAATGTCGGAAAATGTCCACCTAATTTTGTTCTGAATGGGTCTCCTCTAATTTGCAAAGAAAAGTAGTTTATATTTTATTTTATTTTATTTACTTTATAACATTACCTGACCTTCAGATAAACTACGAGTTGACGTTTTATATATATATATTCTCATAGCACTGAGCCAAAATGTAATTGTTTATAAATTGTGACCAATTGTGTGATTAAAACAATCATCATTAATATTACAACAGTCAAAATGTAAGCTATACATATTAATACTCGATACGTTTGCTGTCTTGCCTATGCTCTCGGAACCCCAAAACAATTTCCTTCATCTTGGGCAGCAGAAATCGCGCGCTGACGTCACACGCTAACCTGTCTTTCGTTCGGGAATATATTTGGCGGTTAGATATTACGGAGCTGACGTCACACCGCTACTACCTGTCTTCCACTGGTCTAGTCAGTTGTTCTGTGTGCCTTTCTTCCTGTGATTGTTGTAGAATGTGAGTCTTTTATTATTATAATGGAGCTGTCAAAGATACCATTATTGGTGCAGCTATCGTGAGACCGTATGATGCACAAAGTTCCTTTGCATTGTTGCAAATGAGGCCATCAGATGGTGTGAGAAGCACGTTAACTGCAGAAGTTCTACTCCAATTAGTCCCGGACCTGTAGGCCCAAAGACCCTGGCCTCCTTCAACCAGGGAGTTACCGAGCTGTCCCAAAAAGGCGCCCGGTGCCTCCATGCGGCTTTTCATAGGGCAAGACCTAGAGACTGACAAGCCCCCCCCCCCATCTGGTCTTGTAGACCAGACGGGATGGAAGTGGATACGCAACTTACGCGCGCCAACTCCAAAATGGGAAGGCTACCGATATGACCTCGGTAGGGCCGCCTGATGATCTAGCACACCTTCTACTTTCTATGCTGGCTAGTAGGCGGGAATATTGATGGCTTCCCTCAACCCCGTCCTAAGACGTACCCTACCTCCCACGGGTATCGGGAACCACTGCCCCCTCGAGTTTAACCCAATCCGAACAACTCCCAATCAGGGAGGGGCTCGAATGTTCGGCCCGAGGTTCCTCTAGTAACGTCAGAGGTATCAGACTGCTAGAGGTCCGCAGCACCCGCACCACGGCAGCTGAAGGGGACGGATCCCCTCCCCTACGGAGGGTGTGAGAAGCAGATGAACTCAACTTCGCCGTTTCAGCGGCACTGGTAATCATCAGATGCTAGGTATGTGGTTCCTCGCGAAGCTGTTGCGTAGCTGTAGCGCCGAAGGTTGGTTATACTGGCGTTTTGCTCGTGAGTAGAGCAGTAGCGGCGGCAGATCCATCATGAATACACGGTACTCAGGAGGAAGACTCCATACGCAGTGACGCGGCTGATGGTACTTTACTTGGCAGACCAGCAGAAGATGCGATTTGCCCAGGTTTACCTGGGCGGGGTGTTTGCTGTTCAGCAGCTAGCTGCTTAGTGAGGCTTTATCTGGGCAGTATAAAATAATTGTTGTTGTCTCTGGCGGTTGTCTTAGGCAGTGGTATATCTAGCCATATGTGGGCTCAAGTGCCCCGGGGTGTGTGTGCTCCCAGTGCTGGCTGCGCTCTTACGCCTGCCTCAGCGGTTACTGAGCACAGCCCGCTTGACAGGCTAGAGGGAAAGGAACAATGTTGAGGTATATTTTATACCAATTCCATTTCCGGGCTTTGGAGTACAGTGTCAGGGGAAAGCGGCTCTGCTCAGTTTGTTTCCCAAAGCGTCTTTGGGTAGCCTGTAACTAGGTCTACGGCAGGGAACCCTAGGGTCGTAACGTTCAAGGGTATTCACTAGGATATTGGTATGGAAGTTAAGCTTACTGTAGATGGTATGGGATCTCTCCCGCACCACGTCTACAATATATGGGACTCCGGAGTAGGTGTGAAAGATATGAGACGGGAATCTACGCCCAGTATCGTATATAATGCGCAGCGCCTTGTTCTACACGCGCTGCAGTCTGCCAATAGTGGTCGGAGCCGCTGATCCCCAGACTTCGTAGCCGTACAGGATCAAGGGTGGCATAATCGCCCGATACAGACGTAGTTTTAGGTGTGTTGGCATAGGGGACTTAAAGATAGGGTACAACTGCCTAAGTGCTGTATGTCCTAGTCCGGCTTTGACCCGGACGTGAGGGGCGTAGGTGAGGCCCCAATCGAAATCGAGGAGGACGCGAGGTATTAGGTAGAAAAAACCCAGGGGATTTGCCTCTGTCTCAGCCTCAGCGACCAATCCAGTCGCCTAGCTCGGACCTTAGCCAGGAGAAGAGCGGAACCATGGCCATCCTCCACCTCTCACTCCAGCGGCCGATAGCTCGGAGCTAGCACTGCAGCGGAGGATATCAAAAACGTAGCTTTTAGTTACGTGCCATTATGCGGACATCGTCGGCATATTGGCACGTAAACTTTACTTAGCTGCGCTCAATTCGCAGACGCTGTCCTAACATTGACTTCAAGTTCTGCAACACTGGACTGGGAGCGTGTGCCACACAAGGCACGCCGATACTTGAACTTCCTATTCCACTGGTAGACATGTTACAGGACCATGTTGCACCTACATTCGCTGAGGGATTTCAGTACTTCTATAACTTCTTGCTCAAAAACACCATGATACGATGAGTTTCAGTTCTCTTCACTATTCTGCCATCTGTTGAGTTTTGTTTAAAGCATATAACGGGCTATTGCTCTGTTTTCACTTGACTAATCTGCTTTTGTCAAGATAACCTTGTTTATTAAAAGGAAACGGTTATACATTTAAACGTGAAAACGTGGAGGTACTTACCGCCCCCGCAACGGACTGTAGTTTGAGGTCGGTGAGGCACGAGGCACTGATGTCGCCAGCCCGAGATTCCATCAGCACTCCCAGGGGCGCCCTCACTTCCAACGACCTTGTGGGAGATTCTAGTCTGAAAAAAAGAAAACTTTATTGTTATACAGAACACTGGACTGTAATCAGAAACAGTTTTGTAGAATCTATTATAACTATCAGTCAAAATTGCGATATTATTATTTTCTCAAATAATGATTTTGAATAAAATCGGATATATTTAAGACATGTGTTAGAAATAAGTTAATTATAATTAGAGTCTGGATTTTGATGAGAAGTCTGAGTAGTCACATACGATGGTTATTGGAAATTAAGTGCATTCTGGAACAAATAAGTAAGATATATATGGTTTTTATAGGTCATCAAAATGCATTTTTTTCCACAGTTTTATAATGAAGTCTTTGTTTAACATTTAGATGCATTTTCCGATCATTTTCTTTTTTTCACGAATTTATTGGGCATTTTCAGCTTTAGCCCACATTTGGGACGCCCGAGTTCGATTCCCGTGGCTGACCTGACCCTCACTCATGGGCTTTATATATATATATATTAAACTGCATATATAAACCACTGTGAGAATTTCCAAATAGTGAGAGAAGTGGTGAATAGCTTTGATAGGGTAGATTCTAGGGTAATTGAGAGAGCACAGGATCTGTTTTCTAACACTCAAATCCAAGTTAAATTAGCCTTCATTAAATGAAAATTTGCATTTTTGACGGATATCATAACCCGCCTTGAAGAAAGTGGTATGACATTGTATAAGTCCGCCGAGTTAGTGAGGTTTGCGGCAGAGGGGATACAAAGTCTAAAAGGTGAGACTCGGGGCGAAATTAGACAGAAACTAAATTTTGTGTTGGACAAAAATAAAGAATACCAAACAGTTTGTCATATTGTCGATATGTTGTCTGGAGGAAACTTCACAACTGATATTTTTGAACAGGATTTAACAGGCAGTAAGTAACATAGTGCTTTTTAAATATCCACTTATAACATCTGTGGAAGTGGAGAGACGTTTCTCAAAGTATAAAACAGTTTTAGCTGACAACCGCCGTTCCTTTACTTTTGATAACTTGAAGATGACCAACGCTAAGTAAGGTATGTTTTGGCTAATGGGTACAGAGACTTATTTTTTCACATTTTATAGAATTGAAAATGTCCTTATGAATTTTTAATTTATGTATTATTTAGCAGCAATAATTGTTTTATTTACTAAGAAAGTTAATTTTAAAATGTACTTATTCCAACCATATATTCATTACTTGTCTGTGACAGTTATTCATTTATTATTATAAAAGAAATTGTTAAATTTTGTTAGCTCATATTTTTACATTTTACGTGTATTTTTGATATTTTAAGGGCCCTTTATAGCTCATTTTAGAGCATTTTAGGTCAACAAATTCCGGCCCATAATTATGACACAATAGTTAAAACTAAGATTGTATTTTGTGAGTAGGTGTGATTCCGCAGGACGAGCTGACCTAAGAACAAAATAGAATATTGTTAACCCGTACGTCATACACTATTTTTATAGATAGATAGATTATATAGATTATATATAAACATATAAACATATATATATATATATAAACATATGCTTTTTTACCTTTGTAATGGACATCATATTCATTTGTCTTACATAGCGTCAGTGTTGACAACATGACTTTTAGGAAACCACAACATTCTTCAAGGGAAGCAATAAACAATAAAGCGAAATTATAAAACGATGAAAATATTGTAACAAAATTTTAATTGATAGATTACGTAGAACGTTTTGCAAACCTATCCTTCTTTTGAGAAAATTAAAATGTTGATCGAAAAATTATTACAATTAGAAATATTTATTCAAAATTTCAACCAGTTCTGTGTGACAGCAGGGTAAGGCCACACAGATGGTGACTCCAGAACATGGTAGCGCCTTACCGAAACAATACAGCACATATATAGATAAACTAATAGGTAGGGGAGAAGCGCCAGTACCGCATATCTACGGTTTTCTCAAAATTTAAAGAAAATGCAATGGGGAACAAATAGAGTGTTACTATTACATGAAGCTAATAACTTACAGAAACAGCATTAGTAATGAACATTCATGAACGCGAGCCATGTTGACTGTTGCAAGCTAAAGTAAATATTAGTGACAATTGCGCATCTCAAAAAGTGTTTCCCAGTACCGGATAGACGTAAATACATATATATTTTTAAACAAAGAATGAGGAACTGCATAATAAATCCCAAGATAATTATTCTTATCATAATTATTGTATTTTTGAGATAAAAACAGAACACTGTAACATGTAAATATCTTTTCCAAAACGTTCTCTAGAGATTATCAAAACAAAATAAAAATGTCTTAGAACTAATAAAATGCTTTTAAAACACAGTGGTCACATCTATAAAAATCAATGTTCTCTTGCCCTGTACATTCAATATGTGTCCACGATACACGCAGAACCCAAGCCTCGTCGGTAATTTCTAAGAAAATGATACACTCTGTTAGAACATTTTAATCGACAATGGTTTTGGTTCCAAAATTTAATTTTCTTTTAGTCTTGTAAGGCTCTTCACTATTTTCAGTTTCTGTTGGCACAGAGTTAGAGTTAGGTTCTTTGTTTATAGTTTTATTAATGCTAGTCTTGCGTCGCTTTGCTACTGGTTTGTTCTTCTGTGTTTGTGTCTTTTCCCGCGACATCAACTTATACAGAGTCGATGTTAATGTTTTAGCAATATATATTGCTACCACCAGGCTTATTGATATTTCTATCACATTCTTTATTGCTTGTTACATATTTTCTTCTAACCATTTTCCTTTCTTTTTGGCCTCCATGTTGACAGAATGCATATAAACAAAAATTAATTTACTGTCAGTGCAAGTTCAGGGGATAAAAGTATACCTTCGCTTACGGTACTGGGAAAATTGCTATCGTACGGTACTGAGCAACTCACACGTTCGTATATATAACGTCATAGCACGGCTCGATTATTTTAAACCAACACTGTATATTGTGTTTGTGTAGTCTACTTAATACCAAATAATATGAGTACAAATACATAATTAGTTCCTCACCGGACAAGGCAGTAGCAATGTCAGCAAGTTATTAACAGCACAGCTCCAATTCACTACACGACTTCTCTGAACAATAACTTCTGATTCAACGGTCAAAGGGGAGGGAAAACTTTTCGTTGGTAACAAAGATAGTTGTTTGTCTAAATGCGCACCATGAGCTTCTACTATCTATCGGCAAATACAGATATTAATACCGTGCGCTACTGGGCGCATCTCCCCTACAGGAAGTCATGTGAAAGAAAAACCGTAATATTTGTAACTCATCTCACAATTCCAAGCTAAAAATTTAGTAATCTCCAAATATGCTTCTATTTTGTAACCCAGTCCCTTCCAACAAATTTCCAACAAATTTCAACCCTCTTTTATTTAATGAGCCCGAGTTTATTTTGCAGGCTGTGGAAGTTATTTGCAATAGACGATAGTCATTTTTTCCCTTCGAAATGTGGGCGAGTACGAATATTGTGGTGTTACGGGTCAGTGGGCACATGGCAGTGAAGCATAAAACTGCAGGTAAAACAGGCTCCTGACCCCTGGTGCATACTTGACAAGGTTACCCCTACGTGTAGGATATGAGTATCACAGCCGTAAAAGTATTGTGTAATTAAAGCAGGTTCCAGACCGACCGACCGACCGGCCGACTGCAGATTTCCCGAGAGAAACACACAGCTCCAGGCTTTCCCTTCTTTAGTTCCCGTCCCCCTCCTCCTGAAGGATAACAGACAGTAATTGTGAACTCATTAAAACTTTGCGTGCAGGAGCCGGAAGCACAGGCCCCCCGCCCCAAAAAAATGGCGTTGGCTTAAAAAGCAACAGTGACGAACTGGGAAGTTTTATTTTATGATTTATTAATCGCGTAACACTAAGGATTATTGCACCAGGGGTGACCTTTAGGGCGCAAAATTTTACCCCTTCTTTGGTTTCTCATAAACTCAGAACAATACCACCTCAGTGTCTTCTTTTCTGTAAAATATCAGAGAGCAACAATGGTTTAGGTATGAAATGTTCCTGAATGTTCAATGATTTTCATTAATAAAATGTAATTTGGTGCAATTGACACAGAGACACAATGGTTGAAATTAACTGAGAAATCATTTATTGAATAATTTACAACTAATATAAAGGGCTTATATTATAATAATATAGGCCACGCCGTGGCTTAGTGGTTAGACCGCTTGGCTCTCACCAAGGCGGCCCGGGTTCGATCCCAGGTGACCGCAAAGTGAGATTTGTGGTGGACAACACGGCGTTGGGGCGGGTTTTCTCCGGGACCTCCGGTTTCCCTCGCCATCTCATTCCACCGGTGCTCCATCTTCATCTCATGTATCATCAGTGTCACCGCCTGCGGTGCCGTATGTACTAAACGCGGGCGTTAAACACTACACTACACATTTCACATTTCATTTATAATAATATATACGGTGTTCATTTTATTCGTTATTTCCCGCCCTCCGATTGAGCAAGATTGACGCCATAGTTGACTGGTGAGTCTATCTTGAAATTATAGTGCCCTCTATGGAGAAGAAGCGGTAATTTTTGCGGAACAGTAAGCAAATTCCAGCGTTCTGAGCGTGTTACACTGGTAACTAATACAATCAGCTTCCCCTGGATATGAACACAGGTCACCGCATCTTCATGGTTGAATGCTACTTTAGTACAGGCATTAAAATTGGTGCGACATATAGTTAAAATTGCTGCATAGAGGAGTTTATGCAACGCTTTCCAGCATTCAGACAAGTCCCTCGGAGCGTAATGTTGTCAAAAGTGTCCAGGTAACGTCAAATTGGCATACCTTTGTTTGTAACATAAACATCTTACGTTTTATCGGTATACGATAGAAATTTTTTGTCATTCTCACACTTTATTAAACTGTCTATTAATGTTGGTATCCTTATGTCTTTTAAAACCAATAGGTGCAAACAACCTACATTTCCAAGATAAAGGACCAGTTAGTGGCAAAATGAGAGACACTGGACTGGTCCCAATCTAGAAATTATAAATAATGTTATGACAGAAAGGCCTCAAGCATACCTTCTCGCAATACAGACAGTGTTTAAGGGGAAGAGAGAAAGGAAATATAAGAAAATGGACACATATGACTGTGTACTAGAGATATTTTCTAAGCTTTGTGCATATTGTAACACTAATTTATTTTTCATTCCTAGAAGATCTTCTGCTAATTTTCTGATTTGTTATGAACTTACATTGTGAGGAAACTGTGAGTTATAGAAAAGAATTGAGATGAAATTGAAATATTTCTATTTTATGTGACAGGTTTACAATATGCATATATGTCTACTATAACAGAAAAAACAGATGTTCATTGTGAAATAAGTGTTCACTGACGTATCATTTAGCATATTCTACATGGTATACTTTTATGGCTGCATAATTAGCTTTGCAGTACATTGCATTGCAGTATATAGTTTTGTAAAAAAAGTTATCGTATCTACGCACCAGGCGAAATTACGCAACTTTATATTACGCGGGCAGACCCACCTCTCAAATGGTATATTTACCTGTCGGTAGATGCAGGCCTCAAAACTGCTTTTAGCACATCAAATACGATAATATTGAACTAATAAAATTAATTTCGTAAATATCTGAAAACTCTTACTAAACAAAATGCCAAAGCTGGAATTTTACTACATATTTACTCATCTGCGGCGGTATTAGTAAAAACAGTAATGTACCTCTGAAGCCTTTCTAATGAAAAACTCATTCTGTGTCCCGTAAAACAAGATTTAGTTCATTGATAATTGTTGCAAGTTCGTTAATGATTTCAGCTAATTTAGTTTCTCGATCTGTCTTCTCTTTTTTCCACGTTTGCTGAAGTATCCCACTGAAATGTAAATGTAAATAATGAAGTAAATAAGGACATGAATAAGTACACTTCTAGAAAACATACAATGGTTGTACAGCAAATTTATTTGCTCATGTTTGAAGCACAACAAAGATGTTATTCGAATGTCTTCCTTCCTGCCAACGTGCTCTGTATCATGCAGTTACATCTGTTTTGTAGTAATAAGTTGCATTCTACGATGAACCTTGCCCTTGCTAGTAGCGCTGCGTTGTATAACCATGGCTGGCCGCTCTTACACTGTTCAAGGTAATCGGTACCAACTTCCTAGCTCTGCTGATATCTATGAAATTCAATTCTATCTACGCAGCCACAACCTAACATAATGGATGTACTACTTTACTATTTGAAAATGAAAAGTAATTGCAAAGAATATCTCGAAAACACACAATATTTACTTGAACCAATACTGTACTTGGGATATCCATATTTTTGACGTAATGTCTATTTCAAGTCATCCAGAATTAAGAGGACTTTAGAAGCTATTTCCAGAATCAGTTCGTTGGAACTGCTAAAATTAAACACAGAATATGTAATCAAGTTGGTTGTGGAGCACTCGAAGCTTATCTCATTGGGAGATTTAAGCCCTTGGAGGCGACTCTAAATATAGCAGTGTTTTAAGCCCAGATTTGTATTTAGTAGTATTAGCTGGAAACTTATTTCGTAGAAATCATGTAAACTCACGTTCTTATCTGATTTATAATCTTCATATTTTTCTCCCTTACTTAGCTTTTGACTAAATATAGCTTGTGCGAAACAAGGAACAGGTTACGTTAACTTAACGAATGTATTCTTGAGGTATAGGCATATTAGACACAGTCACATTCACCACTCCCCTTCTCAACTACTGTTTACAACACACAAGCAGTCTTCCAATCTTAGAGATGATTTTACAATAGTCCGTAGCTCAGATAACAACTGGTTCTTTCATAGTTTGAAGAATACTACCAATACTACGAGGGCTGTTCAATAAAGAATGATCATAATTTTTCGCACTGAAATTCAGTCTTATTATATTCTCTTAGCTTAATGTGAAACAAACACGCCGTAGTAGTTTCATTGTTGGTACTCTTGGGTTCCGCCTGTGAGAACCAGGCAAGTTCAAACATGTTCAGTATCGCCTACCGCTGCAATGTAAGTAACGTGCAGTTAAAGTTGATGTTAGAGGAAGATCGGAAGTTTCTTTCAAACGCAATCATTGCTGATGAAACTTGGCTACATCATTTTGATCCTGAGAGCAAACAGCAAAGCTCATTGTGTAAATCTCCTTAATTACCAACCCCGAAAAAAGCTAAAGTGGTTGCTTCTGCTGGGAAAGTTTGGTCATCTCATTCTTTGATATTCATGGAATGGTTTATCAGCATGTTGTATCCGCACACAAGTCAGTAACTGGACAATAGTACAGGGATATTATGCCAGAGGTTCTACTCACATTAGTCCTGGTCCCGTAGGACCAAGGACCCGCGCCTCCTTCGACCAGGGGGTTACCGAGCAGTCCCGAAAGGTCGCCCGGCGCCTCCATGGGGGCTTTCCATAGGGCAAGACCTAGAGACTAACAAGGGCCCCCCATATGGTCCTGTGGACTCAAGACGGGATGGAAGTGGATACGCCACTTACGCGCGCCAACACCAAAATGGGAAGGCTACCGATATGATCTCGGTAGGGCCGCCTGGTGATCTAGCACGCCTTCTACTAGCTATGCTGGCTAGTACGCGGCTTCCCTCAACCCCGTCCGGAGACGTATCCGATCTCCCGCGGGTATCGGGAACCACTGCCCCCTCGAGTCCAACCCAATCCGAACAACTCTCTATCAGGGAGGGGCTAGAATTTTCGGCCCGAGTTTCCTGTAGTTACGTCAGAGATACCACGAGTACTAGGAGTCCGGAGTGCCCGCAACACGGCAGCTGAAGGAGACGGATCTCCTCTCATACGTGAAAACATTACAAGTCCATATCAGGCGCAAAAGACGAAATTTCCATGAAGTAGGCTGGCTGCTGCACCGCGATAAAACGCGGCCGCATATTACCAATGTTGTTGCTGAATATCTTGCAAAAATCGACGTGAAGTGCATCCCTCACCTTCCCTATAGTTTTGATTTAGCCCCATGATACTTTTTTTTATTCCCTTACTTGAAGAAACGCCTTCGTGGGAGGCATCATCAGAAGCATTGGTGAAGGCTGCGGCGGCAATTTTGAAGGATCTCTCAAAAATGCTTTGCAGCATGTGTTTGAAGACTGGCAGAAACGCTGGAACAAGTGCATCGCATTTAGTGGAGACTATTTTGAATAAATGACTGCAATAAACGAACTGCTACAAGTAATATACTGTGACTTTGTGGGTTCGTAGAATTGAAAGTCGAGGTTGGACAATCCTTAGAGTAGCAGAATTACGTCACATACAAAATTCTAATCTTCTAAGTTCGCTGACCGCAACAAAAGCGTTCACTTTCTAAACGCAATTGCAGGTACGGGATACGCAGTTCTGATTACCCTCCGTTTAGAACAACAACTCTCGTTACAACTCTGTTTTCGATTCTGTTTATGACTACTCACGCTAGCCTGTCGCGATTTTTATATATAACCATTGATAATTCTAGACTGTTCTGAAACAAACAAGAAACAGAAAGTTCTCTATCAACAAAGATATTACTAGAATTTTCAATCCATCTCACCTTATCTGCCTCGGTCTTCATCTCCGCGCTATATTTATCAGTTCCTTTGTGTGCACAAGTCACGCTATTGCGATAACGCCTTCGCGACAATACGTAATAATTCAGTTAGAAAAAATCAAAATAATGGGCAAATCCTCTGGCTGCCCCTCTTGGCATCGTAGACCTCACGCTTAAGACGTTCCGAGTTCGAATCTATTTTCAGGCAGAGCTACCCGAATGAGCACTTTTTCCGAAGTTTCCCTTATTCTAAAAGACAAAAGTCTGGTAACTCTAAGCTATATATACCCTGTACTTATTTGAACATCATTTCATTCATCGTCCGATATGACTTAACGTTGTAAGGCTTCCCTTATCTGAAAGATGAATGTCTGATAACTCTGAGCTCTATGTATCCTGTACTCATTTGAACATCATTTCATCATCTTCCGGTATGTCCTAACGTTGGAGTCTTTCCCTTATCCTGAAAGATGAATGTCAGGTAACTAAGCGCTATGTACACTGTACTCATTTGAACATCATTTCATCATCTTCCGATATGACTTAACGTTGTAAGGTTTTCTCTTATCCTGAAAGATGAATGTCCGATAACTCTAAGCTCTATGTATCCTGTACTCATTTGAACATCATTTCATCATCTTCCGGTATGTCCTAACGTTGGAGGTTTTCCCTTATCCTGAAAGATGAATGTCAGGTAACTCTAAGCGCTATGTACCCTGTCCTCATTTGAACATTATTTAATTCATCGTCCGATATGACTTAACGTTGTAAGGTTTTCCCTTATCCTGAAAGATGAATGTCAGGTAACTCTAAGCACTATGTACACTGTACTCATTTGAACATAATTTCATTCATCGTCCGATATGACTTAACGTTGAAGGTTTTCTCTTATCCTGAAGGATGAATGTCTGTTAGCTCTAAGCTCTATGTACCCTGTACTCATTTGAACGTCATTTCGTTCATTGTCTGGTATGACTTAATGTTAGATGTTTTCCCTTATCCTGAAAGATAAGTGTCTGGTAATACTAAGCTCTGTGTACCCTGTACTCATTTGAACAACATTTCATTCATCATCAGATATGACTGAACGTCGGAGATTTTACCTTATCCTGAAAAACGAATGTGTGGTAACTGTAAGCTCTATGTATCCTTTACTCATTTGAACATAATTTCATTCATCATCAGATATGACTTAACGTCAGAGGTTTTGCCTTATGCTGAAAAATGAATGTCTGGTAACAGTATGCTTTATGTATCCTGTACTCATTTGAAATTTCATTCAACGTCCGATATTATTTAGCGTTGGAGGATACAAACTAAAATAATCCTTGGGGTTTACAAAACATTAGAAAGTTGTACACAGGTACAAATGCTATGCACAGAACACTTATTAGAAATGTTCATCTTTTCCCAAAATAATTTAAACTATTTTGTTGAATTACAATAGGTTCAAGATATTCTCATGACGAATGAAATACATGCCTTGAATTGTTGTAACTGTTAAGCGTATGGGATGGACAAAATATTGATACATAATGGATAAGATTCTTGTTAAAGAAGTAGAATGAAACACTAATCTACTTCTTTGTCATTACTAATTGATAATTCTTTGTTTCAATCATGCAAATAGAATGGAATTTCAAAGTCATATCGTAACGACCAACTCTTAAAATGTATGACTATCGTTTATAACTGCTGTATTTTTCTGTCTCCTCAACGTCAGTTATGTGGGTCACCGTACAAATCGCCATAGCCTGTCAAGAAATGGCCAGGCCCTAAAAAGAGCTGGGGCGTTATAAAACCGCTAGTTGAAACTTTTATCTGGATTAATCTGATGTCTATACAGACTGCGTCTAATTGCAGTGCTGCTGTCGTGTCCCGAACGCTGTAAGTTTGAACAATGGCGCACAAGAAGAGGAACCACCTGTTGGAACAGCATGGTTATTCCAATAAAACCAGCAGAGTTTGGCGCTGGCTCATTCAGTGTGTGGTGCCAAGTGGACTCCTTCCTTTTGATTCTACAATATTTATTGCCAGTGGTCTGGCACTACACTACCTTAGCCCCGTTTCAAAGGGAAGATTACCGAGATAATACTTCCACTGAAAACGGCAATGCATATGTAACTTTTGGCATTTGTTTTGATTTTGTCAGAAATGTGTCCATGACTTTCATTGAAATAACCTATATTTAATATATCTCTATGACAAATGAATACCGAAAATAGCCTATGAACTTCCCTTTATTCTGAATGACTTTCTTATGATAATTATGGTGTGAGAGACAAAATGCCACTGCACTATATTAAATATGGTGTAAATAGATGAATATCGGATTTTAACTCTTTATAATAGTTATTACATTCAACTTACAGTTATAAATGATATTTCGAAAGAAAAATCAACTCAAACAATTTTACCAAGAACCTTATAAGTGCTCAATGTGACTACCCTTTGTCACTCGGCACACATCAAGTCTCTAGCCGAGTTCTTCCCAAACGTTGATAAGTGTGTAGGTATTCAGTAATTGTAGCAACAGCTGCTTCAGTCCGGTGTCTTAATTCAGGGAGGTCAGCTGGTAGCCGGGGCGCGTATGCATGATTTTTGATGAAGCCCCGAAGGCAAAAGTCGCATGACATTAGGTCAGGAGAACGTGGAGGCCATGCATAGCGAGCCCTGTCATTGGGCCCCTGTGACCTAACCAGTGCTCGGGTAGTGACGTTCAACCAATCGCGTACTTCGTTATGCCAGTGACGTGGTGCACCATCTTGCTGGAAAATGAAGTTCTCTGGCTCATTTTCTTCCAACTGAGGGAAGAGCCATTGTTCCAGTGTATGAAGGTAAGAAGTGCCAGTTACAATAGGTTCACCAAAAAAGAAAGGCCCATAAACGTTTTGCCCGGATACGGCACAAAAAAAAAACATTCACTTTAGGGAAATCTCGTTGCATTTGTACCATCTCGAGAGAATTTTCTGAGACCCAGAAGCGCACATTATAAGTGTTAACATGTCCACTAAGGTGAAAGGATGGTCCATCACTGAAGAAAACACGATCCATAAAATCGTCATCGTAATGTAACAACATGTCGTTTGCGCAGTTGGCAAGTAATCCGTAGTCTTTCAGCTTTAGAGCCTGTAATAACTGTTAACGGTGTGGACGTAGCCGTAAACGTTTTTCTACAACTTTCCAAACAGTGGACACAGGAACTTGTAATTCACGACTAGCCTTCCGGACTGATTTCTTTGGGCTATGAGTGAACGACTCTCTCACTCGCTCAACAGTCTCTTCACTTACTCTTGGTCGTCCCGTGCTCTTCCCGTTACAAAGGCAGTCGGTATCTTCAAACTGATGATACCATATACGAATGTTATTATCACCAGGAGGATCACAACCGAACTTAATGCGGAACGCACGTTGCATAGTAACCACAGATTCGGTCTTTGCAAACTGCAAAACACAAAACGCTTTCTGTTTACTAGTCACCATCCTTGCTACTACCGCTGTCTAGCGGACTGCGGCAGAAGCATTGTACCCACATGCGCTCTGGTGCCAACAAACAAAACTGTTTCAATTGCTTTTTCATTTGACATATCATTTATAACTGCAAGTTTAATGTAATAAATATTATAAAGAATTAAAGCCTCGACATTAATTTATATACACCATGTTAAAAACACAATTTATGCCATTTACGAAGTATGTTTAAAAGGTACCATATCATTCGTAATTACGCGCTAATGGACTGTTGAAGCGAAATACGGCTGACATCCCTGTACACGCCTGTGTTTAATGTGTAATTGTTTCATTGTTGTATGTCTGTTAGTTATTGTAGAGGGCCATATTGAGTAAGACGTTGTGTCCCACAGATGTCCTTCGACGTATACCTACAATGATCATGTCAGGAATTCATCATGAACTCGTGCCACTTCGACAAACAGTTAATCGATGTTCCTATCGAGATTACTTGCGACGCCTGCGAGAAGGACACGTTCTGATAGGTGGCGAGACACTTCATGACCCTTACAGCACGATAACGCACGCCCACATCCTTCCCTCTTGGTGCGTGAAGAAAACTCTGTGCTACCTCATCCTCCATACACCCCACACCTCGCAGTAGCGGACTTTCTCAGTTTCCAAAGTTGAAAACGCCGTTGAAATTGTAAAAGATAAAAGCAAATTTTCAGACGTGCTTCGCCAAGAGTGCTTAACAAGATCAGCACCTAGGGAAGTAGCTTTAGTAGAATTAGGAAGCACAAGAAAAAATGGAATAATAATGGAAAGAATAATAAAATTTTGGTATAGGTGTTTGGCCAAAGGGGAAATTATTAAATTATGCATGAGACAGCAAAAACGATTAGAGAACTCAAATAGCTGGTGGGCAGAGATAGGAGCAATTATGGAAAAAATAGAAATGGGAGACATATGGAGATCAGAGGAAAGGAATACAAGCGATTTGGGTAAATTGGTAAAATGCAGAATAGAAGATACAAAAAGACAGGAAATATGGGCAAGTGTAGAAAATATGAAACCATTACAATTTTACAAACAAATAAAAATAAATTGGGGACGAGAAGCATACGTAGATTACTGCAATAGGCAAGATAGAGAAGGGCTAGCTTGGATGAGAACAGAAACAATATTTCTAAGAGCGATAAGATGTAGGGAAAAGGGAATTTGTGAATTGTGTGGGGGAAAAGGAAGCATAGAACACTATATAACAGAATACAATGGGTTAGCAATGTGGAGGAAAAGGGTTTGGGAGGAAAAATGGGAGAAGGTAGAGAAGAAGATAGTAGGTATAAAAACGCTAACGGGAAGGGAGCAAAAGAAGGTAAGAAGTATTTGTGAGTTCTTGCAGAAAGTAAAAGAAATATTGACCAGAAATGTAAAGAATATAAGAATGGAAGATGGGGGAGGAAAGGGGCTAATTATATAACAAGGAGACATGCAGGATAAGAACTACCTGGCAGAGCAGAAGACCAGGGTGTCATATAAGCCAACACAATTATATGTAGTCTAAAGTTGTAAATTGTAATTTTTTGTTAGCAAAGAGGCTAGAACACCAGCTCAGGTTTATCCCAAGATGTATTTGTTTTAGTAGTTGATAAATAAAATCATATCATACGGAAGTAGAAATAGTGGTAGCAGCAGTGTATAAATTTTGGTAGAGAGACCAAGTTCCAGAATTTTTGGAACACATCTCCTATATATTTGTTGGGGTTAAGCATTTCCGAATTATCTCTTGTAGCTAATTTGGATGTGCGAATACTTGTGACCTTACTGTCGGTAAGTAAATGAAAATCAAGTTTGATATAGGGACCTCTCAGCAAAGCCTTATACCAGGTGAATCAGCTGCCCCTTATTCTCGAGTTTTATGCAATCTGCATGTTATACTCCAACTTGAAAGCATCGGCTCCATTACTAGGTTCTACCCGCGTATTTAACATGGATGTTAAACACTCGATAAAGTTAGTACTGATACATATGTTATCACAACGCCTGTAACATATTAGTAAATTATACAGTTGACGCTTGTACGTCTGCATATGTTCACTGGAACTGTTAGACGGAATGTTTATCTGACACGTTACTAGGTAGGTAAGTAAGAACGAGCGCAGAACTGCTATGTCATCTGGCTAATGTGAAGGTGGTTCATATCCCCTGCATAGGTATACTAATTTTTTTACCGAGTAATACGCAAAATTTACAAGTATTATTCTGAAAATTGTTATTATTTTAATTGTTTTATTTATATTTTATGCTATTGTTTGATGTTCCTTTATTGATGAACTACAAGTAGGTAGTTGTTTAAACACACCTATAGATAGATGCAATTGAAATAAGGATAATTTATACACATTTGAACACAGAAAACAAGGAAATTAGACTTCTACAGAGAGTATAATCCCTGCTATGCTACTCCGACACAACTCTGAAACAGAGAACCAGAGTGGAAGAATGAAGAAAAATAAGAAGCCAGGTGAAACGAAGGGACAAGAAACCCGGGGACATAAATATCCTTTCGCCCATAAGAGCCAGGGTAAGGAAAGTCGGCGACAGAGAAAATGGGAGAGAATCTTACGGAGAGGAATCGCACGTCGACCAGACTGATCTTGTTATACAAGTGCCCCAAGTGGGGCGTCGCCGGGAGGAAGGCTGAGGCGAGAGGAGACAGGGCGGCCGTCCCAAGGAGTCACGACAGTGTAGTGTGCATGGTTCCTATCATTTACCAGCTCTAAACTCCCCGGCAATCCAGTAGAACTGACATCCTCCCTATGTTGTCCCAGAAACAGTCCATTAGGTCGGCTTGGAGACCAGAGGTAGCCAAGTCAGAGCTCGAAAACTCCTAGCAGAATTGTACAACCGGTATCCCAACTAACGCGTTTCTGAAACGGACCAATAGGTCGGCTTAGAGACTGACTATAATACCAGAGGAAGAAAATCCTACACTTCAAGAGACTACCTGAGGAGAGATGATGTGAAATGATAATGGAGGTGAAATGGAGGGAGATGAAAATCGGGGAATGTACGAGGGCTGTTCAATAAAGAACGATCATAACGTTTTACGGTCATAACTTTTCGCACTAAAATTTAAACGTAATATATTCTCTTAACTTAATGTAAAACAAACACGCCGTAGTAGTTTCATTGTTGGCACTCCTGGTTCCCACCTGTGAGAAACAGTCAACCTCAGACATGTTCAGTATCGCCTACCGCTACAGAGGAGCTAACACGCGAGGAGCAATATGCGGCTTTGAAATTCTGCTTTCTTCTCAACAAATCTTCAGTTGAGGCCTATACAATGTTATAGGGGGCCTATGGAGAGTCTGCTCTTCACTAAAGCACAGCTCGAAGGTGCTTTAAAATGTTTAAATAGGGGAGACAATAAATTTCAAAGGAAGGTTTACTGAGTGCTCTTACGGGAGAAAACATCAACAATGCTGCTGCCATTGTGAGAGAAGATGGACGAATTACCTTAAGATCACTTTCTGAAATACTCAACACTTTACTAGGTGCCACCCTCACGTTGATGACAGAAACATTACACGTGAGACGTGTTTGTGCGCGATGGGTTGATGATTCCCGAACAAAAGGACATTCGCATTCAGGTCTGCATGCAGTTAAAGTTGATATTAGAGGAAGATCCGGAGTTTCTTTCAAACGTAATCACTGTTGATGAAACTTGGCTACATCATTTTGATCCTGAGAGCAAACAGCGAAGCTCAGTGTGGAAATATCCTTCATCACCAACCGCAATATAGCAAAAGTGGTTGCTTCTGCTGGGAAAGTTGTGGTTATCTCATTCTTTGATATTCATGGAATGGTTTATCAGCATGTTGTACCTGCACACACATCAGTAACTGGACAATACTACAGGGATATCCTGAAAACATTGCAAGTCCATATCAGGCGCAAAAAACCATTTTCGTGAAGCAGGCTGGGTGCTGCAACACGATAATGTGCGGCCGCATATTGCCAAAGTTGTTGCTGGATATCTTGCAAAAATCAACGTGAAGTGCATCCCTCGCCCTCCCATGGTTTCCAACATGTCTTTGAAGTTTGGCAGAAACACTGGAACAAGTGCATCGCATTCAGGGGAGACTATTTTGAGAAGGACCATCAAAATTATGAGGAAGAGTAAAGGTACGTTGTCAAAAAGGTGATCATTCTTTATTGAACAGACCTCGTAATTAACATAAAGTCTGTTTAGTTAACGCATGTGCAGTTCGGAGTCAAAGGAGCCTGAGCCTCCCGCCCACTAATGACCGTCAAAATCTATCTCCACACTTCAGAAATGGAACACTGTCGTTGAGGACCAATAGAAATCCTGATTTTCTCGAAGTGACAGTTGCATGTCTACTCCACGTGGAGTCTCAGTTGCCAAAGTTCCAACTTCCAGTTGATCTGTTTCATTACGTGCAGAAATTCGTTGTGTGTCACAATGTGGAGACCGTAGGAGAGAAATGCAGTGGTAAATGCAAATGAACTAGTAGATAACTTTCAGTCAAGTGAAAATAATCAAAGTGAAGACAGTGTGAATAACTGGGCTGAGTTATATAACTGGACAAGCCTCAAAAAAAGAAAGTTATAACGGGAACTGTTTCTAAGCAAATTCAAGCGCTTGTTTTGAACACATAAATATTTGCTGAAAATTAATCTTGGTAAGGGGTCGTGCAATGAACCTGATGATAAATTCTGTGTATTCTCAGAAATACAGTAAGAAATATTGTGACGAAAGGAATACAAAAGACGCCGATCAAGTGTGAAAACAAAAGGAAACGTTTCTATAAAGTAGATAATTTCACATGCGATTTAATTCGTCGAGAAATTTATAGATTCTATGCAAATGGCAGAGCTCCCACCTTAGATGAATTGATTGGACATTTGCAAGAAATTTTTTGATTTTCCTTATGGGCACTGCACTTTGCACGGTCTCCTAAAGGAACTGGGTTTCACATACCGCACTTTGAATAAGTTAAGGGTTATTATGGAATCCAGTAGAATTGTATTTGGCTATATATATCAAAACTAAGGAAGTTTTGCAGTAATGGACATAAGATAATTTATTTAGACGAAACCTAGTACGACACCCATGACGTATTGAGAAAGGTGGCAACCTTGCAGAAAGATCTGGGAGAAGAGGGGTCGGAGGTTGTAAAACGATTATAAGGGTTCGTCAAAGGCAGAGGCCGACTTGCACACGCGTTAACTAATTTTACCCAGCATTCGCCTGGCGGAACCCCCCCCCCCCCCCCCCCCCCGAAAAGGTCAGTTGGGTCGGCCACGGGAATCGAACTCCAATCTCCGGAATGTTGGCCATAGACTAGCCATACCACTCGGTTTGGACCACACAATGGAACCCACGACCTCTCGAACACGTTACCTTTGTAGACGGTTGGAACAACAGTAGCTGCGGGTTCTGTTTCAAATTGTATCCATTTAAATGAAATCTCTAGACGACGGGTTTACGAGATATAAATGCCAAAGCTGGAGTTTGGAGTCTGCAGCACCAGAAACGTTTTTGGAAGTTCTAAAAGGGCGTATTTCCGCTCTGTACTTGTTCAACCCTCCCTTCAGGCAGTAGTGTCTTCACCCCTGCCATCCCTTGTTGAAGCCTTGCAATCTGTTCCGCTTATTAAATCCATCCTCAGATTTGGGGCAATGCATCTCTTTTTATGACGGGAAGGGCGCGTGTGAAAAGAGAGAGCGAGAGAGTGGTGGGGTTAAAAAAAGACATTGATGCATTAGGACAGCTTTTCGCGCCAGATGTTGGCTAAACCATTAGATATGGCAGCAGATTTAGATTAAAAATCAAGTCCTTTTCCTTGAAGGGTAGATGTTCACTTCCCCCAACCAGCGGCCATTTAAAGAAAATGCTAATTTCAGTTTTTGTCTCGCTGAAAATAAAAACAAGACAAGAGACAAGCGGGAAGGAGACAGAAAGCAAAACAAAGCAAGCACTGCCGAGATAAGAAGTGGCTGGGAGTAATTTAAGGATATTAAGCAATTAACAGTACACCTCGTTAACATTTCTGGTACCCGAATACACCAAAGTAAATACCTAATGTTGCCTTCTCTACCAAATATACATCATGCATTCCAAACAAAAAAATTGATACCTAGGTGTAGTGCACGTTTTGAGGTCTCCTATAAACAATGTTACCTCAGCAAGGAAATTACAGTTATATACCAAACTTTATATCTAGGTTCAACATTTTTTAAGGAAGCAACCTAAAAGATATTCAACAAAATTCGCACCCCGTCGGCTTCCCTTTAGATATAACACCTTTCCAAAAACCTTTTCTCAAAAATGCTTGTTATGCATTTGATAAAAAGTACCATATCTTTTAGTATCGGTACATGAAAACCAAAATGTGTATTCTGAGATTCCGGGGAAGGTCCCCAGCTGTATGGCTTTTGTATAACTGATAAGCTGTATGAGACAAACAAAATATTAGTACACAATAAATGTGAGTATTGTTGAAACACAAAATTTGTGTCAAATATATTTCTGTGGAGCGAACGTTTTCAGAGTTCTTCCCTGTTGTCAGTCTGAATTTTCCAATACTTGGCTCAACTTGGAAGCAATTTACTTATTATCCTTGTCATATAAATACATCGGATTTTCAAAGACGTCACCTAGACAACCAGATTTAAAACATTTGACCATCACATAAAGTCTACTGTATCCCCATATTCCCTTGTACCTTGTTGTTTTTATCTCTTGGACACACAAATAGAACGTAATTTCAAATATGTCACCTAGACAACCAGTTTTAAAACATTTGACTATCAGTTAAAGTCTACTGTATTCCCATATTCCCTTGTACCTTCATTTTTTTATCTATTGGACATACAAAAATAACGGAATTTCAAAGTTGTCACCTAGACAACCAATTTTAAAACTTTTGACTATTACTTAAATTCTACTGTATTCTCATATTCCCTTGTACCTTCATTTTTTTTATCTCTTGGACAGACAAAAATAACGGAATTTCAAAGTTGTCACCTAGACAACCAGTTTTAAAACTTTTGATTATAACTTAAAGTCTACTGTTTTGCCATATTCCCTTGCACCCTCATTTTTATTTCTTGGACATACAAAGAGAACGGAATTTGAAAGACTTCACCTAGACAATCAGTTTTAAAATATTTGACTGTCACTTAAGGTCTACTGTATTTCCTTGTAACAAAACAAAAGGAAGTCATGCAAATGCAACATGCGAGACGTTTTTATATTCTGTATCCGTCTCCTTAGCACAACTATTCACCAAAATCGAGAGCGGGGATCGATTTCAGCTATCTTCATTGGGATTTTCTCCCGCTGAAAATCTCATCTGTGGTTTGCCCAAAATTGGTGCAAATTAACGTGCTATATAATGGAAAATTGCTATGGCCGCATTTCCTAACTAGCCAAAATACACGACACACTCTTCTTAACAATTAAATGCTTATTTATAATACAGGGGTAAACTTGAAATTTTATTTTGTGAATAATGTTTTTCCGCAGGCAGAGCTGACCTAAGACCATCATAAACTCCTTTTAAGCCGTACATGATACACTATTTTTAGACAGACCTGAATATTTATAGATATATTATAGATTTTATATAAATACGTTAATGGAATTGTTATGGATTTATCATGGGTATGATATTCATTTCTTTTGCGTAGCATCTTTGTTGAAAACATGAAGGTCACTACGTTCTACATAGGGAAAGCAGGAGAAAGAATAATGCGATAGAAATAATATAACAAAAATTAAATCAATGAATAGATTACAAATTTTTCTCAAACTGACTCATGTATTGAGAAAACTGAAATGTTGATTGTACAATTATTACAATTTCAAATATTTAAGTATAGGGCATACTCACATTCGAATCAACCGCAATTTTATACAACTTTAATTTCACGCCCTTCTTGAATGAGGCGATTGTCACCACAGTCCAAATTTGGCATTAACGGCCTATTACGAGGGCTGTTCAATAAAGAATGATCACAATTTTTTAACACCGAAACTTTACTCATCCTCATAGTTTTGATAATCCTTCTCAAAATAATCTCCTCTGAATGGTATTCACTTGTCCCAGCGTTTCTGCCGGTCATCGAAGACATGCTGGAAATCATTTTTGAGCGATCCTTCAAAATAGCCTCCGCAGCCTTCACCACTGCTTCTGATGATGGATAATACCTCCCACGAAGGCGTTTCTTCAAGTTAGGGATTAGCAAAATGTCACATGAGGCTAAACCTTGACTATAGGGAGGGTGAGGGATGCACTTCACGTTAATTTTTACAAGATATTCAGCAACAACATTGGCAATATGCGGCCGCACATTATCGTGGTGCAGCATCCAGCCTGCTTCACGGAAATGTGGTCTTTTGCGCCTGATATGGACTTGCAATGTTTTCAGGACATCCCTGTAATATTATCCAGTTACTGATGTGTTTGCAGGTACAACATGCTGATAAACCATTCCATGAATATCAAAGAAAGAGATGGCCATAACTTTCCCAGCAGAAGCAACCACATTTGCTTTTTGGGGGGTTGGTGATTAAGGAGATTTCCACACTGAGCTTTGCTGTTTGCTCTCAGGTTAAAAATGATGTAGCCAAGTTTCATAAGCAGTGACTATGTTTGAAAGAAACTCCGGATCTTCCTCTAACATCAACTTTAACTGCATGCAGACCTGCATGCGAATGTCCTTTAGTTCGGGAATCAACATTCTTGGAACCCATCACGCACAAACACGTCTCATGTGTAATGTTTCTGTCACCAACGTGTGGATGGCACCCAATGAAATGTTCAGTATTTCAAAAAGTGATCTTAAGGTAAGTCGTCGATACTCTCTCACAATGGCAGCAGCAGTGTTGATGTTTTCTTCCGTAAGAGCAGTAACTGGAGCACCGGGTCCACCTTCCTTTGAAAATGACCGTCTCTCCTCTTTAAACATTATAAACCACCTTCGAGCTGTGCTGTAGGGACGAGCAGACTCTCCATAGGCCTCCTGTAACATTGTATAGGCCTCAACTGAAGATTTGTTGAGACGAAAGCAGAATTTCAAATCAGCATATTGTTCCTCGCTTGTTACCTACATTGCAGCGGTAGGCGATACTGGGCATGCCTGAACTTGCCTCACGCTCACAGGCGGAAACCAGGAGTGCTAACAATGCAAGTAATACGGCGTGTTTTTGACATTAAGCTAACAGAATATAATAAGGTGGAATATTAGTGCGAAAAATTATGACCGTAAAAAACTATGATGATTCTTTATTGAACAGCCGTCGTAAAGGCTTTTGAGCATCGAGCTAAACAAATTTCTGTTTTTAACACAGTTGCGAACTACTGAGAGGTCAACTTTTACTATCTGCTGTCCAAAAAATTGCTAATATTAAAGAATAGATGTAACAACTTCATCCACTTTATGCAATACCCTAAATCACGTATACCTCAGAAGCCAATATTAACCAAACTCTTTGACATAATTGAGTTTGTACCTCAAACTAGAGCGTAAGACAGATGAACAGGAATTCTGTTACCAATTGCACGGCCAGGTGTCGTCGATTCCGCGAACTTACCTGAACGCGTTTGTTTTCAATTTAGGACGGGACCTTCCAGCGTTTATTTTTAAATTCATGACGTCACTATTCAGTTTGGCCAACATAATTAAAGGCAATATACCAACTATACCTTCGTATATGAGTTTTCGTTTGTTTTAATTAATAACGTTCGTTGCTGATATGACGTAATTGCTAGAGCGTTAATTGGCGTTTGAAAAAAAGTTATTTTATTTTTGATTTGAAATCAACATATATCATTAGAAATTTCGTACAAAAATTCTATAGATATGTTAAATTTAGCATGTGTTCTTGGCAAGCATTGTGTTTTCAAAAATCAAAGAAATTACCAGTCATTGAGTCCAGATGAGGGTTGTTGACCAAAACCGTACATGAAATTAATTACGTATCGAGTTCATATAATTTTTCATCTGTTTTTTCTGCAAGTTATTCTTACAAAAGTATTAGAGAAATAAAGTTGTGAAAAACTGAAATCTGGTGTAATAAACGTGTTATACTCACATGACTTTCAGAATTGTTGCGGCAACTTTTTTATAAAATAAATGACTCAAAATTTTCATTTTAAGGATAGCTTAGTATGACGATTCTGTTTTGGAAATCGTGTTGAATGCTTGGATGATTTTGAACGTTAGGAAATTTAGGAAGCCGTTTATATGAAAATTATAGCATATAAGTATTGTTGCGAACCCATTGTTGCGACTGGCGTGGTGGACGCATACAAAGGGAAAGATATTGCAGTGCGGAGATACAAAGATTGCCCAAACAGATAAAGAGAGTTAACTGGAATGTTACCTATTTAACATTGTGCCTCCCTACTTTAGGGGAGGGGATCCGTCCACTTCAGGTGCTGTGGTGCGAGCGCTGCGTACCCTTAGCATTCGTGGTACCTCTGACATTACTTCGAGCCCCTCCCTGAATGGGAGTTATTCGGATTGGGTTGGACTCGAGGGGGCAATGTGTTCCCGTTACCCGCGGGAAATCGGGTACTTCCGGCCAGGCTTCGGCCGCCCTGAGGGGACAGAGGGTTGCCAAAAAAGTCCCGGACTTGCAGAGCTAGTAGGAGCTGTGCTAGATCACCAGACGGCCTCGGCGAGGTTATTCCGTAGTCTTCCCTGCAGGGTTCACGCGCGTAAGTGGCGTATCCAATTCCACCCGTCTTGACGTTGTCGATGAGGCGGGGGGAGGGGCTGTTTAGATTCAAGGTATTGCCGCAAGGAACGAACCCCGGACTTTTCCATCACTGCTGGGCTGATAGAGGCCGGCGTCTTCGGACTTCCGCGTAGAACTCACTGCAACAGCTTTCTAGCGTTGTCTTGTTTGTTACAGGACATTCGATCAATTTCTAGAAATACGAGGGTGGGTCAAAAAGTAATGCCTTCTACTTTCTTTCTCTTTTTATTGCCAAGAAAATTGAATGCAATTTACACAGCTTGAAAAATAAAGCTTTGACGATTAATTTGTCACTATTCAATATAATCTCCGTTCTTTTCCACAGTTTTGGTCCACCTTTTAACTAGGGCATGTATTCCAGTGTGGTAAAACACACTGTCTTGCTTACTAAGCCATTGACGCAGGACCTTTTCAGAGCCCTCATCTTCAAAATGAATCCCACGATGAGCTTCCTTTAGTGGCCCAAACAGACGGAAGTCTGATGCTGCCAGGTCAGGGCTGCATGGGGGGTGAGGTAAGACTTAACGTCCCAATTTCTCAATTTCTGCAGTGGTGTAACGACTGGTGTGTAGTCTTGCATTGTCATGCAAAAGAAGAACATCCGCCATAGTTTTTGTTGGGCGAACTCGGCGAAGACGTGCTTTCAGCTTTTGGAGAGTTCAAAAAGCTTTTGAACGAATTTACGTATTGGAGAGAATTTATTGTGCATCCCTGCTCCAAAAATGAATCATAAGCACATTCTCTGCATCCCAAAACACAGTCGCCATAACTTTCCCTGCCGACCGCTGAGTTTTGAATTAGTTTTTCTTCGGTGACGTTGTGTGATGCCATTCCATTGACTGCCTCTTTTATTCAAGTTCAACAGTAACAATTTTTCCAGAAACTTCTCTTCCTCCAAATTGAAATGCTGCAAGTGTTCGCAGGCTATTGTTTTCCTTGTTTCTTTGTTTTGAGCAGTTTACATTCTTGGTACCCGACGTAAACAAACTTTTGAGTAACACAGTTGATGAATAATCGTTATCACACTGCCTTTACTGAGGGAGGTAATGCGACACAATTCACCTGTTGTTACCCGGCGACCACCACGAATAATGTCATCGACTCGCTGAATGCTGCATGGAGTCACTACAGTCACTGGCCTGCCGCTTCGCTTTTCATCTGCCAATGGTGCTTGCCACTCAGCGTCTAACAGTGCTGACATCCACCGTTGCATCAGCATACATATGTTTTAGCCTTTCGTGAATGTGAATTGGCGTTTTACCTTCCGCAGTCAAAAATTCAATCACAGAGTGCTGTCTAATACGAATGTCGATGTCAGCAATTTTGCAAGAGGATGCAGTGCTGCCACCTGTTGACTTAGGAAGTTACTACTGCAGGGGATTGGAGAAGAAGGCTTGAGAAATTGCGCCAAATTCAGATTTTTCACATAACTTACTTATTTAAGAAAAAAATTGGAGGCATTACTTTTGGACCCACCCTCGTATGAGTAGAGGTATATAACGAAGCCGCGACTCTCCAGTAGACAGAGTCGTAGTGTGAACTTGATAATCGTGCGCGTTCAGCTGTGTTTTGAAAGTGAACTTTTGTTTTTGGTCAACGACCTTGACGATCGTACGGTCCAGCAACGCAAAGAAGGTCCCTGAAACGAATGTGGCCCCTTACACAGTGGAACAAGAACAGCGAATGTGTGTGACAGGGAACGCCTGCTACACAAGAAGTAGAACCGTTAAAAGCATGCGCCCTATTCACTCTGTACACTAAAACTGAGAAGATTCATTGACAAAAGTAGAAGCCGTCAGAATGTTTTTGAATGGTCTGTAACGGTCTGACATGGGGTGTCATAAACCTGTCTAGGGAGGGTGTGGTAGACTTCGCCAACCCAACTTCGTCTCACCCCTCGGAGGCTTTCGCTCATCTGGACGATAGTATTTGTGTATGTTACGTAATTCTGCTACTGTATGATTTGTACAAAGTGTATTTTTACGGAAATGAAGAACACTGTCAATTTCTGCAAATTTGACTTTTAATTTTACGAACCCGCACAGTTACAGTATTTTTTGTTTCGCATAACAGTTTTGAAGATCCGCCAATTTTAAAATTTCAGCGAGATGCTGAAACAGTCCAACACTTCTTTTCTAAATGCAATGGAATCTTAGCGTATTCTTTTTTGTTCACTGTAAGATTTTTGGTGTGAAATTTATTTCTAACATTAAAGTTTGCCTGTGATGTTCATGGTGATTTACGTACGTAGTCTCAAATCTATAAACTGAAAGTTAAAATAAATATAATTTGTACTTAAAAAGAGAGGAAACATTAAACACCAAAGCATATTTCTCTATAACTATGAGCGGGTTCAAACAAACACTTGCATTTCTGTTCACTTCAGTAAAACATCGGAAGATCGCGTTACCACATTTTGCTAATAATAAATGATCAACGCAGCTTTAGACATTATAAATTAGTTTGGTAACTAAGACAATGTTATAACTTTGCGTAGGATTTTCTTTGTTTAGTCATATTAAGTGTTTTCCTATTTTAAGTGAACAGATTTTTAATTAAAACAGTGGAAAATTGCGCGGCAGAAAAAGACCGTTTTCAAAAATTGCTTTTTGAGTGACGTGTACCTCTATACGTCATCTTGTAGCGAAATCTCGACCGCAAATGCTTTGATACGCGTAGGAGTGAGCAAAAAGTACGCGTAGGTGTAGATGTAGGTGTATCGGGTATGCTTCAAATAATTGTTCATTGGCCCAGAATTTTAATGTGGTATTTGAGCACTCTTCTGTATCTTCTGGGAAAAGTAAGCTGTTTGGTTCAAGTGCGTTGATACCGAACGTGTCAGGTTAGGTTGGTAACACTTTCATAAATGATCACGATAATAGTAATAGAAAGGAAAACAAACCGGATATGTGTACTCACATGTTTATTCTATACATTTTGGGGGAAAATTTTACAAACGCTTATTCTTCTGCAATTTATTTTAATTGATAGTTTTTTTTTTGTTGTTTTGTTTTGTAATTTAACGTCCTCCAACGTTAAATCATATCAGACGGTGAATTACATGGATGAAATGATGCTCAAATGTGCCCATGTCCATGGAGCTTAGAGTTACCCGACATTCGTCTTTAAGGAAAAGGGAAAACCTCAAACGTTAAGCCATATCGGACGATGAATGAAATGATGGTCAATGAGTACATGGTACATAGAGCTTAGAGTTACCCGACATTCGTCTTTAAGGATAAGGGAAAACCTCCAACGTTAAGCCATATCGGACGATGAATGAAATGATGGTCAATGAGTACATGGTACATAGAGCTTAGAGCTACCCGACATTCGTCTTTAAGGATAAGGGAAAATCTCCGACGTTAAGCCATATCGGACGATGAATGAAATGATGGTCAATGAGTACATGGTACATAGAGCTTAGAGTTACCCGACATTCATCTCACAGGATAAAGGAAAACCCCCAACGTTAACTCATATCGGACGGTGAATCAAATGGTGTTCAAATGAGTACAGGGTACATAGAGCTTAGAGTTACCAGACATTCATCTCACAGGATAAGGGAAAACCTCCAACGTTAACTCATATCGGACGGTCAATCAAATGGTGTTCAAATGAGTACAGGGTACATAGAGCTTAGAGTTACCCGACATTCATCTCACAGGATAAGGGAAAACCTCCAAAGTTAACTTATATCGGACGGTGAATCAAATGGTGTTCAAATGAGTACAGGGTACATAAAGCTTAGAGTTACCTGACATTCATCTTACAGGATAAGGGAAAACCTCCAACGTTAACTTATATCGGACGGTTAATGAAATTATGTTCAAATGAGTACAGGGTACATAGAGCTTATAGTTACTCGACATTCCACTTTAAGGATAAGGGAAAACCTCTAACGGTAAGTCATATCGGACGGTGAATGAAATGGAAGAAATGATGTTCAAATAAGTACAGGGTCCATGGAGCTAAGAGTTACCGGACATTCGTCATATAGGACGATGAACGAAATGGTTGAAATGATGCTCAAATGTGTCTAGGGTACGTAGAGCTTAGAGTTACCCGACGTTCGACTTTAAGGATAAGGGAATTCCCCGGAAAAAATACCTTATCCATTTAGCTCACCCAGACCGAGATTAGAACTCGGGATCTCTTGAACACCATTCATCAATTCAAATAAATGTGTTTTACACGTAACCAATACCGATTCTACAATCTATACGGCAGGGATGTCCATTACCGATGCTTCTCTATACCTTGTGTATAGAACCGTTGATTTGAGGTATGACGAATATCCTTGCACGGAGAGTCCATCCTTTGAGTGTTGAGAGAATCTTTGCTTATGCCGATGATGTCACCCTGATATTTACTCATTCGGGGGACTTTAATGCAGTTACTCCATTGTTAAACGATTACGAGAGGGTGTCTGGAGCACAAATCAACTTTGATAAATCGCAGGTACTAACACCGAACGACTGGCCAATTGAAGACACTCGGTTTACCCTCAGTTGGGAGCTAAAAGTGTTAGGGCTGACCTTCACCTCCAAGTTGGAAGAGCTAATTGAGATGAACTGGAAACGAATCTTTAATACCTGCATTTATCTCACACAGTCTCAGTAAACACGAAACTTAAATGTTGTTCAAAGGTTTGGCATGTGGACACGTTTGTTTTAGCCAAAATGTGGTCCGCAACGCAGGTAATACCAATGCAACAAAAATACTCTCAACATTTGGAATGGGCAATCGTTTATTATATTTGGCGGAATCAGTTCTACAAAGTAGCTTGAACTCAGTTACGCCAGAAAATAGCCGAAGGAGCCTGAAAGCTAACATATGTTTATGTGAAGTGCAGAGCGTTGTTACTGTGTTCTGTTTTGAGCACACTCAACGGACAGGGAAGTCGTCAGGATATGGAGTTTTGTCGTCGCTTGACGTCCTTTTTATTTTAAAATATATATCTATGCATATAGATATATATTTCTTCTCTTTATTTAACCGTTTTTTTATTGTTTCCGTTTATTTTCCTATCTGTTTTCTGTATGTTCACACATATACACTATACACATAAACACCCATGCCAAAGGCGGGTCTCGAACCCGCGACCCTCTACGCGGTGGAACGCTAGAGGCATACGTTCTAACGACCATGGCTACGAGGGCCGGCTCCTCAGTTACGACCACACCTTGTGCATCTCGACAGGTGGTAAAGGACTACTAGTATCTGTTGTCCTTGATTACAACGGAGTCGGGATGCCTTAAGACCAAACATTTGTATATCGAGTTAATAAAGGAGTATTTGTCTGTGCCAGCAATTGTTGCAAAACATCCAAATACTACATGGGATCACATATGGAATTTTTTTCGAATCACCTAGGTACCACTTGATTGGAAAGTGTCCGTGTACTTTTTTGTGAGTGAAATAATCCCCATGGGATTAACGAAATGTAAACATAATTTAGCAACAGTCCCATGATGCAAAAGTTTTTGAAAATTGGACACGCAGATACACAGAATTACCATCTGCCAAAGCGTACCCGAGATCTGGAAATGGACTAAAGATAAAATCGGCGTGCTATTTGGAAGCAGAGTGGAATATACGGCAGTGTCTGTAATTCTCTCCTGGAATATTAAGAAAGTCATCACTGCACGGACTCAAATGTGGTTGATAATGGCTTTTTACTATTATTGCCTGAGTGCCGATTATCCTAATTTATTTTCATTCAGAAAGCGTCTCAGAGCAGAGCGATACAAAATGCGTAGATTTCATCAAGTGTGGACCCAGTTAAATGATCAGCTGCATCTCACTTGCTAACTTTTGCTCGGGTGTGCACAGAGTTTCTTTCTAAAATGTTACAACAAAATGTAACTGAACATGAATACATAAATAAAACCAGAAAAAAGTACGTCAAGCAGCATAGAATATCTAGGTTATCGAGATGAGTATAAACGATAGAGATGAGTAGAAACAGTTTTACTGCTCCCTGGTGGTAGGGTGGGAAGGACTTCAAGCGAAAGTCGAAACTTTTAATAGCTCTGCAATGACTTTCACATTTCATTCTCTTTACATCGACATTTCTAAAACCGAATAGCGACTTTTCATTTGAGAAAAGATAAAGAATTAGAAAATTCAAACGAACAAAATAATTTCTCAGTGACGGCTCACTACAGAAAAATTTTCAATTTGGTGCATCTTAATGGGACATATAATATTTCTGCAGCAAGAATCTGTCTGTTACAAGTTATACAAAAGTGACTTAGAATGAAGGGAACTTCAAAGGCATTCCCAGAAAGTTTAAGCTGCAAATTTCCTCTATCAACAACATTTTAAATTGGTAAAAATTAATATCACTAATAGTGAAGCAATGACCTGCACTGTGGCGTAGCACGCTAAGGCAGCATGCCATGTTCCCTGGCCACCGAAAGCAGCCCGGGTTCGCCCCCCCCCCCTTGGGATGCTGATCTTAAGTCCCGAGTGTAGGGTCGGTGCCCACTCAGCATCGTGAGCAAAGTGAGGAGCTTACGCTAGGTTAGTGGCGTTGGTCACGGATGGGGGATGCCGAGATGCTGACCACATCTCCTCCCCGTATCGGTTGGATTATCGCCCACCTCTGCCTTATGAAAGAAGGCGTGAGGCCGTCAGTTGGGTTCGTGACCCTCGTGGGCTTCTAAACTTTCCTTGGACTTATACAAATATTTCAAAACCAAAATTAGGCAAATCAGTCCAGTCGTTCTCGAGATTTTGTGAGACTAAAAAACTTCAATTCACATATAAGTGTTCCTTCATTCTCGTTTGGAAATTATGTTTGGTCCTTCCTATGTAAACCCGGTCCAAATCTTAGCAGTTAAATTGATAAATATCAAATTTTTAGCATGTGAGATTTTAATTTTTAAAGAAAATTAGTATAGGTGTTTTAATACTATTTATTTTGAGAAACCAAACTTTTACTAATTTTTTTCAAGTTTTATTACCCAAAGATGGTTAGTCAATTTTTAAAAATTATTGTAATCTTTCATTTTGTTAACTGAAGAAACTCAAGTTGTTCTCAGGAAGCAAGTCAGGTAAAAAGACGATTAGAATATGACGTTGAAGCCTCGATCACCAAAGCTAGGAAAGGTAAACCTGTAATACAGCAAGCGTCAGATAAGCCTACCGCTACAGCCTACATCCCGTTTACCGACAACCCATCCGACAGAATCACCAGCCTCTATCACCAAAGCTAGGAAAGGGAAACCTGTAATACAGCAAGCGTTAGATACGCCTAACGATACAGCCTGCATTCCGTTTACCGACAACCCATCCGACAGAATCACCAGCCTCTAACACCAAAGCTAGGAAAGGGAAACCTGTAATACAGCAAGCGTTAGATACGCCTAACGATACAGCCTGCATTCCGTTTACCGACAACCCATCCGACAGAATCACCAGCCTCTATCACCAAAGCTAGGAAAGGTAAACCTGTAATACAGCAAGTGTCAGATAAGCCTACCGCTACAGCCTACATCCCGTTTACCGACAACCCATCCGACAGAATCACCAGCCTCTAACACCAAAGCTAGGAAAGGGAAACCTGTAATACAGCAAGCGTTAGATACGCCTAACGATACAGCCTGCATTCCGTTTACCGACAACCCATCCGACAGAATCAGCAGCCTCTATCACCAAAGCTAGGAAAGGGAAACCTGTAATACAGCAAGCGTCAGATAAGCCTACCGCTACAGCCTGCATTCCGTTTACCGACAACCCATCCGGCAGAATCAGCAGCCTCTATCACCAAAGCTAGGAAAGGTAAACCTGTAATACAGCAAGCGTCCGATAAGCCTATAGCTACAGCCTACATCCCGTTTACCGACAACCCATCCGGCAGAATCAGTAGCCTCTATCAACAAAGCTAGGAAAGGGAAACCTGTAATACGGCAAGCGTCAGATAAGCCTACCGCTACAGCCTGCTTCCCGTTTACCGACAACCTATCCGGCAGAATCAGCAGCCTCTATCACCAAAGTTAGGAAAGGGAAACCTGTAGTACAGCAAGCGTCAGATAAGCCTACCGCTACAGCCTGCTTCCCGTTTACCGACAACCTATCCGGCAGAATCAGTAGCCTCTATCACCAAAGCTAGGAAAGGGAAACCTGTAATACAGCAAGCGTAAGATAAGCCTACCGCTACAGCCTGCATCCCGTTTACCGACAACCTATCCGGCAGAATCAGCAGCCTCTATCACCAAAGCTAGGAAAGGGAAACTTGTAATAGAGCAAGCGTCAGATAAGCCTACCGCAACAGCCTGCGTCCCGTTTACCGACAACCTACCCGCAGAATCAGCAGCCTCTATCACCAAAGTTAGGAAAGGGAAACCTGTAATACAGCAAGCGTCAGATAAGCCTACCGCTACAGCCTGCATCCCGTTTACCGACAATCTATCCGGCAGAATCAGCAGCCTCTATCACCAAAGCTAGGAAAGGGAAACTTGTAATAGAGCAAGCGTCAGATAAGCCTACCGCAACAGCCTGCGTCCCGTTTACCGACAACCTATCCGGCAGAATCAGCAGCCTCTATTACCAAAGCTAGGAAAGAGAAACCTGTAATACAGCAAACATCAGGTAAGCCTACCGCAACAGCCTGCGTCCCGTTTACCGGCAATCTATCCAGCAGAATCAGTAGAATTCTCGCCCAAAACATCAGGACCATCCACAAGCCACCTCCGAAGATTAAACATCTGTTGATACCAGTGGAAGACAGCTTGGACTTCCAATTTCCGGGAGTGTACCGTATTCCCATTGAATGTGAGACACTGTGTATAGGACAAACCGGAAGGACCATCGCAACCAGAATAATTGAACATGAATGGAGCATTCGTTTAATGCAACCTGAGAATTCTGGGCTGGCAGAGAATTGTTTTGATAACGACCATAGAGCCATCTTTCGGGAGACAGCCATCTTGGCAAAAGGCAGCACTTACTGAGAGCGGAGAATTAAGGTGGCTTTGGCCATTTCCTCTGAGAGGTGCACACTTAATCGTGGTGCTGGATATCAGTTCGACTCCTCTTGGAAACCGGCCTTAAAAATGGAAATACGTCGACTTAAATTTCACAGATCAATACAATTTGATAATCAAATTAAGTAATTACATTTCTTTCACCCAATTAATTTTCTATACTCACGCCATATTTTGACCTGGCATTTTATTTACTGAAAACAGTCTTTTGTTCAGTAATACGAATTTTGATAGTGCTTTGTCTTTGTTTATATTTGTGTTGTATCCAGTAAGTCATTTGTGGTTATAAAGTTTAATAAATATCCTGATGATGGGAGAGATGCACGCTCGAAACGTCGATTTCTAATCGTCTTTTCACCTGGCTTGCTTCCCGAGAATAACTTCGCCGCCAGGTAAGCTTCAGGTGTTATTCTAATTTACATTTTGTATATTTAAAATCTGTCTTTTTATCTATAAAATCTCTATTAAGACCATTAATTAGAGCAATATTATTCATAGATTTATATTTTGTATTAAATTACTCTTTATTTCATTGTAATAATATATCATAAATATATGGGAATTAAGTTAACATTGTTACCGGCATTTTTCAGAAATCAAACGTTTAGAAAAGAGTTTGACGTAAAAGATAATTTGAAATGGAGGAAGTTATGTAGAAATGTTCGTTGCTTTATGTCTTCTTTTGTCTGCAGATAACTTTGCTGGCAAATTATAACAGATATGCTATCTTCCTTAAAAATAACTTTTATACGTTAAAGTAGACGGTATGTCTCTACGTTCTGTTGATATTTGATTGTGGTACCTCAGTTGGGTAGATAGTCTTTTATTTGCACTATCACATGTCCATAGCTGTGATTTTTGCCTTCAACCAAAGATGTTTAAGAGAAAATCACGAGAAATGGTGGCACTGGAGGTTGATTTAAGCATTTTGTGGCTGTCTTTTGTTCTTGTCGATTCTTACTTTACCACCGTGGGTCTTGAATTTATGGCTCCATTGGAGTCGCAGCCAGCAATCGGTTTGTGCAAGAAGTAGGTATCGGGATTTCTTTTTTTTGTTCGGGAACCATGCCTAATTTAAAATGTAGCACTGTGAGAGTTCTTACCCCTTCCCTAGCCGCTCGTTTCTCCCTAAATGACGCCTCCCATCAGGGGATGAAAAATTAAAGCGAAAAGACAAAAGAGTCAATGAGGGAACGTCGTGGCATACAGCAATGAACAGCAATAAATCGAAGTAGAAAGATGCCAATATCCAAGTGTAATGGACGTATTACTGGGAGCAGTCACGACGTTCAAATACTTTATACATTCACTAAAATTTACACCCATACAATGTTCTCTACCCTATATCTTGTATTTCTGGGTTTACAAACTATTTTACAAATTCTTATGTGTACCTAGAAGTCATACATGTTCTTAAAACATACATTTTAAGTCAAATAAAATTTTGTAAAAGTAGTTTTATAATATACTTTCCTGTAGGTAGAAAGGTAACAGTAGAATAGAGTAGCTTTAGGCGATAGTCAAATGTTTTAAGAGCTGGTCGTTACGTAATACCCTTGGCATGCTACTTTTTTTACCCTGACCAGTAACAAAAAATAAGAATAACGACTTCATATCTGAGAAAAGTACGAGCATAGGGAAATCGTAACCAATGACAACAAATATTTCGGAAATTGCTAACTTCACGAAAAATGTATTTGACGTAAACTGAGATCTAAATTTATGTGCAGTGAGATTCTTTCCATTTGTTCTTGTTTATGAGTTGCATAAAAGTCACCCAGAATGCACAAGACTTGAGAGTATTTTCCAAGAAAACTCAAGATACCAGTACATACATAGGTGGTCTGAAAGGTTTCCGACCTATAAAGATATAGGATATCTTGTACAAGATGTTAAATTACATCACGTAATGAATTTTGACATACCAGCAGTTGATTCTGTTTTTAGGTTTGTTTCATTTCAGATGTTGGTAATGCTGATAATACATAAGAAAAAAAAAACATGGTAACCGAGATTTCCTTGACAACGATTTGATTTGGAGTTGATGGACTGAGGATGAAAGCGATTTGCTTTTGAAATCTATTTCGATTGGAAAGAAGAAAGAAGTATTAACATCAATTTTCTTAAGATAAGTGTAGCTTTAGTAACAAATATTTATATTGTGTAATTCTTATAAGCTCTTTGGCATCAACATTTTCAACCTAATATCAATTTAAAATTAGAACACTAGGGTGCAAGGTTTTTGCATCCATTCCTTCAACCTGAGGTACATAAAATTTCCACCTCGAAAAATTTCTACCTCAAAACCCAGAACCCATCCTACATCATTCCTAAAAGAAAAGCCTTACCTGCGGTAAAACCCTTAGCGTTTGGGCATGCAGGAAATACCTTTTGGCTTTATACAGACAGCCAGCCAGCACTTCGTTCGTTCGGTCGGTCGGTCGGTCGGTCGGTCGGAATGAGTCAGCT
This sequence comes from Mantis religiosa, assembly GCA_030765055.1. Lineage (NCBI taxonomy): Eukaryota > Metazoa > Arthropoda > Insecta > Mantodea > Mantidae > Mantis > Mantis religiosa. The sequence goes on from CM060958.1 coordinate 97,038,885, forward strand.
GCAGTTGGTAATTCATCCCCGTCTTCTGTCTAACCTTAATCATAACCATGTTCTTCCGCCTTATCAATTTGGATTTCGTCACAAACATTCCACTACCCATCAGCTTTTACGATTAACTCAGTCAATTGTTCACGGCTTCGAGGCCAATCAGTATACCACGGATGTCTTCCTTGATGTGGCACAGGCATTCGACAGGGTTTGGCATGATGGTTTGCTCCTTAAGCTCTACCGCATCGGCCTTCCTAATTACTTATCACATCTAATCCACAGTTTCCTCTACAACCGCAGCTTTTCAGTACGCATTGGTGGAAAGCTTTCATCCCCACGTAATATTAGTGCAGGTGTCCCACAGGGTTCTATCTTGGGTCCGACTCTATTTAATATATCCATTTCTGATATTCTTGACTTAGCTCCGACTTCTTTAGCTCTTTACGCTGATGATACAGTACTATATTATTCTCATGTTAATCTCCAGCACGCAGAACAAGTTCTACAGCTCTCTGTAGATCGCCTAACTCATTGGTTCAGCACTTGGCGGATCTCTTTGAACCCTCAGCAAACCGAAGCTAAAACCTTCACTCTTCGCCGATATACTCCGCTTACTCCGTTGTGTCTCTACAGGAATAATGTCCCTTGGCTCCCCACTACAACATCCGTTAAATACCTTGGAGTGCTTTTGGACTCTCGAATGACCTGGCGAGCTCATATCGATCGTCTTATATCACTGCTCTCCGGGCGACTTTCAAAACTCTCACCTCTGTTGCATCGCTGTTCCAGCCTCGGCTTACAGTCTTCATTGTTACTCTACAAATCACTCGTTCGTCCGCTTATTACATATGCCTGCCTATTGTGGGGGGCCGCACACACATTTCATCTGCGTCGTCTTCAGGTCATACAGAATCGCTTCAAGCGCATCGCTATCAACGCTCCGTGGTTCATCCGTAATCAGCAGCTCCATCACGAACTAGGACTGTTACCTCTTCACGACTACATTCGCAGGATCTCTCGTCGTTTCTTTCCCACACTGCAAGAATTTCCAGGAGCTGTGCATTATAACATCGGCGTCCGCACGCGCCAGCCCTCACGCTTGAAGAGGAGACTACCACATGACCTGCTTCTAAGTGTTACATCTGATTCGAGTGATTCTAGTGCTTGATGTCTGTCTTACATCTTCAATATTGACATAATTTCTCAGAGAGTATTATTGGAGTTCTAACTTAATGTAGTTAGGTGGCGGCCTGTTAGCCTACCCCTGAGTGTTATTGTTCTTATTGTACTGTTACCTTCTTTTCACTCTGATCTGTAAAGCATTGTACTGCTGATCGATCAATAAAACAATTATAAAATAAGTTGCAGTTGCGAGTCAGCAGTTGTCAATGGTCAGTTTTTGTGCTGTGTGGGAGTACCGAGTTACAAGTTGAGAACTGATAATGGTGTAGTGATTTGAAAGTAAATTGCTTTGTAAATTTACGTGTGGTGAAGCCACTAGAGACTACTGTGTTGGTGTATGCTACGTCATCCTGCTGCAAAGGGCTGTACAAACTCTCTTTCTACGGAAATAAAGAGCATTTTGAATTTCTACAGACTAGACTTGTACTCTTACGAACCCACAAAGTCACATTATGCAATGTAGTAACGAACTATTTCCACTCGCATTTCTCTGCCGCTCACTGCGACGTAATGATGACATATCTACACTTTAAGACTTCTATCACCATATACTGCATTGTTTCACTATTTTTACAAATAGTTGGTACAGATATTTGTATTTGTGAAAGAGATAAGTTACTAGAACGGTTTGGGCAGGAAAGGGCTTGAGGGAACTATAAAGACAAAAGGAAAGCGTGGAGGACTTGCAAATTGGCAGCATATTTTAACCCTGCGAACCCCCACAGGAGGGTAGAACAGCCTATATTTTCCCGGAAGGCTGTTTGATTCTGAAGGAACACGGCTGATGCAAAAGGGAACTTCGGAAATTGTGACATCTCCTTTCAACTAGAGCTATGCAAGTAAAACAAATATTCTGGTTTTTTCTACCCACTAATATATCAGACGACGTTTTTAGCCTGATCTACTATCTACTACTGTTAGTTAAAACAGACACTTGTAGAAATAAGTGTATGGACAGTTGACAGTAAAAGTGGCCTTCTAATAGTTCACGGCTGTATTAAAAGTATAGAATTCTTTCGCTCAGTACTCAAAAGCTTTTAATACGTCGGTAATGCCAACTTTGGATGGTTTATTGTGATTATTTATTGCACTTGCCATGGTTTATTGTGACAGTCTCCTCAATAAAGAAGGCCTTCAATCTGAGTTAAATAATACTTATAATAGTTATAATAGTTATATAAAATGGCAGGTTCACATTTCAGTTTTCTCAAAAGGTGAAGTTCGGAAGAAGTTGTAATCTATTAATTAATCACATTTTTATTACGTTAATTTCATTCTTTTATTTCCTCTGCCTCCCTATTGTAGAATGTTATGATTTCCTAAAAGTCATGTTGTTAACACTGTTGTTATGCAAGACAAATGCATATTACGACAATGAGAAAGGTAAAACAATCATATACAATATATAATATATCTATAAATATTCACGACGGTCAAATATATTATGTACGGGTTAAAAGAATTTTATTTGTTCGTATTGTGACTTTGTGGGTTCGTTCTTTATTTCCACCGAATTACAGTTGGAACACTTGCCGATTACACAGAATTACGTAGCACACACAATTACAATTCGCCAGTTCGTCTGTCTCAGGTCCACTCTACACTCACAATTAAGTACAACTCCTCTGATACACGTACACAGTCTTCCAGTCCGTTCACTAGCACGGCGCTCTTCACAGCTGCTCGCCAAGAACTGAACTGACTCGCCCTCTGCAGGCCTTATATAGGAAGATCGCTCTTTCTGGAAGTCTCGCGGTTCAGTGAATCATCCCGACTGTTCCAGACGTCCGGGGGAAGGGAAAGAGATGGCTAGTGATATTTTCCCAACCATCCCCTCATCAGTGCTACAAGATAAATGGGTAGGCGTGACTGAATGCTTCCCGTCTGGTCCCTACCTGCAGGTGCTGGTTCTCTCGGGAATTCCGATGTTCGGGTGACAGTATGTTAACTCGACCTTCGGAATCACACCTACTGACAAAATAAAATATCTGAGACTTATTGGGCTGCTGGGGTTGGATCTTTTTTCGGGGTTTCCGGTTTACCCGCCATCATTCCACCAACAGCTCCATTATCAACTTTCCTTTCATCCAGTTCACTCTCATTCCCTTCAACTACTTCCCTCACTCTCTTTCCGGAGACCGGGCTGCTCACCGATCCCTGGATTACTCTCTCTGATCTATAATTGTGGCTCCCTAAAATGGCATAAGTTGTAGTGGACCATAAATAAACAGAACCTCATCCTAAAGATGAAGAAAAAAGAAAAGAAGAAGAAATTTATATTACTGATAGAAAACGATTAAAAAGTTTTCTTTCGTCACTTCTGCAAAAAACTTGTGATTTGGCAATACAGAGTATTGGGCCATTGAATGATAAACATAAACTTACTTCAGTTCGCTTCCGGAATCTGCTCTTACTAATGGTGTCTGTACCGTCCCGTCAAAAATTGCTCCACCATCGCCTGCAACACAACAACATATTTCATGAACAGTGAGTATAGCAAAAAGAAACAAAGTTTGCAAAGCGTAGCTAAAATTAAGGCAAGAAATCGTAAAAGGCTGCTCAGTCTGTAAAGTTAATGGTGTACTCCACATTAATGTTGGTGCCATTAGTGCAAATGTTTAGTCTTTATAGCAACTGCACACCGGATAACTGACTTTCTCTATATACTTCATGTCTAACGAAATCAACTTTTGTACAAATGGTTTCAGTGGTTGTTATGTAGTGGCTTGGAAATTCTATCTCTTTAGCAATTAAAAGTATAACGTATTTCAAAATGAAAACTCGTAGTAGAAAATACCTCGGAGATAGTTAACTCCACAAAAATAAATAAATAACTAAATGAATGAAAAATAAATGACTGACCGACGGAGAGAAAGAGAGAAAGACAGAGATACAGAGAGAAAGCGAGAGATAAAGAGAGAAAGAGAGAGAGAAATAGAGAAAAAGCGAAAGAGCGAAAGGACGGACGGAAGAAAGAAAGAAATGAAGAAAGAAAGAAAGAAAGAAAGAAAGAAAGAAAGAAAGAAAGAAAGAAAGAAAGAAAGAAAGAATGAATGAATAAATAAATACATAAATAAAATGAAACAAAATAAATAAAAACAAACTATTTCTTGTGGTTTATGCTTGTAAAAATTCACCTAAAGTGAAAGGGACTTCAGAACGTGTTAAATAAATGTGTAGTGTTTAACGTTTTTACCACATACGGCACCGCAGGCGGTGACAATGATGATACATGAGATGAAGATGGAGCAGCGGTGGAATGAGATGGCGGGGGAAACCGGAGGTCCCGGAGAAAACCCGCCCCAACGCCATGTTGTCCACCACAAATCTCACTTTGCGGTCACCTGGGATCGAACCCAGGCCGCCTTGGTGAGAGCCAAGCGGTCTAACCACTGAGCCACGATGCGGCCCAGAACGTGTTAACAAAGAATATATATGAAAATTTAATATCTCATCTACATGAATAAACCTGTTGTATTTTAATCAACAGCATTCGAGAACATAAGTTTTCGAAGTATTTTCCGTGCAAGTATATTTTGGAACACAGGGATTTCCAGAGAGATTTTTGAGTCGCACCCTTGAAGATCCTGAACTTATATACCAAATTATGGAAATATAAAGAAAAGAGAGAGAAATGACTTATATTTGAGAAATGGAAAGTGTTCCAATAGAGCTTGAAGTTAGCAAGATCTTTAACTGGAGATCAGGTAAGAAAGTAGAAAAGTATTTAGGAAAGCTAATAATGGATAAATCTAATTACCTTGAAAAAATGGAAGAAATGCTAACTAACAGTGAATATGAAACCATTAATAAAAATCCATTAACAGCTTGCATACAATCAGTTGAAAAAACAATAGCAAAATCAAGTATAATATCAAACAAATATGCAGTTAAACCAGATAACCCAACCTTACCTAGACTTTATGGCTTACCCAAAATACAGAAACCATCCATAACAATGAGACCTATAGTTAGCAGTATAAATTCACCAACATACAAACTTGCAAAATGGCTAATAAACAAATTCAACTCCTTTCCAAAATTCGACAGCTTAAGCATCAAAAACACCTATGAACTTATAGAACACATTAAGGATACTGAACTAAATGAAGAGGACACAGTAGTCTCATTTGACGTTAAATCACTGTTTCCCAGCATACCAGTTAAACAACTCCCAAGATTGATAGAAAAATGGCTCAAATCACTTGGAATGTCATCACTTGAAATTTCAGATTACATCGAACTAACCAAATTATGCATAGAACAGAATTTCTTCCAGTTTCAAACAAAATATTTCCATCAAACTTCTGGTTTAGCAATGGGCAACCCCTTATCACCCTTCCTGGCCGATCTATACATGATTGCACTAGAAATAAGGATCACTAAAGGTTTCCCATGGATGTTCAAACTCTGGCAAAGATATGTAGAGGACATATTTGCCATAGTGCCAAAGAACACATCAGTGATGCACCAAAACTTTTAAATATTCAAGAAAAAAGCATCAAGTTCACTGTAGAAGTTGAAAAAGACGAGTATTTACCATTTTTAGATCTAAAAATAATCAGAAATAAAAATAGAATAAACTTTGGCATTTACAGAAAACCAACACACACAGACAACTACATAAAAGCTAATGGCTACAATCCAAGGTCCCACAAACAGGCAATCTTTAATAGTTCAGCACACAGACTGGTCAACATTCCTCTCACAGCAGAAGAATACAAAATAGAATACAACAAAATTATTGAAATAGCACAGAAAAATGACTTTCCCAAATCACTAGTAGACAAAAAAGTGAACTTAGCAAATAAGAAGAAACTACTAAAGGAAACCACAACCCTCTCAGCTACAGAAACTAAAATGATCTTCAAAAAATTCACTTACCATCCATGGGCTTTGATAAATTCAAAAAGGTCTTCAAAAAACAAAACATTCAACTAGCTCCAGTGAACCATTACTCCTTAAAAAACCTAATTTGCTCAAACATCAAAGATGCCATTCCATCTAACAAAAAATCTGGTATATATCAAATTGAATGCTGTGACTGTAGTCAAATTTATATTGGAAAAACCAAAAGAAATTTAGAAACAAGAGCAAAGGAACACTTTAGGGACATAAAATACAAACAATTAGAAAAATCAGCAGTTGCCACGCATTTTTGGGAAAGAAACCACAACATAAATCCAGAACCAAAATTACTAAAACATACACAGGAAAACAAGAACTGTCCACATGGGAACAAATCTTTATTTCAAAAAATAGGAACAAAGTATTCAATTTCGACATCCCCCAGAAGATTTGTTCAGCAAGTTCCTCGAACCGCCACCAGAGGAGACCGATGACAAAATATTGCCAGCTACACCAATGAGAACCAGTCGATGTCCGGCTGAAGATAGAGGGAAGGCCTCTGAAACTAGTTCCGGGAAAATTTAAAAGTAAGTGTTGTTTAGTGTCATTAATCGACCCCCAATAAATTTAAGTAATTATGTATTGATCAATTGAAATAACTTTCATATTTAACCGAGTTTTCGTTTTCGAGTTATGCAATTCACTCACTCACTACACTTCACTCACTCACTGACTAATTCACTTCACTTCACTTCACTCACTCACTCACTCACTCACTCACTCACTCACTCACTCACTCACTCACTCACTCACTTACTCCATTTTACTCACACACTGCACTTCACTTACTTCACTGCAGTCATTTACTTCATTTTACTCACCCACTGCATTTCACTCACTCACTTCACTTTACTCACTCACACATTCACATAATGAAAATTTCACCAAAAATACATGTTTTGAGGTTTCCTGAACAAATTTTTCTTTTAGAAGCTGTGTGTACGAAAACGTTAAATAGAAACTTGCTATTTCAGCTGATCTACCAAAATTGATATTCCAAAAGTAGTTGTTTCCTCAAAAAGAAATCTAAAGATTTTTATTAAAATATCATATGTTTAATTTATTTTCATTCAAATTAAAACTATATTTTCGATTTTATGGTAAAAGCCTCTAATGACTTTTGCTTGGTTATGTGGTAAACCATAAGGGATCTTCCTATTCAATAGATGTACGAGGTGTGTTCAAGTTATAACACCTCCTATTTTTCAGGATTGGAACTAGATAGGAACTTCTGCGTTTTGTTAAAATACACGTGGACTCTTTGTGAATGCCTGACAGAGGTGGCAGCACTGCACAGTGTATAGAACTGTAGTGGCAGTGCCGAGAGTTAGAACTGTTTCTAAAACTTAAAATGGTGACGTTTTCATTGCAAGTACAGCGTGTAATCATTCGTTTTCTTCATGTTCGTATTGTGACAACTATTGAAATTCATCGCCAGTTGAGTGAGGCATGTGGTGATGGTACCATGGATGTGTCTAATGTGCGTTCCTGGGTGCGACAGTTCAATGAAGGCAGAACATCGTGTGACAGCAAACCAAGACAGTTACAGACATCGCCTCCAAAATGGGTATTTCCCTGGGATCTATACACACAATCCTGAATGAAGATCTAAAAATGCGAAAGGTGTCTTCCAGGTGGGTGCCACGAAAGCTGACGGATGATCACAAGGCTGTGAGCGTGGCAAATTGTCAGGCGATGTTGACGCGTGATGACGCCATAAATTGAACCTTTTTTGCAATCAATTGTGACAATGGATGAGACGTGGATGCCGTTTTTCAATCCTGAAACGAAGCGCCAGTCAGCTGAGTGGAAGCACACAGACTCACCGCCACCAAAAGTATTTCGGGCGAGCGCCAGTGCTGACGAAATGATGGTGGCCATCTGCTGGGACAGCAGTCGTGTAATCCTTACTCATTACATTCCAAATGGTACTACGATGACACTTGCATCCTAAAAATGTTTTGAAGAATAAACTCCTCTCAGCATTGCGTGAAAAACGGGCGGAAAAGGTTGGAAGTCTGCTCTTTCATCAGGACAACGCACCAGCGCATCAGGAGTTTCTTCGTGACAACTACTTTGAAGTGATTGCTCAGGCTCCCTACTCACCTGACCTGGCTCCTGGCGACTTTAAGCTGTTTCCCACGATGAAAGACACTCTCCATGGTCGCAGATTCACTAGTCGTGCCACTAATCCTCAGCGATTTTCCAGTGGTCAAAACACACTCCCAAAGAAGCGTTCGCAGCGGCCATGGAATCATAACGTTGACGTTGTGAAACATGTGTACGGCTAGAGGGCGATTACGTTGAGACATGACACTAGTTTCTGATTTTGCTTGTGATTACTTTGTGTAAAAATAAGAGGAGATATAACTTGAACGCACCTCGTAGATGTCCATCTTATACCAAATACAAAAGTTTGCAGAGTGAATCATTTCTGAGATATTTTTGTTAATTATTTAAATTTTCAAATATGTATACTTTATTGAACAGGAATACGATATTCCTTCTTTTATCTCTTGGCAATCCAAATACAACAGAATTCCAAAGCCTTCTCATAGCAGCTAACTCTTGAAACATCTGAATATCACTTACAGCCCACTGTATTCTCTTGTAACTACAGTAAGATACAGTTTATCTTGAGGTGAATAGAGCAATAAGTTTTTGAACAAGAGTACAGAAAGTCATATAAGTGTGACAGTATTAATCTGGAAAATGACTTACCCGTAACTCGTAGTACGTCTGCACCCACGACCACTTCATGGCGGTCTGCGGAAAAGAGTACAGTACCCCGAGTATCAGTAACTCGAAAACCTCTAGCCAGGCACTCCAGTTTATCGTTACCTGCAACACATCAGCGAACATGGTCACAGTTCATGACATACTCTATTAACTGATATTTTATCTTTATTTGCTTTCAGTATGTTAGCAATACTTGCGTATATATAGTGTGATCCATATAAAGCCGAACCATTAATAGGACACACGTGCAACTTTGGGAGAGTATAATACACAATTGGGAGATTACAGAGAAAATGTTGGAAGTGTTCTCCACCAGCATTTATTGATCATTTGTCCCATTTTCTTTGATACGTCTGTAGACACTGAAGTTTGTATGGGTATTTTCAAGACATTTGTGGAGCAGCTGGATGATATCGAATTGAGAAAAGGTTATTTACAGTAATATGAGGCAACGTATCATTCATCTAATGATACCATGGAACTTGTAACCAGTTTATTTGATAATGGAATAATCTCAAAAGATCTGTGGCCTTCCAGATCTCCTGACCTAACCTCATTGGATTATTTCTTGTGGGGGTATCTAAAAATTGTAGTGTACAAGAACAGGCCACGGAAAATTTATTTATGTTCTCAAGGAATCCATTCGAACTGAAATAAGTAACATTGGCGAGGATACTCTCCGTAAAACTTCAGAGAATATGGTGAGACGAGTACAAACCTGTATAGATGCTGGTGGAGGACACTTCCAACATTTTCTCTGAGATGTAAATAGTGTAATGTAATCTCCCAATTGTGTATTATATTCTCCCAAAGTTGCACGTGTGTCCTATTATTAGTTATGGCCTACTAAAATGGTTCAGGTCTATGTGGATCACACTATACTTCTCACAATGGCAATTTTAGCCGTTTAACATTGTCGTTACGTTCTTAACCCACATTCTAAAGTGTCATTTACCTTCTTTGTACTTTCCTAGCCAAACCTTGCCTTTAAAAGTACACATTTGATTACATCCAAAACCCAAATGACTGCCACTGTGCCACACGCCACCTGTTTGTTTACTTGCCAGATAGAAGGGAAAGGAGAAGCGGTGATTGTAGGGATAAAACATTTCACATTTCATGTGCTCATCTTGCCGGCTCTGCACTACATAATACAGTGATACAGCGGGTGGGTCCAAGGTTATCAGCTGGGAACTTCGGGCAATGGGGCCGTAAACAGATTACATCTTCAACTGGACAAATATACAAGGTGCAATCAAGTTATAACCCCTATTTTTTCAGGACTGGGAGCAGATAGGAAATTGAGGTTTTTCTTAAAGTACACGTGGAAACTTTGTGAATGCGTGACAGAGATGGCAGAACTGTACAGTGCGTAGAACTGTAGTGGCAGCGACGAGAGTTAGGATTGTTTTTGATACTAAAAATGGCGACGTTATCATTGCAAGAACAGCGTGTAATCATTCGTTTTATCCATTTTCGTGGTGTGACACCTATTGGAATTCATCGTCAGTTGAGCGAGGCATGTGGTGATGGTACCATGGATGTGTCTAATGTGCGTCCCTGGGTGCCACAGTTCAATGAACACAGAACATCGTGTGACAACAAACCAAGACAGTTGCAGACATCTCCTCCAAAATTGACATTTCCGTGGGATCTATGCACACAATCGTGCATGGAGATCTGAAAATGCTGAATCGGCGCTCCTCCTAAACAACGTTCTCCTTTCGCTGGATCATGTCATCAGACCCGGTGGTGAGAGGCTCTGACTGTCTTGGTTTGTTGTCACACGATGTTCTATCTTCATTGAACTATCGCACCCAGGAACGCACATTAGACACATCCATGGTACCATCACGATATGCCTCACTCAACTGGCGATGAATTTCAATAGTTGTCACACCACGAACATGAAGAAAACGAATGATTACACGCTGTTCTTGCATTGAAAACATCGCCATCTTAAGTATAAAAAATCCTAACTCACGTCGCTGCCACTAGAGTTCTATGCACTATACAGTGCTGACATCTCTGCCACGCATTCAAAAAGAGTCCACATGTATTTTAAAAATAACCAGAAGTTTGTATCGGGTCCCAGTTCTGAGAAAATAGGACTTGAACGCACCTCGTATTAATTAAGGATTTCAAAGTAAACAAGGAAGAACTACAATATGTCAGCAAGTACACCTATGTTGTCTACAAACTTATGCAGTGCTGCAAAAAATTACAGACTCCCAGAGTGTGACGCGGAAGGAAGAAGGGGCTGGTTCGAACCTGTTTCATTCACACCCCAATCACAAAGAAACTGACAGTGAAAACTAATCGAAATGGCGTACCTAGAAACAATCTGTTGACAACGCGGCCATCCTCGTCCCTGGCGTTGACGCTGAAGTTCCTCGAAGACTCCACAGTGATGTGTTGGTTTTTCCTGGATCGGATGGTGGAAGCGATCAGAGCATCCAGAACCATCGCTTGACCACTAAGTTGAATACCGCCCGTAACTATCCGCAACTGACCCATTCCTTCCTGAAAAACAAAACACAGTGCCTCCTAATGCTTACTACTAGTTTAATTTTAGCATACGTATTTATCAGTGGACTTATAAATGTCTGTGACAGTAACTGAACAATAACTTACACGGTGTTCATTTTTATCTGTAATTTTACCGCACAAAATTCGACGTCATCAATAGCATCGCTGATGGAGCGAGTTTATATACGATTCCCCTAGCGGCTTGCGATCGTTCTTGATCTGCTGACAGCAGCTTTGAGGCCTCACTCTATCGGCCGGTAAATATACTATTTGAGAGGTGGGTCCTACCCGTTTAATATAAAGGTGCGTAATTTCACCTGGTACGTAGATACGATAACTGTTTTTACAAAACTATATACTGTAACGCAATGCACTGCAAAGCTAATTATGCGGTCATAAAAGTAGACCATGAAGAACATACGAAATGATAAGTCAATGAACACTTATATCACAATGAACATCTGTTTTTCTGTTATAGTAGACATATGTATATTGTAAACCTGTCACAAAAAATAGAATTATTTCATTTGATTTCAATTCTTTTCTATCACTCACAGTTTCCTCACAATGTAACTTCATTACAAACCAGAAATTATCAGAACATATTGTAGGAATGAAAAATAAATTAGTGTTAACAATATGTACAAAGCTTTTATCCAAGTCTAAACAAGAAAAATATCTTTAGTTCATAGTAATATGTATCCATTTTCTTATATATCCTTTCTCTCTTCCCCTTAAACACTGTCTGTATTGTGAGAAGGTATGCTTGAGGCCTTTCTGTCATAACATTATTTATTGCTTCTAGATTGGGACCTGTCACTTTATAGCGTCCAGTGTCTCTCTTTTTGCGAGTAACTGATCCTGTATCTTGGAAATGTTTGATGCACCTATTGGTTTTTAAAGACATAAGGATACCAACATTAATAGACATTCTAATTAAGCGTGAGAATGACAAAAATAATTATATCATATACTGATAAAACGTAAGACGTTTATGTTGCTAACAAAAGCATGTTAATTTGACGGTACCTGGACTCCATTGACAACATTACGCTCCGAGGGACTTGTCTGAATGCTGGATAGAGTTGCATAAACTCGTCTATTCAGTGGTTTAAACTATATTTATATATTGCACCAATTTTAATGCCGGTACAAAGTAGCATTCAACCATGAAGACCTGGTGCTCTGTGTTCATATCCAGAGGAAGCTGGTTGTATTAGTTACTAGCCCAACCACACTGAGAGCGCTGTAATTTGCTTACTGTTTCGTACAAATTACCACTTCTTCTCCGTAGAGGGCACTATGATTTCACCAGTCAACTATGACGTCATTTTTGCTCAATCGAAGGGCGGGAAATAACGACTAAAAATGAACACCGTGTGTAAAGGAAAATTCGATAAAGTATCAAAGTTTGTGTTTCAGATCAGCATCTTCCCTTATAGTGAATAGTTTCTTACATCAATGAATAAAGGTTTAATTGATTCACAGCTTGTGTTCTTTTCCGATTAGTAGTGGTTCTACCTCAGTCATCTGTCAACAATCAGAACAGTCGGTACTGGGCCTCTGAAAATCCACATAGCGTTCAAGAATTCGCTCATTTTGATCGGAAATTTGGAGTTTGGTTAGCGCTAGACGGATAATCAGTGAAATATTTTACGAGCAGAGAGGTACCAAAATTATATTTTGGCTCTATTGCGTCATGTACTGAAAAAAGAAGGGAAATCATATGTGTGGTTTCAACAGGATTCTGCTATTACCCTTACAACAGAGGAGTTCATGAATGTAATCTGTGATTGAACTGCTTGAAGATAGAGTAATTAGTGCTCGGTCCTCCGGTCTAACAGTGTGTGGGGTAACATGAAAGACGAAGTTTACGAAACAAATCCTAATACACTGGAAGAACAAACAAAATATAAGAAATTAAATGGGAAACGTTACTGTGGTCCAACAATAGTCAGAATGTGCCTTCCCGATATAATGCTTGTTTCCAGCAATTTCTAGAAGGCAAGCTTTACGCGCGGAGTTTATTAAGAGCATAGCCGGCTATGGCACACCAAATCGCGCACAAGCAAAATGACTTGCACCCGTTAGGTTTTAAGTGAAGAACATTCTAGATGCATTCTTACAATCATAAGTGAATAGTGAAACGTGACCATAGAAACATTACAATCAAATATAAATAGTTTAGGATTGTATTATAATAATCACGTTTTATGAAAAAGTCCTTCATGAAATACTCTCAGTAAGTGGCTCCTTTGATTTTCAGATGTTAGAGAGTTTATCGATAATTTGCCGTACCTGGCAGATAATTATATGGCTACATTAAGAGGAATTGGACCTTTAAGCATCCCTTCCAGAACACGTTTAATCTACTAAATGTTGATCTGACACATACAGTAAAAGGTTTATAACAGTGACGACCAATTACAGAGCCCCTTGCGCCTCCCCTTTAACATTTCGACAAACAATAGTAAGGTGACTGATCTCATTTAATGTTTTTTTCCACCCTCCCCAACCCCCCACAAAGTTCAGGAAATGCCATTTTCCTCTTTCCCCAAACAGTAAAACCAGACACGCCTCGTCATTACACCAAGTGACCCCTTCCCCTGGTAAATGGTCTCTTGGGACCAATGGAAGTCTTAAAGCCGATAAAACATTTGCGGGGCAGAATAAACACGCTGTTTTAATGAGTTAGCCATTTCGGACGAGCCCAAAGAACAAATTAGGCCTGAAGTCGTTAGTAAACCTCGGGAATCATATGAATCTTCATTCCCAGCCTTGAAGATATTAGCAATTCCTCGTGACCATCTCCCCTGATACTTTCAGTAGCGGGAATGCTCCGAAAGTTCTTTGTTCGATTCTTGTGGCTGACCTCGCTCACTCATTTGGGATTTTCTAGGGTTCCCTCGGAAAGAATACTAGGTAGGATAATTAATGTTTTAAAATACAGAACTTTGTTATTACGTTGAATCTTTTCCCAAAATTTTCAAACAAATCTCTGCACTTCAAAATCGTTCAGCACGCAACATATTTTTTTAAAAATGCTCATTTTATAAAAAATGACTAATTATTTTATAATTACCTCATGTTTAATATATTTTAACGACAAACGAAATGTATGAGGGCTGTTCAATAAAGAATGATTATAATTTTTTACGGCCATATTTTTTGCACTAAAATTCAATCTTATTATATTCTGTTAGCTTAATGTGAAACAAACACGCCATAGTAGTTTCATTGTTGGTACTCCTGGTTCCCGCCTATGAGAACTAGGCAAGTTCAGGCATGTTCAGTATCGCCTACAGCTGCAATGGAGGTAAACAGGCGAGGAACAATATGCGGCTTTGAAATTCTCAACAAATCTTCAGTTGAGGCCTATACAATGTTACAGGAGAGTCTGTTCTTTCATACAGCACAGCTCGAAGGTGGTTTAAAATGTTTAAGGAGAGACAATTTCAAAGGAAGGTGGATCCGTTGCTCCAGTTAATACTCTTACGGAAGAAAACATCAACACTGCTGCTGCATTGAGAGAGAGGATCGACGAATTACCTTAAGATCACTTTCTGAAATACTGAACATTTCATTGAGAGCCACCCACACGTTGGTGACAGAAACATTACATATGAGTCGTGTTTGTGCGCGATGGATGTGCTTTTAAGATTAAAATTGTTCTAAGGACCTCTCCTTTGCTAATGAGTCTAAGGCCACCCGTCTTTCTTAGCTTCTAATCCAATGTTGGTACTTGATTTATACTTTTCTGATATTTGCTACTTTACAATCCAGAGTCCGTGTATACATTTCTCACATACCAAGAAACCCAAGCTAGCCTGTCATACATAATCTGAAAACCTTGGATACTTCCACTAACGTAACCGTCCAAACTATTTCTACAAATTTGCCTGAAAACCAACCGTCACTGATTACCATACCTAATGTCATATTATTCCAAGCCAGAATATACTCATTATTTACGGCCAAGCCTAGAATTTTACAAACCTAATTTTATTATAAATATTAATTTGTTTAACTGACCCATCTTTCTGTATCACTGGTTAAGGCCCTTTCCGGGGGGTTTCTCCTTATCGTGTAAATATGAATGTCGGTAACTCTAAGCTCTATAGAACCTGGGTTCATTTGAGCTTCATTTCATTCATCGTACGATATTGATTAACTTTGGAGGACGTTAATTAGGCAAAAGCAACTTATGTGGAATGCGGTGGTAGGTGTTTTGAATTGAATAGTGAGTACAGATTTGGAGACCCCTGTCCAAGAAGTAGAACGACTGCAGTGGTGTTGGGATCGCAGGGCAGAGTGGTCCATAAAACCGAACTACTGCTTTTTGTTACGGTTCCTTCTTCCATGTATGTGTTGCTTTCTGGCTCTCGCATTTGTTTTATTTACGACATCCCCAAACTGTGTTACCGAGCGCCGCGCATTAAAAACCGAGTAGAGAAGCCAGCCAGCCAGCCTACATTAAAAGCATCGGAAAGGGGACCTCTTTACTGTTATTTCCGCTGTAGTGTCAGGAGGTAAGGGTGTGCCAAGTGTCTCCTTTATCCAACATGTCATTCATCATTCGAAAAGCCATTCCAGACAATGGACTAAAGATCACAGTTTACATTTGGTGTAAAGGGACGGTTATTTATAAACCTCAGGGGGCCCTTCTGGAGATGGTGCCTCCCTGATAATGAAGTGCCCTCACCTGGGTCTTCGATTCATTTGCTGTAACCTGCTTCAGTAGAGAGCTATGACATCATCGTTAGTGTAACAATGGAAAACACCTGTTAAGTTGGCTGAAGCGATGTGTCCAATTGTTTGAGGATGTAGAATCAATCTTTACCGGAATCTTAGCATACTTACAGACACACACACATACACACATTTATTGAAACATTATACTGGTAAATTTTGAGTATCATTTTAAGTCGTTGGAGAAGGAGACTGCTTCTTTTCACAGATGTTTATAACTGCAATTCAATGTTTACATGATTTTTTTCAAAGTAGCCCCCTCCTACTTCAGTGCACTTTGTATAGCATCTCTGCCAGTCCTTGAACACGTGCTGCAGACCATTCTTTGTCAGGTCCTTGAGTATCGCCTCACTTTTCTTGAGGACTACTTCAGAGTTCTCAAATCGAGTACCCCTAAACTTCGAATACACTGGGCAACAAAAAATAATTTTTGAATGTTTCAAGTTTTGGGTTGAGATAAATAAAATTTTTTATTAGCTCCAGTTTCTTTGATACACACAAAGTGGAAGCATTTGACGCAGCCCCTGTCACCTAAGAACACTGAGACGACATAACCTGATAACAGAAAGGCATTGACACAAGCGAATAAATATAAACAAATGACGTATACCAGAATAGACATGTGCCATAATGCTAGCATATACTCCGGAGACCGCCACATTGACAAGGCCACTCTACGAAGGTCGGTAAACTCCCTTTGTAGCCCCTGTGAACAAACAACCCTATTCTATGTCTGTTTTGCCCTGAAGGAAAATTTGGCACCTTCCAGTCGGAAACCAACCCATTGTTAAAATCCCATGCGTGCTTCTGACAACAGACTATAAGATTTCGACCGACTCTCAGAGCACATGACTTAGCATAAATTTTTGCACGCGGACCATTAGAGAAAGCGTCTCTGATGTTAGGTCCGAAACTGGAAATTATGAACACTGATCTGAAGTGGGGATACTTAAAAGCCAATAGAAAATTGATATTTATTCATGTGATTTTGCAAACAGAGAGAAATACATAGAGTGAAGTGGTGGCGGAAACTAGCTTTTGCTAGTAAGAACACTTCGGTCCTGAGTTCTACGTGAGATGGACGCGTATTCGGCGCCGCCTAAGAAGTATACTTCGACGCCATGCACAGAGACAAAGTGCAATATTTAACATTCTCTCCAGTGAGAGTTAGCACAACGAGTAATGTATAGGGAGGACGATAAATATATCCAATTCCACTACGCAGTGCTTCACATCGCAATATTGACAGTGACGCTTAACTCAGCAACCACACCAACGACTTTACTGTGGCGAGCGTAGGAGCCTAAGGACTACAACAAACTTCTGTCTACCAGATCCGAGGTGTCATCCTTAATCCACAACCAGTCAGGACGCACTCACTCCTGAAGTACAGATGAGAGTTCTCAGGTGGGAGCTACAAGTCACCTGGAACCGATTACAATCTCCCTTTCCTTAACCTCCTCACGCCACCGATTCTTAATTGTGAGGCGTTGAGCACAAGGGAGAGCTCGGCGTGGTCCGCTACGGCCCGGACGGCCTCATAATACATACTAACGGATTAAGAGAAAAGGATACATTTTAATGACATACATGCTAATAACAATGAAAGTGCATTTGATTTTTTAAGTAGTAATTATATGCCAAGACTTCTAAATTGCTGGAAAAATATTTCACAGACAGTCGTGTCTGAAGAGAATCATGTGTTGGCCTATTGACTTCGTCGTCTTTTAGCTTGTCTCTTGTGATGGAGTTCCGCAGAATCCCTATACAAAGGCTAACAGTAGTCCGCAAGCATTACTTCATTCCAACGGCCGTGATATCTTTGTTCCGTAACAGAAATGTCCTGATGGAATCTCTCCCCATGTTCATCACTATTAGCTCCACATGTAGGAGGGAAAAAGTCTAAGTGGGAGTGTAGAAAATAGATCTTAAGCGACATGTTGCATCCAAAGTTACAGTATTTTTGCAGGGGCACTGTCACCAAATGCTTGTAGTTGTCATCTCTTTTGTTGCCTAAAATTCCATGAACAACATCCTTGAAGTCTTCCCAAGCTTCCTTTTCTTTCCCCTACAAAATTTGATCAAATGCAGGATCCTTTACAAGTTCTCTTATTTGTTTTCCGACAAAAATGCCTTCCTTAACTTTTGCATCACCTAATTTCCAAACTTTCTCTCTGATTGTGTTTTGTCATTTCACAGGTGTGCCAACTCCCAAAAAATTTCCCCCAAATTAACTCAAAAGGGCTAATCTATCGTTTTTACGGTTTTTTAATTCAGCGGATGGAAATACATAGAAATTCACTATTTTTAAGCGCGAAATATTTTCATTGTTGCTCAGTGTTACCACAGGTGATGAGTCATGGCTGCATCATTATGATCCTGAAGAAAAACAAACCAGCACAGTGTGGAAATCGCCAGGTTCTCCAACAACAAAAAAGACAAAAGTTGTTCCACCTGCAGGTAAAGTGATGGTGATCACATTTTTTGACTGTAATGGAATGATTTACCAGCATGCAGTTCCCTCTCACACTACTATTAAAGTCTGTCTACTCAACGCAAGTGCACGGCGGCCGCTTACTTTAAGGAACCCTCATAATCGTTTTACAACATGGACCCTCCTCCTGACGGTCCTTTCTACAAGGTTGCAACATTTTAACATCACCGTCTTGCACCTAATGAAACAGAACAACACGAAGTTGGAACTTTGGCAACTGAGACTCCACGCGGAGTAGACATGCAACTGTCATTTACAGAAATCGGTGTTGCTATTGGTCCCCAACGTCAGTGTTCCATTTCTGAAGTTTGGAGATAGATTTATGACAGCCATTAGTGGGCGGAAAGGTCAGGTCATTTGAGGTCCCTTTGACTGGGAACTGCACACGCGTTAAAAAAACAGACTTTACAGCACCATACTACACGTCAGTATTAGTTACACCGAGGGAGCACATTGCAAAGAAACGATCAGAGCTTTCTCAGAGTGGGTGGCGACTTCATCATGACAATGCACGGCCTCACGTTACAAATCAAGTCATACAGTTTCTGGCTCGATTCAACATTACCTGTGTACCACATCCACCTTATAGCCCCGATTTTGCACTCTCTGACTTCTTTCTATTCCCATGAGTAAAGGCAAAGTTTAGGGATATTCGATTTGAGAACTCTGAAGCAGTGCTCAAAAAAAGTGAGGCGATTCTCAAGGACCTGACAAAGAAAGGTCT
The DNA here is from genome assembly GCA_030765055.1 of Mantis religiosa. Classification (NCBI taxonomy): domain Eukaryota; kingdom Metazoa; phylum Arthropoda; class Insecta; order Mantodea; family Mantidae; genus Mantis; species Mantis religiosa. The sequence continues at coordinate 97,058,198 of CM060958.1, forward strand.
GCAGTACATGTTCAAGAAATGGCAGAGATGCTATAAAAGGTGAACTGAAGTAGGAGGGGACTACTTTGTAAAAGATAATGTAAATATTGAATTGTAGTAATAAACAAAAAAATCAGTCTTAGTACTTGTTGATCAGCTATTGAGCTATGAACTGCCGATTGTCGATTACAGTTAAACGTTTCCGCGAGACAGTAGAACACATTGCCTTTCTACCTACAAGAAAAGTGGGATGAAACAATTTCTTGTAAAAACAATTTATAAAAATAATATAAAATAAACAAGAAAGGATAGAACAAAATCAGGTGAATGTAATACGCTAGATGCTTTGAAAGGAAACTATCGAAAAATGGAAATATGTTATGGAAATGCAGCAAGATTTAAAAAGTTTTTAAAAAAGAGTTTAATAGTTATTTATGGTACAGTGCGAGCCATATAAACCGGAACCATTTCAATATGCCATAACATTTGAACCAATAATAGGACACACGTGCAACTTTGGGAGAATATAATACACAATTGGGAGATTACATTACACTATTTACATCTGAGATAAAATGTTGGAAGTGTCCTCCACCAGCATCTATACATGCTTGTACTCGTCTCACCATATTCCCTGAAATTTTACGGAGAGCATCCCCGCCAATGTTACTTATTTTGGTGCAAATGGATTCCTAGAGAACATCAATTGTCCGTGGCCTATTCTTGTACACTCTATTCTTAGATAGCCGCACAAGAAAAAATCCGGTGTGGTTATGTCAGGGGATGTGGGGGCCAGAGACCTTTTGAGGTTATTCGATTATCAAATAAACTGGTTACAAGTTCCATGCTGTCATTAGACGTATGGCACGTTGCTCCATCTTGCTGGAAATAACCGTCTCTCAATTCGATATAATCTCCGTAAAACTTCAGAGAATATGGTGAGACGAGTACAAACATGTATAGATGCTGGTGGAAGACACTTCCTACATTTTCTCTGAGATGTAAATAGTGTTATGTAATCTCCCAATTGTGTATTATATTCTCCCAAAGTTGCACATGTGTCACAGTATTGGTTCAAAAGTTATGACCTATTGAAATGGTTCAGATTTATATGGATCGCTCTGTATAATAAAATAGTAAAGTTATTTATGACTTTATTTTCTGAAATATAGGTCTATGTAGCGCAAGGTCGTATCTCAAACATCGTTGGCTAATACCTAATAAGAGACAATCGATGTTGGCTAGTCGTTTCTAGGGAAACGATGTAAATGTAGGCCTAGCGATTGTCTTTTATTTATACAGTGGTTAAAGTAAAAGTTTATGTATCCTTAATATTAAAGTGTTATTTTGGTAGGCTAATTTATGTTATTAAAGTACAACTTTGCAAGTAAGTTTTGGATAAAATAGTAAGTGCATTCTATTACTTAACAGGTTGATACTTATGTAAAAGTTTTGGACTAAATCTAGTTATTAGTTAACTGTAACGAAGCGCACCAGAACAAATAAAGAAATGAAATTCTTTTGATTGCAATTACGTAAACCAACAGCCGCGTCGTATAAACCCAATTATGACGAAACAAATAAATTGGATAAAAAACCGTTACGGGGGAACTGGCACTGAAAATTGAAAAAACCTGTAATCTAATATAGAAGACGTATTCCAACAAATGAAAGAATTAATCGTCTTCTGTAGTGATATAATTGTGTTATGGTAAACCAAGAGGTAGTTGCAATGTTTGCATAACGAGTTGTCCGAATAATACGAGAAACCAAGCGCTAAGAAATAATATTTTGAAAATGAAGAGTATGGAGCATTTTTCTTAGTTAAGCACATACAAGTTTGTAAAATATGTATCCCACACCCACACCCACACCCACACACCCCCCACACCCCCACACCCCCCACCCCTCCACCCACCCACCCACCCACCCACACACACTTTCAGAATGACAAATGCGTATGTGTTTAGAGAATCGTATTAGGAATCAGCGTTCTAAATCCGTAGATTGCTCGCCTCGGTAGCTTAGATAATTAGAAATAAACAAATAAGTACACACTTCTTACTGTAAATCGTTATTACTGTCTGTTTCTTCAATATGATATGCACAGTTCAGTATAACGTCTGTGTGATATCACGTAAAAAATTAACACAGGCTAATCTCTTAGTGCTATGTGAAAACTTGTCTTAAGCAAGGATGAAGACATCACTTTAATCTTCTAACTTTAAGGGTTTCACAATGCATAAATTACCTAGCCTCATTATAGTTTGACGTGTTTGATTTGATAGTATATTAGTAAATATGTAAAAGAACCATAAAACCGTTTTTGGAATAAAGGAAAAATAAACAAACAAACACGCTCCAAACCCTTCAGTAGAGGTAAGTAAATCGGTAAGGGCTCATGTTATGACGTAAAGGGCAAGGCAATACCACTCCCTGCTCTAGTGCGCCCTGATTCAAGCAACACGTGTTCAAATGTAAACAAGCCTTGGTACAACGCAGCACTTTGGAAAATGGGGTGTCGTAAAGATATAAGTATCACACTTTAAAATGTGTGCAGAGTTTATGTTGATATGATCTTGTTAGTTCTTCTCTGCATAGTCACCATCAAGATTTACACATTTTTCCCAGCGTTTCTTGACCTTCCGAATACTTTGATACTTTCAAAAGTCTGCAGAATTCGCTTTAAACCATTCTTCCACTTCAATAATGACGTCATTTGTATTGTCAAATCGGCGACCACGCAACACAAAGTCACTTGTTGTGAGATCGGGCGAATAAGGCGGATGCTGCAAGGTATCAAGGCCTCGAGATGAATGAGCTGGTGCATAGTCAGCCAGAAGACGAGCAACTTTGGAGAGCATACCACGTCGTTTCAAAATCAGAGCTGCTCGTAACTTGTCCAGAAGATAGCAGTGGTATCTGCCAATGATGGTTTGACCCTTTGCAAGATAATCTGTAAGTATGTCTCCACAATAGTCCCAGAAAAGTGAAAACATGGACTTCCCAACTGAATTTTGCACCTTTGCCTTTTTGGGAGGGGGGGATCATCATGTTTCCATTACATGCTCATGGTTTTTGTCTCTGGATCACACTGAGCGATCCGAATTCATACATGCTTACCAGACGATCAAAAACATCATTTTCATCCTGTCTCAACAGCATCAACATCTGTCTTGAAAGGTCACGCCGTGTTTGATTTTGGAAAGGAGTTAGCAAACGTGGAACCCACATGCAGACACCTTAGACATGTGCAGTTCGTCATGAATAACTTTCCACACACTACCATAAATAAGATGTGTCTCATTCATGATCATTTGGATGGTTGCTCGTCTGTCTTCCAGTATTAAACACTACACTTTTTTCACTGTGACAGCATCGTCTGTCATTGACGGTCTACCAGCTCTTGGCTCATCTGTCAGGGATATGTAACCAGTTTGAACATTCTTTTGCACCTCACAATAGTTTCATACGATGAGCAATCACTTCCATAAACAGCCGTCATCTCATCATGGATTTCCCGGGCAATTTTGCCCTTCAAATGCAGGAAACTGATCACACTACGAGCCTCAATTTTCTCCATCTTACACCTTAGTCATTTCTGGCATTCACTGTAAAAAAAAAAAAAAAAAAAAAAAAAAAAAAAAAAAAAAAAAAAAAAAAAAAAATTCCAAAATTATATCCGGAGGTATCAGTGATGAACTGACAATTTTTCATCACTCTCGCATAAAAACTACCGGGTGATAATTAACACTTTACGATACCCCATCGTACAGTCTGACAAATGTCTTTCCGTGGAATTCACCCTCACCGCATTCTCAACCTAACTAGGAGCGGTCTATCCTGAACTACCATTCTACACTTAGCTTCTAGTCCTCCGTTGGTGGACAAGTTAAGTGACTTTCGTTTAGTCACGTTCGACGAAGGCGCTCCTAACGTTATAATGTGTTACGATGATAAATGAAATGCACATCTTAAATTATTTTACAAATAGACGCACAAGTCTGAACATCTAGCTAGCCGCAGCGTAGAACTTCTTTCAGATGTAACATTGTGATGATTTATGATAGGGTAATAATGGATGAACTTTTGTAGGGACAGTCAAATGTTTACTGGTTTACAGGTTTACTGTACCTAAGCCCCACACATCAGAGATAGGGACACAATTAGACCAGATGTATGGATTGTTTTGCAGAGAAATACTAGGGCTGCCAAAATCGACACCAAGAGAGGTGGCATTACTACAGTTGGGTAATACAAAAAGGAAGGGAATAATAATAGGAAGAATACTGAAATTCTGGTGTAAGTGTATTAAAGAGCAGAAAGGAGAATTATTGAATCTGTGCATGAAACAACAGAAAAGCATTAAGAACACAAATAGTTGGTGGTCGGAATTGGATAGAATAGTTTCAAAGATATGCATGGGAGATTTATGGAGAGCAGAGGAGACAAATCATAGCGGTTTTTGGAAGGAAGTGAGAACTAGAGTGCAAGACATAGATAGACAGGAGATATGGGAAAGTATAGAAGAAAAGAAATCTTTGAAATTTTATAAACAATTAAAGACAGAATGGTAAGGGGAAAATATATAGATCAATGTGACAAAACTTGAAGAGAGACATAGCATGGATGAGAGTAGTAATATTATATCTAAAAGGTTTCAGAAGTAATGCGGTAAGTATATGTGAATTTTGTAGAGATGAAGAGAACACTGTTTATTACCTGATAAAATGTAAGGAGTTGACAAATTGCAGGAGCAAAATATGGGATAAGAAATGGGACAGTGTGAGCAAAGAGATATTGGCGTTACGCATGTTAACGGGGATGAGTGAAAAGAAAAATAGATGTATAGGAGAATTCTTATATATGTTAAGAGAAAAGTGGATTAGGATAAAAGAAGCGAAGGTGAGGAAGAAATGACAGCAAGTTGCTCAGGAAAACCAAAGGCTTATGGCCAGGGGACCTGAGTCAGCGAATAAATCTTAGGACAGCAATTTCATGTATTTGTACAGGATATGTAATAGTGCATGTTCGATGTTAAAGTCATTGTAGTGGAAATGTACAAATAAATAAATAAATATGAAACACCTAAGCCCCGAGTGGGGCAACGCCGGGAGGAAGGATGAGGCAAGAGGAGACAGAGCGGTCTTAAGGAGTCGGGACTGTGCAGGGAGCAAGTTCTCTATTCTTTATCAGTTACAATCTCCTAGTATCCCACCCATCGTGCTCCTAAAACGGCCCACCGGGCCGGCCCGGAGACCGGATACCATTCTACTGGAGGAGGAAGTGTTTACTCAGAGCATAATTATCATCCTGCCATGCATGTCCGAGACTCCCGCCGACACTTCTACCCTGAAAGAGACTATCAGATGAGAGATGATGTGAAATGATAATGGAGATGATATATAGGGACAATGTAATTAACCTACCCACCATTCGTCTGGTGACCCGGAAATCTCCATGTATCAAGTAGGTCGGCCACGGGAATCGTACCTGGACCTCTCGTACATGGGCCACAGACGAAATCGCCTGAGCCATCTCGCTCTATTCAAAGTGATATTGTGACCTTGTGGGTTCGTAGAATTAAAAGTCCAGTTTGCAAAAATTCCAAAATGCTCATTTCCGGAGAAAAACACTTTGGTCAACCCTTACAGTAGCAGAATTACGTAATATACACAAATACAATCGTCAATGTCGTCGACCACAAACAAGAGAGTTCACTTTCAAAACACAGCAGCACGCGTACGATTCTCAAGTTCCGATTACGACTGACTCAATTTTTTTTAGAGTGGAGGAAAAATGCATGTTACGCGCTAACCCTGGGATTGGGGTGTGGGACTGCGCTCTCAGACTGAACTGTCTGCCCTACACACTAAAAAAAAACCTCTACCACTAAGTGTTTATGAGTGATATTGTGACAGTACCGCTAATGCAGCTGCGATTTCATGGGAGCGGGTATACTAGACAGGCAGAAGTCTGAACCAAGGCAAAATGGGCGGCAGGATGTAAGCATGGACAAGTCCCTACTTACGCCCTTGTGGATAAAATGTGAATGATATGTGTATGACTGGGTGTGATTGCTTTAGGAAGTGGTGGGTGAATGCTTTTGGTAGTAACTGATGTATTACTGTGGAACAGGAAATGGATGTTGCCTCGTGGTGGACCGCTTCACCTGTTTGTGACGATCCCTGCTGCTTAATTCGGGCGGCCATGTAGATGACGCCGCTGCGGATGGTCCTTCGATCATCGTCTGGAGGGCTGCCACCTCCTCCTTGATGAATCTCCGGAGACTTAGCGTCTGGTCGTTTACAGCCATCTCCAGTTGTGTTGAGAAAGATGAGTTTCTATGGACGACCGATGGTTTATTTCTCCATGTTCTTTGTGCATGAACTGCTGCAGTGATTCTTGCATCGTTGCAAGCTGTGCAGTTGAAGTTGTTAGTAAAAGTAGCTCCTCCAGCTGCGCTACTTTTTCTGTTAGAAGTAGAAGCTCGGCCTGCGTTATCTTCCAGCTTTGACAATTTCTGCCAAGGCCAGTGAGGTGGAGTGCTGGTCGTCGGCGCAAGCCGGCTGGACGCACGTTGAGTATGCAGGCGGTTCAGATGCTGAAGGCGGAAGTAACCCTGCATGATCCCGCGGCCAGCGAGTCAGCCACATCCTTACTGGGTTGCTTCCCTCTCGTAGGCGGCGGAAATGCTTCTGCTAGGGTGCTGTTGGCATATACTCTGTCCGGTGAAGTGATCTGCTCCCCAGCAGGTGGCGCAGAAGCAATGGCGTCGTTCCAGATAGTATTGCCGGCACAGTTAAGTTTGGTGCACCACAATAGTGACACCGTGAGGGTGCATTGCATCCTTCAGCAGTGTAACCAATGGAACAGCAGTGTCGGCAATTTGGTGTCCAGAATATTGGCGATCCACGGCTTCATTCATAGCCCCACTCAGTGTCCTAGAAATTTGTGGAATGTTTTCTAACAAACAAGACGGCATTAGAAAAACGAAACTTCCAGTTATCTATATTTACACACACACACACACACACACACACACACACACACACACACACACACACACACACACACACACACACACACAAAAGGATACTGACAGGCTATGTTTAGCCCGAAGAGTTTTACTGAGTGCCCACCGAGTGGGTTTTAGCGCACGAAGGCTTTTCTTTTATTAGGATAGTTAAGGATGGATCTTAATTGTATTATAATGGTGGTAAGACTTGAGATAGTATACTACTCCTCTAAGGAAGACAGGATGCTATGCCTGATGCACCCTGGCGATGAAGCAGATTAAATTTGATTTGTTTTGTGTAACTTTGAGGCCAAACAACTCTTGGTTAGAAAAGGAGCTCAGCATTTGCTGCTGTTAGATATGCTCCGTAATTACCTCCAATGCACACAAGGCATGCGGGGAACCGGAAAAGTCGAAGCCGACGTTTTGTTGCATCATAATCACCAAGAGACCTAACCAGGGCACTTCTATATGATGGTAAATTGGCGTATAATTTTATAGCCCGGCGCCTAATTTTATCCTCCACGTATACAAGCGATCAGGCTTCATGAAGGACCCTTACTGGAAAGAATCGGCCTACTGAATAGATGGACGTAAGTCCTCTATTCTCAGCGCGTTGAAGATATGCCAGCCAGGAATCTGCGGCCATGCCCCAGTCCTCGCTGGCATAAAGCATCAAAGGGTCTATGAGTGTTCCAAAGAGATATAACTTAACGCGGACTGGCATCGATCGAGATCCCAGCATAGGGTACAAGGAAGCAATAGCTCCCTGAGCCCTTGCCGACAGTTCCCTGATGTGTCGGCGAAAAGTCAAACCTCTTTCTAACTCAACTCCCAGGTATCTGACAGAGGGTATCCATTCTATCCTTTGATCTCTGAAATTGAAACTTGGGACAGTCTGCGGGGGTGTGGCGCTTAGTGAATAGTATGGCGTGACTTTTATCCGAAAAACGACAGCACCACTCTTGTGTGAGACGGAGGTGTCTTTGTGATGTGTTGAAAGGTCTGAGTATGTGCCTGTCTTTGCAGAATAGCAGCACGTCGTCAGCATATTGTGTCATTTCGACGCGAGGCTCGGTTGGAAAGCCTGCCATGTGTACACTGAACTGTGTGGGAGATAGTACAGAGCCTTCCGGAACTCCGCCTCTCACAGGTCTAAGAGAAGATGTTTTTTCCACGAATGTGACTTTGAAGGTGCGGTGCTGGAGGAAACTGTGTAATATGTTGATTAGTTGAGTTGTTAGGCCCAGGTGTATGTGTTTATGAAGGAGTCCGGCGTGCCAGGTGGTAGAGAAGGCCTTCTCGACATCCAATCTATCTTTATCTGTTTCGGCAAGCTTCTTATCTCCACGCCGAACTATCAATCCCTTTGCGTGCGCCGGCCGCGCCAGTCGCAACAATGGGTTCACGACAATATAATACCGCATCTAAAGGCTGTGTAACAAACAGGATGACATTACACTACAAGGGAATATGTAATATATCACGTTTAAAGATGTGTTATCTCGATTGAGATGAAGTAGGTAGATCAACAATCCTTTCTGAAGCAGTCTATTGAACAACAGGTAGAGAGGTTCACTTTTTGTGGGTAGCGAATTAAACTGAGCCGTCACGCTGGAATGTGTGACGGTCATTCGGATGAAGCCGGCTCGAGTCGACTCAATCCGAACTAACCCCACACACTCATTCGTTATTTCAATCTTATGTTGTCTATACTGCTATACATCATATGTATTCTGTCACACTCAACAGCTTATCAACAACACGCTGGTGTGTTTTAACATATTTCAAATACTATTAAAAATTCAGAAACCCTACAGGAGTTTCATTAAGAAAAAATATCTGTCTTAGGGCCGTTCTTACAAACGTCTGTCAAGTGACCGTAACCGATCCGGTCAGATAACCTTCTGTCATTTAACAAGTCGACAACATGTCAAATTCCACTTTAAACAACAATGATAGTCAAAAGAAACATATAATGTCACCCAAGTTCCGTATCTGAATAATTAAAACCATAATAACGAAGAATAAAACGAGTGTGCTAATTGAAAACAAAAGTGTTAGGAATTCGTAAAAGAGAGGTTTCATTTAAGAACTGTTATTTATATTGACAATTTCTCTTTATTTTGAGTAGTAAAACGTATAACATCAATAAATTAATTGTAATAAAACGTAAATAATAAGATTATCAAGTATTCAAATGACGTTTTCCGCTTATTTTCATTTAGAACTTATAGGTTATGTTTTTTCACAAAGTGCAACACCGACCGAGGGTCAAGAAAATGTATTAATATCAATATCAATTGTGACAAAACATTTGAAATGAATATGACATGTAATAAAGTATGTATGAAAATATGTACGAAGGTGTAATAAAATATGGAGTAATGTGTGTATATACGGATATGTAATAACATATTTAAAATGTATACGTAACCAAACATTTCCGAATATTTAAAAATATGCAAATAAACAAATGAATATCATATAATTTATGTTACAAGATATGAATGAACTTGTGTTTTTATGAAAAATAATAAAAGCAATGAAGCAGCAAGAAACAAAATATGAAAAAAATGATTGTGAAATAACATATATCTTAATATAAAAATAAAATACGTGTAAAACAGTATATTATGTGATTTGATTTTACTTCCTTTATACATCCTTTATGTATAACTCTCTTCGCACGGTCGCAAGTCCGTGGTCATTCAGTTGTTTCAGAGTATTTTCATTTGCGAGTACACTCAGCTAAGGCATGAAATGTTTAGCTCGCAACTGGCCTCTTTGTGCAACAATGAGTGTCAAAGTTACATTTTTAAATAATTTTTAAGAATAATTTATAATGAATAGTTTTTAAGTTTTCAGTTTAGTTGTTGGTCTTAAGCACACACATTTTTTTTTTTTTTTTTTTTTTTTACTTATAAAATGCCAGTTCTGGGTGCAAAATATTAGATAACTTAAAATGGTAGAGTCAGACTGAAACGTTCAATGCCCCAGCCGGGATTTGAACCACGGATCTTCTGGTCTCCGTCCAGCCGCTCTAAACCATTGAGCTATTATGGCCAACGTGCCCACATGACATTAAATTCTCCAACTAACTCGTGTTTTTCCCGGTAAACTACTAGGAGTTCACATAAACACATGAGACAACTACCTTAATGGCAACTTACTATGCTGTAAGTACTTTAAGGCCCGGGCTATATGTGCTTTTCACGGCTAGTGTGAAAGAACAATTAATTTCCATTAATTGTACCTAATAGTGGTCCGAACTATAAAGCCCAGGTCTTAAAGTACTTACAGCATAGTAAGTCGTATTAAGGTAGTTGTCTCATGTGTTTATGTGAACTCCTAGTAGTTTACCGGGAAGAACACGAGTTAGTTGGAGAATTTAATGTCATGTGGGCACGTTGGCCATAGTAGCTCAAATGTTTAGAGTGGCTGGACGGAGACCAGAATTTCCGGGGTTCAAATCCCGGCTATGGTATTGAATTTTGCAGTCGGGCTCAACCGTTTCATAGTGCGTCCTACACACGGCTAGTGTGAAAGAACAATTAATTTCCATTAGATAACTTCTTTTCAACATGTGCAAAACATGGAATTTCAAAGTCAGCTTTTCCGTTTTTTAAAATCTACTGTCGCTTTGGTCTAGTTCTATAGCGAAATGAAGATTTAAATGAAGATAAAAGAATAGTTTATATAATAGCGAGTAGAGTAAAGAGATGTGAAGTTTTTGGTACGCTTCGACACTGCGCTAGGGACGACTATGTTTCCCCAGCAGGGATGCAAGATGAGGTTAAATGAAAGGATATCCCTGAAAGGAAAGGGGAATAAGTGAGACGTATGATTATTATTTCAATGTTTTGTAAAGCATGAGTTGTGTTGTGCAGAAGGTGGCGCAATGAAACGTAATGTGGCGGCGAAAGCGCGAAATAAAGTGGCAGGCAAAAGGGCCGCGTAGCTCTGGGAGGGTGGGGAACAAATGCACGAGAAATTAGCTCCGTTACGGGAGCCTTCGGAAGGGTGGAGAGAAAAATGGAGCTTGCAGATGTGCTGGGGGGAAAAAAGTTCTAACAGCGGCACCTGGAGCTTAATACCGCACATCTTTACATAAGCAATACTGACCCGCATAATCACGTGTATTTGTAGGCTGCTTCTTCGTGCTTTAAAACAATGATCAGATATGTAAGGTTGTACCAAAGTAGTTTGTTTGGCTCTTAAATTGCGTTTGTGTTTACATATGTACAGGGTTCTTCATTTAAAAGCTAACGGAGCACACGGCGTTTCGCCTCTCCTGCGATCTAGCTAGATTACAACACTACCGGCTGCCGTTGTGCGCAGGGGCCAGCGGTGTGTACTTCACTCGGCAGTATATTACCGATCGCTTGACTATAATATGCGTTTCAAATGGGAAAAACGCCGGAGAACAGAGATTTTCGTCAAATTAGGAGGCAGTTACCTTTGTGAACAATATTTTGCAGAGAAAAACGCCGAGTACTATTTGGACGGGTTACAGAAATGGGAGCATCGCTGCGAGAAGTGTGTAGAGCTACAAGGAGACTATGTTGGAAAATAAACTTTCTGAAAACATATCTAGTATCTTTATTAGGTCGGACATTTTTTCAAAATACCCATATATCTCATTTCCTATGTGGAAGTAATTTTGAGAAAATTAAAGCAGTGCAAATCGTATCAGCAAATTTTTTACATTAAAAACAAGCAACTGGTACCACTGCGGACAGCAAACTAGTTTAAAAGTGGATCAGAATTACAGACTAATGTCATTTAGTTTGAGTTATTTCCTGTAACAACATATTTAAAACATAGTTTTGCTTAAAAACTGACATTATTTATATCTGATAAATTTCCTATTTGATAAGGGCTATAGGTTATACACTGGAGCTAGAAGCTCGAGTACTTCATCTAGAGTATGGGTTGAGCCAATACGGTTATCCTACTGTCTTGATGTTCCCAGTTCCACGGCAAGCGGGCGACAGAGATAGAAGATATACCTGTCTTTGTCTCAACCTAGCAAGTATCATACAGATACTGAGATGTACAGTGATACAGATGCTGACAGAGAAGTACGCTTAATATTTCAGCATGTGTATGTGAGAACATATACAATGTTTATCGCACAATCTGAACCTTAAAACCTTGAACTGGAGAACAGTTCGCCTTCGTAGCTATCGTTCATATGCACACAAAACAAAATGATTGAAATTAGATGCATTCTACGAAATAAGGTGTTTGCTACAGTGAAACAAAATAGTGACATTTCAATGATTTGTGAATATAGTTTCTATTTTAATGATGCCCTATTTGCATACTGTCTATAATAGACTTTAAACAATTTTTGTCTCATTAAAATACATAATAAATACAGAAGATATGAATGTGTATTTATGAAGAATTTTTACACCATGAATCTCATGTACTAATGTTATCACTGTGCGCAAGGCCGCGCCGTGGCTCAGTGGTTAGACCGCTTGGCTCTCACCAAGGCGGCCCGGGTTCGATCCCAGGTGACCGCAAAGTGAGATTTGTGGTGGCAACATGGCGCTGGGGCGGGTTTTCTCCAGGATCTCCGGTTTGCCACGCCATCTCATTCCACCGGTGCTCCATTTTCATCTCATGTATCATCAGTGTCATCGCCTGCGGTGCCGTATGTAGTAAAAGCGGGCGTTAAACACTACACACATTGTGCGCAGAAATTTTAATCTTGCAGCAACAATATCGCTTCTTTCAAGCAGAAATTTGTGACCATCATTGGTTCTCCTATATTTGAACCCAGGAGATTTCAGAATATTGTGTATAGAAGACGCAGAATCCGGATATTCTATTTTCCCCCTCATTAAATTGGTCAGCGTTTTGGCAGTTCGATATTTACCCTTGGATATTCACCCAACATATCATAAATTGTTCTACGTGAAACACAGCTTTGAAAACTGTCTAAGTTGGTAGCACGTCTTTTACCTGCCCAATGAATAAGATCTAGATATGAAAACTTCTCCTAATTTGGTAAACCTTCTTTAACAATGTTCGTCACAGAGTGACCACTCACGTGACAAGCTTGTAACATTAATTCTTGACTCTGAGCGAAATTTGTACTTTCGAAAATGTCTGCAATTGACATGTTCGGAAAAGTAATACACATTTAAAATATTTGTAGTCTATTTATGTAAAATCTTATGTGTTGTTTCGCAGTTACTACTAGGCGCACCAGTACTAGGCTTACTAAGCGGTATATTTACTAACTTTGAAAAGCACGTGTGTACTCTTAAAAGATCACCACTTTACTGAATGCAGGGCACAAAATGCAACTGCAGCTTAGCACGTGTGTGCTATTCTTCACTGACAGTTAATTATTCTTTTCTTTCTAGTCAGGCGCCTTATCTTTCCATATCTTCGAAACCAGATGTCCTACAAACATGGGGTTTGTAGAAAAAATAACTCTGTAACATGGGAAACACATAATAATTCTTTAATTGGGATCATAAGAGCGCGCAAATAAATTAGGCGCATGCTTGTGCAAAGCGAGCCAGAATGCGTGCTTAGCTGTACAGCGTTGCATGCACCACATTGGCTAATAGTGATAGAACAGCCACGTGTAGTCCTGCCTTATATTCATTTCTATTTTGAAGCTACCTTAGTCGGTTCTTTCGTCTTTCACGGTAGGCTACAGAGCAGGCAGACAGGGTACACTGAGACGCGCGCAATTCCCTTAGATTTCCAGGTTCGGAAATCTGTCCCACAGCTGGAAATGTCGAAAGAGGGAGTGAAGAACGTGTCGACCTAGGACCTCTGTGGTGTCCACGGAAAGCTCTGCTTCATTTGAGCAAACTTACCTTGTCATACGCGACTAAAGGTATCAACAGAACCAAAGGTAAATAATAGAATAAACATCTTACGCATACAGCACAAGCATTCGCGTATAAAGCACAGAAAGCCTCAACAAACCCAAGGATAGGGTGGGGAGTTCCCGGAATTCGAACCCGATGCCTCCCAAATGCGAGTGTTCCTCGGTTTCGACGATTAGTTAATGTTAACAACAGGCTGGGTAAACGCCGACATGCGCAGTACCGATACTTTGATCCGTGCTCTGTCGAATGGAATATCAAGTATTCCCTTTGACTTGATGTTTTCGGAGCTATATCACTTTTCGTGTTCATATCCCACTTTGAAATGCGTTTGGGGAGGTGTTTCTGCCTGGTTCAAGCCTCCTTATAACTCTTCTTTCGGAAATTTAAACCGTCGAGTGGGGACATAACGTACGCTGTATCTAACCGGCCTAGGCGTTCTTGAACATAAAATATGTCAGCATATACATAAGTGATCTAAACAGACAGATGCAGAACATTTTTTCTTCAGAATTTTGTTTATTTTTCAACATAGTCTCCTAATTCGACGCACTTTTCCCAGCGATGCTCCCATCTTTGTAACCTGTTCAAATTGTACTCGGTGTTTTCTGTGTAAAATAATTTTTCATGAAGGTGATTGCCTCTTCATTTGACGAAAATATCTGTTATCCAAGCGCAATTTTCAGATGAGGGAACAAAAAGAAGTCGCTTGGGGCTTGATCTGGCGAGTTGAGCAGTTCCAACCGTAATTCGTGGATTTGGCCATTACAATCACTGAGGTGTGAGACGGTGCGTTGTCTTGGTGAAATAGGATTTCCTTTTTCCTGTAAATGTGGCCAGTTTTCCGCAAGTTCTGCCTTCAGCTTGTCAAGTAATGATGCGTAGTATGCTCCTCTAATGGTTTTTCCTTTTTGAAGATAATCGGTTAAAATAACTCCATGACTATCCCCCCAAAAATAACAGCCGCCATACTTTCCCAGCCGAAAAAAAGCAGTTTCTGCTTTTTTATGGACAGTTCCTCCTTTGCAGTCCACTGTTCGGACTGTATTTTTGTTTCGGGCGTATAATGGTGTATCTAAGTTTTATGTACAGTAATTAATCGGCGCCAAAACTCTGATTTATTGCGCCTAAACTGCGCCAACAGTGCGTTGGAAATGTTCATTCGAACATGATTTTGGTCTAACGTGAGCAAACGCGGCACCGAACACGCGGACAGCTTTCTCATGTGTAAGTGTTGATTTAATATGTGACAAACACGTCTTTTTGACATGTTCATGGCCACTGCTATCTCTCTCACTTTAATTCGGCGGTCGTCCAGCACCATTTGGTGAACTTTGGTGTTTTCGTCGGTAGTTGAAGTTTTAGGACGTCCCGAACTTTCGTCTCCCAAGCTCTTACGGCCTCGTTTAAATTCAACTGTCCAAAATTTCACTGTAATAAACGATGATGCAGAGTACTCATACACAGAATCCAACTTGTTTTTGATTTGCGTGGGCCTATTGCCTTTCAAAAACATATTTAATGACAGCTCGATGGTGGTTTTTGTCCATTTTTATAAAAACGCTCACACCAACTCAACCAAGGGGTTGTAGGTTTGGCAAGAGATTATGACCGGTTTGGCTGTGGGTGATTGACAATGAATAGGGTAATTAGCGGCGGCTGGTTTTCAGGCAAACACTTAGAAGTGGTTCGGACGGTTACGCTAATGACAGGGGAAAGTTGCTATTGAGGGCTGTCATATTAGATATGCCAAGCTAGCTTGGTATTCTTGGAATGTAAGATAGGATTTATTAGAAAATTATAGACGTTAAGCAGCAAATAACAGAAATGTAGAAATGAGGTAGCATCATCGGATTAGATGCTTGGAGTTATTACCAAAGGGTAGATTATTAGAAGAATTTGAAGCTTAGTAGCACATCGTAAATAATCTAAGACACTTCTGGTCTAATCGCTGGGGAAAAGGCTTATTTGGTAGACATATCAGGCGTCATGTTATGTGGTAGAGCCGCGTGTTTTCGCCTGGTAGAGAAACGAACACCGGATGTTCATTGGTCGGGAACAACTCCGCTAAAGTGTTAAGAGGAACCAGAACGGCATTCTGGGGTGGATTTTCATAAACTGAGTTATTGCCAAAATAATCTTACCTGATGTTTGTAGAAGGGAATAACGATATATATTTTCCTGTCCCTTAGTTTTAAACGTCCTAAATAGACTCATTTTGAAAATGCTACACAGTGTGCCACGCCCCCTATTAGCCATTTGTAACTGTGTTCACTCCTTGATTGTAAGATTATTGAAGCTGTATAGAAAATATAGCTATATACCGTAAAAAACACGAGTCAGTTGGAGAATTTAATGTAATGTTGACACGTTGGCTATAATAGCTCAATAGTTTAGAGCGGCTGAACGGAGACCAGAAGATCCGTGGTTCAAATCCCGGCTATGGCATTGAATGGCATTGAATTTTTGAGTGTACCCTTTCATAGTGCGTCCTATACACGGCTAGTGTGAAAGAACAATTAATTTCTGCCCACTTGTAGTTCACAAATAAATAAACGTCAAACAATGCCATAAAATATAAGTAAAACAATTAAAGAATAAAAATAATAACAGTTTTCAGAATAATACTTGTAAACTGTGAATATTACGTGGTAAAAAAATTTGTATAGCTATGCAGGGGATATGAACCACCCTCAAAGCAGACAAATGGCATTGCCGTTTTGCACTTGTTCCAAATGAGCTACCTAGTACCGTGTGAGATACACATTCCAACATATAGTATTTGCTGGTTCCAGTGAACATTTGCAACCGTCAACTGTCTAATTACGAATATACTACCGGCGATGTGATAACATCTATATTAGTACTAATTTCATCGAGTACTTAAGATCCATGTTAAATACGCGGGTACAACCTAGTAATGGGGTCGATGTTTTCATGTTGGGGTATAAGATGCGGATTGCATAAAACTAGAGATTAAGGTTCAGCTGGCTCACCTGGTATATAACGGAATGTATAATGAAGATTAATCTGTATTAACAAGATGTGAATCAAAAGAATAAAAGTTCAAGAATACATTTTAGAACAGCAAGTTCAAAAGGTTTTGTTTCTCTGTGTACAAAAGGTTATCGGTATTTTCGTTTCCTACAATTACCACAATTCACCTTTTATTGGTTTAATCTAAATAAGTCCACCCGTTCATTATTTCCTTTATTTATTTACTCGGTAGTAATGTTTAGATGTTTGCCATATAGGTGGACTATAATAAAGCAAAAGGTTTTTCAGGTTTATATATCTTGATCTGATAAATGAAATTATAGCTGTTCCTTTAAAATAAAAGTACACGCAGAAACAAGCTCATTAACTTCATGTCCAAATTTATGATTGCACGTTTTACATTAATATTACTGAGTTTGAATGACAGTTTATTACCTCTTCGTGGCAGTAACCTAATCCCATTCTCGGGAAATTCCATTTTGCGTGACTTGGTCACAACGTTTTATTGCCCTGTATCAGGGGCCACGTGAAAACCAACACGTTTTACAAGTATCTTCATTTATTGAGAGTAATATTAAAGATATCTCTTAATGTATGTGTATGTGTGC
This sequence comes from Mantis religiosa, assembly GCA_030765055.1. Taxonomy (NCBI): domain Eukaryota; kingdom Metazoa; phylum Arthropoda; class Insecta; order Mantodea; family Mantidae; genus Mantis; species Mantis religiosa. Next base: position 97,075,660 of record CM060958.1, read on the forward strand.
GTGTTGGTGTTCCTTATAGGCTTATCAACATCGGCTTTTTGACAAACTTGGCAGAGATAAACTTTGGCACAGATATAACATTCCTGTCTAGCAAATTCAATTATATTTTACGCAATAACTACCTCATTTCATGTAATTTATAAAAAGCTGGCGAGAATATACAGTTTTCAAGGATAATCGCAGCAGCCAACAAAAGAGTAATTACTCACGCTTACAGGGTCTCACCAGGCCCAACTGACCTAGCTGTCGAGGGGCCCTTAAAACACACTCACTAACTCACTCTCACTCACTCACTCACTCACTCACAGTTGCTCTCTCACTCACCTACTCTTCGGGCGCTAATGACCTCAGCTATCGTGCGCCCTTAGACGCCATCGTTGCCGCCGCCGCCACCACCACCACCACTCGCTAACTCAGTCACTCAGTAACTGATTCACTCACTCACTGACAAGCTACTCACAGTCACTCAGTCAAGACTCACACACCCACTGACACACAAACTCTTTCACTCACACGTTCACTCGGTCACTCACTCATTCAGACACTCACTATTATGTGTTTCAAATGGGAAGGTGTTTGTCCTTGCGCGCTACTAGATGAGCAACCAATCGGAGTCCTGCGGTGTTGTCCTATTACATTCCCGCTAAGTGGTGTGTGATGTGCGCCATCCTAATCAATCTGTAACAAATACTATTCGCGCTAAGACAAAAATTCAGATTTTCCCGAAACTGATCCATGTGGAAGGTAGAGAGTAATGTATCTAACATAACCATGAAAACTCCATATTTTTAGCTGAAATATTTTTTCTAATACAAATAGATAATCCAATATTACCTGTATTATAACAATACATCACGACGTAAGCACTGTGTGAATATCATTATTGGTTGGCATGTATGCGTGAACGTATATTTGTAATTACTCAGAACTGAAACGTAAACTTTTGACATGCTCGTGATAAAAGAGTTACTTTGAATAATTCAATTCGAGCGAGAGGAAACAAATTTCCTGCTGCCCTGGCTGAACGTGTCGGCTCACATTATATTTGTTTATGAATGGTTCGTAATCTCTATTTACTCTAGAGAGTTAAAGTGGTTGTATGTACATATACTTTTGATTACTCAGAACTGAAATTTAAACTACTAACATGACGGATAAAAGAATTACTGTGAATAAGTCAAGGTGTTAAATTCGAGAGAGCAAACACTTCATTTCCTGTTAGCCTGTGGAATGCTGTATGCTTATGTTTATGAATGAATGCTGGATAAGAAGTGTTTATTTATTCAGAAGAGTTCAGATCAACATCATTCAGTTCTTTACACAACAGTAGAATAAGAGTTAAATGGTGCAATGGTTTCTTGCGAGTCAAAAAGGCTGGGATTGCTAAGTCAGGCTTGAAGTACTATTTTTAAGGTGTACACGTTCTTCATTTTTTTTTTCAAAAACGGAAACTAAAAATGAGTTATTGCAAAGAGTACTTCTGTGTAAAAACACGGAAAAAGTGTATCAGCTGGATCAACTTGCAATTAAAACGGGAGACGAGGTAATAATCCTCCCACCTAACCACTGACAATATAATCCAATTGAGTTGGTGTGGGCTCAGATAAAAAGGGGAATTGCAAACAGAAATAATACTTTTAAGCTGACGGACGTTAAACGACTTGTTCACGAAGAAATTGAAAAGGTAACCCAACAGGACTGGGAAAATTGCGTGAGGCATGCAGAAAACCTTCAAGATTTTAAGAAACAAATAGCACATGATCTAGGAACCTATAATCATAAATTTGCAAGACTCAGACGATGAAGACAGTGACAATGACGAATTATCTCTTAACGGAAGTGACAATGACAGCGATATGGATGAGCCACTGGCAGTTCCATTGGATTAGAAAAACAGGTAATTCATAAACTATAATTATAGTTATAATATTTACAAATATAAATAATTTGGGAAAATGCTTTTTCCAATTTTGATTTTGGCAACTGCATCATTGTAAAAGTTTGTAAAATATAATTTGCCTACCCTTACGTCTGCGCCAGGCACACCTGCATGTTATATGAGTGTGCGAGAGAGAGGAAAATATAAAAGGTGAGGGGTAACAAGCTGGCAACGCTGAGTATGATACGGCATCTGATTAGCTGGACTCCAGAACTCTTCCAATTTGAAACACATAATAGTTACTCCAGGGGAAGACAGGAATTGGTGGTTTGACGTCAGCTACGTCAGCTCTACTACTATGGAATAGAGCACTCGATAAAAAATACAGAATTATCATACTAAAATTACAAAGAACTATTACAGTAAGAAATATTGGCGCATACAGGATATCCACAAAGGCTTTATTAGTGCTTTCAAGAACACCTCCAATAAACCTAATGGTGGAAGAAAGAATTAAACCTGAAGACAATGTGAATCACACAGATAATGCGGACTAACTGATAAAGGAATGGCAAAACTTATGGGATAAAAATGACTGAACAGCTAACTGGACCTAAAGATTAATACCAGAAGCAAAAATATGGTTAAAATGGAAACATGGTAAAATGAACTTTTATTTATCCCAGGTATTTACGGGACATGGATGTTTCAATGCCTACTTACATGTATTTGGCATTAAAATAACAGAGGAATGTTTATACTGTGGACAAACTGACAAAGCAAATCATACATTATTTATCTGTGTCAGGTGGCACAAACAGAGGAACAAAGTTGAATATTTCGTAGCAAAAATGGTAGCCTCTTGCAAAAGTTGGAATATAGGAAGTCAGATGGCAAAGGATGTTATGTCTCTAAACAGAAAAGAACAAGATCTTTAACTAAATCTCACATCAGCTGACATACCAGAACATCTATAAGCCGCTTCTACCTGTTGTTGGTAGTTTCAAGAGAAGATCATTGACGCTGGCAGGGGATTTTATGGGTGAAAATCCAACGCTATATGCGTCTCTATAGGATTTTTCCCTGCAATAAAAACAAACTACGTACATGGCAAAGCGAGAAAGCGTATCGAAAAAAATTCGCAAATCAGAGATGTTTACCTCAACTTATCGCACTAACACAGTGAGTCCAGTGTATGTATACTCTATTCAGATATAATCATGTCTTCTGTACAACAATGTGTCATACATCGTCAGGCGCGAGGAAACATATCATATAGACACACGCAGCTTCCAATCGCACTATTTGTGTTTCGTGACTTACTGTATATCAACTTACTAATATTTCATTCTTCTAATCGACCAGTAAGACCTGATAAGGGCCGATCACAGCGCTGGTCACCTGATGGTCGATACGCCTCAAGGCTCTGTTGAGTAATAACTGCTAAATATGCTCCTGAAAGAAAAATAAGTTACGGTACGACGTCGCCGCGCTAATTTGTGCTGGCCAAGAAGAAGGAAATAGTTTGATGTGTGTGGGTTCCGACAGCGTAGAAAAGACAGGAAAGGTATCGTATATAAATAATATGTACAACTTACATCTTGGGTGTTGTAATATTAATACTAACTGCCTTAATTACACAATTGAGCACAGTTTATAAACAATTACATTTTGGCTCTTTGCTATGAGAAAATATATAAAACTTCAACTCGTAGTTTACCTGAAGGTCATGCATGTTATAAAGTAAATAAAATAAAACATAAGGTAATTTTCTCTGCAAATTAGAGGAGACCCATTCTGAACAAAATTACATGGACATTTTCCGACACTTTCTGTTTCGTTTTTCCTTAAATAGTCGATCAATGTCAAGACGTAATGTCAGGGAAATTTTTAATCGAAGGCTGCATGTTAGATTGTGAACCAACAAGGTATTTCGGGGTTTGTGCTTAGCTAATTTCATAACATAAAAAAATTGTACGCACACATATGTCGAGCCAAACATACACAATGTCCGTGTGGCAAGTGAATACAAACTCAGAAATCTGGTTTGGGGGACATTCTTGTAAACATAGCCAAGTCTTTCTTGTGTGTATATTTGTCCTTATATAAATCGTCACATTGTAAATTCAAAAGTTCCATTTGCTACGTGATAGCTACATTGCTGTCATCGAGTGCACTAGACCTGACTGAACCCTCAGATTCAGTACTCACAGTGCCATTTTATATAGGCAACTTGGTACTACACGGCTCTTGCCTGACGTCACACGCACTGCAGGTCTCGCTCCCGGCTGAGATACGTCACAACTCTCGAAGCTGTCTTCCTCTGAGTTACTCACTGACACACTCACTGACTCAGTCACTCACACCCTCACTCACTCACGGAGTCACTCATTCAAGGCCTCACAAAATAACAAATGAACACCAGTTCATATATCCGTTGGATCCCGTTTCTCACATGGATTATGAAATAATAACAGTCAAAGTTGGTGTTGTTATTTATGCTTAACGGTGTTTTGTATGTGGTGACAGAATAAATGAGATATTATTGACGTTATTTAAATTCTATTATTTCTACACAATTATGTTCTAAAAGATTTACTATGTAGCCTGAATATGACAATGTGGAAGTTATTAAACTGCTTTAACAAAAATTATCTTTGGATAGAGTGTATTTGTGATTGTTTAACATGCTATTTGCACATTATTTTCTATCTTTTTTCTTTCTCTCCCTTTTATTTAATTAACGTCCTTCATTACACGTTGTTCATTTTTATTGTAATTTTACTGCGCGAATTTGACGTCATCAATAGCATCGCTATTGGAGCATGTTTATATACGTTTCCCCTAGCGGCTTGCGATCTATTTGGTGTGCAGGCAGTAGCCTTGAGGCCTCCCTCTACCGGCGGATAAGTATACTATTTGAGAGGTGGGTCTGTCCGTGTAATACAAAAGCTGCGTAATTTCGCCTGGTGCGTAGATACAATAACTGTTTAAAAAAACTATATACTGCAATGTAAAGCTAATTATGCAGTCATAAAAGTACACCATGAAGAGTATACGAAATGATAAGTCAATGAACATTTATTTCACAATCAACATCTGTTTTTCTGCTGTAGTAGACATATTTGCATATTGTAAACCTGTCACTTAAAATAGATATATTTCAATTTGATCTCAATTCTTTTCTATAACTCACAGTTTCCTCACAATGTAACTTTATTACAAACCAGAAAATTAGCAGAACATGTTCTAGGAATGAAAAAAAAATTTGTGTTACAATATGTATAAAGCTTTTATCCAAGTCTAAACAATAAAATATCTCTAGTACATAGTCTTATGTGTCCATTTTCTTATATTTCCTCTCTCTCTCTCTTCCCCTTAAACACTGTGTGTATTGCGAGAAGGCATGCTGGAGGCCTTTCTGTCATAACATTATTTATTGCTTCTAGATTGGGACCAGTCACTTTATAGTGTCCAGTGTCTCTCTTTTTGCGAGTAACTGATCCTGTATCTTGGAAATGTTTGATGCACCTATTGGTTTTAAAAGACATAAGGACACCAACATTAATAGACATTTTAATTAAGCGTGAGAGTGGCAAAAGTTTTATATTGCATATCGATAAAACGTAAGACGTTTATGTTACAAACAAAAGTATGTCAATTTGACGGTACCTAGACACTTTTGACAACATTACACTCCGAGAGATTTGTTTGAATGCTGGATAGCGTTGCATAAACTCCTCTATGCAGCGGTTTAAAATATATTTATATGTTGCACCAATTTTAATGCCTGTATGACAGTAGCATTTAACCATGAAGACGCGGTGCTCTGTGTTCACATCCAGGGGAAGCTGGCTGTATTAGCAAAGCAAGCACATTCAGAGCGCTGTAATTTGCTTACGGTTCCGCAAAAATTACCGCTTCTTCTCCGTAGAGGGCACTATGATTTCAAGATAGACTCACCAGTCAACTATGACGTCATTCTTGCTCAATGGGAGGGCGCGAAATAACGAATTAAAATGAAACAGGAAATAGTTTTTAGGCTTCTTATCCCCTAGCTATGCTGGCACACTTTATTCCGACGCTCCGCTTTGAGGAGTTACATCCAATGTACTTTCCACTTTTGTTACGTGCCAATAGGTTTCTATACTTATTTCACAAATGGATTAACACCGCTCTTAAAGGAAAATAATTGTTCTTTCACACTGGCCGTGTGTAGGCTAAAGTGTGGAAAGATAGAGTCAGACTGAAAAATTCAATGCGATAGTCAGCATTTGAACCACGGATTTTCTGGTTGCCGTCCAGTCGCTCTAGTGGTTAACTATAAAGCCCGGGGCTTTAAGTACCTACACGTTGTAAGTCGCCATTAAGGTAGTTGTCTCATGTGTTTATGAGAACTCCTAGTGGTTTACCGGAAAAAACAGGAGTCAGTTTGAGAATTTAATGTCATGTCGGCACGTTGGCCATAGTGCCGGAGACCAGAAGATCCGTGGTTCAAATCCCGGTTATGGCATTGAATTTTTCGGTCTGACTATCTTTCCACCGAGCTTAATGTTTATATTGTCGCCAAGGCATTGTTGAATCGCCGTGACAAGCCAATGCCGGGCCCTTGCGAAATAAAGAGACAGACATCTACGCGCGGGGAAAAAAAAAAGAAAGAAAGAAAGAACGATAGTGCGGGGTGCTACTGCTGAGCGCTTGCCGAGAGAGAAAGAGACTAAAACAGTCTGGAATTTCCCGGTGCATCGTGATTGTTACCGAACGATACACTAATTTCTAGAAACAGTGACTGGAGGTATAGAAGAGCCGCGGCTGTCAAAGCGGAATCACTTGTTAATGGAGTTAGGAAATGGAAATGTGTAGTGTTTAACGCCCGCTTTTACTACATACGGCACAGCAGGCGGTGACACTGATGATGCATGAGATGAAATGGAGCACCGGTGGAATGAGATGACGGGGGAAACCGGAGGTCCCGGAGAAAACCCGCCCCAGCACCGTGTTGTCCACCACAAATCTCAATTTGCGGTCGCCTGTGATCGAACCCGGGCCGCCTTGGTGAGAACCAAGTGGTCTAACAACTGAGCCACGGCGCTGCCATGGAGTTGCGAGTAGAGTTGTTAATTGTGTGTGTGGCTCTGTGAACATTTGTGACTGTGTTTGTTTACGAAGCAATGAGGGACTGCGTTAGTGTATGTTACGTTATTCTGCTGCTGCCAGGACTGTACAAAGTGCCTTTTTAATGAAATGAAGAGTATTTTAAATTTATGCAGAAGCACCTTTAATTCTTCGAAACCACAAAGTCACAATATTTATATTTTTTCAATTTTATTCCCTTTATTTTAACATAATCTTCTTTTTCAAATACTTAAAGCTTTTGATGTGGTAACCTAATTGTATAATAAAGAAAAACGCTGATAAATAAACCGTTACCGTTTGAGGGTAATTTATTAAAGTACATCTTTGAACGTAAAATGCAGTGAATGTCAAAGCCGTCATCGAGCAACTTGAGTTTCGCTGTATTCACATGTTGCTCTTGCACCTAAAGAAAGTATTTCCTAATCAATTTCTAGAATGTGAACCTCGATTACAGCGAGGTTGATAGAATAATCTTGTACTAATATTTTGTTGAAGATAGGGTAGAGAAAGCCGTCTAGATGTAACACACATTTTTCTTGTATAAATGTAGCAGCTGTGACTCGGCTAGGGAATACACCACGAGATAATGATGAAGTGGTGTGTGGGGATAAAATTGCTCTTTTGTCACAAGCTTATAAAACATAAAAAGCTCTCGACAATTAGTACGACTACTGGACCATATAAACCCTCGCCCCTCCACATTTTTAAAGCTGTGGCGCTATCTCAGACCAGCACTACCCTGCTAACGACCTTACACAGACTCCTCTCATCTGCATATCAGCTACTTCCTTATCCACTTTGGGCCAGTCAAACATCTCCCATTATTTCTTTTGGAAATATTAACATCACTGCTGAGATTTGTGTCCACACCTTGCGAGTATTTAAGTTATTATACTATACCAAAATTGCACACCAAACCAACTATTAAGAAAATGATGGATAAAACCGACGTAACATTCTCTACTCTTGTAGAAACACTTATACCTCTATCTACTTCAAGATAAATATCTCATTATAGTTACAAGGGACTACAGTAGAATTTAAGTGATAAGCAAATGTTTTAAAACAGGTTGTCTGGGTGATGTCTATGAAACTCCGATCTCTTTGTATGTCCTAGAGATAGAAAAATGAAGGTGCAAGGAAATATGGAAATACAGTAGATCTTAAGTGATAGTCAAATGTTTTAAAACTGGTTGTCTGGGGACGTCTTCGAAATTCCGTTCACCTTGCATGTCCAAGAGCGAAAAAAAAAAATGAAGTTACAAGAGAATATGGGATTACAGTATACTAAGTGATAGCCAAATGTTTTAAAACTGATTTTCTAGGTGACATCTTTGAAATTCCGTTCTCTTTGTATATCCAAAAGATAAAAAATGAAGGTAAAAGGGAATATGAGAATACAGTAGCCTTTAAGTGATAGTCAAATGTTTTAAAACTGATTTTCTAGATGACGTCTTTGAAATTCCATTCTCTTTGCATGGATAAGAGATAAAAGATGAAAGTAAAAGGGAATATAGGAATACAGTAGACTCTAAATGATATTCAAATGTTTTAAAACTAATTTTCTAGGTGACGTCTTTGAAATTCCGTTCTCTTTGCAGGAATAAGAGATAAAAAATGAAGGTACAGGGGAATCTGGGAATACAGTACACTTTAAGTGATAGTCAAATGTTTTAATACTGGTTGTCTAGGCGACGTCTTTGAAATTCCGTTCTCTTTGCATGAATAAGAGATAAAAGATGTAGGTACAGGGGAATCTGGGAATAAAGTAGACTTTAAGTGATAGTCAAATGCTTTAAAACTGGTTGTCTAGACGACGTCTTTGAAATTCCATTCTCAATGTATGCCCAACAGATATAAACACCCAAACTCTATTTGAAAACGTATTAAGTACATATTTTAAAATTCAAACCAATGATGAGCATCTCATTTTGTACATGGAACACGTTAAACAATTGATTCCATCTGCTCTTATCTTGGACATATTATGTTTCCAGTTTGTTGTTCCAACTCGGACACAATATTACAACAGTCTGCAGAGTGAGCGAGTGAGAGAGAGAGAGAGAGAGAGAGAGAGAGAGAGAGAGAGAGAGAGAGAGAGAGAGAGAGAGAGAGAGAGAGAGAGAGAGAGAGAGAGAGAGAGAGAGAGAGAGAGAGAGAGAGTATGCTACTTCCCTGAATGGACGTTCCGGGACACGACCTTATCTGTATCGTATATTCTTCGTCGAGTACCCTGTACGGTCAATATCATCAAATGTAGATGGTCGTATCTCTCAGTCACAAGCCGAGGGACAAATCGATATGGAGACAAGACAAAGGACGTTTCATCACTACGTTCACTTACCACGTCGATGTACCGAACATGATGGCGACGAGCACACCGAAGTGGGGTCGCTAACTTTTCAGATCATGGATTGAGAAATTTAGTTGTTTCAAACATGCGATAAGAGGATTAAAAATGCCCAAACTACCCTTTACATGTAAAAATTTTGAACATTAAAAGAACCACTAGCGATGTCGGTTAATACTATATCAGGGGTGACCATTACCTTAATTTTGGAAGCCGCAAATTTATGAACCAATTTCGAAGTGAGCCACATTGTAAGAGATGCTTTAAAATGGTCTAAGAAATGAAGAGATATTTTTCATTTTATAACGAATGAAGGAACATTAATGTTTTGCACTACACAGAACATTAGTTTTCAGGTTCACACGATGGAATGAGTTTCTACTTTTGTGAAGTGCTTTTTAGAGTGTTCAGGTTTACTATTAGCTTATACGAGGGTTGTTCAATTAAGAATGATCACATTTTTTTTTTTGACAAAGTACATTTACTCATCCTCATAATTTTGATGGTCCTTCTAAAAATAGTCTCTCCTGAATACGCTATACTTGTTCCAGCGTTTCTAACAGTCTTCAAAGACGTGCTGGAAGCCATTTTTGAGAGATCCTTCAAAATCGCCTCCGCAGCCTTCACCACTGCTTCTGATGATGGATAATGCCTCCCACGAAGGCGCTTCTTCAAGTTAGAAAATAGAAAGATTCCAATGGGGCTAAATACGGACTATAGGGAGGGTGAAAGATGCACTTCCTTTTTTTTGTAGTTTTACGTCCTCCAAAGTTAAGTCATATTGGACGATGAACGGAATTGGTGAAATGATGCTCAAATGTGTCCTAGGCCCCTAGAGCTTAGAGTTACCCGAAATTCGTCTTTCTGGATAAGGGAAATCCCCGGTAAAAACCTTATTCAGGTAACTCGTGCTGACCGAGATTCGAACTCGGGACCTCTTGAACGTGAGGCAGACACTATACTACCACGCTACCGAGACGGGCAGGATGCACTTCACGTTGATTTTTTCAAGATATTCAGCAACAAAATTGGCAATATGCGCCGCACATTATCGTGGTGCAGCATCCAGCCTGCTTGACGGAAATGTGGTCTTTTCTGCCTGATATGGACTTGTAATATTTTCAAGACATCTCTATAGTATTGTCCAGTTACTGATGTGTGTGCAGGTACAACTTGCTGATAAACCATTCCATGAATATCAAAGAATGAGATGACCATAACTTTCCCAGCAGAAGCAACCACTTTTCCTTTTTGGGGTCGTGGTGATGAAGGAGATTTCTACACTGAGCTTTGCCGTTTGCTCTCAGGATCAAAATGATGTAGCCAAGTTTCATCAGCAGTGATTGCGTTTTCTGGAAACTCCGGATCTTCCTCTAACATCAACTTTAACTGCATGCAGACGTGCATGGGAATGTCCTTTTTTTCGGGAATCAACAGTCCTGGAACCCATCGCGCACAAACACGTCTCATGTGTAATGTTTCTGTTACCAACGTGTGGGTAGCACCCAATGAGATGTTCAGTATTTCAGAAAGTGATCTTAAGGTAATTCGTCTATCCTCTTCCACAATGGCAGCAGCAGTGTTGATGTTTTCTTCCGTAAGAGCAGTAACTGGAGCACCGGGTCCACCTTCCTTTGAAATTGATTGTCTCCCCTCTTTAAACATTTTAAACCACCTTCGAGCTGTGCTGTAGGGAAGAACAGACTCTCCATAGGCCTCCTGTAACATTGTGTAGGCCTCAACTGAAGATTTATTGAGACCAAAGCAGAATTTCAAAGCAGCATGTTGTTCCTCGTATGTTACGTCCATTGCAGCGGTAGGCGATACTGAACATGTCTGAACTTGCTATCTTCTCACAGGCGGGAACCAAGAGTACCAACAATGAAACTACTTCGGCGTGTTTGTTTCATATTAAGATAACAGAATATAATAATATTGAATTTTAGTGCGAAAAATTATGATCATTGTTTATTGTTGAGCCCTCGTAGAAATCTGGCTGATAATTAGTGAGCGCAATTCGCACAAGTTTACTTAAATATTCATCAGTTAGTTCAGATCGATATTTAGACTTAATGAATTTAAGCGTGAAGTACAGTGACTCACACACATAAGTAGTTCTAAAGATTGAAATGAGTCTCCTAGGCCACACTTTATTTTTGGAACACCCTTGAAAACTATTATGGTAGAAATGCCACTTAGTTTGTGTGCTTTTAGTCTTCTGTCCTCTTCCAGTTTTAGTAGCTGCAACTCTACATCTGTTGTATTCTTTGTTACTGCTGACAAAACAGGACAGCTATCGTCCACAACAACAGCAGAAAAAGGATTTTCCATGAATGAAACTGAAAGTTTAAGTGATCTTAAATCATTAAATCTGCCATTGATTTCTTCAGCAAGGCCCGACATGTTACTCCAGTAATCTTCATTTTCCAGCAGAACGTTAGGCAGGCTTACAGTAATTTTATTCAAACACCTCAAGTGAGAAAATGTTTTAATCTGAAGGTTCCACTTGCTATGAAAGCTAAATGCAATCTAGGCCAAATCATAAGTAAGTTTTTCTGTTCCTAGTAAAGATATGTTTAACGTTCGTAAATGCTGGACCACATTTGTAAGAAAAGCCAAATCAACCACTGGGAGTCATTAACTTCAGGGAAAGATTTTCCTTTATAAGCCTATCTCGAGAGGAGTTCTTAGTTTCCTTTAATTATGTTAATTAATCTCATTCTATGCCTAGTGTCAAGAGCCGCACGGGATTGACTCAAGAGCCACATGCGGTTCGCAAGCCTCGTTGTGGACACCACTGTGCTATATGATTGAGAAGTTTACGTGACGAGTAAAACGAATATATTGAGCTTTTTGAAAAGGTTTGCATTCTGGATTAACTAGTAAACTGTAAGTGTAAATCTCGCTAAAATACATGTTAGATTATATTTTTGTGATTGTTTACACATTGTAGAGATTAGCCATTGTCCTTATCAATTTGCCATTTTAAATCACGCAGTGTACTTTTTAGTGTTACATTTATGTGTTATTTTTAAATAAAAAGGGTGCCTTTTTATCTTTTAAATAATTCGTGAAGACTTATTACAGTTTTGTTAATATTTGGTTTTGTATTTCGTTTGGTTATTGTATTAAAATTACGCACTCATTCACACTTCCAGATTTTAGGGAGGAATACAATAATTCCCGAATTTACTATACTACTAGACAAAGTAAACATCAAATGAAGAGTCCAGGGAAAGAACAAGGTAAGTCACTCTTTGTAAGAAAGTCATTTAATTTTGAAACACAATGGGTGATTCTAAAACAAAACACTTCTTTCAAACTTAGTGAAATATTAATGCATCACATGTAGTGAATCAAATAAAGTGGTACTTCCTGTTCGTTAAGTCAATAACATTGCACCAAACAATAAAGTTCATTCCAATAGCATTTTTTTACAGAAAAAAGCCAGGAAAGTCAGCCACCAAATATTTTGTTTGCAGTTACAATAATTGTATTACTAGCATTTTTGTAATATTGTTACAATATTGTTACATTATTATTATTATTATTATTATTATTATTATTATTATTATTATTATTATTATTATTATTATTATTATTATTATTATTATTATTATTATTATTATTATTATTATTATTATTATTATTATTATTATTATTATTATTATTATTATTATTATTATTATTATTATTATTATTATTATTATTATTATTATTATTATTATTATTATTATTATTATTATTATTATTATTATTATTATTATTATTATTATTATTATTATTATTATTATTATTATTATTATTATTATTATTATTATTATTATTATTATTATTATTATTATTATTATTATTATTATTATTATTATTATTATTATTATTATTATTATTATTATTATTATTATTATTATTATTATTATTATTATTATTATTATTATTATTATTATTATTATTATTATTATTATTATTATTATTATTATTATTATTACACTTATCTCAGAGATTATTTGGACATGTATCAATTCCTGGAAAAAGTTCACTTCGAGTTCACCACAGAACTTCATGAGACTTACTATATCCTGGTACTTAGCTTTTGAGATGTGTAGAGGGTCTGAAAAAAATGCAGATAATATGCGTATATTGCATAATATAAGCAGTGTTATCAGAAAAGTTTAAGGGTATGGTAATGTTTTTACTACAATTATCTGAATAAGCCAAAGAAGGCAGCTCAAATTCTTCAGGCTTTCTAATGTAATACTGAATACCATGCCTCCATTATAGGTAGCTCTACAGCTCAAACAAACGTGGGTGGTCGGATGAGGCACAGATTCTCTTGATGAGCTGGGTCTTAAATGGACATTTAGTCACATAGTTCTCATCTAAAACTTCTTATAGCCATACATCATTTCCTGACACACATTCACAACAATAAAAGGTGATGGTTTGATTCTTGAATTTGTAATCATGCCTATGAAATCCTCTGGGGGTTTCCATTCTTTGTTTCAAATTCGAAAGACAAACATTCTTATCACATTCCATGTAGGAATGGCCGTCTCTGAGGCACAACGTAGACTTAATGGTGGGATACTCGCTATTGCACTGTCTCTGTTGTCAGAAAGATGACTTATCTGGTTCTTTTCCTGTAACCAAAACTTAAACGTCGAAAAACCCCATGTCTTACTAGCCTTTTCCCCTGTTTAATACTTTTAAAAGATGGCACTTCCCATGAAGTATCCAATGACATGTCAAACTCGTTTTGAGAAAAAGGTGACTTACCTGCTTTTTCCCCGGACCGTTCAAATACAAGGAAATATGAAATTATATTATAGAAAGTAGCTTGTAATGAAGCCTCAAGTACGAGAAGACTATCAGTAAACTAGGACTTTTCTTGCCAAAGAGAACAGACAAAGAGTATATACATAAAGCGATGTTCACATTACACAAATGGGAAGGCAGATTGATCGTGGGTCATTAAATTTGACTGGCCGACTTTTGTTGGTGAGTGCTTTCATGTATTTGAATGAAAACATTACACGCTCGCTGGAGCTCAACTGTTCCATTTTACACTGACGGACGGCACTTTAATGAACGCGTACATCATAGAGTGACAAGTATTTTCAAAATCACTTTCAGCTACGAACTGTGAAATTCCACGTAATCGCGTTAGATTGCTAATGATAATCATCCATATACATTGGCAATCTTCAGCCGTGTAAACACTGCCAATAAACGTCGATGTTTGTTTACAGCTAAAAATGAATCGAGTTTCCTTAAGGGAAGTCCAAATGCCCTATCTTTAAATATCCATCATTCTATATAAAATATTTCGCTAAGTTTTCTAAGCAAGTATAGGAAGTATGGAAGTATTCCTTGAGGTTTTACGGAGAGTATCCTTGCCAATGTTACTTATTTCGATTCGAATGGATTTCTTGAGAACATCAGTTGTACGTGGCTATTCTTGTACACCTTATTTTTAGATATCCCCACAAGAAAAAATCCGATGTGGGTAGGTCAGGGGATCTGGGGGGGGGGGGGCCACAGACCTTTTGAGATTATTCGATTATCATTGATACTGGTTACAACTTCTATGGTGTCATTAGGTAGATGTAAGGCACGCTGCTCCATCTTTCTGGAAATAAACTTCTCTCAATTCGATATCATCTCCGTAAATAAAACATAAAAATATGTCTTGCATTTTTATTAGGTCGGAAACTTTTCAGACCATCTATGTACTTATCTCAAATGGAAAGCCTTTGTTCATTGTTTTTCTTTTCTCCTAGTTGTGTACAAATGTCTATTTCAATTAACTTTAGCAGATAGAGAGAGATAGAGAAAAAAACAATATTGATAAGAATTTGCAAACCTAGAGTCAGACTGAAAAATTTAATGCCATAGCCGGGATTTGAACCACGGATTTTCTGGTCTCCGTCCAGCCTCTCTAACCATTGAGCTACTATGTCCAACGTGCCGACATGACATTAAATTCTCCAACTGACTTGTATTTTTCTCGGTAAATCACTTAGGATTTCTCATAAACACATGAGACAACTACCTTAATGGCGACTTACAACTTTTTTTTTTTTTTTTTTTTTTTTTTTTTTTTGCAATTTACGTCCTCAAAAATTGTTTTTGTAAGTACTTTAAGGCCCAGGCTTTATAGTTTATCCATTAATTGAGCTAATAGTGGTTAACTATGAATCCCGGGCCTTAAAGTACTTACATATTGTAAGTCGCCATTAAGGTAGTTGTCTAATATGTTTATGACTCCTAAGTGGTTTACCGGGAAAAATGCGAGTCAGTTGGAGAATTTAATGTCATGTTGGCACATTGACCATAGTAGCTCAATGGTTAGAGCAGCTGGACGGATACCATAAGATCCGTGGTTCAAATCCCCGCTATGGCATTGGATTTTTCAGTCTGACTCTAAGTTTCCACACTTTAGCCTACACACGGCCAGTGTGACAGAACAATTAATTTCCGTTTATAAGAATAGCTTGTAGAATTTCTAGAAACTTTTGATTTTTACAGGTGTATTACCTTAGTAAAATCATTTTTGAAAGCTTCAGAATTCGGCGCTTTAAAGCCTGGTGTGGGTTGGGGAAAATTGTCTTGGTATTATTCATTTCGGATCCTAGGAGTAGTGAACTAAAGAAATGTCAAGTTTAGTATTTATCTAAAATTTGTTTTTGTGTTATGGTATTCAGAGACTGAGAGGAGGAGCAAATTGAGTTCCTTTCAAGATAGTTTTTTCCAAAGAAATTAGGGTAGGTACTAAATTTCGGGGTAAAACACAACGGTGGAAGTAAAGAATGCATTTAATTGGTTGCTATCTTGCCTTCAGTCAAGTGACAGGGGTTCAATAACAATGAGGTATAATAAAAAATGGAGTTGATGATGATGATTCATATTCCCTGTAGCATATTTATTACCGTTTCTGATTTCATATTATGGTCGGCCCTGAAATGATGGTTTTAATGTTTCTCTCGAACAATCGCTCACCCACCTTTCCCATAAATCAGTTTAACCGCAGGGTTGTAAATAACCGGCACCTACCGCACGTGTGACGTACAAACGAAATCTGTGAGTCGTATCTCACTTGTGCTGGACCACTCATTTTAAGTACATTACACTGCCTCATCTTGGCGAGATTGGTCCTTCTGTCTATTCACACACAAACTAACTTTGGTTATACGATATTCCAACTAACAGAATGTACAGTGAATGTCATAATTTTTCGGACAAGGTGGTCTGTACATGAAACATGCCTGTTTTTGAAGGAAAAGTAGGTAAACAATTCTAATAATTCTAAATAGTACAAATGTTGAAAAAACACATAGTTATGAGTTTTATGAGTAGATCATATTGAAGATTACTCATTCAAGTTCTATTGTTCTTGAACTCGTAACGTTTTCCACCCTCTTTTAGGGTCATCTTCAGCGACCATCACTACACCTACTCAATCTCGTGGGGCATGGATAACTGGAAAGTATCTGTGGTGTAGACAGGTAGAGGTAGGTTGGTCTCTTTTGAGGAAAACTTTGAAATGCTAGACTTCTGTGGAGGGACTGATAACTGGAAAGTATCTGTGGTGTGGACAAGACATCTGTTGAGGGAGATGTACCTCTTCTTCTAACTCCGACAAAAGAATCCTGTAGGATTAGGAGAAGGATATGGACAGGATTCCTTATTCGAGTTAGAGGAAGAGGTAAATTTCCCTAAAGATGTCTAGCAGCTTAAGATCTCCCTCGAAAGGGACCAACGAACTTCTATCTGTCCACAGCACATTTACTTTCCGCTTATCCATCTCCTACGAGATTATCCCTTTGGCCGAGACTGGTATAAACCTTCCAGTTTCTAAAGTTGGTATGGAACATGAGAAGATCGCTGATGGGTGGAGCCACAATCCTCTTGGGAAGAAGAAGAAAGTTCTACCGTTAGTAGGTGTAGTGATGGTCGCTGAAGATGACCCTACAAGAGGGTCGAAAACGTTAAAAAAAGGAGTAAGTGTAGTGATGGTCGCTGGGATTGACCCTAAAAGAGGTTCGAAAACGTTAAAAAAAGGAGTAAGTGTAGTGATGGTCGTTGAAGGTGACCCTAAAAGAGGGTCGAAAACGTTAAAAAAAGGAGTAAGTGTAGTGATGGTCGCTGAAGATGTCCCTAAAAGAGGGTCGAAAACGTTAAAAAAGGAGTAAGTGTAGTGATGGTCGCTGAAGATGACCCTTAAAGAGGGTCGAAAACGTTAAAAAAAGGAGTAGGTGTAGTGATGGTCGCTGAAGATGATCCTAAAAGAGGGTCGAAAACGTTAAACAAAGGAGTAGGTGTAGTGATGGTCGCTGAAAATGACCTTAAAAGAGGGTCGAAATCGTTAAAAAAGGAGTAGGTGTAGTGATGGTCGCTGAAGATGACCCTAAAAGAGGGTCGAAAACGTTAAAAAAAGGAGTAGGTGTAGTGATGGTCGCTGAAGATGATCCTAAAAGAGGGTCGAAAACGTTAAACAAAGGAGTAGGTGTAGTGTTGGCTGCTGAAGATGACACTAAAATAGGGTCGAAAACGTTAAAAAAAGGAGTAGGTGTAGTGATGGTTGCTGAAGATGACCCTAAAAGAGGGTCGAAAACGTTAAAAAAAAGGAGTAGGTGTAGTGATGGTCGCTGAAGATGACCCTAAAAGAGGGTCGAAAACGTTAAAAAAAGGAGTAGGTGTAGTGATGGTCGCTGAAGATGACCCTAAAAGAGGGTCGAAAACGTTAAAAAAAGGAGTAGGTGTAGTGATGGCTGCTGAAGATGACACTAAAATAGGGTCGGAATCTCGTTACGAGTTCAAGAACAACAGAACTTAAGTGTTTTTTTTTTCTTTTGCAATTTACGTCCTCCAACGTTAAGTCATCGGACGATGAGTGAATTGGGTGAAATGATGTTCAAATGAGTCCGGTGTCCATGGAAGTTAGAGTTACCCGACATTCGTCTATCATGATAAGGTAAAACCCCGAAGAAAACCTTATCCAGATAACTTAGCCTGACCAAGATTCGAACTCGTGAACTCTTGAACGTGAGGCAGACACACTACCACCTACGCTACCGAGGCGGGCACTTTAGTGATTAATCTTCAATATGATCTACTCATAAAAAATCAAAACAATTCAAAATTGCTAGGCTCTTAAATCTATGCACTTCATAGGTACCACAGTAATGCAGTTCTAACTTGTAAATTATTTTAAAAGGGCACAATACCTGTTACTTGGGTGAGATAAGAAAATTTTCTCGTCAATATTTTTGGAAAAGTGTTGGTTAGCAACTCAATGCATGTTTTGCACTTGTTATGCGCTTTGCAGGGTAATCCCAGGTCTTTATCTCGCACAAAGCAGACACTAACATTCAGGAGTGAAATGGGGCACAGAGGAAAGAACAGCATTTCTTCAAACAACATAAATTTCAGCAAAAAAATTGTAATATTCCATCATGAAAAGAGAAACAAGATGTCGACAACTGGCAGATTTGTTGAACATGAAGAAAAGTAATGTTAACGACATCATCTGCCGTTATAAATATTAAGAGACGTTTGAAAATTTTTCAAAGATAGGTCGCCCGAATGTTCTTAAGAGGAGAGAAGAAAGGGCAGAAAATAATAACCTACGTCCTACTGCAACTGCTACTGCTGCTGAGGCTGCGAGTGCGTTTGGAAAGAGGATCAGCGCAAGAGCAATCCGAAAGGTGTTAAACACAGAACATCATGGACAAACTGCAAGATATAAGTCCCATGTCAACAAAATTAATAGCATCAAGCAGCAGATATTTGGTAAGAGCACCTCAGCAAAGACTGGTGGAAAACAGTAATTTTCTGCGACTAGTCAAAGTTCAACATTTCTGGTTCAAATGGGCGAATTATAGCTTGGAGACAGCAAATAAAAAAACTTGCAGAACGAAATATGCAGGCGACAGTAAACATGAGGTGGACATGTTATGGTTTGGGGCTGTACAGAGGCCGACAGAAGTGTAACATTGCACGTACTATAAATTCTGTAATATTTATTTTTCAGCGTTGAATTGTTAAACATGTAAACATTAACCTTTTGTGTCTCGGAAACAATTTTAAAATCTCACTTTACATCTATTTATTACATAATATGTACTGTATTTATTCTATTGTCCCTTTTAATGGAGGACATTAGTGTTCGAACGTGCCCAATCAAACAGAGAGAAAGGTGGCTGGACGTACCCTACACGCCCCTACCACATAGCAGTTGTGTTCATGCTATGCCTCGAGACAGTGTGCTCAAAGTTATTCAGCCGATTGTGAACTCACAGGTAACATGGGACGTAAAGGTAAGGAGACAACGGTGGCAGAGAGGAATATCGTGAGAAATATGTACAAACAAAACAAATCTCTCCCTGAAGTTCCCAAAGGAATTATCAAAAGCAAAACTACAGTGTTCTGCATAATTCAGCGCTTCAAACAGACAAATACTGTAGTAAATAAATCTAGAAATGGTGATACTTCTAAACTCACCACCAGAGACAGGAGGCAAATAATAAAAATGATGAAGCACAATCCGAGAGTCACTGCATCTGGGATTAGAGGATGCCTTGAGCAATATTCTGGCACTGTGGTTCACACCAGAACAGTTGAACGGGCTTTGAATAGTACTGGGTACAATGTCCGCGATCTTAGGAAGAAACGATAATTTTTATAAGGTGAATAAGAAAAAGCGTATAGAATTTGCTAAACAGAATGTGGTGAAACCAACAGAATTCTAGGACAAGGTTCTCTGATCGGACAAAGCAAATTCTGCTTATACAAGAGTAATGGACGTCTTAAAGTGTGGAGACTGTCAAATACAGAATGGGAACCTAACAACATGTTAGCTACAGTGAAACATGGTGGCAACAGTGTGATGGTATGGGGCTGTATAGCTTCATCTGGTTTTGGAGAACTGGTGTTCATAGATGGGATCATGGACAAATTTGAATACAAGAGGATTCTTGCAAACAATCTTTAAAAAAGTGCAGAGAAGCTGGGATTATTACTTCCAGCAAGACAACGATCCGAAGCATACTGTTGAAATTGTAAGGCTTTGGATCATGTGCAACACTCCTCACACTTTGAAGACACCGCCTCAATCTCCAGATTTAAATGTTATAGAGAACACATGGAAGGAACTCGAGGAACGTGTGAGTAAGCATCACATCAGAAGCAAGGACCATCTGAAAGAACTTCTTCAAACAGAGTGGAGAAAATGGATTCTGCAGTCACTAAACAGCACATACAGACAATGCCCAAACGATTATCAGCAGTAATTTAAAGAAAGAGGATGATAACTAAGTACTAGCTGTTCTCTGTTCGAATACTTATGTTCAGATGTAAAGTAATTGTTTTATTTCTCCTTGTAGTGCAAATTAGTTTCAGTTGCTATTTATGAGTTTATATTCTTAACGGAAGACTCAAGTTTATTTTTCACCAGTTGTATTTACGTAAGCGTACTCTGTGTAGCTTTAAAATAATGTAAGTAATAAGTATGTTAACGTTCGAATACTTATGTCGGCCTTTGTATATCGGCTGAAATAGCTGGTGAGGTAGTTTTTATAGATGGACCCATGAATCCCCACCAGTATCTTGAGATTTTAAAAGACAACTTGAAGAAAAGTGCAGAAAATATGGGAGTAGGAGACTGTTTTAAATTCTATCAGGACTATGACCCAAAACACACGATCTATAATGTACGGCTATGGTTGTTGTACAACTGCCCTAAAGTTGTGAATCTTCCCCGACTGAGTCCCAACATCGCTCCAATTGAGAATCTATGGCATATACTAGAAAAGAAGATACAAAAACTCCCCATATATTCTAAAGCTGATATGAAGAGGTGACTGTTAGAGGAATGAAACAAATGGCCTAATTCTACCACTAACAAACTGGTGGAGAGCATACCGAGAAGGCAGACTGAAGTGCTACGGAGGAAGGCAAGAATCACCAGGTAATAATATTCCTACATGGTCTATATTGTATCTATTTGTTTTGTACTTATATACTTTGTCCCAATAATTTTGAATAGTTAATTTTCTATCATAACAATTACATTCATAAGTTTTATATTTTGTGCTACATGAAATGAAATAAAATCTTATTTTTGTCATCTGTACAATCGGAACTGAGCAAAATGGAATAAAGTAGATTTATTGTTAATATTTTGATGTTAAATATAAAACAGCTTTACCTGTTTTAAATTCTGACATCTACTTAAGTTTGTCTTCGAATACTTACACTCTCTTCCTAACTCGATGTCACCGTGGTAACGGCTTAGCAGGACATAGTTCGATCGTGCATTGTCGTTTGTGACAATTTGGTGAATGTTGGGCTATGTATGAATATAAGCTGCATCTACAATTTCATTTTTCTACAGTGTCTTTCAAATGGGATGGTTTCTCCTTGAATGCTCCCAGACCAGCAAACAAATCGGAGGCCTGCGGTGTTGTCATATTGCATTCCACTAGCTGGTGTATGATGAGTCCCAAGTGAATTCATCTCTAATAAAGATTAGACATTATTTGCGGTAAAACAGAAATTCAAATTTTGAAAAAGTGATCCACGAGGTAGGTAGAGATTAATTTTGCACATATTTTTTGTTCAAACAATTTTCATAATACAAATAAGTAAAATATATAGGGTATATATAAATGAATATCGGGGGTTTAACTCTTTATAATATTTATTGCATTCAACTTACAGTTATAAATGATATGTTAAACGAAAAAGCAACTCAAACAGTTTTACCAAGAACCTTATAAATGACCAATGTGACTACCATTTGTGACATGGCACATATCAATTCTATAGCCGAGTTCTTCCCAAACGTTGATAAGTGTGTATTCAGTAATTTTAGCAACAGCTGCTTCAATCCGGTTTATTAATTCAGGGAGGACAGCTGGACACGTACACACGATCCTTGATAAAGCCCCAAAGGCAAAAATCGCATAGCGTTAGGTCGGAGAACTTGGAGGTCATGTATAGGAATCCCAGTCATTGGGGCCCTTGCGGCCTATCCATCGTTCGGGTACAGTGACGTTCAACCAATCGCGTACTTCGTTATGCCATGAAGTTCTCTGGCTCATTTTCTTCCAACTGAGGGAAGAGCTATTGCTCTAGTGTATCAAGGTAAGAGGTACCAGTTACAGTAGGTTCACCAAAAAAGGCCCATAAACTTTTCGCCGGGATACGATACAAGAAAAGATTCATTTTAGGGGGATCTCGTTGCACTTGTACCATCTCGTGAGGATTTTCTGAGCCCCAAATGCGCACATTATGAGAGTTAACATGTCCACTCAGGTGAAGGGTCGATTCATCACTGAAGACAACAGGATCCATAAAATCGTCATCGTCATCAAACATGTCGTTTGCGAAGTTGGCACGTAATCCGTGGTCTGCCGGCTTTAGAGCCTGTAATAACTGTAAACGGTGTGGACGTAGCCGTAAGCGTTTTCTTACAACTTTCCAAACAGTCGACACATGAACTTGTAATTCACGACTAGCCTTCCGGACTGATTTCTTTGAGCTAGTGTGAAGGACTCTATCACTCGCTCAACAGTCTCTTTACTTACTCTTGGTCGTCCCGTGCTCTTCCCGTTACAAATGCAGCCGATATCTTCAAACTGATGATACTATCTACGAATGTTATTATTACTAGGAGGGTCACAGCCGAACTTAATGCGGAACGGACGTCGCACACTAACTACAGATTAGGTCTTTGTAATCTGGAAAACACGAAACGCTTTCTGTTTACTAATGGTCATCT
This sequence comes from Mantis religiosa, assembly GCA_030765055.1. Lineage (NCBI taxonomy): Eukaryota > Metazoa > Arthropoda > Insecta > Mantodea > Mantidae > Mantis > Mantis religiosa. The sequence goes on from CM060958.1 coordinate 97,098,808, forward strand.
TTGCTACTACCGCTGTCTAGCGGATTGCGGCAGAAACCTTGCACGCACATGCGCACTGGTGCCAAGAAACAAAACTGTTTGAGCTGCATTTTCATTTGACATATCATTTATAACTGTAAGTTTAATGTAATAAATATTAAAAGGAGTTAAAACCCCGATATTCATTGATATACACCCTGTATTATAAAGATGCATCGCGACGCAAGAAGTATAATGTACTTTGTTTGGCATGAATAGGTATACGTACATTAGTAATTAATCAGAACTGAACATGATGTGCTAACAAGGTAACGTGTCCCAACCCTACTTCATCAATGCAGGGGTACCCCAAGGCAGTGTTCTTGGCCCCATGCACTTCCTAACCTATATCGACACCCTCATAGGCTGCAACCTTTATTTATTTGCTGATGACACCGCAATAACTTCGGCGTAATCAAATCATCTCACTGAAGTACAACGTGCCCAGTGCTATGCGTATATGCTCACCGACTGGTTTTGTAACATGGAGCCTCAAGATTAATACCAACAAATACCAGGCAGTCACATTTACTCGTCGCCACTTAAGGGATGTGTCTGAACTGACCTAAGCTGGATCAGAAGTACTATGGAGTACAGAAGTACAATATCTTAGAGTGCTACTTGATATGCGCCTTACCTGAAAGGCACATATTACATCACTAGCTTCCAGAGTATCCAAACGTATGGCGAGGCTCTATCCACTGTACAAAAAATCACCCATGGTTCTGAGAAATAAGCTGCTTTTATACAAACAAGTAATAAGACCCACCTTCACCTACGACTGTCAGGTCTGGGGCGCAGCTGTAAAAGCTCACCTCTACAAACTTCAAATACTTCAGAACCGATACCTTCGAGTAGCAACAGCTGCCGAATGGTACATTCCTCATGACAACATCCACTCAGACCTATCATTTCCTACATTAAGTGACTACATCTTCAACCTGTCTCATAAATCCTATTCCCGTCTTCCCTACAGCTTCCATCAACTTATCCGAGGCCTCGGAGAATATGACATTGATCCTGGGGAAAACTACAAGCGTCCCAGACTCACCTTAGGCTCATCATAACCCAATAGTCTGCTATAATAAACATATCCTCTCTTTCATCCTACAACTTTTGATACTTCATAAAAAATAAACCACCATCAAGCCACCGTCAATTATTATAAATCCCATCCAAATATCAATAAGGGACTAAGTCCGGGGATGGCAAAATGTCAAACGCTCCTTGTTGTCGGTAAAGAATGACTCTTCAACGTCACCTCTATACTGTGTATTAAGACAAGGTGTTTCTTAAATTCGAGAGAAGGCAAGTAGTTCACTTCCGTTTAGCCTGTGGAGTATTGTATCTGCACAACCGAGTCGTGACATATATTTCCGAATGCTTCGTGTTTACTTACTCTTGGAGAGTTCAAATCAGTATTACTCAATTCTTCCGTTTAAAAGTATCAGTTGGATCAACTTGCAATTGAAATGGGACACGAGGTAACATTTTTTCCCCATTACCACTGCCAATCCAATCCAACTGAGTTACTGTGGGCTCAAATAACACGGTGGTATGCAAATAGAAGTAATACTTTTCAACTGTTTGACGTTGAACGAGTTATTCACCATTACTTGTCAACGTAACACGACTGGAAAAACTAAGACATGTACAAAAACTACAAGACAACGACCTTTGGAAAGAAATAGCACGTGATGAGATTTTGAGGCCTATCATCATAAATTTGCAGGACACAGAAATTAGGAATTGTCTCTTGACGTAAGTGACATTGACAGCTATAAGAATGAGCCACTGGCATTTCCTTTGGATTAGAAAAACAGATAATTCATATACTATAATTATAATTATATCACTTAAAACATGGGAATGCCTGAATAGCAATGTTCCAATTTTGATTTTAACAATTATATTATTATATAAGTTTGAAAATTCAGTTTGGTTTTCCTTACGACTAGCGCCAAGGAGACTTCCATACTCTAGGATAGTGTACGAAAAAGACGGAAATATGAAAAGAGTGGGGGTAACATCAGCACGCAAACACATCTCTTTCGTTGCAGGCCAGAACTTTTCCCATCGAAAAATATAATAGCTCTGTTTGTTCTTTATAAATATCTTCCTTAATATGAAACCTTTAAAATGTATACCAAGTAAATGTATTTACACAGTAACAAATAGGATCATGGCACTCATAGGTAGCATTCAGAAAACAGCTTGTTACAAATATGCAAAATTTAAGTTTGATATCTTTTATATATAGTGCGATCCAAATAAACCTGAACCACTTCAATAAGCCATAACGTTTGAACCAATAATAGAACACACGTACAACTTTGGGAGAATATAATAACCAATTGGGAGTTTACATTACACTTATTACATCTCAGAGAAAATGTTAGAAGTGTCCTAAACCAGTATCTATACATATTTGCACTCGTCTCATCATATTCTCTGAAGTTTTACGGAGGTGATATGGAATTAAGAGAAGGTTATTTCCAGTAAAATGCAGCTACGTGCCACAATCTAATGACACTATGGAACTTGTAACCAGATTCTTTGATAATCAAACAATCTCGATAGGTCAAAAGATACTCTGACCTAATCTCACCATATTTTTTCTTGTGGGGGTATCTAAAATAGAGTGAACAAGTATAGGACTTCTGAAGGAATCAATTTGAACCGAAATAAGTAACACTGGCGAGGATGCCCTCATAAAACTTCAGAGAATATGGTGAGACGAGTACAAACATGTATAGATTCTGGTGGAGGACACTTCCAACATTTTCTCTGAGATGTAAATAGTGTAATATAAACTCCCAATTGTGTATTATATTCTCCCTAAGTTGTACGTGTGTTCTATTATTATTGGATCAAACGTTATGGCCTATTGAAATGGCTCAGGTTTATACGCACAGCACTATACCTCATAGTGCCTGTGAAGTAGCTAAAATAGTGTCTATAGCAGTATAGGTTCCCTTAAGGCTACTGTACCGGTGTTCATTTTTATTTGTTATTTCCCGCCCTCCGATAGAGCAAGAATGACATCATACTTGACTGGTGAGTGTATCTTGAAATCATAGTGCCCTCTACGGAAAAGAGGCGGTAATGCTTGAGGAACGGTGAGCAAATTACAGCGCTCTGAATGTGGTTGTGCTTGTAGCTAGTACAACCAGCTTCCCCTGGATATGAGCACAGAGCATAGCGTCTTCGTGGCTGAATGCTACTTTCGTACCGACATTAAAATTGGTGTGGCATATAAATATAATTTAAACAGCTGCATACAGAAGTTTATGCAACGCTATCCAGCATTCAGACAAGTCCCCCGGAGCGTAATGTTGTCAGAAGTGTCCAGGTAACGTCAAGTTCACATACTTCTGTTTGTAACATAAACGTCTTAGTTTTTATCAGTATACGATATAATTTTTTGTCATTCTCACGCTTAATTAAAATGTCTATTAATGTTGGTATAATTATGTTTTCTTAAACCAATAGATGCATCAGACATTTCCAAGATACAGGATCAGTTACTCACAAAAAGAGATACACTGGATGCTATAAAGTGACTGGTTCCAATCTAGTAGCAATAAATAATGTTATGTCAGAATTGCCTCAAGCATACCTTCTCGCAATATAGACAGTGTTTAAGGGGAAGATAGAAAGAAGCTTTGTACATATTGTAACACTAATTTATGTTTCATTCTTAATTTTCTTGTTTGTAATGAAGTTACATTGTGAGGAAACTGTGGTGGTAGGAAAGAATTGAGATCAAATTAAATATTTCTCTTTTAAGTGACAGATTTACAACATGCATATATGTCTACTATAACAGAAAAACAGATGTTCATTGTGATATAAGTATTCCTTGACTTATCACCTCGTATATTCTTCATGGTATACTTTTATGGTTGCATAATTAGCGTTACAGTGCATTACATTGGAGTATTTAGCTCTTTTTTTTTAAAAAAAAAGTTATTGTATCTATGTACCAGGCGACATTACGCACTTTTATATTACGTGGACAAGACCCACCTCTCAAATAGTGTATTTACTTGCCGGTAGAGGGAGGCCTGAAAGCTGCTGTCAGCGCATCAAATACGATCGCAAGCCACTAGGGGAGTCGTATATAAACTCGCTCCATCAGCGATGCTAGTGATGACGTATATATATATATATATAGGTATTGAGCATTCCAGCACACACATAATCATTTTTACTAAAAGTTTATTTCAATTAACGAAGTATGTAAAAGTAGCATGTTCAAAAATGATGACAGAAAGACATTTGAGTACAAACGCAACACTCTTTGCGAAGCATTTAGTGCTTGTTGATAAAATTCAATCGAGAAATTGTAAATATAGAAGCCAATTCGATACAAATTGAGGAATGTTTATTCGCGTAATATGGAATTGGATAATTTGAATAATTTAAGAGCTCTGTGATGTTGACATGGCAGGGGTTTGTTAACTAAAGTAAGGTTTGCTGTCTAGTGCTCAAGTAGAGAGAATCTTAATATTCTATTGTGACAGGCGGTTTACAGTCTATTACCTTCTTCCTGAATTATTTACATTACCTTCCGACTTTGTCTGCAGCTTCGACATGCAGCATAATTTATGGAGTGATTCGTGATTTATGTACACAGGGATCGAGAAGTAACATGTTCGGGAGTTTGCGGGTTCGAATTCCATGAACTGTGATTTAGTTGCTCCTTGTCACTGGCAAATCTTAGGAGACAGACAAAAATCTTACTGGATAAAAAGTACAGGGCTCGTTAAAACGCACGTTTTAAGTCAGATATACCCACTTTTTGTGGAATGAATCATTTTTTATGTGTGTAGCCAAAGTCTATGGCTACGGGATGATTCTTATTTCTCTCCTCGTGGAATGAAGTTTAAGCCCTGGGATGGGACGATATTTGGACCCAGTTTTTCCAGATTTAATGTTGTGGAATGACATAATTTCTTACGACGTACACCGTAACTGCTAAAGTTGATGCATGGAAATAATATAACTCAGGTGTGACCTCGGTCAGAGGTCTGTAAGAACTAATTTTCTAAGTAATTTAAAGATGATTCTTTTAAAGATACCTCATTTTTTATTTAGTTTGTTTTTTGTCGCTTTAACTTACATGTCATATCGCAACATCTTAATACTTATGTCTTAGCATTCATATCAGATGCGCTTTCTCTAGATTCAATAACAATTGCTTGTTCTTTCTTGGGTGGCACTTGTAGTGCCTTTGAGTATTTTATTAGCTGAGATGTAATATCTTTGTGATTTGTTATCAGTACTGTAGTGGAATATCTTCTGTTCAAATTCTTTGGATTTGTTCTGTCAGTTGTTTTAGCGGGTCTGTAGGATTAACGTTCTTTAGAGGGCGTTGTTGGCTGCTATTTGCAGTCATTTGTTTCTCTTAAACTATCCTATTCTCAGGTTATGTTATTTTATAATATGTAATATTTAACAATTACCTGGAAACCCAAGAAGTGTTATTGCAATTGGAGAGCGGTCCCCTGCCGTTGGGTGTTTGCTATATTTAGCGACTCCTGTGCACTATTTCACAAATTATAGGGTAAACTCGAAGAAAATGCCAACACTGAACTGTTTAGTTTATTCAATATTCAACTTTTTACCTCAATTTTTTATTTTTGTACGGTGATTTACAAAATGCGTCGTAACACGTTTGATAAATAGATTTATAAACGTCCTTAGATTATATAATTTGAATGAGATATATTTTTGTAACTTTTCACATAAAAAAACTTGCGTGATGTTTTTCCATGTCCATCCTCAGTCACGTCTTGGCATAGAAATACGCTTTCTTCTTGCAAAACGAAGTTTATTGACTTTGCCGTCACTATTGCAGTTAAAAACTTTCTTATTAGCCACGTCATGCTTAACGACCAATATAGTCATTCCAAATTTTATTAATTTTATAATTTGAGGCGCCTAGTCTCAAAGATGGAAAAGAACCATTGACATTATTTTTCACAAGAGAGGTATTTGTGTTTCACTATCACAGCTTTATTTTGTTAATTTGAAAATGTTTGTGTGGCATGTTTGCAGTTTTAATAGCTCAATAATCAAGGTCTGCTCTTACAAATATTGTTTGAATACTCTATAAAACCAGTGTAAAACATGCAATGTCCGCATTTGAAGCTAAACTTGGTTTATGTCAATTTTTGAAACAAACATAGATGCAAGTGCCCGTTTTCCCAGCTTAAGGAAATGAATTGTGATTGAATGCAATGAAACTTAGAGTTTTATTGCAATTATTATAATAGCTTCAGTTACAGCATTACAAAATGAAAAACAATTCTTTTTAATTTTCTTATATACCATTATATTTTCTTATATACTTTCTATTCTTGTTACTGTATTTCTGTGCAGATAATATTTGGTTCAGTGCAAAAGTTTTCAAAGCAGTCACATTCTACAGTATCTTCTCTGACATTTTCACTACGACTTTGAATGACATCAGAATACCACTTAAGATTGGCATTCTTCTTCCACTCACTTCCAAAATGCTTGGCTACCAGCTTTCCCATATCCACAAGGTTTTCGAGGCGTGTCCGTAAAACAAGGTCTTTAATTTTATTTAATATAAAAACATTTTTACTGTCAATGGATGTTACATTGATGGAAAGGCGGAAGTTACATCTATTTTCCAACGTAATCACCATTGCGATCGATGTACTTGCGCTGTGGCAGGTTTTGTACACCCTTGTCAAAGCACTCTCCCACCAAGTTGCGCAAGTAGCGCTCAACCTCATTTTTCAAATCGTCGTCGGTCGGGAAATGTGTTCCACCCAGGTGTGACTTCAACTCAGGAAACAGATGATAATCACTAGTCTGGACTGTAGGGGGCATGGGTGAGGATGGGCTAGGAGACCCACGTCGCACACACCTTGCGATAATGCAAATGTTCGGTCAAAATCTTGTCAACCGTAGTCTTACCGACTTCAGGGATAAGTTCGCACAGCTCGCGAACTGTCACACGCCGATCTTTAAGCATTTCTTGCTCCACTTTTTCAATTGTTTCGGCTGAAACCGAAGGCCGACCAGAACGCTGCTCGTCATGGACGTTTGTACGTCCGTCTTTGAACTCTCTGACCCACTTTGGCACGGTTTTGTCTTCCATACACTGTGGTCCATAGACTTAGCATAATTGACGATGAATCTCAGTGGGGGTAGTGACCTTGGCACTCAACAAACGGATCACTGCACGCAACTCGCACTTGGCGGAGTAAGTGATAGGAAGCTCCATCGCAAATGGCTGCCCGCCAAGACTGATGGTTGCAAAGGGTTCGTCGTGGTAGGGATTTGAAGAGGTGAAACCAAGCTACGCGCCAGTGTTTCCGGATCTGACTCGCTGACTTAGGTCCCTTGACCGTAAGCTTTTCGTTTTCCTGAGCAGTTTGATGTCATTTCTTCTTGACCTTCGCTTTTTTTACCGTCCTTCACTTTCCTTTTATTCTATATAAGAAATATTCTATACATCTATTCTTCTTTTCTCCCTTCCCCGTAAGCATACGTACCCATATCTCTTTGCTCACTCTATCCCATTTCTTATCCCATATTTTTCTCATGTAAATTGATAACTCCTTACATTCTATCAGGTAATGAACAATGCTCTCTTCATCTCCATAAAATTTACACATCCCTACCTCAGTACTTTTCAACCCTTTTAAGTATAATATTCCTATTCTCCTCCATGCTATGCCTTCTCTTCCAGTTTTTTCACATTGATCTATATATTTTCCCTGCCCCATTCTGTCTATAATTGCTTATAAAATTTCAAAGTTTTATTTTCTTTTATACTTTCCCAGATCTCCGGCCTATCTCTGTCTTTTACTCTAGTTCTCACTTCCAAAAACTGCTATGATTTGTCTCCTCTGCTCTCCATAGATCTCCCATGTCTATCTTCGATACCAATTTCCAATTTCCAATTTCGACCACCAACTATTTGCATTTTTAATGCTTTTCTGTTGCTTCATGCACAGACTCAATAATTCCCCGTTCTGCCCTTTAATACACTTATACCAGAACTTCAGTATTCCCTCTATTATTACTCCCCTCCTTTTTGTATTACCTAGCTCTAGTAATGTCACTTCTCTTGGTGCCGATTTTGGTAGCCGTAGTAGTTCTTTGCAAAACAATCCATACATCTGGTCTAATTGTGTTCCTATCTCTGATGTACCCAATACGTTGTTCTGCATTCAACGACCGCTTCATACATTCTTTCTAACCATCTAACTGACATCTACAGTTTATGTTTGCATATTCTTACCCCTGACATTGCCGCCCTGCCATTAGATATCACTTTTCTGGCTTGTGCAGCCCATCTAAACATCCTTACACCTAAATAGTCATACTCCTTTACCACTTCTACCTTTTGATCTCCTATGTACCACTCCTCTACTTTCCTGAGTATCGATCCTCTTAAATACCAGAGCGTTTGTAAGAATACGTTGTACCAGAATGAGTAGAGAAAGTCATGTGATTGCAGTTCATCAGAATTTTTTAATATTACACCAGTCTGTGAATATAAAATGGTGAATTTTTTCGTTTCTTTTTTGACTTCGTCATCTTTACACTGGACGGTGTATGAATTAATTAAATGAACGCAAAAATGAGCTCGGGGATATAAAGGCATTATGTGAGAATCATCCTAAGGACTAAGAAGAAACTCTCGGAGAGCTCTACAACTGGGTAACTGGGTTTCTAATATCACTCTGTCACTTATTTCATGTTACCAATCACTAATTCAGCAACAAATATTAGATACAGTTGCTATGCACTTTAGAGTTCCAGAATTTTAAGAAAGTAATTTGACTTTCTCCACCCGTAGTAGCCAGAGCCGGTACATGGCTCTTCATTTAAAGCCTAACGGACACACGACATTTTGCCTTTCCGCGATTGGGTGTAACAAGCCAGCTTTGCTCCTACATTAACAACTAGAGCTCGTATTTGTAGGCACAGTCAAATGATGCAATAAGCAATCAAATAAGCACGAAAAAATGAGTCAAATAAGGAAATAAAAAATAAAGAATTAATCATAAATATATTGTTTGGTAGAATTTTTGCCTTAAGCTTGTTACAGTACATGAGAGAATTCTCTTGAAATTCTTTTGTTCCATATATATACTTCGCCATTAACCCAATGGTCATATCAGCGGCCGTTCTCCTTTGGAACATACCGAAGGTGTTAACTCGTATTCGTTGGTTTTTAATCATTAGATCACGCACACATTCACACTCTCATTCACACTTCCAGACTCTGCATAAGATGGGGAATTATCTTGGTCGAAGAAAAGTTCCCAACCCCTCAGCCAGGAATCGAACCCGGAACCCCTTTGGCATTTTCTTGTGGGAAATTCCTGCGTTTTTCAGTGAAAAAAATTATACTGTGAAAAGGATCTCTCAACGTCAGATGACGTTACTAGAACATACAAAAAGCACCACAGTTCTTTTTGAATGAATTTCCTGTACCAGAAAGTTTTGTAGAACTTTTACAGAATCTCGTAACCAGGATTTTCGTTAATACTTTACCGAGTTTCTCAAAGGCAGTTTTAGCAATACTGTGAATCTCTGAAGAAAACGTTACTGAAATTTTATATACCTAAAAAAATGAATGCTCCAAGGTATTATTTCGAGTTTCCAACTGTGTTATAATAGCAGGTATTTTGGAGAAGCGGTTATGGATGTACTCTATCTTACTTTGGATGCCAATATTAGCAAAACGTTCTTGTGCTGTGGCGATGTTGCTTGTATCTTCTACATCTAAGGAGTACAACACTTTTATTTCAGTGAAATGTTCTGCTTAGAATGACAGAGCCTTTCACCAAGAACCTGATCGAGTTAAAGCTGGCTGAGGAGGTAAAGACAAATTTGGAAGGACTTCATCAAATTTTTGAAATCGGTGACAGTACACTTTCTTTACGCTAGAGACAAGAAAATCCACATTTTTATATCAGATTCTGACTCTTTCGGCTAGACCATGATGGCTAGGAGTGATAATTTACTTTTAAATTAATATGAATTGGATAAAATAAGTTATTTTAATTAAAAAGCATGATATATGCAAGCAAACGCCGTCTTCAGTAAAAAAAAAAGCATTTATAAGCATTTTGCTTAGAAATCCGGGCTCTATTAATAACACACTTACCTTTTATAAAATGCTGGAAGTGTCGTCCACCTTCGACTAAACAAATATTATATCAGGAGAACGGAGACACGTACACACGATCCTTGATAAAGCTTCAAAGGTAAAAATCGCATGGCGTTAGGTCAGGAGAACGTGGAGGCAATGTATAGCAAGCCCTGTCATTGTGGCCCTTGCAGCTTATCCAGCGTTTGGGTACAGTGACGTTCAACCAATCGCAAACTTCGTTATGCTAGTGAGGTGGCGCACCATCTTACTGGAAAATGAAGTTCTCGGGCTCATTTTCTTCCAGCTGAGGGAAGAACCATTGCTCTAGTGTATAAAAATAAGAAGTGCCAGTTACATTAGGTTCACCAAGAAAGAAAGGCCCATAAATGTTTCCCTTGAATACGCCACAAAAAAAATTCACTTTAGGGGAATCTCGTTGCATTTGTACCTGTCGTGAGGGTTTTCTGACTCTCAGATGCTCTCATTATGAGTGTTTGACGTGTCCACTAAGGTGAAAGGTCCATTCATCATTGAAGAAAACACGATCCTAAAATTCGTCATCCTTAGGAAACAACATGTCGTTTGCGAAGTTGGCGCGTAATCCGTGGTCTGCCGGCTTTAGAGCCTGTAAAAACTGTAAACGGTAAGGACGTAGCCGTAAGCGTTTTCTTACAACTTTCCAAACAGTCGACACACGAACTTGTAATTCACGACTAGCCTTCCGGACTGATTTCTTTGGGCTACGAGTGAACGACTCTCAGTCGCTCAACAGTCTCTTCACTTACTCTTGGTCGTACCGTGCAAGACAGCCAATATCTTCAAACTGGTGATACCATCTACGAATGTTATTATCACTAGGAGGATCACAACCGAACTTAATGCAGAACGCACGTTGCACAGTAACTACAGATTCGACCTTTGCAAACTGCAAAACACAAATCGCTTTCTGTTTACTAGTTACCATCTTTGCTACTACCGCTGTGTAGCGGATTGCGGCAGAAACATTGCACGGACATGCGCACTGGTGCCAACAAACACAACTGCTTAAGTTGCGTTTTCTTTTGACATATCATTTTTAACTTTAAGTTTAATGTAATACATATTATAAAGAGTTAAAACCCAGATATTCATTTATATACATCCTGTATATATTTACAGTAGAGCATTTTTATAATACGTGCTCTAACATAGGAAATAGAGAAAGTAGAAACGAAACAAACACTTTTTATAGAAAAATATACCTATAGATCTGAGAAGCGCGGCAGTTAGGTTTTATTCCCCCAAATATCTGTCTTGTTAGGCAGATTGCAAGTACTGAATTAGTTTTTACTTCTTGGCATGCTGGCGGCTTTTATTTTTTATTCCAATTTCCATAAAAGAAAACTAAATGCTTTTCCCCCGACTTAATGGGGAAAACGAAACACCAAGTTCTGTAAAAGTTAGGTTCCAAAATAAATAGGAATAAAGCAGAATTCATCTGCTTACAAATGCTGCACTAACTTGTCATGCAAAACCACGGACATAAAAACGAATCTCTTAAAGTTTTAACACTTTGTCCACAAAATTGGACCTTGATTAGCAATAAATTGGTCTGCCACTTTACGACAAGATATTTACATGTTGTCTTGCAGGAAGACTATAAAATAGGTGTTATTTTTAACAGGGAGAATTTTAGCTGACTGGCTGTTTTCGAGGTAGCAGCTGTAATTTCCTCATTTTATACGTTTACATTATCTTCCGTCGGCTAACATAATTATACTCTTTGCAAGGCAGCAAAGAAAATACTTGTTCTCAAGTTTTTCTTTCTCTAATTTCAGAGAGAGGACGCGCTCTAAAAATGGTGGACAAATATCGTACACTGCAACACGCTGCGAGATGAGCTTCCCAAAGCGAGCAATTTCAAATCACCTGCTTCTTGAAACATGTATTTTCATTTACAGATGACAAGCCTAAGGGGCCACTAGACTTTATATGAAAGTTTGTACTACTTAGGTGTATATTATAAAGAGAAAATCTTTATATGTAATAATCGTTTAATCATTTAATCATTTTGTTACCAGTAAATCAAGACTTACTAGCTGGCAGTATAGTGTAGATACACACATACCGTCACAGTATAAGTACAAAGATGACTGCCCTCTTTGCGACTTGCACCAGGGAAGAACAGCGTTCTGTTATTCGGTTTTTGAGTAATGAAGGTGTGAAACCTATTGAAATTCATCGACGAATGATGGTTCAGTTCGGTGATGCATGTTTGTCACAGCAGCAAGTCTACGAATGGAGTAGGAAGTTCGCAAATTGTATGACTTCAGTGGAAGATGCTCCACGTCCAGGTCAGGCACAACGAGTTGTGATTCCACAGAACATTGCAGCAGTTGAAGCCGTAGTGAAGGAAAACAGCCGAGTGACACTGAATGACATTGCAGCATGTTTACAGATCGTTCATGGATCAGCACACCACATTCTGCATGATGTTCTCCAGTTTCACAAAGTGTGTGCGAGATGGGTGCCATGGCAGCTGACTCTTGAAGTGAGCGAACGATGTGCTGATGCTTGTGAAGAACTTCGGCGCTTTGAACGGGAAGGTGTTGACTTCCTTGCAAAAATCGTTACTGGAGACGAAACCTTGGTTCACTTCCACCAATCGGAAACGAAGAGAGCGAGCAAGGAATGGCGGCAGCCCTCGTCACTAAAATCAAAGAAGTTTTGAACAGAATCGTTAGCAGGTAAAGTTATACTGGCGTCACTTTGGAGCATTACATGTCTAGGATCTCCTAGAAAGTCATCTGCGGCCTACAAGCAAATAAAAGCGACGTGGATTGCTGTCAGCTGGTGTCCTTTTGCAACATGACAATGCAAGAACCCACAGTGCCCGTACAACAGTTGCAACAATCACAGACCTGCATTTTGAGTGTCTTCCTCATCCACCGTACTCAGCAGACCTTGCCCCCAGGTGATTTCCCTATGTTTGGAGCACTCAAAGTCGCAATGGGAGGAAAGAAGTTCTGTTCCGATGAAGGAGTACGCCTCGCAGTGCATGAGTGGTTGCGCGGACTACAAAAATAATTTCTTCTAAAGGCATTTATGCACTTTGTAAGCGCTGGAGGACTTACATTGAGCGTGCGGGTGATTATGCTAAAAAGTGATGCAGCTTTGTACCATTTCTGCACAAAAAATATTTGAGGTTTTCATTTGTCTCACCCTCGTTTTTTATCGACGAGTGGAAGGTTTGTCAACATCCGAGAGTATAAAAATAAGTCTTGTACCAATACGTTATCCAAAATTTACACTAATCATTAAAAATGTTTCCTACAATAAATTAGTAAAATTATTTATAATTTTATTTTCTCGAATATAGGACTGTTTAGGCAAGACCGTATCACAAACATCGTTGCCTAATACCTAATATAAGACAATCGATGTTGGCTAGTCGTTTATAGGGAAACAATGTGAATGTAGGCCTAGTGATTGCCTTTTATTTATACAGTGGTTCAAGTTACATTTTATTTATCTATAATATTAAACTGCTACTTTAGTAGGTTAATTTATATTATTAAAGTGCAACTTTACAAGTAAGTGTTGGATACATAACAGTATCACATTCCCGGATATAGGTCTGCAAAATAACTAACTTCATTTCATTAATAATTAAAAGGTACAACTTAAATCTATACAAGAACTTGTAATGAAGCAAATACCATGGATATTTCATTTCAAAAAAAGGTAATACTCAAATGTTTTAAAAACTGGCTGTGTGGCTGACGTCTTTGAAATTCCGTTCACTGTGTATGTCTAAGAGATAAAAAATGCAGGTACAAGGTAATATGACAATGCAGTATACTTTAAGTGATAGTCAAATGTTTTAAAATAGTGGTATAGATGACGTCTTTGAAGTTTCGTTTTCTTTGTATGTCAAAGAGATAAAAAATGAAGGTACACGGTAATATGGGAATACAGTGCACTTTAAGTGATGGTCAAATTTTCTAAAACTGGTTGTCTAGGTGACGTCTTTGAAATTCCGTTTTCTTGGTGTGCCCAAGAGATAAAAATACAGGTACAAGGGAATATGGGAATACAGAAGACTTAATGTGTTAGTCAAATGTTTAAACACTGGGTGTCTAGGTGAAGTCTTGAAATTCCGTCCTTATTGTATATTCAGGAGATAAAAAAATGAAGGTACAAGGGAATATGGGAATACAGTAGACTAAGTGATAGTCAAATGTTTTAAAACCAGTTGTGTATGTGACGTCTTTGAAATTTCGGTTTCCTTGTATGTCCAAGAGATAAAAACTGAAAGTACAAGGGAATGTGGGAATAGAGTAGACTTTAAATGATAGTCAGATGCTTTAAACTAGTTGTCTAGATGGGGTTTTTGAAATTCCGTTCTCTTTGTATGTCCAAGAGGTAGAAAACTGAAGTTACAGGAGAATATCGGAATGCAGTAAACTTTAAGCGATAGTCAAATGTTTTAAACACTCGTTGTCTAGGTGACGTCTTTGAAGTTCTGTTCTCTTTGTATATCCAAGAGATGAGTCAGTGAGTAACGACGTCCCATTTGAGAGAATTGTGAGTGTTGAAAAATTCAGACGACTTACACAGTAGTCCATATAATTTGCAGTACTATAGCTTGTTAGTGACTCTGGTGAAGTATTGGTGCTTTAATTGCATGCGCCCCACTTTGTTTGTTATACATTCACAAGTAGTAATCTATGAGATCATAAATCTGTATGAGACCTAGCAGAAATTATGTAATGGCTAATAGCCCGTTTTGTATATTAAAATGTTGAATATTTTTATATAATATTTATTATTCAGGAAGTCACAAAACATAATAAAGTCTCGGTATGGTATTTTTAGGTGGGATGTAAGACTTTCCCTGCAATAGGAAACAAAAGGAAGATTTGGCTGTAATTTATTGTTGTATTTAGGTAACGAAGTTCAAGCTTTTTCCTACTCTTTGACTTCCATGAATACATTTTATCGTTTAGAAAGGAAGGAATTGCTTGGAAATGAAGTAAGGAGTAGGTAAATAAAGGCTTTCGGTTACACCAGTAACTTCTGACTTCCTCGTTTAATAATTCTGATGGAATAAAGGAAGAAAAGCCTTCTTTTTATGCATTCAAACCCTCTTTCGGGCTATTAAACCCTCGAGGCATTGATTTAAATATTCGAAGAAAGATTTCTTTCGGCCTTTTGTATATCCAAGACAATACGATGGAGAACATAAAGAAATCTCTACGTTTCAAAGGTCATAATGAGGTAATGCACACTGTTTTCAAACCTACAGCTTCTCCTTTATCAGCCATTCTTAAACAAGCAATACATCCGTAAAGCTAACTGCGTCTCTGAACACATAGCTAAAAGCGTCAACGTTCTGTCACTACCACTGAACTAATCGCGAGGGAGGGATGAAGAGAGGGAAACGAAGGTCAAACGGAAATGGTTTTATTACGAGGGCTCATCAACAAATACTGGGTGATCTTTTTTCTCAGATGTTTATTACTGAAAATCAATGTTTGCGTTATCTTTTTCAAATTACTCCCGTCCTACTTCAATGCACTTTTTATAACGTCTCTGCCAGTCCTTGAACACGTGCTATAGACCATTCTTTGTCAGATCCTTGAGAATCGCCTTACTTTTCTTGAGCACTGCTTCAGAGTTCTCAAATCGAATACCCCTAAGCTTCGATTATCACTGGTGATCAGTCATGGCTGCATCATTGTGTTCGTGAATGAAAACAAGCCAGCACAGTGTGGATATCGCCAGGTTCTCCAACACCAAAAAAGGCAAAAGTTGTTCCATCTGCAGGGAAAGTGATGATCACATTTTTTTGACTGTAATGGAATGATTTACCAGCATGCAGTCACCCCTCACACTACTGTTACAGCAGCATACTACACGTCAGTATTGGCTACACTGAGGAAGCACATTACAAAGAAACGACCAGATCTTTCTCAGACTGGGTGGCGACTTCATCAGGATAATGCGCGGCCTCACGTCGCAAATCAAGTCATGCAGTTTCTCGTTCGATTCAAAATTACCTGTGTACCACATCCACCTTATAGCCCCGATCTTGCACCCAGTGACATTTTTATTCCCATAACTAAAGGCAGAGCTTAGGGATATTAGATTTGAGAACTCTGAAGCAGTGCTCAAGAAAAGTGAGGAGATTGTCAAGGACCTGACAAAGAATGGTCTGCAGCACGTGTTCAAGGGCTGGCAGAGACGACATAAAAAGTGCATTGAAGTAGGAAGAGACTACTTTGAAAAAGATCATGTAAACATTGAATTGTAGTAAAAAAATCTGTGAACAAAATCAGTCTTATTCTTTGTTGATCAGTCCTCGTACATTATAGGTTTATTGGGAATTTAGGAATACATTAGCCTGAAGCAAAGGTTTAAAATCCGATAGCTTTTTGATGATTTCAAAATTACAAATTCCTTCCACGACCACGAACACATAAAATCCTTCAGTATTTGCAAATTCAAACCAACTACAAAGAATATCTCAAAACTGGTTAGCTCAGAGAAAAAAATATATAAGTTGTATGTTTTAACGTTCACTATAATAATCATTATATTCCACCCAAAAATTAGGTCGTGAGATCTCAGTGCAGTTTTTAAGGTTTAATTTTGCACAAAATCCTACCAGAATGAAGAGGACTTCCAGGAAAATTCCCAGAAAATTCAAAGTATTCTCAAAGTTAATCCAAGCTTTCCTGCTCAACTATCAAAGAAAAAACATAATGCTACATTGTTGAGATTTGTCAGTATATTAGTTTGTGCTTTAATTTTGTAAATTTATTAAGACTTTTAGTGAAAAGAAATTAATATCTTCCAATTCTTCGGCCAGCCCTCAGACTAAGTAATTAAATAATTTAGCGTTTAATCATGAAGGGTCTCAGCAATGGTTACCTTAGCGCCTCACTCTGTATTGGGCGTGAAACTGACTGACTTGATAGAGTCAACATGAAACATGCAATGTCATGGCTGGGATTTGAACCATGGATCTCCTGGTTTCCGTCCAATCACTAACTTATTGGGCTGCCATGGCCAACGTGCCATCCTGACATTAAATTCTCCATTTGACTCGTATATTTCGCCGGTAGACCACTAGGAGCTCTCGTATTACAGATACACCATTTGTGGCGACTTACTATCTTAAGTACTTAGATCCCAGGCTTCATTACTTAACTCTTATTATTTTAGTTCATTGAGGGAAATTAGTAATTTCTTCACGCTATCCGTATATAGACTAAGGTTTTTGATAGAGTCAACACTGTGCTAGTGTGAAGAAACGATTAATTTCCATTAATCATTTGTTGCCACAAACGGTGTATCTCAAATGTGAGAGCCCCTAGTGGTCTACCGGGGAAATATGAGTCAATTGGATAATTTAATGTCATAACGGCAAGTTGGCCATGATAACTTAATGGCTTAGAGCGACTGGACGGCTAGTGTGAAGAAATTATTAATTTACATCAATTAACTAAAAGACTGACTTTTGCTTAGAGGCCTCTGTATCAGATTTGAAGTTCTTTTAAGTGTATTTATTTATTTATTTAGCATTTAATTTCTGTACAGAAATATTTTCTTTTTCAAGATACAGTACAAACAATACAAACTAGAAATTCAGAAAATACAGAATTAATTCTGCATGCAATAATCAGATTAAATTGTATCAATGTCAACAAATACAGAAAACTTACATGAATTGTCAACCATTAGTATCATAAAATTATTCTCATGTAACCATTTACTCTACTTAATCTGGTGTCTAAAATATTCAAAGAACTCCTGAGTACTATAGAAGCACTGATTTATTAAAAATGATTTCACATCTCTTCTGAATCTTTTCTTATCATTGTTTTTGATTTTCTTTTAGATTAAGTTATACATGTGAACCCCTTTATGAAGTACAGAGTTAAGTTTTTTATTTTATCTTGATCCATGTAATTTAGTATTATTCCTAGTATAATGTTCATGAAAGTGTTATTTGTTTGAAAATATTGTATGTTGTTGTTTATAAAGCATACGGTTTATAAGATATACAGACATGGCAGAGTTAGTATATTATTTTCCTTAAAATATTTCATACAATGAGTCCCTTTACTTAGATTAAGCATTCTTATTATTATTTTATTTTGTGTTACAAATAAATCTTTTATTTCGGTAGCTGATCCCCAGATAAAGATACAATATGCAAGATAAGACTGCACATATGAATAGTAAATCAGCTTTAATATTTGTGTATTATAAATTTTCCTTAGCACTGATATTATGTAGTGGGCTTTATTAATTTTTGCAGTAATATACTGAATATGCGGCTTCCAGCTTAAAAATTTGTCAATAATTACCCCCAAAAATTTTGTTTCATTGGTATATTGTATTACCTCATTGCCAAAAGCGATTACAGGAGCTATATTAGCTTGATTTCTATTTGATAGTGAAATTTGCATACTTTGTGTCTTTTTAATATTAAGTAGTAATTTATTATTAGTTAGCCAATGCATCATATTTGTCATCACAGTATTAGCATAATGTTGCAATTCAGAATTATTGCAGCCTCTGATTATTATATTAGTGTCGTCAGCATATAGAATAGTTTCTGCATGGGGAATATTAAGTGGAAGGTCATTAATATATACTAGAAAAAGCAGTGGTCCCAGGATAGAACCCTGTGGAACCCCACATCTCACAATTTCAATATTGGAATTAATATTATGACCATTTAATTCATTATTAGCTACAGTATACTGTCTTCTACCCTCAAGGTAGGATTCAAACCAATTATGAGATACCCCTCTTGTACCATAGGCTTCAAGTGTGGATAATAGAATATTATGGTCAACCAAATCAAATGCCTTAGACAAATCCATAAAAATCCCAATAGTATAATTATTTGCCTCAAACCCTTCTAGTGTTTGTTTCATAAAGGAGTATAGTGCATTAGAAATTGATTTATTTTTCCTAAATACATTTTGTTTATCACTGAATACATATTTTTCGAGAAAAGGAGATATCCTGTTGAACATAACAGTTTCCAAGATTTTTGAAAACCCCGATTGAACTGAAATAGGTCTATAATTATCAACATTTTTTGCATCTCCCTTCTTAAATACTGGTACAACTTTTATTAATTTTAAGACATTAGGAAATTTGCCTGTTGATATAGAACAATTACATATATCCATTAATGGTGCTACTATATATTCTTTGCAAGATTTGATTATACACTCTGGTACGTCATCAAATCCAGCAGAGAATGTGTTCTTTTTTGAATGTATTATTTTAAGAATCTCCTCACAAGTTACTGGTTTGAGAAATACACTTTTATCGTTTCTGATTAATTTGATAGGAGTATTTGTTATATTGGGATGAGTCAAAGGTACTCTATCAGCAACACTAATAAAGTGTCGTAAACTCATGACACAGAATCACCAGCTTTACTTCCCCTCTGAAGGAAACCATAATAATCATTTTTACGCCCGAAAAAAGAATCTATTACCGGTCTTCGACAACCACAGGCATTGGAGGGTATGTGAAAAAGGAACCACTGCCGCATTCGTCTAGTAACTCGGGAAAAGCGCCAAAAGAAAGGTTAGAAAGTCAATCATCCGCAATTGAACCTGGGGTGATCCAAATCGTGTCTCACACATTATCACTCAACCATCTTGCTCGGAAGTGGCAAGTACAGTAAACCTTCTGTTAACTTTTTGCCCTAGAATTAATATGACCTTTATTCTGACTTTTTAAATTAAGTTTTTAACATCCTGTAACCAGTCAGGTCATATCAGACGAAGAATGAAATGGTTGCCGTGATTATCAAATGATTACAGGGTGCATAGAGCCTACAGTTGCTGACATTCATTTTTCAGATTAAGAGAAAATCCAGAAAAAGCTTATACAGGGTCTAACCGTTACTCATGAATGTGAGGCAGACACGGCACAGAGGTGGGCGTTCTGAGAGTCTTCAAATTAATTTGGCTTGCAGAAGGACACGCCAGTGTAGCGAAGACGTGATATCCGTCAGTACGTGTTATGATTTTGCATATTCGGACATAGCCAATCACTGCTGCAGACTCACACGGTAGAATTATAACCCTCTCTACCTGCACTGAGGCACAAGATTGTGGAAATGCAACTCAGGTCGGCGGTTCGACTAATAAGGTGGACCTTTATGACTCTTGTTTTTTTTTCTTCTGTGTTTTTAGCTAGCAGATGGGAAGGATAATCGTATCTCCCGAGTTTCACTTCATTTTACCTTTCGTCCTGGTTGCTTATAGGGGAGATGCACCCTCTACCGCACACCTAAGGTTTTTTCTTCAAAATTTAAAGAAAATGCAATGGAGATCAAGTAGCGTGTTACTATTAACATGAAGCTGATAACTTACAGAAACAGCATTATCAATGAACATTCATAAACGCGAGTCGTGTAGAATGTTAAAGCTAAAGTAAATATTAGTGATAACTGCGCATCTCAAAAAGCGTTTCCCAGTACCGGACAGACGTAAATAAATACATATTTCTAAATAAAGGAAAAGGAACCGAATTATAAATCACAATATAATTATTCCTATCATAATTATTGTATTTTTGAGGTAAAAACAGTACACGGTAACATGATAATATATTTTAAAAAACGTTCTCTAGAGATTATCACAACAAAATAAAAATGTCTTAGAACTTATGAAACATTTTTTTAAACACAGTGATCACATGTAAAAAAAATCAACGTTCTCTTGCCCTGTAGATTCAATATGTGGCCAACCCTTGCACGATACACACTGAACCCAAGCCTCGTCTGTGATTTCTAAGAAAATGATACACTCTTTTAGAACACTTCAATGACATTTGTTTTGGTTTCAAAATTTAATTTTCTTTTAGTCTTCTAAGGCTCTACACCATTTCCAGGTTCTATTTGCACAGGGTTAGAGCTAGGTTCTCTATTTATAGTTTTATTAATGTTAGTCTTGCATCCCTTTGTTATTGGTTTGTTCTTCTGTTTTTGTGCCTTTTCCTGCAACATCAACTTATACAGGTCGATGTTAATGTTTCAGCAATATATATTCCCAGGCTCATTGATTTTTCTGTCACATTTTTTATTGCTTGTTTCATATTTTCTTCTAACCATTTCCCTTTCTTTTTGGCATCCATGTTGACAGGAATGCCCATAAAAAATTAATCTAATATCAGTGTAAGTTCAGAGGATAAAAATATACCTTCGCGTACAGTACTGGGAAATTGCTATCGTACGGTACTGGGCAACTCACACGTGTTGCATATATAACGTCATAGCACGGCCTGATTCTTTTAAACCGACACTGTGTTTTGTGTTTGTGTAGTCTACTTAATACCAAATAATATGAGTACAAATACTTATTTAGTGCTTCACCGGACAAGGCAGCAGCAATATCAGGAAGTTACTAACAGCACAGCTCCAGTTCACTATACGACTTCTCTGAACAATAACTTCTGATTCAACGGTCAAAGAGGAGGAAAAACTTTCCGTTGGAACAAAGATGGTTGTTTGTCTAAATACACACGA
Organism: Mantis religiosa; assembly: GCA_030765055.1. Classification (NCBI taxonomy): domain Eukaryota; kingdom Metazoa; phylum Arthropoda; class Insecta; order Mantodea; family Mantidae; genus Mantis; species Mantis religiosa. The sequence continues at coordinate 97,120,524 of CM060958.1, forward strand.
TGAGCTTCTACTATCAGCAATTACGAGATACTGACACGGTAGTGGGTACTGGGAACTGTGCAGTACAGTGCGCTTCTCCTCTAACTGTCGGCGGAGTCTAGGTGTTGCATCACAGTGACTTTATAGTCTATAAATCCTTATCCGCCAGAAACCTTGTTTCATATTATGTTAACGCGCAACTTTTGAGGTTGTAATATTTGTCCCAATGAAGATTAAAACACCAGTAAACAATTAAGTAATACAAAAAGGGCTAGAGAATATAAAGTAACGAATAAGGAGATAGAGGAATTACGACAGTAAAAGCTCAATTATTAACAGAGAATAAGTACAATTAAATAACTTATATGGGTGAAATAAGACCTGAAGCTTTCCAGGCCACGAATTTGTTTAAGTTCTTCTTGGGAAGCAAGCAGGTAATAAGAAACTGTAACAGAAACTGAAACAGAAACTGAACTGAAATCCAGCAGTACGATTAAGTGTGCTTATAGAGAAACCACGTCGAAGCTAATAAGAAGATCAGAAGTTTAGCTCCTCTTGGAAACCGGCCTTAAAAATGGAAATCCGTCGACTTATGAAGTACATATCTATACAGCTTGATAATCAAGTTCAGTAGTTAGGTTTCCGTGATCCAATTAATTTTCTATACTCACGGCATCTCCTGACATGGCATTTAATTTACTGAAAACAGTCTTTTGTTCAGTAATGCGAACTTTGCTAGTGTTTTGTCTTTGTTTATATTTCTGTTATATCCTGTGATTCATTTGTGGTTATAACATTTATTAAAATATCCTGATACGGAGCGAGATGGCTCAGGCGGTTTCGTCTGTGACCTGCATTCGTGAGGCCCGGGTTCGATTCCCGTGGTCGACCTACCTGACCCATGGGCTTTTTCGAGGGGTTTCCCTTGTCTCTATCCGAATGCTGGGTAGGTTAATTACATCTCCCAAATTTCCTGTCCCTCCATTTCATCTTCATTTTCTTATCACATCATCTCCTCATCTGGTGATTTCTTTCAGGATAAAAGTGTTGGCGGGTGTCTCGGCGGTGCATGACAGGATGATATGCTCTGAGGAAAACTACTTTCTCCTCCGGTAGGTCGGTTGCCGGTCTCCGCTTCTCTGCTGGGACCATTTCGGGACCGCCAGCCAGGGACCTTTGGGGCTCGGATCGCCTGTCTTGGTACCGCTAGGGCTCGGCTGCTGGGCTTGTTGCCCTCCCGCTGTAGGACAGCGAGTTCGTTGTCCTGGCCTGTCGGGGAATGTCTCCATCCAAGTAAACTGTAAGGACCCTGCCCTCTGTACTGAATTTGCTGTCTCCTTCGCCTCATCCTTCCTCCCAGGGTGCTCCCAGTTCTCACTGCCATTTCACTATTGTTCAAACACAAGACGTCTCCAATCCTTTGTAGTAGTTCACTGCCCATCAACACAGTCGTCATGAACTCGCTGGGAAAACAGCGTCTTCTATCGCACTCGCATATCCACAGACTCGCTTTCTGAGAGAGCACACTTATATAACCAACTTAAGAGGAACGTCTGAGATGTGGAAATTTCCAGAAGGTTCTAGTTATCTGTCAATAGCGCTTATCGTGTTTATGCTAAGCCAGGGCACGTCTTATCTTGTTTACGGTTCCGACTGTCCGGTGTTGATTAGATAATTTACATCTGTATGATTAATAAAATGCAATAGGTTTTGAATAATTCATGTCTGGTCGTGACATACCAATTTAAGCATAAAACATAGAAACATCTCTATGCATTCAAGTGATTTTCACTTTGCTGAATTTAATGTACTAAGGGGGGACCGAAGTGCTAAAAGTGATTTGCTAAACTACTAAAGCTACAGGCTCAGTTTTTTGTACAAATATTGCTAGTAACTAAAGAAGTGTAGGTGCCAGTTTTTATTCCAATATTTAACTACATTCTTGATACATGAATTAATTTATTCAATTTTATTACCTAAAATATTCTCCGACAGATATTACACAATAGATGTCATTTTGCTACAATTAAATTCCTTAATAGCTTTATAACAAATTAACGTATCAGATTCCTGAAATGATACATAGTTATTCTTTCAAAATTATAATATATGTCAAAGCCTAGTTATAGTAATTATTTTTTAAAAATTAAACTATGACCAGTATCAAAATTCCGATAAATCAGTTTATTACAGAGCTTCTGAAATCTATTGTGTACAATTTTCAGAGCTCTGACTGTAATGTTGTGGAAGAACATAGATTTTGAATATGGAAAAATAACAAACAAACAAACTGAAGCAGTGTAAGCAAGCATAATTAAGTAATAGAGAGAGAGAGGTTCAAAATGGAGGCAATGACCTTTGAAACAAGTCCTTCAATAATATAAGTTAGTAACATGTGTCAATAACCGGACCACAAATAGTTTTTACGATTAAAAAACTGAACTGAAGAAAAATGGCTTTAACGTTTTGCATGCAGTTTACATAAAAATTTTTAATTTACTTATTTTTCTATTTGATATTCATATATTTAGTGTGCGTATTCCAAAATTTTACAATTTACAACTTTTGGCTACATTGTCGTTACCTTGTTGCTACCTTGGCTTACATGACACCCTGGTCTTTTGCTCTGCCGGGTAACTCTTAACCTCCATACCTCCTTGATTACTTAATCAGTCCCTTTCTTCCCCCTCATATTCCTTTCTTACATTCTTTACATTTCTTCCCTATTTTTCGTTTACTTTCTGCAATAACTCACCAATACCACTTACCTTCCTTTCCTCCCTGCCCGTTAACATTTTTATAGCTACTATCCTCTTTTCTACTTTCTTCCATTTTCTTCCCAAATCTTTTTCTCCACATTGCAACCTCCTCGCATTGTTACATAGTGTTCTATGCTTTCTTTTCCCCAACACAATTCACAAATTCCCTCTTCCTACCATTTATCGCTCTTAAAAATATTATTCCTCTTTTCATCCATGCTAACCCTTCTCTCTCTTGCCTATTGCAGTAATCTACATTTGCTTCTCGTCCCCAATTTATTGTTATTTGCTTCTAAAATTGTAATGATTTCATATTTTCTAGACTTGCCCATATTTCCTGTGTTTCTGTATCTTCTATTCTGCATTTTACTGATTTACCCACATCGCTTGTATTCCTTTCCTCTAATCTCCAATTATTTCCCATTCCTATTTTTTTTACATAATTCCTCCTATCTCTGTCCACCAACCATTTGAGTTCTCTATTCTTGTTTGCTGTCTCATGCATAATTTCATAATTTTCCCTTCTTCTTTAACCAAACACCTATATCAAAGTTTTATTATTCTTTCCCTTATTATTTCATTTCTTCTTATCTTTCCTAATTCTACTAAAGCTACTTCCCTAGATGCTGACCTTGGTAAGCCTAGTAGCTCTTTACTAAACACTAGAAAGTTCCAGCACTGTAACATACACCTACTTCCCTCCTAGCAGCCTCTTGGGCCTTAGGTTTTAGATAATTTACTGAAATGTAGTCTATTTTCACATTCCACTTCTAATTGAGAAGCAAAATCAGAGGTGTGAAGCATCTCCAGTTTCAGAGTTTGTAAAAACAATGTGGGCATGCTAAAACTTTTATCAATTCTTCCAACTGGCCAAACTCTCTCACCTACATCCTCTTCTCTGATACATAAGTACTGCATTGCACCTCCAATTTAGAAATACTTACGTTTTTCTTTTGTAGTGCTACAGGCTCAGTTACTACCTGATTTACTTCAACTAAAATATTTGTCTTCTCCCATCTGCTCTTATTCATTAATTTACATAAATCGGTTCTACTAACCTTTATCTTTGGCATTCTGAAACAGTAGAATAATGCAGTACCATATAAAATGATATAGGTCCCTTAACCTTATTAATTTCACAATACATAATTTTTCTAGGTAGGTTTGCCGAAATAAGCTTGTATCACAACTTATGGTGTAATTTTAGGCACAAATGGACACTTGAGTATAATAAATATAATACAGAGAGGAAAAATCTAACAATAATAACTTTAAACGCCAAGTATCACTTTATAAAACACTAGAACAACACAAGAAAACATAAACAAACATTTCGCGTCATTATGCAACGAGTATATCAAAGAAAAGTCTAAAATTATCCCGAAAAATTACTGTCATCTAGGGGATTCATATGAAAGTTTGTTAAAATAGGCTACGGTGGCATTATGCCATTTTAGCGCGTATTTTAAAATCAAATCATTCGTATATTCTCTGCATTCAGACATGCGAACGTGCCATTTAAAGCTTGGAGAGGCATTTAAGCAGTGCAGAGCTTTAAAATGGCGTCCAAAGTAGGTATTGCGTTTGCCCCACGGTTATGAAACTTTGTAAACAAGCAAATTAAATTATGGTGTATATTTCGCAACATATTTCGCATATTTCCATTTTCTCACGAAAATGACAAACAGTACTTTTGTGTCCCATAAAGTCATGTCGAAACTGATGCTGGCTGCGAAAGGAACAATCATTAACTGCATCACAGGTGCCCTATAGTATAACTGAAATAAGGTCATCGCTTCCCTCATTCTCACATTAGACATTAATTTTAAGATATGGAACATATACATTTTCTAGCATCGTTTATAGTAAAGTTACGATTCCGGTACAGTTGTTGCTAAACGGTATCAGGACGTAACGACAGTTGAGTCAACATGATGAAGCAGATACGACCTCTGGTTTTGAAAGGCTGTTCGTTAATTAGGCCCTTGAGGAAGGGAAGCTGTCTGGACCCGGATTTCCATTTCGCTTCTAAAGCATCACCAGATAAGGGCGAGGACGTGACCACAGTTTGAGGAGATGATCGGCGGAAGCTGGGCAAGAGATAACAGGGCATATCGTTGTTTCTCATTCCTATTAGAACTCTGTCAGTTGGATTTGTTTACGTTTATCTCGCACATTAGTGGTGGCTATTTGGAACAGGGACAACTGAATAATTACCTCCCTTGTACACAATAGTGCATTAGAAATAGAGAACAAAGCCAGATAGTTGACACAAAAGTAGCAGGTAGGTGTAGTGACGTGAGGTCTAAAGCCTGTCATTGTAAACGTAGGTTCAGATAAACCAAACCAAAGTTTTAACTGTAGGTTTTAGAACCTTCTGGTTAAGTTAAACCGCGGTACAATGGTGCTGGCAATAAACCTGCCAGATTAGAACATTGATTAATGTCCTAAAATATGATAAGTTACTGATTAATTAATCCAAATTAATTATAATAGTTTAGCGATATATTAACGTGACCAATTACAACAAAATATTAACGTTTTCAGTAATAAAAGTTGCAGCAATTTCGTTACATTTACCCATTTTTGGACGTTTTGTCATAGTTACCTTCTTTGGTGCTATGGATTGGTTCAAACTCAGTTCTACAGGTATGGTAGTTTGATTTCACCTAGGATTATGGATTGCTCTTACCAGAGTTATTTGATTGATTTTACTATGGATCGATATTGGTTTCCCCTAGAATGTGGCTAGATTTCACCAAGAGTAGTGGATTTGATTTACCGGGGTAAAGATTATTTCACCTGGTATGGACAACTGGTTTCACCATGGGGTGGTGGGTAAGTTTCATCATGGAATGGTTTGGTCTCACGAGGATGGTAGATATGGTTCACCAGGCTGGACATGTTTTACCATGGGGTGCTGAATGTGTGGATTTCTCTCACTATGAGGGTAGATTTGTTCCACCATGAGGAAAGATTAGCCTCAGCATGGGGACAGATTGTCTAACCAGTAGGACAGATTAATCTCACCATGGGGGCGGATTGTCTAAACATAGGGCAGATTGGTCTCACCATTGGAGGATGGTGGTGGTAGAATGCTCTCACTATCGGGTCAGATTGGTATCACCGTGGGGCAGATTGGTCTCAACATGGATGCACATTGTCTAACCATGGGGGCAGATTGTTCTCACCATTGGGATAGATTAGTCTCACCATGGGGGCAGATTGTCTAACAATAGGGCAGATTGGTCTCACCATTGGGGCAGATTGGTCTCAACATGGATGCACATTTTCTAACCATGGGGCAGATTATTCTCACCATGGTGGCAGATTGCTTTCACCATGGGGCGGATTGGTCTCACCATTGGGGCTGATTGTCAAGCCATGGGGAAGATTGTTCTCACGATAGGGCAGATTGGTCTCACCATGGATGCACATTGTCTAACCATGGGGCAGATTAGTTTCGCCATTGGAGCAGATTGGTCTCAACATTTGGGCAGATTGGTCTCACTATCGGGTCAGATTGGTCTCACTGTGGGGAAGATTGGTCTCACTGTGGGGAAGATTGGTCTCACTATTGGGGCAAACCGGTCTCACCATCGGGGCAGATTGGTCTCACCATCGGGGCAGATTGGTCTCACCTTGGGCCGGTAGATTTGCTTCAACATGTGTGGTGCATTGGCTTCACCAGGGGTAATAGATTAATTTCTTCAGGGTGGCGTAAATAGACAAAAAATCAAATTAGCCGAGTGCGATTTCAAATATCTTCCATTCCCCCTCTGATGTTTACGTTTGTAGCTAAGGTTTCAGCGTATCAGAAATCCTGAGACCCTCATCATCCTCCATCATCTTTAGTCACTTCTCTACCATTTTTGCTCTGTTCCTCTTCTACTATTTTCGTACCATATTGTACCAAAGTTCTTGTATGTGATATACATTCGTGATATTAGTAATTCAAGAGAAAGGACTCACCGAGGAGAACTCCATGACCTTTAGCACCCAGAGTGTCAAAGCGAGGTTGACAATCACCATGACGAGAAGGCCCAGTATCAGGAGGTAGAGACAGCGCTTCCTCCAGCCGTAGATACCAATCTTGAAATTGTAGCCACCTCCACGTGTTTCACCTCCATTCGCAGTAGCTCCGTGGCTCCCAGGATCATCCACCCAGTCCGAGGCCAGGGACTCTCCTCTTAACATCCTGTGTCAACAACAATACTCTGTTATTTTACCCTTTATTCGAATTACATACAGACAATTACAGGGTTACGACTTGTACACAATTTAACAGCAAATTTATATTTAGTTATGCAAAGAGAAAAATCCATGTGAACGCGTATATGTACAATGGCGGTTCAATAAGAACCCTTAGATGGTGGTGATAAGTCGAGTTGGTTTTACCATCCTGTACTGTCATTTGTCACATGTCGCCAAAACTAACTTTTATACTGATTCTTACGTTAGTTTGAATTTGGCAGGAATTTCAGTTACTCATTCAAGTGTTTTCGTATAGTGAAGTTCCGTTATTGGCATTTTACTTTTAGACCGGAAACATTTGCGAGGTGATAAAAGCGAAACTGGATGCTGTTTATGGAGGCGTTCAACGACGTTAAACATGGTGGAAGGAACACTCGGGATGCCTTGCAGATCAAGGCGTCATTGGAAATGTCCACGATACGTTTGCCGCTGATCGTCGTAAAAGTTTGCGAAATAATAGAGACCATATACTTTATCTCACGCTAGCTTAATCCTGCTGTAAACAAAAAGGCGGAGATGACTCAACTCGCCACTTAGACATTACATGCACGTACATAAGTCTTACAACATTAATGCCCGATTTCACCAACATATGTTAAAATCGACGTTAACAAAAGTAACGTAACAATTGTAACACCGCTAACACAACTGTTAAAGTTCTTGCATTTCACAAACCTGTTTTCTGAAAATGTTAACAAACACGTGTTAACACCAATAAACTTGTAAATATCACAGTTATACAAGGCTATCGATAAGTTGTATTATTTTCTGAACGTACTGCGATGCAAAACACATCTGATGTAGCGAATCGGATGTGTTAGAGCCTTCACCAATGCCACTTCGTTGCTCCCACTCTTTTTATATTTCCCTCCCTCCCCCCCCCCTCTCTCTCTCTCTGACACACACTTGCGAGTCTTACTTGGTGCTTAACGTAAGTTTAAACGCAAACTGAATTTTCCAAAGTTTTATAATAATGCAGTTGTTGAAATCACAATTACAACATGAATTTTCGTATATTACGCAAATGTTTTAAATATTTAGTTTAAAGTTCATTATAGTTTATGAATTACTTATTTTTCTAATCCAATGAAAATACCAGAGGTTCATCCGTATCGCTGTGAATGTTACTTACATTAAGAGATAATTCATCATCTGAGTACTGCAAATTTATAATGATAGGTTCCAAAATCTCCTTACGTGGTATTTCCTTCCAAAAGTCGTCTTCTTATAGATTATCCGATGTCTCACGCAGTTTTCGCAGTCGTGTTCTGTTCCTTCTCAATTTCTTTGTGCATAAGTAGTTCAACGTCAGTCAGTTTAAAAATATTAGTTCTGTTTACAGCATAATTTGAGCTCACATTAACTCAATTGGATTGCTCTAGCAATAGTAAGGGGGAGGGAGGTGGATCGTATCTCATTGATCCAGCTGATACACTTTTTCATGTAAGAGTAACTGAATAGTACTGCTTTGAACCCTCTAGAGTAAATAGAGATTACGAACCATTCATAAACAAAGATATAATGTGACCAGACACGTTCTGCCAGACTAGTAAGAAGTGTATCGTTTCCTCTCATTGAATTTAACAAACACCTTGGCTTATTCAAAGTATATATTTCTTTTATAACGTTATGTCAAATGTTTAGGTTTCAGTTCTGAGTAATCTCAAATATACGTTCACGCATACATGCCAAACAATAATGATATTCATTACAGCGCTTACGTCGTAATGTATTGTTATATATCTACTTTATTTACTTGTGCTAGAAAGACTGTTTCAGCTAAGAATATGGGTTTTTACGGTTATGTTAAATACATTACTCTCTCCTTCGTCATGGATCAGTCCTTGCAAAATCTGAATTTTTGTCTTGGCGCCAATAGTATTTATTAGAGATTGATTACTTTGGCGCTCGTCAAACACCACATACAATGCCATACGACAACACCGCAGGACTCCGATTGGTTGCTCACCTAGTAGCGCTCAAGGACAATCATCATCCCATTTGAAACATATAACTGTCAAGTATTCCGTTTAAGACACCAAAGAAATAGGTAAATACTGGATGTGCAATACGTCGCTGTAATCTGTGAGAAAGAGTTGCTGGCAGACAAATTAAAGGCGTGTTGTAAAGATTTTCTTATAAACCAAAGCTAATTTTGTCTCCCTCTTAGACGTAATGACGTAAATACCTGGAACACCTCTGGTTCTCCCTCCACGCTTGCAATTTTTAATTTAAGGCTCCTCGCAGGGAAGCGTTACTATTGGACATGTAACGTGACACCATGTCACTTAGTTAGGAGGGGGGAGGGAGGGTCTGAATCTCCAATTACTTCAAGACGTACCTGGCTGCCGTTTATCTTATTTGACATGAAGAGAAGTGTTTGCCCCAGTTCCCTTGAAATATTACTCGCGCACCGCAGTTTACCTATGGAATGAAAAGCGACTGTCTGCATTACGTGTTCCTACCTGCTCGACGTGCACATAAGACCTCCTACACTGTCACATTACTTTCTATACTCACATTTACACACAATTCATATTTGCACACTTCATTGTCACATAGAGTAATTCATCGTCAGATTTTTATTTTCTCGATTCCGCGGAAAAGGTTTTGAAACTTAACCAAAAACTCGAAAGCATGATTACAAAATATTGATTTTAAAAATCCGTGAATCCAAAACAGCACCATATAAAAATTGTGTCTATCTTGAATAGCATACTTATGATATGAAAGTCTGCTTAAATAACAAACTAGGGATTTAAATTCTGGCCCTTTCAAATATACAGTTTAAAGGTTTCAACAAACTCTCAATCAAAAAAACCCTAATATTGTCGCGGTAACAGGCAATAAAGTTTCGGCATGAATAGAAAACAGACGGCGGATATTGTTTCACTGTAATGAAGAGCTTGCGTAAGCAGTTAACGATAGCGCGGCTAGTGTAAACAGATAGCCGAGATAAAAGACATGCCGGCCCAGACGTTTCCGGAAAGAGATAGAATATTTGGATTACGTCATTAGATGCATTGTTGATTCGAGAAACATCTAGTGATTGTAGAGAACAGTCTGGAATTTATGACTGAGTGTATAAAAAAGAAGCCATGGCTAGTGACTCAGGGGTCTCGGGGAATATGATATAGACCCCGGGGCTACCTACAAACACCCACGAACCACCTTAGGCCTACCATAAATTCTAACCTCCCCATCATACACCATTTCTATCGAAATATCTCTCCTAATTCTCATCAATCATAAAAAAAACCTAGAAAAAAAGCCAACCATCTAACCACCGCCCGATGAATTAATTCCATCATAATGCCAGTAAGGGACAGTGTCCCGGTATGGCAACAAGTCGAAGGCCCCTGCTCCAAGGAGCAGGATTCACCTTCAACGACACCCTAGTGCTGTGTGTTTTTGATGAGTCAGTTGTGTGTAAAACGAGAGTCAGCTTTGAACTTGTGTCACAAGAGTCTTGTAACGAGAGCTAAGATTATCAGCTGTCACGGTTTGTTATTGTCTTCGACCTTGGAAAATTGTGTTATTATGTGATGTAATGTTACGTGAGAATTGAACAGTGTATCTCTACGGAAATAAAGAATATTATTAATTTCTGCAACCCGGCCTTTTAATTCTACGAACCCACAAAGTCACAATATGGAACTTTCTGAAAAAAAAAAAATAGTATGTGAAAAATAGCTCTAAAAATCTTAATTAAAATTTACTATGTTTAAGTTATTTTTGTTCCAAGTGAAATGCTTGTCTTGAATTTTCTGGAAATGTGCTCAGAAGAATGTCCACACTGAATATGAAATTTATGTTACGTAAACTGATAAGACATAAAAATAAGTTATTCTTTTACACTATCCGTATATACAGGAAGTTTTCAAAAGTGGGATACAGAATTAACAATTGAAAGCCATAGAACTGAATTTCCATTCTCATGTGTGATCTCGAGGGGGAAAATATTCATTTGGAAAGTTTTTGGCCTTGAATCAGTTAAATACAATATTTCGAGATATTTGATTCCGGAAGGGCTAATTAACATAAATTATATCAATCTACCATTTTTGTGCAGTAAGGTTTTTGTATCATTTCCAGATAGTCAATTATACAAAAATAATTCTCAATTAAGCAACACTACGTATTATGTACACAAAATTCAAGATCTGCATTGCAAAGAACATGAATTTGACGGAGTACGTAGTAAAACATACTTACTTATATATGTATTGCTGTTAATGCCATCTAATATTAAGCAAAGATAAGCTTTTCGTAATGGTAACAAAGCCGCTATACATTTTTTCTCAAGCAAGGAGCATTAAATTTCACATATCGATTGCCCATTTTAGCTTATTTAGTTCTTCTATTACGGAAACATGAAAATGTATAATCACAGAAACCCGCTCCGGTAGCGCACATGGTAGCGCATGTGATTCACGTTTAACAGGTTCTGAGTTTGAATGGTGTTCGGAGATTTCCCTTATACTGAAAGATCTATGTCAGTTAACTCTAACTTCTATGAACCCAACGCGCATTTAACATCATTTCATTAATCGTCCGATATAACTTAACGTTGGAGGTTTTCCCTTATCCTGAGAGATGAATGTCTGGTAACTCTAAGCTCTATGTACCCTGTACTTATTCGAACATCATTTCATTCATCGTCCGATATGACTTAAGGTTGGAGGTTTTCTCTTATCCTGAAAGATGAATGTCTGGTAACTCTAAACTCTATGTACCCTGTACTCATTCGAATGTCATTTCATTAATCGTCCGATATGACTTAACGTTGGAGGTTTTCCCTTCTCCTGAGAGATGAATGTCTGGTAATTCTAAACTCTATGTACCCTGTACTTATTTGTACATCATTTCATTCATCGTCCGATATGACATAACATTGGAGGACGTAAACTAAAAAATAATCACAGATTGTCTCGATTATCAATAAGTATCTTTCGTAAGCATATTTTCTAAAATAGTGGGCAGGAATAGCAACGTAAGTGTGTCACGTGACATTATGTGTCGTGTGAGAGGTTTTAAAGTTGCAGCAAGGGGCGGTTTTAAAGCCTCAGAATGTGGTATTCAAATGCAGAGCACACGCGGTTTTTTTCCACTCAAGCTCATGCACATTTTATGATCTCAGTCAAGGAGTCAGAAATGATGACAGACATGGCAAAAGAAGCAGCAAGCTGCCGTCCTCGGAAGCGAGTCTATTCTCAGATCAGTCCATATTAATGTTCAATTTTTAAACTGTATCTCACCATGTGATTTTACTTTCTCTGCTGGAACTTACAGTAGGTAGACGAAATAGTCAACTCCACGCAATAATTAAATATCCCGATATCCCTGCAATACAGCTTTTTAAAAACCTTAAAGGAATTTTATAACATTTTTTGTAATGTGTTTCTGAACCCCAACTCAAGGGACAAGAGTTGAATACCAAACTGTAACAAAGTTCAGAATCTTTAAATGGTGCAACGCGATTTTAATAAAATGTTCCACTCTGAACTAAATTTTGCATTTATCATTTTTCAAAATGTTTGATTTTCCTAAAAATAACTTAACGATTTTACTAAAAAATTGTGTATTTGTGGTATTTTTACGTGAAATAAAATGTACGAGGGCTGATCAACAAAGATTGAGACGAACTTTTACCCTGTAGCTTCCTTGATAGTTTCGTATCTGTAACATAAATATTTGAAAAGAGCGGGTTTTAAAGTATAATGTCGCTGGCGGCAGCACTCTCGTATTGGTAGGTTAGTTGTAATGCTCTATTTTGTAGACCCCACATGCACTTGCATACCAGACAATGGAGGTGACGCGAGAGGAGCAGTACAGCGTAATCAAATGCTGTTTTCGTTTAAACAATACAGCCACCGAAACTTATGAAAAGCTGAAGCAAGCGTACAGTGAAGATGCACTACCTCGTGCAACAGTGTTTAGGTAGTTCAAGGATTTCAAAGAAGGCCGACTTGTCAGTGTTAAGCAAGGCAGGCCTGGTGTTTCGGCTTCTGCTATGACCGAAGTCAACATCAACACAGCTGCTTTGATTGTCCGAGAGGATCGGTGTGTAACATTACGTAACCTCAGTGAAGGGTTGAGAATTTGTTATGGCAGTGTGTTTACAATTATGCACGACCATCTCCTTATGACCTGAGTTTGTGCTCGTTGGGTGCCACGTCTGTTGACTCCCGAACAAAAGGCTGTGTAAATGGAGACAAACCGTGCGGTGCTGCCTCTCTGCTGATGGAGGGGATACATTTTTTAAATCGACTATCATAAGTAATGAGTCATGGCTGCTTCATTATGATCCTGAAGGAAAACAAGCCAGCACAGTGTGGAAATCGACAGGTTCTCCAACACCAAAAAGGCAAAAATTGTTCCATCTGCAAGGAAAGTGATGGTGATCACATTTTTTGACAGTAATGGAATGATTCACCAGCATGCAGTTCCCTCTCACACTACTGTTACAGCAGCATACTACACGTCAGTATTGGCTACACTGAGGAAGCACATTGCAAAGAAACGACCAGAGCTTTCTCGGACTGGGTGGCGACTTCACCATTACAATGCACGGCCTCATGTCGCAAATCAAGTCATGCATTTTCTGGCTCGATTCAACATTACCTGCGTACCGCAACTAACTTATAGCCCGATCTTGTACCCTGTGACCTTTTTATTCCCATCACTAAAGGCAAAGCTTAAGGGCATTCGATTTGAGAACTCTGAACTTGCGCTCAAGAAAAGTGAGGCGATTCTCAAGGACCTGACAAAAATGATCTGCACCATGTGTTCAAGGACTGACAGAGACGTTATAAAAAGTGCATTGAAGTAGGAGGGGACTACATTGAAAGAGATCATGTAAATATTGAACTGCAGTAAAAAATATCTGTGAAAAAAATCAGTCTCATTCTTTGCTGACCAGACCTCGTATATTTTGAATGCTCTGGAAATGTTCCTGGAATTCCCCTTCATTCTGGATGATCTTTATATAACTGTAAACTGTAACAGATAGACAGAATCTTACTAGATATAAATGAAGATCTTGTTAAAGTACAATATTTATATACATTAATTTTTCGTTATAAGCCATTTCTGAATTACTGTTTCTTGTATATATACAAAAAGTAAAAAAAAAATAAAGAAAATAAGATCAAAAAATTATAATAAATAAATAATTAAATTATAATAAATAATAAAAAATAATAATAAACAATAATTAAAAAATAATAAAAATACAAAAAATACAAAAAAGCCATCTGCCTCTCCCAAACAAATAAATATTCTGGCTGAAGAGGGCGAAATAAGCCCTAAAGCAGACTTGGGTGTAAGTAGACCCAGAATCCCCCTACCACCACCACTGTTTCTTCTTAGTATGTTTTTTACTGATTCGAACTTTCAAACGGAAAATCGTTGTTCTTTTCTTTCTTCGAGATTATATAAAGACAACGGAATTTCAAAGATATCAGGAGGTCACTAGCTGCCTTAAAACATCTGACAATCACTTAAAGTCTTCTGCATTCCCTTGTAACTAAAATAAGATCAGGCTTATCTAGAAGTAGATAGAGAAATAAGCGTTTGTACAAGAGCAGAGAAAGTAATGTACCTATGTACAATATATGAATAGTTTCTCCTTATATTTAATTTGCTTTAGAATTTTATACAACATCCGTTTTACTTGCTTCCTCATAAATTAATAAGAAGAAAACAGTAAGACTTGGAGAACCAAAATGACCTAAAGCATACCGTTTAGTTTCTGAGACTTTAGTCTCAATGCATGCTACTGACATCTCCTAGCTTTGGTGAACTAGCTTTGCGCCTACATTTTATATATAAGTTACATTTGCCAATGATCTATGCGTGCTATTTGCCATTCAAGTTGTCAGTTAACATTTATAATACCCCACAGTAGGTACTGATAAACATTTTTTTAACTTACTTGCAGCAGCATTAAGTCCTATTGGACGATGAATGAAATGATGTTCAAACGAGTACAGGGTACACTGAACTTAGAGTTACCAGACACTCATCTTCAGGTAAGGGAAATACTCCAAGATAAATCATATGGAAGGATGAATGAAATGATGTTCAAATTGAGTACAGGGTACATAGAGCTTAGAGACATTAATCTTTCAGGATAAGGGAAAACCTCCAGCGTAAAGTCATATCGGACAATGAATGAAATAATGTTTAAATAAGTACAGGGTGAATAGAGCTTAGAGTTACCAGACATTCATCTTTCAGGATAAGGGAAACCTCCAACGTAAAGTCATATCGGACGATGAATGAAATCATGTTCAAATAAGTACCGGGTACATAGAGCTTAGAGTTACCAGTCATTCATCTTTCAGTATAAGAAAAAACCTCCAACGTTAAGTCATACCGGACGATGAATGAAATGCTGTTCAAGTAAGTACAAGATGCATAAAGCTTAAAGTTAGCAGAGATTCATCTTCAGGATAAGGGAAAACCTCCAGCGTTAAGTCATATCGGGCGATGAATGAAATGATGTTCAAGTAAGTACAAGATGCATAAAGCTTAAAGTTAGCAGAGATTCATCTTCAGGATAAGGGAAAACCTCCAGCGTTAAGTCATATCGGGCGATGAATGAAATGATGTTCAAGTAAGTACAAGATGCATAAAGCTTAAAGTTAGCAGAGATTCATCTTCAGGATAAGGGAAAACCTCCAGCGTTAAGTCATATCGGGCGATGAATGAAATGATGTTCAAGTAAGTACAAGATGCATAAAGCTTAAAGTTAGCAGAGATTCATCTTCAGGATAAGGGAAAACCTCCAGCGTTAAGTCATATCGGGCGATGAATGAAATGATGTTCAAGTAAGTACAAGATGCATAAAGCTTAAAGTTAGCAGAGATTCATCTTCAGGATAAGGGAAAACCTCCAGCGTTAAGTCATATCGGGCGATGAATGAAATGATGTTCAAGTAAGTACAAGATGCATAAAGCTTAAAGTTAGCAGAGATTCATCTTCAGGATAAGGGAAAACCTCCAGCGTTAAGTCATATCGGGCGATGAATGATATGATGTTCAAATAAGTACAAGAGGCATAGAGCTTAGAGTTAGCCGAGATTCACCTCTCAGGACAAGGGAAAACCTCCAAAAATAAGTCATATCGGAGAATAAATGACATTATGTTAAAATGAGTACAGGGTAATTAGAGATCAGAGGTACTGGACAATTCATTTTTCAGGATATGTGAAAACCTGGGAAAAAGTAACCCTTACCCGGGTAACTCATCCTGGTCGAGATTCAAACTCGGTTTCTGTAGAACGTGAGGCAAACACGCTACAGAAGCGTACATAGTTCTCCGTGGATCAAATATACTGACAAAACTGATAACATGTTTTGATGTCATCTGCAATTATCTGCTACGGTGGCAAATTATGATGTCTTTAACTCGGGTTATATGTGGCTGGTTATAAAAGCAAATGTTAGTTACGTTTACTGATGATTTTTATGCAGACTAATACATGAGGTGTTTGAACTGAGTCTTCAGTTTGAGTGTATCTATACAATTAAACCGTTTTCTGAATCGTAGCACTCTCTATTTCTTTTCACTTCTGTCCTACCAATACTTCACAATTAAAATAACGTTTTCGCTATAATGAGAATTGTAACTTGTTCCGTGTCACTTGAGTATGTACCTGTAATCCGTTTGTAGTCTTTAGGCGGCATGAACTGATGATCACAGTGAAAAAGTGGCGCATGGACAATGACGCCTCGTTCCTACATATACGAGGGCTGTTCAATAAAGAATGATCATAATTTTATTACGGTGATAATTTTTTGCACTAAAATTCAATCTTATTATATTCTGTTAGCATAATGTGAAACAAACAGTCCGTAGTAGTTTCATTGTTGGTACTCCTGGTTGCCGTTTGTGAGAACCAGGCAAGTTCAGACATGTTTAATATCGCCTACTGCTGCAATGGAGGAAACACGCGAGGAACAATATGCGGCTTTGAAATTCTGTTTTTGTCTCAACAAATCTTCAGTTGAGGCCTATACAATGCTACAGGGGGCCTATGGAGAGTCTGTTCTTCGCTACAACAGAGCTCGAAGGCGGTTTAAAATGTTCAAAGAGGGGAGACAATCAATTTCAAAAGATGGTGGATCCGGTGCTCCAGTTACTGCTCTTACGGAAGAAAACATCAACACTGCTGCTGCCATTGTTAGAGAGGATTGACAAATTACCGTAAGATCACTTTCTGAATTACTGAACATTTCACTGGGTGCCATCCACACGTTGGTGACAGAAACATTACACATGAGGCGTGTTTGTGCGTGATGGGCTCTAAGAATGTTGACTCCCGAACAAAAGGATATTCGCATGCAGGTCTGCAGGCAGTTAAAGTTGATGTTAGAGGCACATCCGGAGTTTATTTCAAACGTAATCGCTGCTGATGAAACTTGACTACATAAGTTTGATCCTGAGAGCAAACAGAAAAGCTCAGTGTGGAAATCTCCTTCATTACAAACCCACAAAAAAGGAAAAGTAGTTGCTCTTGCAGGGAAAGTTATGGTCATCTCATTCTGAGATATTCATGGAATGGTTTATCAGCAAGTTGTACCTGTACACACATCAGTAACTGGATAATACTACAGGGACGTCCTGAAAACACTGCAAGTCCATATCGGTGAAACAGGCTGGATGCTGCACCACGATAATGCGTAGCCGTATATTGCCAATGTTGTTGCTGAATATCTTGAAAACACAACGTGAAGTGCATCCCTCACCCTCCCTATAGTCCAGATTTAGCCCCATGTGACTTTTTTCTATTCCCTAACTTGAAGAAACGCCATCGTGGGAGGCATTATCCATCATCAGAAGAAGTGGTGAAGACTGCGGAGGCGATTTTGAAGGACTTCTCAAAAAATGGTATCCAGCATGTCTTTGAAGACTGGCAGAAACGCTGGAACAAGTGCATCGCATTTATAGGAGGCTATTTTGAGAAAGAGCATGAAAATTATGAGGTAGAGTAATGTTGTTTATTGAACAGCACTCGTATCTCACCAAGTCTTATCACTATTCATAACGAACTACTCGAAGTCTACCTACAGAGTAGTAAGCAAAACTTTGCTCCAATCAAAAACTCGACACCAGCTGTTACTTGTTCAGTATCGTGAGACAGGTTTCACACAAGGCGGGGGATGGATTATCATATTTTCCAGTATAACGGGATAAAGTGCGTACACTTCTCAGCAATCTACGTTAGGAGGCTTAAGTTAGACGCGGATCTGGCATTAGAATAGAGACGAACAAGGCAGGGAACTTGTGGAAGCTATGCATTTAATTCACACGCGCGCGTGTGTGCTGCTTCCTTCCCTCGGGAAACTATAAAAGGGAGGAAAGTACAAGAAAGTAGGTAGGTACCCATTGCGGCAGTTTGTTTGCCTTGCTAACTTGAACCCTCTCTCGAGGATAATATATATTAACCTCTCTTGTTTTCTGAACTGCATCCTTGCAGGTACACCTTGCCAAATTTATTGCACTGGAACAATTAACCCCATCGACTTCTCCAACGATATATTGATATATTTTCAGGTTATCAAAAACCCAATTATATTTTCTCATCTGCATTGAGTTCGTTCCTTCACTACCCTTTTATTTGTGTCCTCTTCTTTAGTTGTACTTCCCGATGCTTCAGGCTCAAACTCGATGGAGCGCTAAGATATTTTGGGGCATCAAACACTTATCACGGCTTCCTTCGGAAGGCAATCAAGCTGGTGATCCCGTGTCGTTTATTTAAAGAAGGTAAATAAATAATTTTTGACAAGAAAGTCTAATGTCATAGCTGGGATTTAAACCACGGTTAAGTTTTCAGTCCGACTACCTTCCAAATAGTGTCCTACACACAAGGGATGTGTGAAAAATTCATTTCTATTAATTGACCCAATAATTGGTGTAAACATTGAAATTCGGAACTTAAAGTATTTATAACATCGTAAGCAATCAGTATAATTATTTTGTGTATCTTTTACGTCTAGGAACTTATATGCAAAGTCGTATTGACTTCTTGATTTTTATTTCAGTCCCTCTGCTGCTTGTAAAATTACAGCAGGTAACGTTCAAATGACCCGCCATTTTATAGTTCAGATTTACGTCCTTCTTGGATGACGACATTGTCACAATAAACCAAAGTTGGCATTACCGGCGTGTTAAAAGCTTTTGAACACTGGGCGAAAGAATTTTCTCCCTGCAAGACTTGAAGCTTTCATAGCGAGCGATATTAATCAGGACTTCGCAGGTGATCAGCCATGTCAAGGTAGTGAAAGTCGAGCTTTCGGCCGTGGAGTATACATAAACGCTCCAAAGAGTTTCCGACCTAATAAAGATACGTTTTTCAGATTTTTATTTCAACATAGTCTCCTTGTAACTCTACACACTTCTTTCAGCGATGCTCCCATCACTTTAGCCCGTCCAAATAGTACTCGGGGTGTTTCTTTGCAAAATAATTGTTTACGAAGGTGACTGCCTCTTCATTTGATGAACATCTCTGTCCTCCGAGCACAATTTTCAGATGAGGGAACAGAAAGAAGTCCCTTGGAGCTAGATCTGGTGAGTAAGACGGATGGTCAAGCAGTTCAAACTGAAATTTGTGGACTTTCGCCATTGCAACTGCTGAGGTGTGAGACGGTGCGTTATCTCGGTGAAACAGGATTTTCGTTTTCTTCAAATGTGGCCGTTTTCCCGCAAGTTCTGCCTTCAGCTTGCCAAGTAAAGATTCGTGGTATGCTTCTGTAACGGCTTTTTCTTTTTGAAGAAAATCAATTAAAATAACTCCATGATTATCCCAAATAGAGTCGTCATTACTTTTCCAGTCGAAAAAAAAAAGTTTTTGCTTTTCCTGGAGCCGGTTTCCCCTTTGCAGTCCACTGTTCGTACTGTTTTTTGTGTAATTTACGTCCTCCAGCGTTAAGTCATATCGGACGATAGAATGAATTGGGTGAAATGATGTTCAAATGTGTCCAGGGTCCATGGAGCCTAGAGTTACCAGACATTCGTCTTGAAGGATAAGGGAAAACCCCGGAAAAAGCTTATACAAGTAAATCACCCTGACCAAGATTCGACTCGGGATCTCTTGAACGTGAGGCAGAAACGCTACCATCTACGCTACCGAGGCGGGCGACTGATTTTTTGTTTCGGGCGTATAATGGCTGTAAGGATATGTTTTAGTTAGAACTTTTTATATGAATATTGTTTTCTGATATGACTTAGTATGCCATGAAATGACAATATTAGAAACAAATATATGTGTAATTTAGTGATTGGCCGTATTAATAATTGTATTACGTAATGCCGTAACGTAGCAGTACATCGGCCAATCACAGAATTAATAGAGTAGTAACGATAATTACAGAAAATCAATAATCTTGAGATAGAGATATGTTCTTCAGTCTTGTTTCAAGACGATGAAAAATGTTGCGGTGAATATAATTGTAAAGGAAAGTTAATAACCTTCAAAAAGAGTTATTCGGTATTCCTAATAGTAACGAGTGGACGTTAGATTATACAATCAAATTAAATAATATATCAAACTCAATCATCAAGAAACAATTTAACCCGCAATGATTAAGTTGGAGGTAATCTACAGTAGCAAATTAGAACATACACATTTTATTTCTGTCACTAAAAATCCACACCTGAGAAAAGACCTCATGACTCTTATTTAATCAAATCTCGACCTGGATCTTCCAAACAGTCGGCGTGCTTCCTATCTGCTGGTCACGTCGTTTATGCTAGTTTAGTCTACAGTGATTAATCGGCACCAAAAATTGGATTTATTGCACCTAAACTGCGCCAACAGAGCGTTGGTAATGTTCATTCGAACGCGTTTTTGGTCTAACTTGAGCAAACGCGGCACCCATCGCGCGGATAGATTTCTCATGTCTACATGTTGACTTAATATGTGACAAACACGTTTTTTTGACATGTTCATACCTGTGCTATCTCTCTAACTTTAATTCGGCGGTCGTCTAGCAACATTTGGTGAACTTTGTCGATGCTTTGGTCGGTAGTTGTGGTTTTTGGACGTCCCGAACGTTGATCGTCTCCCAAGCTCTTACGACCACGTTTATCTGCCCAAAATTTCACTGTGGCAAATGATGGTGCAGAGTCCCCATACAAAGAATATAACTCATATTTGATTTGCGAAGGCATATTGCCTTACAAAAACAAATATTTAATGACAGTTCGATACTCGATTTTGTCCATTTTCATAAAAACACTCACATCAACTCACTCAAACTTCTGTTACATAACAACTGAACGTCCAAAATGGCTGAAACTTTGATGAGTAACTGTCAACAGATGAACAACGAAATGTACTAGCTTTTATTTTGGAGTGCTACCATCTTCATGCTGTATTCGGAAACTTTTCAGATCACCATCGTACAAGGGTATCGAAGTATTGATTAATTTTATACTTTTAACACAGACTGCAAAAAGGCTCACCTGTACTATCAACCTTCTATAAACTCTACTTTTGGTTTAATGGTGTGAGGTGGTGCAGGACAGATAACCCCGACGATAGCATTTCCGTGGAGAGCATGGGACTCCTTGGTTGATCCTGAAGGATTGGAATATGTTTTCAAACCTGCAATTGCTACAGGCGTCTTTGTGGAGATCACAGTGTGCGAAGTGCCCCATGACCTACACTGACTCCCATAAATATTCAGACAGACTATGCATTTCACAAGGAGTGCTCTATAAAGCAGGATAGATTATGTGTATCAATTTCAAGGTACTGCTTGTGTTAAGCAAAAGTCATATACTATGAATATCCATTATAGAGATTGAAAATGTGGCTAAACTAAGAGCTTCCCCATTCAACCTTGTTTACATCAAAAGTTGACCACACAAAAAGAATCGAACAGCTCAAATGAAATTGAATACAAACGAGTAGGTGAAGGCTGTCAGTAGACAAAACAACGTAGTAGAAGTACGTCAACTGTGCACCAAGAAGACAGTATGGGGCCCAGAGCTAAGCAGAGCACCTTTGAACAGAGATAGTGATCTCTCACTATGAAAAGAACAAAATATACCGGGAAATAGCAGAGATTGTGAATCTTAGCGAAAATACAGTTAGTGTCATAATTAACCGGTATAAGTATGAAGGCAGAATTGAATCTCGAGCAAAGGCAAGGCGAACAGAACTTCTTACCCATAGGCGGAAGTCTTACATTATGCCGAAGTTAAAATGGAATCCACGTGTAAGTGCTTCGGTGATTTGTGCTGAGATTCAGAAAGAAGTAAGACTGACAGCCCTGAAACGGTTAGAAGGGCCATGCGAAAACAAGATTTTAATGCTGGCGTAGCCAGAAAAAAAAAAGCCATACATTTCCAGCAAGAATAAAAGGAAGCGATTACAACTTGCCAAAGACTTTGTTAACAAGACAACCGATTGGTGGGACCAAGTTATCTTTTGTGACGAAATCAAATACAACCTTACTGGTTGTGATGACAGGGCGGTTGTGTGGAAGAAGCCAAACACGGTTGAGAGTGCAATTTACAAGGTAAGGTCAAACACGGAGGCGGGAGTGTAATGTTATGGGACTGTATTTCCACTAAAGGAGGGGGAAAGCTAGTGTTCATAGACACAACCATCAACAAGAAAGTCTATCTGAGACTATTACAGCAAAATTTAAAACAAAATACAGAAATGATGGATATTTTGGACAGCTTCTCATTTTATCACGACAATGATCCGAAGCATACGTCCCATATTGTGCAGCTATAGTTACTTTACAACTGTCCCCATGTACTGCATCCACCCCCCACCCAGTGCCCGCCTCGGTAGCGTAGATGGTAGCATGTCTGCCTCACGTTCAAGAGGTCCCGAGTTCTAATCTCGGTCAGGGTGGGTTACATGGTTAAGGGTTTTACGGGATTTTCCCTTATCCTAAAAGACCAATGTCGGGTTACACTCTGCTCCATGGACCCTGGGCATTATTTCACCCTTCCATTCATTGTCGGATATGACTTAACGTTGGAAGACGTAAATTACAACAAACAAAGGCCATCCTCAGTCTCAGGATCTTAAGCCCATAGAAATAGAAGCAGTATGGAATAAACGGGAGAAGGCCGTGCGGAAGGCCCCTTCAGCTCCAAGCAGCACTTGAAGGAGAGGTTGCAAGAGGAATGGAGCAAACTTTCTACAGCCTACCTGAAAAACCTGGTTTACAGCATGCCGAATAGGTTGCGAGAAGTAGTGAAAAGAAGAGGGAGAGTCACAAAGTACTAAGCCATATTTTATATCACACTCAAGTAATTATTTCCGATTACCTTTGAGGGCCAGCAATAACACATTTCCTTTAATTCTTAAAACAGCACGCATTATATAATTTTATGTGAAATAACACTTATTTTCTTACACGAACGAACGATGTAACTGTCAATTATCATTAATTTAAATAAAATAGCACCTCAAATGTTGATTTTCACTTTCAAAACTTAGAATGTTGCGAGCACTTCATGAGGCAATAATATACATTTTAATTACATACATGATAACAACAACGAAAGTACATTGATTTTTTAAACTTCTAATTACATGCTAAGAGTTCTAAATTGCTGGAAAAATACTTCGTAGATAGTCGTGCCTGAAGAGAAACAGGTGGTCCTATTTTAGCTTGCCTCTTGTGGTGGAGTTCCGCAGAATCCCTATACAAAGACCAACAGTAATCCGTAAGCACTACTACATTCCAACGGCCCTTATATTTTTGTTCTATAGCAGAAATGTCCTGATGGAATAACTCCCCATGTTCATCACTAACAGCTCCACAACTAGGAGGGAGGACGTCTAGGTGGGAGTGGAGAAAATGGATCTTAAGGGATATGTTGCCTCCAAGGTTACGGTATTTTTGCAGGAGCACTGTCATCAAATGCTTGTAGCTGTTATCTCTTTCGTTGCCTAAAAATCCATGAACAACATCCTTGAAGGCTTCCCAAGCTTCCTTTTCTTTCCCCTCCAAAACTTGGTCAAATGCAGGATCCTTTACAAGTTCTCTTATTTGTGGTCCGACAAAAATGCCTTCATTAACTTTTGCATCATTTAATTTCCATAATTTCTCTCTGATTATGTTTAGTTATTTGACGGGTGTGCCAATTCCTAAAAAGTTCCCCAAAATTTAAAATCTGCACTCTAAAAGATGAACTATCATTTTTATGGTGATTTTTGAATTCAGCAGATGGAAATACATGTATATTCACTATTTTTAAGCCCGACATATCTTCATTGATGCCCAGTGATATTTATGGGAGTCTGTGTACATGACAGACGGCTCAATGGTAAGCGAGGAGCTTATTGCTGACACATCAGAAGAGAAGTAAGCAGATATACGTAGAATTTTATCTAACTTAGAGCACAAAGAGCGTCGCTTAGCAAGAAATTAACCTTTTAGACGCAAAGAAACAAATCGCTGTGTAACAGGAAAGAGAATCAATCAGCCTTGGGGTTCTGTGAGTATAATGGAATCGACTACACTTCCTTGTTAAGACTCTCTTCCCTTACTAATAGATACCTCTCATTCTTCTTGTGGCCCCTGCAGCATGAATTCTTACTCCTTTTCCTCCCTTTCTAGCAACCCCCCATAAATATCAGGTTTCTTTGCCTCTCTCGATTTATACGTTCCTAGCAGAAATTAAAAAAGAACCGAGGAGTCAATTTCGCGTTATCTTTCAATAGCAAGCGTTTTCATTAAGACTTAACTGGCCAGCCATTGTCACTGTACTTACTCTACTTTTACGCTTGTGGTAGACAATTGAGAACACACTAGTCGAGATCTCCAATCCTCCCCATGTATATGTTAATACTTCAATTTAACACTTCGAAAGATGATATGTTTGTATCAATTTGACTCTATAATCTTGTCTGGGTATGTGGTGAAGGTAAAGAGAAAACTACCACGTTATACAAATATTGTTACAGGCTTTTATTATTTCATTTAATTAACCAATCCTGAGAGAGCCCGCTTCAGTAGTGTACATAGATGGTAGCGTGTCAGCCTCACGTTCAAGGGGTCACGAGTTCGTTTCTCGGGCAGGGTGAGTTAACGGGATAAGTTTTTCCGGAGTTTCCCTTACACCAAAAATGCATGTCAGGTAACTCCAAGTTCTATGGACCCTGTATTCATTTAACCATCATTTCATTCATCGTTAAAAATGACTTAACGTTGGAGGTTTTCTCTTATCCTGAAAGATGAATGTCTGGTAACTCTAAGCTCTATGTACCCTGTACTCATTTGAACATCATTTCATTCATCGTCCGATATGACTTAATATTGGAGATTTTCCTCATCCTGAAAGATGAATGTCTGGCAACTCTAAGCTCCAGGTACTCTAAGATATAAGCTCATTCATCGTCCGAAATGACTTAACGTCGTAGGACGTAATTAGAATGAAGCAAAGGACCCATGAACAAGTTCTTTCCCAGACATTGGCCCAAGTCAAATTTAATAAAATTAGTAACACCATAGGGCAAGTGACAATGGAGACTAGGAAGTTACTGATAGTAAAAAAGATGCAGAATATGGATCTGGGGAAATTCTGAAGTGGAGCTCCAAAATAACAAAACTTTAATGCTGTTTTTCTCTGTTTTATATTTTTTTAAATATGGCCAACGTGCCAACATGACATTAAATTCTCCAACTGACTCGTATTTTCCCGGTAAACCACTTAGGAGTTCTCATAAACACATGAGACAACTACCTTAATGGTGACTTACGACATGTAAGTACTTTAAGGCCCGGGCTTTATAGTTAACCACTATTAGGTCAATTAATGTAAATTAATTGTTCTTTGACACTGGCCGTGTGTAAGCTAAAGTATGGAAAGGTAGGGTTAGACAGAAAAATTCAGTGCCATAGCCGGGATTTGAACCACGGATCTTCTGGTCTCCGTCCAGCCGCTCTAAACCATTGAGCTACTATGGCCAACGTGCCGACATGACATTAAATTCTCCAACTGACTTGTGGTTTTCCTGGTAAACCACTTGTTACATTGCATAGCCAAGCTAGAGAATTTGTTCTCTTAGAGAATACTTCCAACAGAAAGACGAGAGTTTGCTCCTTATCAATGAACAGTTTATTCCTTTTATCCAAAAGCGACAGTTCCATTTCAGTAGATATGCTTGCACGTTAAAGAATTCCTGTGGGTCAAAATTCCAGCATATCGGTGGCGTTGATATGCACATGTCATTTAACAAAGTCGTTAATAATAGTATATTGCTATACTAATGTATACGGAACGAGGAAAGGTTTGAAAAAACGAGGCTCTTGCACCGAGTTGTTTCAATTCGCGAGATTCCATTATGTGCTTGTCATATGTGTATTGCATATTATTTTTTGCACTATGTAAATTTATATGAATCTTACTTTTAGTAGTTAAGATGTTAGCTGAAATATTAATAAATATAATTGAAGATAAGTGTTAGATTTTAGAACGTTCAACACGTATAAATGTTTCTGTGGAGAAATATTTACCGCACTGTGCGGGAACGTCAACTTACGTGACATAGCAACAATAAGGGTATGTATGGAATATTAGTTACATAGTGCAAACAGATATTTAAGATGTTGGCCCCATAGCTCAGTCGGTAGAGCAACAACCTGCCGTACTAGGGGTCCCGGGTTCGATTCCCGGCGGTGGGATCGGGGATTTTTCTCCGACCAAGATAATTCCCCATCTTCCCCAGAGCCTGGAAGTATGAATGAGACTGTGCCAGATCTAATGATTAAAAACCAAAGATAACGAGTTAACACCTTCGATATGTTCCAAAGGAGGCCGCCGATATGACCATAGCAGTTAAAGGCGGGGTATAAATGGAACAAGGAAAAAAAAATTTAAGAACCAGACTGAAAAATTCAATGCCATAGCCGGGATTTGAACCAGGGATCATCTAGGCTCCGTCCAGCCGCTCTAACGTACCGACATTAAATTCTCCAACTAACTCGTGTTTTTCCCGGTAAACCACTTAGTAGTTCTTAAACACATGAGACAAACACCTTAATGACGACTTACAATATTTTTTATAGTTAACCACTATTAGGTCAATTAATGGAAAGTAATTGTTCTTTCACACTAGCTGTGTGTAGGCTAAAGTAGGGAAGGTAGAGTTGAAAAATTCAATGCCATAGCCGGGATTTGAACCACGGATTTTCTGGTCTCCATCCAGCCGCTCTAAACCATTGAGCTACTATGGCCAACGTGCCGATATGACATTAAATTCTCCAACTGACTCGTGTTTTTGCCGGTAAACTACTAGGTGTTCTCATAAACACATGAGACCTTAATGGCTTGAATTTTTTTTTGTTACAAGTTATATTTGTATAATACTTATTGCCTCACAGTAACTAGGTTAATTTTCTACGTAACAACACTCGTTGTCTACGAAGGAAGAAAATTGTTACAAATGTTTGAAAGCCACGTTTCTAAAACTGTCTTATTTAACGCGTAGAGCGAAGCTTGTGAAATAGAGATATGAAAGCAGAAAATGGGATTTTCAAAATTCGCGCTTATCTTGCGTGCCCTGAATGGCGTTCCAGCCACCGCTGTTGAAAACACAGCGTGTTACATAGATAAGGCTCGATACAACGCTCCTGACACATAACGACGATGGCGTCAAAGGAGAGGCGGTATGTTATTTTATATGAGAGCTTTTCTCTTTGCTAAACAACCAGTTTTGATAATTCTTTTACTACTAAAATGTCCTATTCTTTATGACGAAAAGATATGGTCTAGAAAACACCTAGTTTCGATTAATATATTACTACAAGATTAAAACGTATGCACAAAGGTTTCACACCGAAATTATTGGCTAATGAGTAGAGCCCGGATTTTTAAGCAAAATGCTTATAAATGTTTTTTTTTTTTCACTGAAATACAGTCTTTGCTTCCTTATTTTATGCTTTCCAATTAAAATATATTATTTTATCCAAATCATATTAATTTAAAAGTACATTTTCACTCCTAGCCATCATTAATATCATTAACATCATTCAGGCGGTTTCGTCTGTGGCCTACTTTTGGGAGGCCCGGATTCGATTCCCATAACCGACTTACCTGACCCATGTGTTTTTCCCGGGTCGCTAGGCGAAAGCTGGGTAGGTTAGTTACATCCTCCGAACTTGCTGTCCTCTATTTCATCTCCATTCTGCCTCGGTGCGGGAGCTGCGGACCGTTAGCACCCGTGGTACCTCTGACGTTACTAGAGGAACCTCGGGCCGAACGTTCGAGCCCCTCCCTGAATGGGAGCTGTTCGGATTGGGTTGGACTCGAGGGGACAGTGTGTTCCCGACACCCACGGGATATTGGGTACCTCCGGCCAAGCTACGGCCGACCGGAGGGGGTAGAGGATTGAAAAATAAGTCCGGGGTACTAGCCTGCAGAGCTAGTAGCTGGTGTGCTAGATCACCGGTGGCCTTACCAAGGTTATTTGGTAGCCAGTCCATTTTGGATTGGCGCGTAAGTGGCGTATTCACTTCCGTCCTTTCTGCCGTGTGCAGCGGGGGGGGGGGCAGTTAATAAAATAGGTACTGTTCTACGGTACCCGAGAGGCCCAGGTTCTGGTCCTACGGGTCCAGGACTAATGGGACTCAATTTCATCTCCATTATCATTTCACATCATCTCTCATCTGATGGCCTGTTTCAGGGTAGAAGTGTCGGCGGGAGTCTCGGCGGTGCACGGCAGGATGATATGTTCCCAGGTAAACTACTTCTTCCTCCGGTAGGTTGGTTGCCGGTCTCCGCTCTGTACGTTACGTTTTATTTGGAACTTTTTATATGAATATCCAGTAGGAAGTTCTTTTTTCTGATCTGACTATTAGCGGGCCATGTAATGACAATATAAAAAATGATGAACGGTTGTTATGAGAAGATGACGATGAAAAAATGTCGCGGAGAATATGAACATTTTGGATAGTAACAGAAAATCAATAATATTCATAAAGATATATTCTGTAATCTTGATGGTGGAAAGACGACGGGAAAAGATAAAAAGTTTTGATAGTGATGAGTGGACGTACAGGAGTGAGCAATTTTATTTAATTAACGGAAACTATTTCTTATAGAAGTAAGGATTTAGCGATATGCTACCGGTAACCTGCAATGATTGACTCTGAAAGGAAGGTCGAGTAAAATGTAATCCAGATTATACAATTAAATTATATATTACGAAATTAGACTTACCAAACATTTTATTTATTTCACTGAAAACCCACCTGAAAACGAGAGATCTCATGACTCTTATTTAAGTAGACATAATAATCAAGAAACAATTCAAAGTACAGCGAAGTAACTCTGTTATATCTGGCTTCCGGACCTGGGTCTTCGAAACAGTCAACGTGCATCCTATCTTCAACATAGAAAATTAGGTTACAGCTCCTCTACTGGGGCCATTTCGTGACCGCCAGCCAGGGACCTTTGGGGCTCGGATCGTGGTACCATTAGGGCTCGGCTGCTGGGCTCGTTGCCGTCCCGCTGTAGGGGAGCGAGTTCGTTGTCCTGGCCTTTTGGGGGAAGTCTCTATCCAAGTAAACTGTAGGGACACTACCCTCTGTACTGTTCTGTCTCCTTGGTGCAGCCGCCCTCTTTGTCCTTCGCCTCATCCTTCCTCCCGGGGGTGCACCCACTTGGGAGCATAGGAAGAAATGGCCCAGCATTGTGGCATACATACCGAATTCCCTCCGTAATGACATCCCAATTCCCAATCCCTAGACATCATTTCATCTTCGGATAGTTTGTCTCACTTAAAGAGTAAGGAGCCGATATAAAAACGTGGATCTTCTTGTTTCTAGCGTAAAGAAAGTGTTTGTACTGTCGCCCTGGCGCGATAGCCCTAAGAGGGCTAAGGCCTACCAATCCGACCGCCGGCCTCACGCCCACTTACGCAAGGCAGAGGTGGGTGTTCATTCAACTGATACGGGAAGGATATGTGGTCAGCATCTTGAAATCCCCCAACCGTGATCCAGGCCTATTACCTAGCGTAAGCTCCTCACTTGTGTCACGATGCTGAGTGGGCACCGGCCCTACACACGGGACTTAAAATCCGCACGCCATGGATCGCTTTACTGTCGCCTATAAGAGTTCAAAAATTTCATGAAGTCCTTCCAAATTTGTCTTTACCTCCTCAGTCAGTTTTAACTCGATCGGGTTCTTGGTTAAAGGCTGTGTTATTCTACACAGAACATTTCAATGAAATAAAACAGTGTTATACTTCTTAGATGTAGAAGATACAAGCAACATCGCCACAACACAAGAATGTTTTGCTAATGTTGGTATCCAAGATAAGATAGAGTACATCCATAACCGCTTCTACAAAATACCTGCTATTATAACACAGTTGTAAACTCGAAATAATACCTTGGAGCATTCACTTTCTTTGATATATGAAATTTCAGTAACGTTGTCTTCAAAGATTCATAGTATTTCTAAAAATACCTTGGAGAAACTCAGTAAGGTATAAACGAAAAACCCTAGTTACGAGATACTGTAAAATTTCTATAAAACTTTCTGGTACAGAAACGTATATCTATGGGAAATTCATTCAAAAAGAACTTTGGTGCTTTTCACATGTTCCAGTAACGCCATACGACGTTCAGAGATCCTTTTCACAGTATAAAAATTATTCATTAAAACACGCAGGAGCATCCCTCAAGAAAATCTCAAGATAACTCTCTCGTGTACTGTAACAAGCGTGGGTAAGGTAAAACTTCTACCAAACAATGCGTTTATGATTAAATCTTTATTTTTATTTACCCATTTTGGCACCTATTTGTTTCATTTTTCGTACTTATTTGCTTGCTTATTTCATTATTTGATTGTGCTTACAAATCTGGGCTCTGGTAATGAGATTGTAATTTTATAAAGAATTAATTCGCAGGTAGAAAAATAATCGCTACAAATAATGACCCTATGTTGTAACCAGTGCGTTACCAAAGATAAATCCATGATAACTATTTGAGCAGTGTGACTATGACATATCATCTACCCGCCTCGGTAGCGTAGATGGTAGCGTGTCTGCCGCACGTTCAACAGTTCCCAGTTCGAATCTCGATCAGGGTGAGTTACCTGGGTAAGACTCTTTCCGGGGTTTTCCCTTACCTGATTGGCGAATGTCGGGTAACTCTAAGCTCCGTGGATCCTAGACTCATTTGAGCATCGTTTCACCCATTTCATTCACCGTCCGATGACGTAAATTACAAAAAAGCAAAGAAAACAGATACCAACGTATTTTCATATTAATGATTGTAAGTAGGGCGTGACGTTTTTTAATGCCATTTTTTCTATTCTCAGGTCCGGAACATATAGGTAGATGCCTTTTTGAACTGTAATTTAATTTATTAGGACGTAGTAGAGCACAATAGTATGACTTTGTGGGTTCGTGAAATTAAAAGTCCTGTTGCACAAACTCAAAATGTTCTTTATCTCCACCGAATTACGTTGAAACACTAGCAGATTACATAGAATTGCTTAGCGCATACAATTTCAATTCACCAGTTCGTCTGTCACAGGTCTACTGCACGTTCACAGTTAGGTACAACCGTTACAATTTCCTTGTACTCGCGGTTACGTAAGCTCCGGTACACATTCCCAGTTACGTACAGTCTTCCGTTGCACAATCCTTTCGTTCATTAACACGTCACTGACGAACACTGCCTTCTTACACCAAGGACTGTCCTCACTCACACACTAACCAACTGACTGACTCCTCACTGACTAGCTGCAGCCCTTTTTATAAGCATCTCGCCGTCTTCTAGACGTTTCCAGATGATGAAAGATCCCGTAATTTCTGGAACCAGGTGGGAGAGAAACAGACCGCACAATTATGTTTCTTTCCCCAGTCGTCCCTGTCACCACTATAAGACAAACGAGGGGAGGGCGTAGCTAACATTGACCTCCCCCGTCTTCCGCTCCCAGCTGCTTTACAGGGTGTTCCAACGGTCGCGTTACAATATTCAAACTAAAAAGAGAACATTCGTAAGAAAATCATATTTCTTTACTCACCCAGGATATAAATTTACGTACTTCATCGTTAGGTCAAACTGGATGATGAATGAAATGAGAGAAATTATGCTGAAATGAGCCCAAGGTCCCTAGAGCTTAGAGTTACCTGACATCCATCTTTCAGGACAAGGGGAAACTCCGAAAAAATGTATGTAGGTAACTCACCATGACCAGATTCATACTTGGGACCTCTTAAACATGAGGCAGATACGCTACCATCTACGCTACAGAAGCGGGCACGAAGTTAATGGAAACCAATTGCAAATTTTACTAGAGCCGGAAATTTAACCTATCTTTCCTCACTGTGCAATAAACATATTTAAACCGGTAAAGGTATACTTTATTTCACCTAAAATATCTAAATTAAGTGCTGAAACTCATGATAATAGCAACGGTTGTTTTGGCTGCTTGTTTTCTCATTCAAAGCCATCATAAAATCAGTATGCCCGCCTCTGTAGCGTAGGTAGTAGCGTATGTACTTCACGTTTAAGAGGTCCCGAGTTCTAATCTCGGGCCATACTTTTATTTTCTGTTGTTTTCCCTTATCCTAAAATATGAAAGACAGGTGGCTCTAAGCTCTACGGACCTAGGGCTTATTTGACCATAAGTTTAAGTGTCTTAATTAGTAATACTGATATGTGTTCAATGAATTCAGAGAAAGGGCAAATGTAGACCTATATGCTAGAAGCACAGACAATGTCGGGTATTTCAGCTAGTTTCTTTACACCACAATTCCTGCATCAGGTTACATTATGGTAATGGTTTGTGCCCGTCTCGTTTGGTCTTTGAGGTTGAAATATATAGAGCTCTGATTTCCTCACGTTTATAGCTTAGAGGCACTGCAAACGTTGCTTTATTTCTCGTCTACCCTAAAGGCTATATACCGAGCGAATAATACAACCATCTCCCAGGACTGCGATACAATTTGTAACAAATAAACGGCGTAGAGGGAGGGGGACAGAGAGGTAATTTGTACACCTCACCTGCAAGTATAGGCTTGCTTGTCTGTGATCGGGAGAGATTTCCCACGAGGTTGAACGAGGGGGGAGATACCTGACCACGGTTCAAATTACGCCACGGCTACCACAAAACGGGGACTCTATCTGTGCGCTTTGTTCCCCAGTTTCGCAAACACAAGATGCTGAATATATATGCTGCACACAATAAATTTGGCGAATATAAAAACCATCTGTGCACCATGCTTTCTTTCGGCGCCTGCCGCTACCAAATCTTACTTTCTTTAAAACATGTTCCCAAACTTTTTGCTTCTTTCTCTACAATAATTATTTTCTTCCACGTTTAAAGTTTTTATTAGCGCCCCTTATGCAACAATATAAATAACTCAACACAGATTGCGTCCAAGCCCAAATTTTTTTATAAATATTATGCATTTTTTACAGGAGAGTGACGTAATTGATGGCTTTTACTACACGATGTAGAGAGTTGTTCATTTGAAGTCTAACAAGTACGTTCAGCTTTGAATTTCCTTACCCGTTATCACGATGAAGGAGAACACTTTTTGAAGTCAATTGTTACTGGAGATGAAACTTGGATCCTATACGACCCACAGGAAACAAAACGACAATGACAACATTGGATGCGTCTTGAAAACAACGGGTCGCGCCGCGGCTCAGTGGTTAGAACGCTTAGCTCTCACCAAAGCGGCCCTGGTTCGATCCCAGGTGACCACAAAGTGAGATTTTTGGTGGACAATACAGCGCTGGGGCGGGTTTTCTCCAGGATCGCCGGTTTCCCCCGCCATCTCATTCCACCGGTGCTCCATCTTCATCTCATGTATCATCGGTGTCATCGCCTGCGGTGCCGTATGAAGTAAAAGCGGGCGTTAAACACTACACATTTCATTTCAAAACAACGTTAATGCTCATTTGAAATCATTGGAAAGAAAAAAGGCCCTCGTACATTGGAAGAACTAAACCAAATATTAGAAATGAGATTGGAAACATTATGGAAACATTACAGTGGCCGAATTTAAACATAGTATGCTCCTGGGAAGCAAGCCAGGGGAAAAGACGGTTAGAAGTCGACGTTTTGGGAGTACACATCCTTCCATCATCAGGATATTTATTAAATGTTATAACCACAAGTGAATCGCTGGATATAACACAAATACAAACAAAGACAAAACACTATACAAATTCGTATTACTGAACAAAACACTGCTTTCAGTAAACTAAATACCAGGTCAGGAGATGGCGTGAATATAGAAAATTAATTGGGTCAAAGAAACGTAACTACTTAACTTGATTATCAAGCTGTATTGGTTTGAGCTCCTTAAGGCAAGGCTACACTGAAAATTCCAAATTCTATAATAATAAACCCATCATTATAAAAATTTAGCCGCATAATTAAAGTATCATTTTAAACTAGCATGGTAATTTTTATGTTGCTGCACCAAATAGTAAATTAATTATTAATTATTATTTGTGAAACTATTGTAAAATTTAAAAATGTCCTACACGTCAAAAAATTTGAGTTGAATAATTATTTCTGTCTAGTAAAGAGAAATTTTAAAAGACCCGCACTCTTATTTTTTGGAATACTCCTGTAGCATTTTTGTAAAATATTTGCCACGTGTTATCTCTCAAAATTTTGAAAATAGTAACTTATTTTATTACTTAACACCACATAATTTTCAAAACGTGAGCATTAACATAAAAGGGGAATGTGAAGTTTCTTATTTACATATTATGGACCTATCCTGGAAGTTTCGCCAACTTAAATGGAAAACTTTGACACGTAGGGCTTTTGTATACTGAAAAGTGTTAGAAAAAAAGTTTCTCAGAAAATAAATTTTAAAGTCTTGATTGTTACCTTTAATGGTTGTTAAAGGTATCTCTAAATTTTTACGTGATAGCCTAAAATGGTGCAAATGATAAAAACAGTATGCCATCTACTACTATAAACCCTAAGCTACCAAAAATGCCCAAAAAGAAATTTCCATGATTTTCAACATTTTCGGCGAATTTGCAGTGTAGCCTTGCCTTAAGCCGACGGATTTCCATTTTTAAGGCCGGTTTCCTAGAGGAGCTGAACTGAAATCCAGCATCACGATTAAGTGTGCTCCTCTCGGAGAAAATGGCCAAAGTCTCCTTAATTCTTCGCTCCCAGTAACTGTTGCATTTTGCGAAGATGGTAGTCTGACGAAAGTTGGCTATATGGTCGTTATCAAAACAATTCTCTGCCATTATTATACAAATATAACTATTTTTAACAAAAAATTCACTTATCATAAGAAAAATTATGTCGTTGTTTCTTATTGAACTAGTTGAAGTTGTAATCGATTTCACGAACTCTTGTCCGCGTCTTCAGTCAAAGAAAACCACAGGAGAAAACAAATTCGTCGTTAAGGAAGTTACTATGTTGTTATGTTTCTTCAGTATTACCAAAATCTGAAAACGAAACAAACCTAAGACCAGAATCAGTTGCTGGTATTTCCAAATTCATTACGCGATGTTTATTTTTTAAAATAGATATATTTTCCCAAACCATTAAATCTATCGGTACATTTTACCAGCAGTTGATTCTATTCTTAAATTTGTTTCGTTTTCAGATTTTGGTAATCTGAAAGAAACATAACAACATAGTAACTTCCTTAACGACGAATTTGTTTTCTCCTGTGGTTTTCTTTGACTGACTACACAAACAAGGATTCGTGAAATCGATTTTAACTTCAACTAATAAGAAAAATCGATATATTTCTTAAGATAAGTGAAGTTTTTGTTACAAATAGTTATATCTGTATAATACTTAATTGATTAGTTTATTTAATAATTGGAGCTCCTGATATAGCTTATCTCCGAATAAATAATATAAGATTTTGATTACTCCCTCCTTCAATACTGCTTCACTGCAACTAGCTTCATTTTCTACGTAATGCTCTGCCAGCCCAGACTTCTCAGGTTGCATTAAACGAATGCTCCTGGTCATTCCTGAGAACAACTTGAGCATACTCGTCGCCAGGAAAGATTCAAGTCTTATTTTAATCAGAATATGTTCTCTTGATATAATGGTTGTTTAGCCGAGGGTAGACGTCATTTCCGCATCTTCTATAACGCATACGTGCTTTACGCGCGGAATTTATGTAGGAGTAAAGTTGACTGAGGCACACTCAATAGCGCACAAGCTAGATGCCGTGCGTGCGTTAGGTTTTGAATGAAGAACTCTGTATGTACTTCATGCTAATCGATATAGACATTTGAATAAATTGTTTCATTGCATATATGCCTTCGGTATAAAGGAAATATGGTACCACAGTGTTGTTTAAGGAATCATCAAAACTTTTAAGGTTTGGCCGTTATGTTTGGTCTTTTAAATTATATTAAATTTGTATGGCCAGGAAATAAAAGATAAACTGAATCATTTGTTGTTTAAGAACGTATCTCCAATAAAGTTATCTCCACAAGAAAATATATTTGACGAACTGTGTGCATTAATGGGTGTCGTAAGATTCTCATATTTCTTATAAATTTACAGAAATACAAAATTCGTCCATAAGAACAATCGAGGCGCTATTGCCAGAAAATTTAAAATAAATTTATTTGCTCATTAAAATATCTGAAATTTTTTTAATAAAATTTTTAAACCCATTTTTCAGAGAGTAAGATTGTTTGAATTTTTAAGGGTAATTCGCTATGGAGTTATGCTTTTAGACAAATACACATGACATTGCATCAAATCTTTATTTGTATCGAAGGTTTTTGGAACTTTTCGTTTATTTTTCCTTTTGAAAGTGCATTTTCTGCAAGTTTAAAGTATATCAATACCGCTATTATGCATGCAGACAAATGCATCATTAATTATTAAAGAGATGTGTGCGTGGTTATTTAGATGTCGCGTGTCCCTTATTTGTGTCACGTGATATGTCACGGATTACGGCGGCACAAGACTGGTTCAGCACCCAGCATTGGAAACTCATCACACTATCACAAATTTTGCAGCATATTACTGTCTAATATGATAAATTTCTTGTCGGTAAGCTTAAATATACGTAAACGAAATATCGTTCTAAAACCTCAATATCAATATCTCGCTAGAAATACTGTTTTGAGGATTACTGAACCGAAAAGGAAATATGGAAAATGCCCCATTTGTAAACAAAATCTGCTTGAAAATTCCTTCCGCAATTGTTTACTTGAACTTTCTACGAATATTTTATATTCTCAAAAAGGGTCTAACGATTTTGACAAAATGCTATGACAATAATATGTTTTACATTTTTGTGAATAGTCTATAAAGCATTGCCTACTTCGAATGACCTCTCACACTGATAATAAGATACGGACAACATCTTAACATAAATGGTTGTGTTAAGCTTAACCAGGAACTGAATGAACAATTGCATTCCATCGAGAGATTCCATATCGAGATGTCTCTTGAAATGCACGTTTCGAGATCACATGAATTAAAAAGGAATTACAAAAATGTAGGGGGCGCAGCTATGCATGTGTGGTGTTCCACTGCCCAAGTGTCTATTATCTGAGAAGAGTATAACGGACAGACAAAAAGAGTTAAACACAAAGTGGGCACATGATTACAGCATTCAGCAAGTATAACACCTAAGTCCCAGCCCTTCTCTGTACCATAGCAGATACTCTGTCCACCTCCTGTTCAAGACCGGAGTTCCAACCTCAGACAGGGCGAATTATTTGGATAACGCTTTTTACAAAGTTTCCCTTATTCTGAAAGATGAATGTTTGGTAACTCTAACCTCTATGCTCTCTGTACTCCTTTCCATATCATTTCATTCATCGTCTGATATGACTTAACGTTGGAAGTTTTCCCTTATTCTGAAAGATAAATGTTTGGTAACTCTAAGCTCTAGGTACCCTGTACTCATTTGAACATCATTTAATTCATCGTCCCATATGACATAACGTTGAAGGTTTTCCCTTATTCTGAAAGATGAATGATTGATACTCTAAGCTCTATGTAACCTGTACTCATTTGGGCCGCGCCGTGACTCAGTGGTTAGACCACTTGGCTCTCACCAAGGCGGCCCGGGTTCGATCCCAGGCGACCGCAAAGTGAGGTTTGTGGTGGAAAACACGGCGCTGGGGCGGGTTTTCTCCGGGATCTACGGTTTCCCCCACCATCTCATTCCACCGGTGCTCCATCTTCATCTCATGTATCATCAATGTCATCGCCTGCGGTGCCATATGTAGTAAAAGCGAGCGTTAAAAACTACACATGTGTAGGTTAAACACTACGCATGTACTCATTTGAACATCATTTCATTCATCGTCCAATATCACTTAACGCTGGAGATTTTCCCTTATCCTCAAAGATGAATGTTTGATAACTCTAAGCTCTATGTACACTGTACTCATTTGAACATCATTTTCTTTATCATCCGATATGACTTAACGTTGGCGGTTTTCCCATATTTTGAAAGAAGAATGTGTGGTAGCCCTAATCTCTATGTACCCTGTACTCATTTCAACATCATTTCATTCATCGTCGGATATGACTTAACGTCAGAGGTTTTCCCTTATCCTGATAAATGAATGTATGGTAACTCTAACCTCTATGTACTCTGTACTCATTTGAACATCATTTCATTCATCGTCTAATATGACTTAACGTTGGAGGTTTTCTCTTATCCTGAAAGATCAATGTTTGATAACTCTGTGCTCTATGTACACTGTACTTATTTGAACATAATTTCATTCATCCTTAGGTATAACAGCATTGAAGGGAAATTAAAGACATATTATAAATTACGATTTCCATGACAAAAATTTCAATTATTTTAATTTCATAATAAATGTTTTATTTTATTGAATAAAATACGAGACGTTTAAAATAATTTCATATAATATGAAATGCATATCTTGGATTTTGTGGAAATAGCAGCTGTAGTCTGCTTCATTTGGAATAACTTTTGCATATATATTATATCTATTTCCCAAAAGTCTCTTATTATTGACTTGGTTTTCTTCTTGTATTTTTATAAAGAGGGTGGAATTTCAAATCCACTATATTGATTCTGTACTTTCAAGAACGCAAAAATTTGATGTATCCACTATGTTTTGTCGAATGTATCTCCTCCCGACGCTATAGTGCTGAATTATGGGATAGTTATTTTATGTTATATTTTGTGCGGTGAAATTATACCGACACATTTAACGGAGCCAAATAATTAAGCTATTTGATACGAGTTGCAACTGTTTGAGGATGTAGCAATCAACTGTTTATATATCTTAGTACTGCACACAGTAACTCTTGAAATATTTATATGCGATAATATCTGAGCTATCAATAACAAAAGGCGGTTCCTCCTTGAAGTGTTTGAATCGTCGAGTCACCTACTTGTGTTTGAATAACTTACATAGTTGTGCTTTATGCTCTAGCATTTAGTTTTCCTTTATAAAATTCTCCAATTTATATTTTGCAATGAAACCGCTCTCTTGGCGCTCACGTGTCGATAATACAGCTAGCTAACTTTCCGACTAGTGATTCGTTATTAAAAGGCCGAGGTGACCGTAACATGCGGTGGGTGAGGAGAGCTAGAAGGGGCAGAATGCATTGCTGGTTACCATGGCTACGGATTTGTTTCATAGAAACCGTATATTCCGCACCAACTCGTGTTGCCAACACAATACAAAAGCTTCTTCCTACTTTTTCGTTTGTTAGAAAAGAAATTTGTTGGTAGAAGTGGTAACCCGCTTGAAGCGAGCACCGCGTGTCACGTGCTGTTTATTATTAGTTTGCATCCTGTGTAACAACGCAATTTTTATGTGATAAGTGGCCGCGCCGTGGCTCAGTGGTTAGACCGCTTGGCTCTCACCAAGGCGGCCCAGGTTCGATCCCAGGCGACCTCAAAGTGAGATTTGTGGTGGAAAACACGGCACTGGGGCGGGTTTTCTCCGGGACCTCCGGTTTTCCCCGCCATCTCATTCCACCGGTGCTCCATCTTCATCTCATGTATCATCAGTGTCACCGCCTGCGGTGCCGTATGTAGTAAAAGCGGGCGTTAAATAGTGCACATTTCATTATGTGACAAGTGAACTGTTTAATTTTTCATATATAAGGGATTTACAATGAACCTAGCCTCTTTTAATTATTCTGGTTGAAGGATTCGGTGGACAAATTCTCTCACTTATTTGGGGGTAAATCTGGACAAGGGCCTAATTTTTGGGGGTCACATCCAGGAGTTAGTACATCAGGCATTCGGGGCTTCGGCTTCGTTATACCTGATGATGCCGTCAGGGATGCCGACACCCCTAAAGTTGCGCCTTTATCAGACTTTGGTTCTTCCTAAAATGCTTTATGCGTGCGAGATCTGGGGCATGTCCGCAGGATCTAAACTGCTATAGCTTCAACATGTCTATCTATTCTGTATCCGTAGGGGAGAGGATCCGTCCCCTTCAGCTGCCGTGGTGCGGGTGCTGCGAACCCCTAGCACTCGTGGTACCTCTGACGTTACTACAGAAACCTCGGGTCGAACATTGGAGCCCTCCCTGATTGGGAGCTGTTCAGATTGTGTTGGACTCGAGGGGGCAGTGTGTTCCCGAAACCCACGGGAAATTGGGTACCTCCGGCCAGGCTACGGCCGCCCGGAAGGGGTAGAGGGTTGCCTAATAAGTCCCGGGTACTAGCCTGCAGAGCTAGTAGAAGGTGTGCTAGATCACCGAGGTTTTCGGTAGTTTTCGTAGGGGGGTTGACGCGCGTAAGTGGCGTATCCACTTCCATCCCGTCTTGACATTGTTGTCGATGGGGGCGGCTTTTTAGACTCCAGATATTGCCCTATATAAAGAGCCCCGGAGCTTCGGTTCCTGGGTAGAAGGAGGCCCGGGTCCTTCGTCCTGCGGGTGCAGGACTAATGAGAGTAGAATCTCTGGCGTAACAACATCTATTCTGTATACCGGTGCCTTCCCGTGATATGCCTTCATGAAGCCTCATCTCTCCAGTATGTGGAAGATGTCATTAGATGCCGGGCCGCAAAATTGTACACGAGTTTGTCTCAACATCAGAGCGCCCTGGTTGGGTCTCTTAGGAACTATGAACCAACAGAATGCTGCTTCCCCGTATGGCATGCGGGCACAATCGGTAGCAATAAAGTTGACATTACCTTCGAATTAGACTGGCAACTATTCTAAATTAAACTCCTCCTAAATATTCTCACACCAGCAGTACACACAGGCGTTGCACCCGAGTCGGCAACCGTTGAGGAGCTACAGCTACCTCCTTTCTTTCATCCACCTAAACTGCCCGCCGCGGTAGCGTAAATGGTAGCATGTCTGCCTCACGTTCAAGAGGTCCCGAGTTCGAATCTCGGTCAGGGTGAGTTACCTGGATAAGTTTTTTCCGGGGTTGCCCTTATCCTGAAAGACGAATGTCGGGTAGCTCTAAGCTCCATGAACCCCGGGCTTATTTGAACATCATTTCACCCATTTCATTCACTGTCCGATATGATTTAACGTTGGAGGACGTAAAATTACCAAAAGAAATCCACATAAACTAAACCCGCCCCCCTACAAACCCCCACATATCCTGTCATTAAGTGGTTAAGTATGTCTAGGACAGGTACATGTATGACATACAACGTGCTGAACTTCAACCAGCCGCCAACAGCCACCTTGGTGTGTCTCCAAACAGGCTTTTCTTTGTGGAAAAATGACAAACGCGACGTGGTAAATGTTGATAGTCCAACACCAGTGCTATGTTTAGAAAAACTGTGGCGGAGCTTGTTCAAAATACACTCGAAAATTTAAGACTCGTTGGTATGAGGAACATGATTGTGTCCGATTGTAGGAGCTGGGAAAAACACTTACAAAATTGCAGACGCTCTTCGGTAAAGCTCACGTCTGTATATTGTAAAATATAATGAGAACGTTAAGCTTAACAGACTTTTCATGCAATCTGTCATTAGGAAAATAGACAAGAAATGACATTTCGTGGACATAATGAAAGTGAGGGCTCTTTAAATAAGGTGATTTTAAGACACTTTTGGATTCGTATACAGAGGGAAGCCCCATCGAAATTCAAAACCATTATGTCAGTATAAAATCCGTTGATGCGATGCTGATTTTGCGAACTTAGGTTAGGCAATTTTTGAGTCACCTAATTAATTCGCCCAGAGCCGTGTCTATCAATAACATAACTCTTTAAATAACTAATTTTGTAATAATTTTGTTAAGTTATGTTGATTTAACTTCTGAAAGAATAGTCAAGAGTTCGATATAAAGAAGTAAGTCAGTAACAGTCTACAATTGAAGTGTTGAAACATGAATACAAT
The DNA here is from genome assembly GCA_030765055.1 of Mantis religiosa. Taxonomy (NCBI): domain Eukaryota; kingdom Metazoa; phylum Arthropoda; class Insecta; order Mantodea; family Mantidae; genus Mantis; species Mantis religiosa. Next base: position 97,162,794 of record CM060958.1, read on the forward strand.
CTCATGTTATTTACTGTCGATATTTACAGCTTTTGTTACTTGGTAAAGAGTCCCAAAGCGTAGCGCAATACTGCAGCACTCTACAACAAACACCGACCGAACTATTAATGATTTATTGGCTCTGGGAGCGTGTAAACATGACACGCATTTCATCCTAGAACACCTTCAATACCTAATAACTATTTCACGTTGAAATTGTGACATACATAGCAGCACTCAGCCTTTTGGTGCAGTCACTCAGCTATAAACCAGCAGACTGTCTGTAACGACGAGAGACGCTGCGAACTATTGCCGCTAACAATATCTCAGTCCTCAAATGTTTTGCGGTTTCTTCGTACGTATTTCAGTTTTTGGTATCTACATACAAATAACACATGCCGATAAGTCTGGAGGTGGTGTAGGCTAAGAAATATCACCAGTTCTCTATATAATATGATTTCGAAACTTTTATACGAGGCGTGTCCGTAAAATAAGGTCTACAATTATAATATAGAAAACATGTTTATTGTCAATGAATTTTACATTGATGGAAGGGCGGACTTGCAGCTATTTTACAAAGTAATTACCATTGCGATCGATGCACTTTTGCATGCGCTGTGGCAGTTTTTGTATACCCTTGTCATAGCACTCTCCCGCCAAGTTGCGCAGGTAGTGCTCAACCTCGTTTTTCAACTCATCGTCGGTCTGGAAATGTGTTCTACCCAGGTGTGACTTCCACTATGGAAACAGATGATAATCACTAGGTGCTAAGTGTGGACTGTAGGGATGGGTGAGGATGTCCCATCCGAACTGGGCCAGGAGATCAGCCGTTGCATGTGCAGTATGGGGACGAGCGTTGTCGTGATGAAAAATCACTCCCTTCGTCAGCATTCCCCTCCTTCAGTTTTGAATGGCACGTCGCCATTATTTAAGTCTCAAAGTAGCTAGCGGTGTTTATTGTTGTGCCGGTAGGCATAAACTCACACAAAAATACACCTTTTATGTCCTAAAACACACTGGCCATCACTTTGCCGGCAGAAAATATCTTTTTGAACTTTCGCGGCTTCTGCGAATTCGAATGCCCACACTGACGAGAACGTTCATTAGTTTGTGGCGTTGTGTAGTGCACCCAAGTTTCATCACCAGTGACAATTGAATCCAACAATTCCTCGCCCTGTTCTGCATAGCGCTCCAGGAATCAGTGGGCCGCTTCAATGCATTGCCGTTTATGGTCCTCGGAGAGCATTTTGGGGACCCACCTCGCACACACCTTGCGATAATGCAAAAGTTTTGTCAAAATCTTGTCAATCGTAGTCTTACTGACTTCAGGGATATGTTCGCACAGCTCGCGAACTGTCACACGCCGATCTTTAAGCATTTCTTGCTCCACTTTTGCAATTGTTTTCGTTGAAACCAAAGACCGACCAGAACGCTGTTCGTCATGGACGTCTGCACGTCCGTCTTTGAACTCTCTGACCCACTTTCGCACGGTTTTGACGGCCATACACTTTGGCCCATAGACTTCGCATAACTGACGATGCATTTCAGTGGGGGTAGTGCCCATACACTCAAAAGAAAAAAAACGGATCACTGCACGCTACTCGCACTTGGCGGCGGACGTGATAGGAAGCTCCATCGCAAACGACTGCCAAGCCAAGACTAATGGTGGCAACGGGCTCGTTGTGGCTGGTATTTCAAGGGGTGAAATCAAGCTACACGCCAGTGTTGCAGGATCTCGCGTAATAGCGCTCCTCACGGCTCCAGCGGCAAGGAGACCTTATTTTACGAACACGTCTCGTATATATTATCTATCGATCAGTAAGTATGCTTTACAGATGTGTAATTTTGAGAAAAATAGTAACAGTAAACATGACAATTGAGGCAGTCGTGGACGACTCCTCTAGCTAAATATGGCAGGATCAGTGTAACACAAAATGAGGACTTTACGTCTGATAGCTATCACTCGTCTGGGTTGTCTGTACTGGAGAGGTCACTCAGGAGAGGATCTTGTGGCAGTCTGTGCTTGAGGTGAGGTGCTTGGAGCACCTCAGTCTGCGCTCGAGGCGACTTGGTTGACCAGTGCGAGCGCCGAGATTGTAGGTAAGTTCCAGGGACCCTTGGAGATGGTAAAAGAAAGGTCGTACCAGCCGGCGGATGTACTGGAGAAGTCACTCAGGGGAAGATCTTGTGACAATCTGCATTCGAGGCGACTTGGTTGACCAGTGCGAGCGCCGAGATTGTAGGTAACAGGTCCAGGGACTCTTGGAGATGGTAAAAGAAAGGTCGTACCAGCCGGCGGATGTACTGGAGAAGTCACTCAGGGGAAGATCTTGTGACAATCTGCATTCGAGGCGACTTGGTTGACCAGTGCGAGCGCCGAGATTGTAGGTAACAGGTCCAGGGACCCTTGGAGATGGTAAAAGAAAGGTCGTACCAGCCGGCGGATGTACTGGAGAAGTCACTCAGGGGAAGATCTTGTGACAATCTGCATTCGAGGCGACTTGGTTGACCAGTGCGAGCGCCGAGATTGTAGGTAAGTTCCAGGGACCCTTGGAGATGGTAAAAGAAAGGTCGTACCAGCCGGCGGATGTACTGGAGAAGTCACTCAGGGGAAGATCTTGTGACAATCTGCATTCGAGGCGACTTGGTTGACCAGTGCGAGCGCCGAGATTGTAGGTAACAGGTCCAGGGACCCTTGGAGATGGTAAAAGAAAGGTCGTACCAGCCGGCGGATGTACTGGAGAAGTCACTCAGGGGAAGATCTTGTGACAATCTGCATTCGAGGCGACTTGGTTGACCAGTGCGAGCGCCGAGATTGTAGGTAAGTTCCAGGGACCCTTGGAGATGGTAAAAGAAAGGTCGTACCAGCCGGCGGATGTACTGGAGAAGTCACTCAGGGGAAGATCTTGTGACAATCTGCATTCGAGGCGACTTGGTTGACCAGTGCGAGCGCCGAGATTGTAGGTAACAGGTCCAGGGACTCTTGGAGATGGTAAAAGAAAGGTCGTACCAGCCGGCGGATGTACTGGAGAAGTCACTCAGGGGAAGATCTTGTGACAATCTGCATTCGAGGCGACTTGGTTGACCAGTGCGAGCGCCGAGATTGTAGGTAACAGGTCCAGGGACTCTTGGAGATGGTAAAAGAAAGGTCGTGCCAGCCGGCGGATGTACTTGTGAACGGGTAGAAGACAAAGTTCGTGGAAGTTGTTGGTTTTTGACGAACCATGGAGGACTTGTAGCTGCATGGAGCACCCTATTTTGTAATACCTGCAGTCGGCGTCTGGTGCCACCCCATACTGTAACTGTATAGGTAAAAATGGGACGGACTAGAGATGTGTAAAGAAGAAGGGAGAATTCATAACCAAGTGAGTTGCACCATGATTTCCAAACAATTTTGCAGTTCCGTTACAGAAATGCGAGCCGTATGTGTTGTCGCGTTGCCTTATTGAAATCAAATCATTCTGTTGATGCGAAAAAGTTATTCTTCCATTCTTCAATTTTTTTGTATAGACATTACTAGTAACTAAAGAAGTGTGTGTACCAGTTTTCATGCCAATATGTAACTGCATTCTTGATATATCAATTAATTTATACAGTTTTATTCCCTAAATCAAAATCTATCTAATATATTTATTTTGTTACAATTAAATTCCTAAATTGCTTGATAACAAATTAAGGAATCAGATTTCCGAAATTTTACAGTTACTTTGTAAAAAAATTATTTTATTGACAAGGCAAAAAAAAAAAAAAAAAAATGTGTGTGCTTAAGGCCACACGACAGAAGTGAAAACTAAAAAACTATTCATTATTAATTATACTTCCGCTGCAATTTGTCATTGATTTTATTTTCTTCATCCATTTTCTATAATATAAAATATTTATAAATTCGTATGTTATGAGACGTTAATTAGTATAAGGGCCGTTCTTACAAACGTCGGTCGTCCCGCTGTCAACTTGGCCGAGGATTATTTTCGTCCGTTAGTGTTAGTGCTGCACATCGATATCGACATCGATATTTACGAAATATCGAGGTTTATTGGAAAAATCGCGTGTTTTCACATCGATCTATTTAGGTCGATATTTTTATAACATCGACGTTTTTGTTCGATTTTTGTCCGATTCTTTTTTCTTTAAGTGTTTATTTTCCAAGCTAAATAATATATATTTAAATTATTTTCTATAAAAATCAAATTTATATATCAAATATTTTAACCCTCGGTCGGTTGTAAATGAAAATAAACGCAAAACGTCATTTTAATACATGATAATTTTATTATTTACGGGTTATTACATTTAATTTATTGATGTTTTACGTTTTACTACTCACAATAAAGAGAAATCGTCAATAAAAATAACAATTCTTAAATGAAGCTTATCCTTCACGAATTCTCAACAATTTTATTTCCAATTAGCACACTCGTTTTATTTTTTTCCTTATTATGGTTTCAATTATTCAAATACCGAACTTCGGTGATATTATCTGTTGCTTTTGACTATTATTATTGCTTAAAGTGGAATTTGACATATTGTCGACTTGTTAAATTACAGAAGGTTATCTGACCGGACTGGTTACTGACACTTGATAGACGTTTGTAAGAACGGACCTAAGCGAATTATTTTTTAATGGAACTCCTGTGGGGCTTCTGAATTTTTCATAGTATTCGAAATATGTTTAAACATACCAGCGTGTTGTTGATACGCTGTTGAGTGCGACAGAAAATCTACTGTGTGTAGCGGTACGGAGAACATAAGAATGAAATAACGAATGAGTGTGGGGCGTTAGTTCGGATTGAGCCAAATTGAGACGACTTCACTCGAATGAGTGTCACATATTCCAGCGTGACGGCTCAGTTTAATTCACTACCCACAGAAAGTGTTAAACAGGCCTAAAGAAATTTTCACTTCAAAAATTTAAAAATTAAACTACGATCAATATCAAAACTCCCATACTTCAGTTTGTTGCACAACTCCTGAAGTGTATTGTGTACAATTTTCAGAGCTGTAGCTGTAATATCAAGGGAGAATATCATTTTGAATATGGAAAAATAACACAAAATTGAACTTGAGAAAAATGGATTTTAAGTTATGCATGCAGTTTGCATAAAAATATTTAACTCCTTTATATTGGAAAACTCCTACAGTGTAACTTACACCTTCTTCCCTACTAGTAGCCTCTTATCTTTAGATTTTAGATTTATTTACTGAAATAGTAGACTATTTTCACATTCCATTCTTCTTAGTTTGTCACGTAAGACATTTTGAATCACTGTGACAGAACGAGCACAGTTTGAATACGACCAATTTTCTTCCTCAGAGAACTGTGTCAATTATTCATTTAGATGAGAGGGAGGGAGCACTCAAAACGTTACATTTACTGACAGCTCATGAAGGTGCCTTGGATTTTCTTGTTTATAACACCAAAAACACTGTTTGTGGGCTTTATCAGATATCCATAAATTGTAAATATCATCATCATGCTCATGTTTCACAGAGATGACTTCATTTGTGCACAATTCCGTACTTGTATGGATGAAATTGTAAATCTTTAGTCAATCTTCTGTGGTTAGATGACAGTACATTCACTATTACCGTGTATCTTCGTTCATAATATTCATTTATGGCATAAGATTGAACTTTTAGGCCGGGTACCAACATTACATTCTTTGACATGTGAGAGGAACAACCAAAACACTCCGGTCAGATTTACCAGCCGACGGGATTTGAAGCGAAGGCCTCACGCGAGCACATTTAGTTTCATTTGGTAGCCACGCACCCATGACTCACGTATTAACCGTGTGTTGGCCCTCCTCTACATAACGAGACATTATGTTGTAAGGGCACACTTTGTGCATTACACAGTAATATATTAACAATAACACATCACGTTGTGTAAACCCGGCCACCTAGTGACCCAGACACAGTTTCCATGTCCACACTCTGATTGTAAATTATTGACTTTTTAACTATAAATATTTTAAAAAGTCTGATATGTGTTACATTCATATAACATTTCCCAACAACTATCGTAATTCCTGCAAAACCTTATTCTATCATCTGGGTACTTCTTGACAAACATTTGCACAACCTTTCCCAAGTTACACGAGTTGCTCTTTTAACTCAAGTGAAGAATTAATGTAGCATCTCCAATCTTTATGAAATCATTACACAATAAGTTCTATCCCTTATAAATGCGTTTTGCATATTCCTAATATTCCAAATAGCGCACGAAAAATCTCACAGAAGGGTGTAAAAAAGCGTCACAAAGTCTTGTGTAAAAGCCTTAACTGTGGTTTCTTTAGAAAGCACAGCAGAGTCGGTCCTCCGGTGTCCTAGATTTACGTCACATTAAGGAACCTTAGGCCTGAAAGGAAAACTATAAGCAAAAATATCTTTGTGACCTATAAGGCAGATCTTAGTTCATAATAATTCTCTATCATACGTAAGACGTCAGTAGATATAATACTTCAACAAATGATTTACGTGGTAAAATTCACAAAAGGTTAAGTCCTTCCAGCTCGATTTATGTTCAGTTGAAAGCAGTTTTCAAACAATACAGTAAACAAGCAACACCATTTCCCTTAGAATCTTGCCCACACTGATCTCTGAAACTTAACTTAGTCAAAGTTCTGAAGATCCATGACTAAGCTACCCATAATTATCAGATGTTAACTAGATGTCCACCTATGAGGCGTAGGTGGTAGCGTGTCCCTTCATGTTCAGGACGTCCCGAGTTAAAATTTCGGTCACGATGACTTATCTGGATACATATTTTTGAATGCCTGATTATTCTAAGCTCTATGTACCCTGTACTCATTTGAAAATAATTTCATTTGTCGTCCAATATGACTTAACGCTGGAGGTTTTCTCTTATCCTGAAAGATGAATGGTAATTCTGAGCTCTATATACCCTGTTCTTATTTGAACTTCAGTTCATTCATCGCCCGATATGCCTTAACGTTGGCGGTTTTCCCTTACCCTGAAAGATGAATGTCTGATAGCTGTAAGCTCTATGTATGATGTACTCATTTGAACATCATTTCATTCATTGTCCGATATGACTTAACGTTAGAGGACGTAATTAGGCAAATAGACAAGTAGACAAATAGACAAAGAGACAGACAGACAGACAAATGGACAAATGAATGACTAAATAAGCAAAGAAGGAAGCAAGGAAGGAAGGGAGGAAGGGAGCGGGGACTGAGGAAGGAAGGAAGGGAGGAAGGGTGGAAGGAAGGGAGGGAGGGAGTAAGGAAGGAAGGGAGGAAGGAATGAAGTAAGGGAGGAAGGAAGGGAGGAAGAGTGGAAGGGAGGGAGTAAGGAAGGAAGGGCGGGAGGGAGGGAGTAAGGAAGGGAGGGAGGGAGGGAGGGAGGAAGGAAGCAAGGAAGGGAAGGAGGGAGGGAGGGAGGGAGGGAGGGAGGGAGGGAGGGAGGAAGGGAAGAAAGAAAGAAAGAAAGAAAGAAAGAAAGAAAGAAAGAAAGAAAGAAAGAAAGAAAGAAAGAAAGAAAGAAAGAAAGAAAGAAAGAAAGAAAGAAAGAAAGAAAGAAAGAAAGAAAGAAAGAAAGAAAGAAAGAAAGAAAGAAAGAAAGAAAGAAAGAAAGAAAGAAAGAAAGAAAGAAAGAAAGAAAGAAAGAAAGAAAGAAAGAAAGAAAGAAAGAAAGAAAGAAAGAAAGAAAGAAAGAAAGAAAGAAAGAAAGAAAGAAAGAAAGAAAGAAAGAAAGAAAGAAAGAAAGAAAGAAAGAAAGAAAGAAAGAAAGAAAGAAAGAAAGAAAGAAAGAAAGAAAGAAAGAAAGAAAGAAAGAAAGAAAGAAAGAAAGAAAGAAAGAAAAGAAAGAAAGAAAGAAAGAAAGAAAGAAAGAAAGAAAGAAAGAAAGAAAGAAAAAGAAAGAAGCAAATAAGGAAAGAAGGAAGGAAAGTAGGAAAGAAAGGAGAATTCGAATTTTCCTGGCAAATCAGCATTTCTTAGATAAGAAACAAAGAAGGCACATATGGAGTAAATGGTGATTTGCATCATGAAGGATTACGGGAGCTTGTTAGCGGTGCGCATTTATTTAAAATATCATTGAGATGTGTTCGTTTTATTCATTTAAGGAAGACAAAGGATCTTAAACAAAACCAAACAATATATTTATACAAACCACTGAAATATTTACCTATAAAGGTACAAAGGCATCGATTATACTAAGTCTTATTTTTACAGTGCAGTTGCAAAACTAAATGTGGATAGAATGCTAAGTGGGTCATAGTGTTGGATATGGTTAAATCTAGCTCCTCAAAAGGTTATCAATTTATTTGTCTGTATTAAATATAAGGGCCAACTTAACTGCTGCTGCTAGCAGATATCTTGATATAAGGGTCCCATAGACAGGGATATTGGAGACGGCTCTAAAGACGAAACACGCTGTAAAACTTCGTTGTCAATTGTTTTGTGTTGGCGTCTCTAATGATCAGGAAACGTTTGTTTTATTTAAGGTTGGCTGTTACGGAATTAACTTTCTTTCTCATTTAATTCTATAATAAGGGCTGTTGACATCTAAGGGGGTTAGATTTCCAACGATACTTTAATTTCTTGTTGACTTAAAGCCGACCATTACTAGCGCATTACTCTTCAGGAATCTTTTCACTCTGAAATGTACGTGGCAGAGCTATTTGCCAAGTGACAGAAGAAAAGAAAGCAAAAGTAGGGAAAAATCCGCCATCTCAGCGCCGGCCGCGAAAGAATGGAAAGATGGGACAAAGAAGGAGCAGCATTTAAAACAATGGAGCTTCTCATTAGGTAAGTTCTGCCCTTGTTATATCTCCCAATTAAAATATACACTCATTTTCCTTTCTTGTAATTTATTAAGGAAGTAAGACCCAAAATTGCACGCCTTGCGCCTTCACGCACACCAATAACTTTGGTACCTCCTCCCCGACACAATTATCTTATTATTGCATTCCTCCTTGAACATCATTGAGCCAGGTACAGCTGCATTTCAAGCTTTATGTCAGACACTCCAACTTTAATATACTGAGTTTGCTTTGAAGCTATTAAAGTTTAGCTTTAGTGTTCATTGACTGTCTCCATACATTAGAAAAGCGGACAAAAACAAAATACGAGGCCTGTTCAACAATGATAATAATTTTTTACGGTCATAATTTTTGGCACTAAAATTCATTCTTATTTTATTCTGTTAGCTTAATGTGAAACAAACATAGCGTAGTATTTTGATTGTTGGTAATTCTGGTTCAGGCCTGTGAGAAGCAGGAAAGATCAGATACTTTCAGTATCACCTACCGCTGCAATGGAGCTAACACGCGAGGAACAATACGCGGCTTTGAAATTTTCAACAAATCTTCAGTTGAGAATTATTCAATGTTGCAGGAGGCCTATGGAGAGTCTGTTCTTCCCTACAGCACAGCTCGAAGGTGGTTTAAAATATTTAAATAAGGGAGACAATCAATTTCAAAGGAAGGTGCACCCGGTGTTCAAGTTACTGCTCTTACGGCAGAAAACAGCAACACTGCTGCTGCCATTGTGAGAGAGAATCAACGAATTACCTTCAGATCACTTTCTGAAATACTGAACATTTCATTGGGTGCCACCAACACGTTGGTGACAGAAACATTGCACATGAGACGTGTTTGTGCGTGATAGGTTCCAAGACTGTTGATTCCCAAACAAAAGGACATTCGCATTCAGGTCTGCATACAGTTAAAGTTTATGTTAGAGGAACATCCGGAGTTTCTTTCAAACGTAATCACTGCTGATGAAACTTGGCTACATCATTTTGATACTGAGAGAAAACAGCAAAGCTCAGTGTGAAAATCTCCATCACCAACCCCCAAAAAAGCAAAAGTTGTTGCTTCTGCTGGAAAAGTTATGGTCATGTCATTCTTTGATTTTTATTGATCGATTTATCAGCATGTTGTACGTGCACACACATCAGTAACTGGATAATAATTCAGGGATGTCCTGAAAACATTGCAAGTCCATATCATTATTCATTCATTCATTCATTCATTCATTTATTTCTTTTGTAATTTACATCCTCTAACGTTAATCATATCGGACAATGAATGAAAATGGGTGAAGTACTGCTCAAATGAGTCCGAGGTCCATGGAGCATAGAGTGACTTACCATTCATCTATCGAGATAAGGAAAAACTCCGGAATAATCCTTATGCAGGTGACTCAACCTAACCGAGATTCGAACTCGGGACCTCTTGAACGTGAGGCAGGCACGATAACATCTACGCCACGAGGTGTGCTGCATAGATAACTGCTAATCTGTAAGAGTTAGATAGAGTCCTACTGTGCAAAAATTGTACATCTCACTAACGAACAGCTTATATAAAATACATTTCTATGGAATAAACTATTTTTAAGTCCAAAATTCCGAATTTTGCAATGTTTATACTTTTTCCAAACGAAAAGGTGTTATTTTTTAACATATGAAGTTGGAAAGAAGGCAAATTTCAAAGCACTTATATCGCAATCAGTTTTAAAATACTTGACTTCTACTTAAAGTAATATTGTAGTACTTGTATTGCCCTTATCCCTTGTACCTTAATTTTTATCTCTTGGACATACAAAGAGGACGGGATTTCAAAGGCATTATCTAGACGACCTGTTTTAAAATATTTGACTATCAATTTAGGTCTACTATATTCCCATATTCCCTTGTACCTTCATTTTTTATCTCTTGCGCATGCCACATAGACAACCAGCTTTAAAGCATTTGACTATCACCTAAAGTCTACTGTATTCCCATATTCCCTTGCACATTCATCTTTTATCTCTTGCTCCTACAAAAAGAACGGAATTTCAAAGACTTCACCTAGATAGCCAAATTTGAATCATTTGACTATCACTTAAAAGTCCCTTGTACCTTCATTCTTTTACCTCTTGGGCATACAGAGAGAACGGCATTTCAAAGATGTTTCCTAGACAATCCGTTTTACGACATTTGACTATCACTTAAAGTCTACTTATTACCATATTCCCTTGTACCTACAAGTTTATATTTGGGATATACAAAGAGCACGAAACTTCAAAGACGTTACCTAGACGATCAGGTTTAAAACATTTTACTATCACTGAAGATCTATTGTATTCCCATATTCCCTTGTACCTTTATTCTTTTCTCTCTTGGACATAGAAGCAGTACGGTATTTCAAAGACGTCACATAGACAACCAGCTTTAAAACATTTGACTATTTTTTAAAGTCTATTGTATTCCCATATTCCCTTGTGTCTTCATATGTTTTATCTCTTAGACGTACAAAGAGAACGTAATTTCAAAGACGTCACCTAGACAGCCAGTTTTAAAACATTTTGCTATCAATTAAAGTCTACTGTATTCCCATATTCCCTTGTACCTTCACTTTTTATCTCTTGGACATACAAAGAGAAAGACGTCACCTAGACAACCAGATATAAAACATTTGTCTATCACTTATATTATACTGTATTCCCTTGTAACTGCTATAACATAATGTTTATCTTGAAGTAGATAGAGGAATAACTGTTTGTACAAGAACAGAGAAAATTATGCGAGTGCAACAAATGGGAGTTTTTACTCTCTCTTCCCCTTAACTAGTTAACATTCATAGCGTCTCATTTAGTTTCTCAGTTCTCTTTCCTCCATTTTCTTAGTTCCTCACATTCTAGTAGACACAAATAATGCATTCCTCTACTTCATCTCTTACTCCTTTCATGAATGTTACTACTGTGTAAGTTCTTCTCCCTTTTGTTTGTTACAGAAGTCCTCAATTTTTTGTTTGTCCCGTTCGCTTTTTTTTTTTTTTAAATTGTACGTATAGCTCTAAAGACTTTTGCCTTCTATTATGCGTCACACTTGTCTTTGTAATCTCTACCTATTCCTTATTTATTTTGAACATCCTCTTTCATTTCTTTCCTGCAGTTCCCTTATATCTCCCATTTCTGCCTTCTTCGGATGTTTTCTTATCTTATTGCACCAGTTATTTTAATTGGCACTTCTTTATGCTAGTTTATACAGAAAAATGTTTTTCTTGTTTCACGTATTTAAACCGTTAGTTGACAACCATTTCTGTTTTGTCCCCTTTCTGCTTGTTTTTTTTACATTTGTATCAGTGGCACTCTTTAAGAATCGAAGTACAGGAAATTGATGGCACAATTTGTAGTGGAGCTCGCTTCTCCTCGCTGCTTCTGCGTTTCATAAGAACAGAACTGCCAACATGACAACAAGAATCACCTTTCTTACACGGTTTAATGCTGATTTAGGGCTGTAAGCTCCAAAGCGCAAACGAAAATTAGAAGACCATAAGCCACAAAGCGTAGCCAGGTATTGATGACCCTAAATCGCAAAGATAGTGAAGGTAAAGAACTAATGATGGTCTTAAGTATCAAAGTGTACCCTAAATACAGGGTGAACGTAAAGTGTCGATCCATTTTTGAGTGAACGTAATATTAGATTCAAACAAATAAAAGTACTGTAAACCATATGACATGGTAACACATAATCCATGAAAGTTTTTTCTTAGTCTCATTCGACATGACCACCTTGCACTTCCATACAGGTTTCCCAGCGATGCACTGCTGCCTCAAACCCTTCGTTCAACAGTGCAGGTGTGATGTTGCGCACTGCCTGCCTGATACACTCCTAAAGAATGGCAATGGAGGTGATTTTAACTTTGCACACTTGTGATTTCACGTATCCCTGTGAAAAAAAGTCAAGGGGTGTTAGATCGGGGGAACGTATGGCCCATATAAGGCGTGAACCCATGCCAATCCATCGATGTGGTAATGTGGTATCCAGGTGCTCCAGAACAATCAGTGCGAAATGAGGAGTGGCTCCATCCTGTTGGAAAACCATAGTTTCCAAAATGCCATCCTGCTGTAATTGTGGTTGAAGGAACAGTTGTAGAAAATCAAGGTAATAAATGCCCGCCACTGTTTGTTCTCCAAAGAACAACGGCCCATACACCTTCGATTTTCTCAGTCCCAACCACACATTAACTTTTGGGGTGTTTCGTTCCCACTCCATAATCGCATTTGGTTGTTCATCTGCCCACACTCTGTAGTTGTGTCTATTGAACATGCCACATCTGTGGAAGTTGGCCTCATCGCTAAAGATCACATTTTGCAACCAATTGCTTCAACTGCCCTCAACAGATCGTATAGCATTGCTTCGCCTCAAGCGTAGTCTCCCCGTTCCAGTGCATGTCGAATTTGGAGGTGGTATGACCGTTTTTTTAGTGAAATGCAGAATAATCTTACACATTGTCGATTGTCGTACACCCAACTCTCGACTTAACCTCCTGGTTGATGCCTTCAAACTTCTGGCCACCGCATCGCTTACCTGCTGCACAGTTTCATTGGCCACGCGGGGTCACACTGCCTGTTCTTTGAAATTTCTGTGTCAGTAGTCGGATATTAGCCCTTGCAGGATCAGGTTTATGGAATTTTCATTCAAAATCCGCTTGAACCTCCTGATATGTAAATCCCCTCAAAACGTGCAGAAACAACAGCGATTAGTTTTTCAGTTGACAGTATATTTCATATCTTGTGTAAAATAAATTCAAAATCAACCGTTTTCTCAAAAATGGATTGAGACTTTATGTTCACCCTATATTGAGGGCTCTGTGCTGCAAAACGTAGCCGAGGGACTCTTTTTACAACCTGAAAGTTGCAATGCAAAACGACATTAGAGGTATGCCCGAGAATTGAGAAACTAAACCTCCAGAGAAAATTTACTTTCAAACAATTAGTACGAAAGTGGCTTAAAAAGTAATGCTTCCTATTTTTCTCTCTCTTTTAATTGCCAAGAAAATTGAATCCAATTTACATAGCTTGAAAACTACAACATTGACGATTAATTTGTCACTATTCAAAATAATCTCCGTCTTTTTCAAAGGTTTTGGTCCACCTTTTAACTAGGGCATGTATTCCAGTGTGGTAAAACACACGGTCTTGCTTCCTAAGCCATTGACGCACGGACGTTTTCACAGCCTCTTCATCTTCAAAATGAACCCCACGATGAGCTTGCTTTAGTGGCCCGAACAGTTGGAAGTCTGATGGTGCCAGGTCAGGGCTGTATGGGGGGCGAGATAAGACTTGTCATCCCAATTTCTCAATTTCTGCAGTGGTGTAACGGCTGGTGTGTGGTCTAGCATTGTCATTTTTATTGGGTTATTTACGTCCTCCAACGGTAAGTCATATCGGACGGTGAATGAACTGGGTGAGATGAAGCTCAAATGAGTCCAGGGTCCCTGTAGCTTAGAGTTACTCGACATTCGTCTTGAAGGATAAGGGAAAACTCCGGTACAAAGCTTATCCAGGTAACTCGCCCTGACCGAGATTCGAACTCGGGACCTCTTGAACGTGAGGCAAACACGCTACCACCTACGCTACCAAGGTGGGCTAGCATTGTCATGCAAAAGAACACCCGCGATAGTTTTTGTTGGGCGAACTCGGCGAAGACGTGCTTTCAGCTTTTTGAGAGTTCTGACGTATTGGACATTATTTATTGTGCTTCCCTGATCCAAAAAGACAATCTTATGCACAAACTCTGCATCCCAAAGCACTGTCGCCATAACTTTCCCTGCCGACCGCTGAGTTTTGATTTCTTTTTTCTTCGGTGACTTTGTGTGATGCCATTCCATTGATTTCCTCTTTGATTGAGGTTAAAAAAATTAACTCACGTTTCGTCTCCATTAACAACTTTTTCCAGAAACACCTCTCCCTCCAAATTGAAGCGCTGCAAGTGTTCGGAGACTGTTGTTTTCCTTGTTCCTTTGTTTTGGGCGGTTAACATTCTTGGTACCCAACGTGAACAAACTTTTGAGTAACCCAGTTGTTGAAGAATCGTCATCACACTGCCTATACTGAGGGAGGTAATGCGACACAATTCACCTGTTGTTACCCGGCGATCACCACGAATGATACCATCGTCTCGCTGAATGTTGCTTGGAGTCACTGCAGTCACCCGCCTGCCACTTAGCTTTTCATCTGCCAATGGCATTTGCCCTTCAGCTTCGTTACAGCGACGAACCCATCGTCTAACAGTGCTGACATCCACCGTTGCATCACCATACATATTCTTTAGCCTTTCATGAATGCGACTTGGCGTTTCACCTTTCACAGTCAAAAATTCAATCAGAGAGCGCCGTCTAATACGAAAGTCGATGTCAGCCATTTTGCAAGAGGATGCAGTGCCGCCACCTGTTGACTTAGGAAGTTACTACTACTGCAGGGGATTGGAGAAGAAGGTGTGTGGAATTGTGCGAAATTCAAAGTTTTCACATAACTTATTTAAGGAAAAAAATAGGAGGCATTATGTTTTGAGCCACCCTCCTAATACATATGTGAAAGACATTTTCGGGTAAATGAGGCGATCGAGTATAATAAGTAACTGCAACTTCATTACTGAAGAAAATGTTATAATATCTTACCAATCTAGGAGATTTTAATGCTTTCATTGGGTTAGCATTCGCCTCTGCACATGTGCTATAGCAACAAGATAGCGTACTTTTTATGACGTAAGCTATAATTTTCCTATAGTAGAAAGCCTTGCAAGAAGGGGGGTTTCTTCATATTACTATTATTAGTATTGTTGTTCAGGTCTTAAGAAGAGCGTTCCACTAGCTGAGGTTTGTAGGTGGATGTGTTTTTTCCTGATGTCTATTTGACTCGCCTCTGACGTAGGCTTGTGTCTGGTTTGTGTTCGAACTCAAATCGTTACTGAGCCCGTCCATGCTCGTCATCTGGATCCGGCCACTCTCTTCCTCCCAGGGTTCAAAGGGCCGGAAGCCTACGTGTGGTGGCCTGCTCCACTCGTCCGTAGCTTTCACTTGTTCTCCAAAGGCGAAATTTGTAAATTTTGCAGTGCTGATCGAATTTTTGTCCTATGCTTTTCTGTCACAGTTATCAATGTTTTCAAAACTTCAATGAATATATGTTTAAAAGGTTTTCAAAAATATTTTTCATTTATAATCAGGTTCTGCAGAAGATACAGAAATGTTGGAAAAAATAAAACGAAATAACTAATTAAACACTAAAGCAAAAATTGGCATATAGAAAGTTTTCACTTTTTTGTTGTTTTAGGGGCCCTTTGTAGTCCTAAATACAATCCTTGTGACAATTTTCTCGTTGAACTTCATCACAAAAATCCCATACTTAAGGCAGCAATTTTGGCATTGGAACCTATTTATGTAATTACCGAAAAAGGGTTTGTCAGAGAAAACAAACATAAATTGGGAATGAACATTTTAATGGTGTAGTTTGGTCTGGAGTACCTAAAAATGTACTTGTTTGTCTAAAAGCTCTATATCTTGGTGCAAATGGTGAAATTTCACATTCAATGAAGGGAATTCAGAGTGAAAATGGCAATGACGATTGGGTATAATACCAGAAATACTCCAAAAGAGCTCGATGACACAAGGGTACGTAAGGGAGAACACATGTCTCAGGAGGCTAGATCACTAAAAAGAAGAAATCAGAACATATCCAAGTAGATGACAGAGAGCAATATGAAGCTGGAGAATTTTTGTACATTCTGTACACCAGAAGTGGCGAGTTTTTCAAACATTTTATGTTTGAAAACAATTTATCAAAATGTAAACATTTCTGGACAAATGCCCCATTACCTGAAAAATTAATTTACACGAAAAGCTGACAATTGTATAAGTACATGGATTACTTATTTTTTCAATTGAGAAACCTTCATTTTTCGATAGCTTTATTTAAAAAATAATAACATTCCTTCTAAGGAACAGAAGGATTTTATTTTTCATCAAACACCTTCAAAAATATTGTTGAATTTACGTTTAAAAATTTAGCACATTATAGTGAACAGTTCCTACAATAATTGGTGAAACATTAACATGGGTAAGATAGGGAATTTCCGCTCCTCAAGCTGTTCACACGAGGGGGTGTCGTAGAGTTTTAATTATCACCCTTTAACATGTGCTTGTTGGTTCTTCTCTACGTAGTCACCATTAAGATTTACACAATTTTCCCAGCGTTTCTTGATCTATCGAATACCTTGATTGTCGACGTAATAACGTCATTTGTGTTATTAAATTGGTGACCACCCAACGGATTCTTCATTTCCAAGAACAAGAAAACGTCACTTGGAGCGAGATCGGATGAATAAGGCGGATGCTGTAAGGTCTCAAAGCCACATTCCATTGTTTTGTCAACTGCAACTTGAGATGAATGAGCTGGTGCATTGTCAGCCAGAAGACGAACACCTTTGGAGAGCATACCGCGTCGTTTATTAATCAGAGCTGCTCGTAACTCGTCCAGAAGATTGCAGTAGTATCTGTCAGTGATGGTTTGACCCTTGGCAAGATAATCTGTACGGATGACTCTACGACAGTCCCAGAAAACTGAAAATATGACTTTCCCAGCTGACTTTTGCACCTTGCCTTTTTGGGAGGGGAAAATCGGCATGTTTCCATTTCAAGCTCATTGTTTTTGTCTCTGGATCATACTGATAGATCCAGAATTCATGAATGGTTACCAGACGATCACAAAAATCATCTTCATCTTGTTCCAACAGTATCAACACCTGTCTTGAAAGGTCACGCCGTGTTTGCTTTTTGAAAGGGATTGACATGAAACCCACCGTGCAGACACCTTAGATATGTACAGTTCGTCATGAATAATTTTCCACACACTACCATAGGATATGTCTTATTCATGATCATTTGGACGGTTGCTCGTCTGTCTTCCAGTAGTAAACATTCCACTTTCTTCACTGTGACAGCATCGTCTGTCATTGACGGTCTACCAGCTCTTGGCTCATCTGTCAGGGACATGTAACCAGTTTGAACATTCCTTTTCCACCTCACAATAGTGTCATACGATGGGCAATCATTTCCATTCACAGTTGTCATCTTATCATGGATTTCCCGGGCGGTTTTACCCTTCAAATGCAGGAACTTGTTCACACTAGGAGCCTCAATTTTCTTCATCTTACACCTCAGTCACTTCTGTCACTCACTGTAAAAAATTCCTCAAATCACTGACACAACCAACATTATGTCCCGAGAGTTCAATGATGACACTGAAAAAGTTTAATTACTCTAGCGTAAAACTATCGGGGGATAAACGTTCACGTCATCCTCTCTTATAAATTAGTTTTGCTTATCGTTTGCGATCACAGATACCCTTACCTATAGTGCAGAAAATGTAAAACTACTTCGAAAAGAAAAGTTTCCATCGATTAATCAAGAGAGCTCTCGAGATTCTCCGCAATGGAGATGATTGTGAGAATCCCACACCGGAAGTACAAAGCTCTAGCTGTTATGCAACCTGTCACCTTTCCTTAGTTCGGCCGCCCTTAGCATCCTTTCACGTTAACACTCCCCGTCAGAAGCATATTTCGAGGTGCTAAGTCCCTCTTCCGAACCTTGTCATAGCCATGAATATTTCTTGTTCACTAAAAACTCGCTATTTCTCCTTATAACAAAGGCACGAGTTATCTTTGCTTTGGAATATTGCCTGGTGCAAGTTATGCATGAGCCAGGAACGAACTTAATTAACGAGAGAGGGAAAAGCTAACACGATGCGTGTTAATTACTTGACACTTACAATTAAGGACTATGCCACCTTAGCCAGTAAGCGAGCTCATGTTCAGGTTGTTAATTTATGGTGCAAATAAACTTGATTATCTGATATCTTGAAATTCGCGTGATATAGGTTAGAAAATCAGGGATAACCAGCCAAAAGCGGTGGAAAGAAATTCATATATCAAAACCCTTTAAAATTATTTTACGTCCTCCAATGTTATGTGGTATCGGACAATTAATGAAATGATATTCAAATAAGTACAGGATACATGCTAGGCCCGTTGTGCCGGCTGGCACTGACCACACACTTCACACCTAACGCTGGTTAATCTGGTATATGTTGGTTTGGGCCTACAACACTTACAGGCGTAACAGACGTCCAGGTTACGGGAAAGGCAGACAATAAACTGACTCAAAAGTGAAATGTGTAGTGCTTAACGCCCGCTTTTACTACATACGGTACCGCAGGCGATGGCACTGATGGTACATGAGATGAAGATGGAGAACCGGTGGAATGAGATGGCGGGAGAAACCGGAGATCCCGGAGAAAACCCGCCCCAGCGCCGTGTTGTCCACCACAAATTTCACTTTGCGGTTGCCTGGTATTGAACCCGGCCCGCCTTAATGAGATCCAAGCTGTCTAACCACTGAGCTACGGCGGAACTGACTCACAGTTGCCCCATTCAACATTTCAAACTTTAATTAAATACTGAAAAATTTTACAATGAGCTGAATCTTCAACACTATGTGTTCTCTTAAAGCAACACAGGAAAAAAAAAGGCATCACAATCATTAACAACGCTACTCTAGAAGACACAAGCAATTTTGCTGAAACAAGAATTTAATCAAGTTAACTAGGACCCAGGGAAACATTTAAATTTAACAGAAACACAAGCAAGTAGTCACGCCTATAAGACCAGAA
This sequence comes from Mantis religiosa, assembly GCA_030765055.1. Lineage (NCBI taxonomy): Eukaryota > Metazoa > Arthropoda > Insecta > Mantodea > Mantidae > Mantis > Mantis religiosa. Next base: position 97,182,233 of record CM060958.1, read on the forward strand.
TTTATAAACGCAATAACTTCTGGTCCCGCAGCTGACAGAATTTAGCCGGTTTAAAAACAAACAAAGCTCCCGGGAAGGCGATCAGAAAGACCACCAAGACAAAATTATTAAAGGCAACAGGTGAGACAGGAGCACTTACCAAAGAGCTTAATCTGTCTTCGCGACTCAAGCAACACCGTTAGGGAGACATTCGGAAAACCGCAGCGCTCAAAGAGAGAAGCGACGGGAATCCGAAATGATCCCATGAGAATAAAGCCTCGAATCGGGCAGACAAGGAAATGAGTGCCCCCCGCAAAAAAATAAATAAATAAATAAACAAATGGCACACCATATAGGGGTCATTCATGAAATAACTAAGCGGATAACGGATGAAGTAGCATAAGCACCAAGGTGAAATTGAGGGAGAGAAAAGTCGGAGGATTAAGCGAACGGAGTCTTCGAGGAAAGTATAAGTTCTCAGGTGGCATAGGGAACCGGTTGTATGAGCTGCCACCGGGTACTTTAACTTTTTAGTTGTTAGAAACTCTGTGTTCTCAGATCGCACTACTCTTAGTATCTTCTCACCTCATCCTTCTCTCCCTGAGGGTGCCCCGTCAGAGACAAAATTCAGTCTGATGTACTGTTTCCCTCCAAACGTGCCATAGCGTCAAAGTCGGCCCTTAAAGTAAATAAAGAAAATAAGTGATCCTCACTGCAGGTCTGATGAACATCGTATTTATATTTGAGGGATGTTTATCTTCACAGAACTAATTAAAATTTATGGCAGGGAGTAAATCCTTAAAGCCTTCAGTTTATTGTTTATGTTACGTTAACCGTGAAATTGTGTGCCCCCGCTAATGAGGAGCAATTAGCAGGTGATTTTATTTCCGTGTAACGTAACGTGATATAACCATCAGCTCGGGGGAGTAACGCTATTTAGCACTAGTGAGGCGAGCTAACGCTATAACTAACTAGCTCCGCGGCTGAATAACACCGATCATCTATTATTTCTGTCTCTACTACGTATAGGGGAAGCATTCCCTTCTAGGTCCTCTGAATCAGAATCATTAGAAAAAATGTGTGTGTGTGTGTGTGTGTGTGTGTGTGTGTGCGCGCGCGCGCGCGCCTGCGGATAGCATATTTTAAAAACAAAAGCCTAGCTCAAATTTTAATTTCAGCACCTCACAAGGATGTGATAGGATTTGAAAGATAATTCTCCCATTACAAACCACACTTTTCGTACAGTTTAGCTTTCTTTTAAAAATGTCTCCAATAATTTTCAAAAAAGACATTGAATCTTGCATTTAACATTGTTTCACGTGAAATGAAGTGAATGTGTTGAATTTTCTGTGTATGTTCATTCTGAATGACTTTTGTATAACTAGAAAACCGTTACTACACAAAAAAGGAGATATTGTTAAAACACAAAATTTATGTTAAATATATTACTTTTTCTTTGTTTAAATTTTCCAAAATTTATATTTCCCTCAAATCACTAAGTTGCTATTCCTTTTTTTTTTCTCTTGGTAAACTAAACAGAATGGAATTACAAAGCTATCACATAGGGATTAGTTTAAAAACATTTGACAATCACTTAAAGTCTGCTGTATTCCCATATTCTCTTGTACCTTCATTTTTTATCTCTTGTACATACAAAGAGAACGGAATTCCAATGTCCTCACCTAGACAACCAGTTTCATAACATTTGACTATCACTTAAAGTCTACTGTATTCCCATATCCCCTTGTACCTTCATATTTTACCTCTTGGAAATACAAAGAGAGCAGAATTTCAAAGACTCACCCAGAAATCCGTTTTAAAACATTTTACTGTCGCTTAAAGTATACTGTATTTTCATATTCCCTTGTTCCTATAAAATTTACAATAGTATAATAATTATCATTCATTTTGCCTAAAGAAAGATCATAATCGCAGGGACTGATATATGGGGAATTTGGACGAGGAGAACTGGGATGCCTTCATTCATTGGAATGGTGTTTCAGTTGTGGTTCCTAAGATCGAGCCCAGGTTTCGTTCACAGCGATGATTCGCCGAAGAAAGTCGTTACCTTCCGTTTGCTACAACATATCTTATGCGACTGTAAAGCGGTGCCATTCTTGCAACTCCGAAAGTTCATTAGGTCATCTAAAGTGCTGCAATTTTGAGGCAACCCAGAATGTCGTGTAGAATGTGGAGCACGGTTTTGTGACTTCGTCCTACTTCTGCTGTCATCTCATAAGCAGCCCGTTGGCAATCAGCATCCAACAAAGGAAGCAAGGAGTTGAACTGTGTTGTTCTCCACGTGGGGTCGTCCTATACGAAGGTTATCCTTCACAGCTTCTCTGTCTCCTGTGAAAGCTGCAATACATCCTGCAACTGTGTTGTATGGCGATGCTGCATCATCACAAGCTTCACGTACTCCGACCTAGTGCCACTTCAGTTTTGGGTCTCGAGCGTTGATCTACTATTGTAAACATAATGTTAGAGCGGTTGCACTATTGCAATGAAGTTCCATGGTCTACACAAAGTCATCTAACATGCCCTCCATTTGTCACCACAGATGGCAGCTCGTCGAACCATTAGTTTTAAGTTACAGCAATGTTATCACTACTTTGTATCCAACCCTTATAAGCAATCAGATCAGTATATTCATGTGAAAATCGTAGCTGTCACTGAACCCGTAGCTGTGGCAACGCCGATGACGTTATTAGGTGGCAGATGTGCATTTTAACTTCCTGACTGGCATCACAACTTAAAGAGGCCCTGTCAGATGATACAACAATGACAAGGTAATTTCTCTCCGGCCGTACAAACATTCCTGTAGTAAACACAGGATAGAATCAGAAACACAGAGACTCTTCAATAAAATGCTGCTTATTGGTGGAAGGAAATTAATGGTTGTTTATAGAGACGGTTGCCGATGTACGCCATCAGTTTACATTCACAAGACAGTCATCAGGACTTTTGTAATATTATTCAAGTTTAAAGGGACAAAGGTTTTCCTGTATATTTCTTTTGACTACCACAGGAGGGTATTTCACTTACCCTTGGCACCATAAACGATGCGACATTCACGCCACCTTACAATTTATATGAGTGCTCGTGGCATAAATACACACTTTTGTGGTATAGCGTACCGTACCTGTCCTAACATTCAAGAGGTTCCCAATTCGCAAACTGTAATTGTAGTTCTTATTGTACTTTATACATATTTGTTTAAACGCACTGTAGTCCATTAAATTCCGATGTAACCCGCTTTTGTCTAGATAAAGGCTCCAATAAGATTAAATACTACTGATAAACCTGACATTTGAATGGGTGTAAGCAGAATTACTTTGGGCAATATTGGTTAATGACAACACTACTGTCACTCATTAGCTCTGAAACATCTGTCGACGCGATGTGAGGTGAAGTTACACTCTGCAAGTTTTGTTTTGAACGTGACAATCTCAACCAGTTGGAATTTAGTAGGCTCTTGCTACAGTTAAAGGCAGATAATCAAAACAACTCAGAAACAGTCCACTCCGAACATGTGACCTCATTGTGCGGCTGAAGCAATTGATATAACTGAGGAGAACTATTTTCGTTTACCTGTAGAGAAACATTCTGTCCATCATAGTGAATACAAATATGTTTATTTACCTTCCCCAGCAGCAATAGCAAAGTTTTCATTTGCATCCTCCAATGCGAACTGCGAAAAGTCATACCGAAGGATTAATGAAGCGATGTTCAAAGAAGTACAGCGTACATGGAGCTTAGAGTTACCAGACATACATGTTTCAGGATAAGTAAAAAACCTCCAGCGTTAAGTCATATCGGACGATGAATGAAATGATGTTCAAATGAGTACAGGGTGCATAGAGCTTAGAGTTACCAGACATACATGTTTCAGGATAAGGGAAAACCTCCAACATTAAGTCATATCGGACGATGAATGAAATGATGTTCAAATGAGTACAGGGTACATAGAGCTTAGATTTACCGGAAATTCATATTTCAGAATAAGGGAAAACCTGCAACTTTAGGTCATATCGGACGAAGAGTGAAATGATGTTCAAATAAGTACAGGGTGCATAGAGCTTAGAGTTACCAGACATTCATCTTTTAGGATAAGGAAAAACCTCCAACGTCTTATCGGACGATGAGTGAAATGATGTTCAAATGAGTACAGGGTACCAAGAGCTTAGAGTTAAAATACATTCATCTTTCAGGATAAGGAAAAAACCTCTAACGTTAAGTCATATCTGACAATGAATAAAATAATGTTCAAATGAGTACATGGTACATAGAGCTTAGAGTTACCAGACATTCATCTTCCAGGATACGGGAAATCCTCCAACGTTAAGTCATATCGGACGATGAGTGAAGTGATATTCGAATAAGTACAGCTTAGTGTTACCCATTATTGTTCTTTCAGGATAATGGAAAACCGCGGAAAAACCTTATCCAGGTAACTCACTCTCACCGAGATTCGAACTCGGGACCTCTTGAACGTGAGGCAGTAACGCTACCATCTACGCTACCGAGGCGAGCCCTTTGATCTTTTATTAACTTAAGAAATTTGAAGGTGTTTTCTCACTCCCTATATGCACCGCCGGCGGTGCCGTAGTTAGTGATCGCGGGTGTTAAAAACTACGCGCGCGCACAGACACATCCCTCTCTGTCAGAAGGGATTAATAAAACCATTGGAATGGTTTTAAAAATTAATTGTCACACACTTGTCACAGTTTCCTTCTTTGGGCAAATATAAATAGTTGTCAACTTTTCAACATTTATTTAAACGATTCATCTAGTTACCAATAACATAGTGGATAGATATATCTACGTCCTTGTGAAGAAACTCGACAGCATAGAGCTCGAAGCTTCCATTCCTGTACATTTAACCAGAGAGCTGCGAATGACGCGCGTGCTAATTTCGTCACGAAGTGCGGTCAAGGGGGGTCACGGACCGATGTTTTGTCACTTCGCGTGTTTCTCGAAAATTGAGAACGGTAGTGCAGGGGGAAATATCGTCCACCCTCCTGGGGGGATACAATTGTTATCAGACCGACATTGGCTTATTCCCGCGGGCCACTTGCAGGCCCCCTGCCGAGTTCCTTCAGCACCAGAGGGCCAAGCACGTGAGCGTCCAGGACAAAAAACAAAATAAAACAAACGCTGCCTTCACGTCTGGCCATATATGGATTTTTCTAGAACAAGTGAATGCTAAAACAGGCATGGTGTACAATCCAGATTTAATATGCATCCATGTGCCATTACCGATAACAAATATTACATTCCACCAAAACAACAGTGTATAAACAATGTAACTCATAAATAACAGTCTAAAAGACAACAAATTTGATGTTATTGCCTTATATCTTCCACAATTTTCAAGAAAGCTCACACAAATTATACTTAAGATGCAAAGATTTCCAACATTTGTATTTTTCAAAAATTCATCTATTTTAAATGAAATGCCATAAGTTTGAGACATCTTCATAACAAAAGAAAGAAGTCTCTTAAATTTTCTGGGAGACTTTCTAACCCTCTCTTCATTCTGACTGAATTTTGCATAGCTGATAAGTCGTAAGCTATATACTTGAACTTCTACATAGAAAACCCTCGTCTGGTCAAAGCACATATATCGTGTTAAATACATCCCTTATCGTGCGATTAATCATTTCCGAGATAATCCTTGTTACCAGCTTGAAATTCACAGTTATATTTTTAATAATTGGACAGTTATAGTACTCTCTTTTTCCATTTCTCCCTGGTTTAGATTTTCTGCCTCCTGTCATAACAGAATTTCAAAGGTAACCCAAAACAACCACTTAAAACATTTGACTGTCACCTAAAGGCCACTGTATTCCCATATTGCCTTGCTGCTTCATTTTTTATCTCTTGGACATACCAAGAGAACGGAATTTCAGACACACCTTGCTTTAAAACATTTGACTATCACTTAAAGCCTACTGTATTACCATATCCCTTATTTCTTCACTTTTTATCTCTTGGACATACAAATAAAACGGAATGTCAAAGTCGTCACTTAGAGAACTAGTTTTAGAACTTCAGACTAGCTTTTAAAGTAACTGTGTTACCATATTCCCTTGTGGCTTCATCATTTTATCTCTTGTACATACAAACAGAATGGAATTACAAAGACATCACCAGAAAATCAGTTTCAAAATATTTGATTAACACGTATAGTCTACTGTATCCCCATATTCTCTTGTACCTTCACTTTTATATATCTTGGACATACAAGGACTGCAATGTCATAGTCGACACCTAGAAAACTAGCTTTAAAACATCTAATTATCTCTCAAATTCTACTGTCTTCATTTATTCCTCTTGTACCTTCATTGTTTTATCTCTTGGAAAAACAGAGAACGTAACACCAAAGTCGTCACTTAGGAAACCAGTTTTAAAACATCGGACTAGCTCTTAAAGTCTACTGTATTCCCATATTCACTTGTAGCTTTATTGGTTTATCTCTTGGACATACAAAGAGAACGTAATTTCAAAGACATCTCCTACACAACCAGTTTTAAAACATTTGACCATCACTTAAAGTCTACTGTATCCCCATATTCCCTTGTACCTTCACTTTTTTATCTCTTGGACATACAAGGACCGTAATGTCATATTGAACACATAGAAAACTAGTTTTAAAACATTTGACTATCACTTAAAGTCTACTGTGTGACCATATTCCCTTGGGTCTTCATTACTTTATCTCTTGGACATACAAGGAGAACGTTATTCCTAAGATGGTTTTCTTCATTTTGGGTCATTTTTTATTATTGTTAATAACCTCACTGCAAAAATTGTGGGAAATGTTATCAAAGCACACAATTATTAATAACGGCTTTTTCGAGTAAACATTTGCCGTAAACTGTTGATATTAGTTCGAATTTTAAACTACAAAATGGAAAGTTGTTTTCCGTTTATTTTCTACTAGTAATGGAACGAGTCTGGAATTTCAAAACAATCACATATGTCTACTTTGTTTGAGGATTTGACTGCTACAACAAATTTATAAATGTCAGTAAACCTCTGTAAGAAGTAGTAGTAGACAAAGTCATATGAAGTACGTACTTTACTTTGTGTGATGTAGCAACAGCTGATATTGACATTGCCGGGTAACGATTGTCTGCCTTCAAGCCTATAATTAGATTTGTACAACTTTTGTTTGCATGTTACTGCCAAATGGCTGAACCAATTCGTATGGAACTTGATACATACAGCGAGCCTGATTATATAATTGGCTACTCTCAGGCAGTCTTAATTAAGGAAGAGGTTATAATGAGCCAAGTTTAAAGAATCAAATGTCATTTTTATTGCGGTATGAATTTTGAAAAATCTAATTTATCAAATGCACCCCACAAATCGTTATACCTTTTTCGTACCAATTGATATATTATAATGTTATAAAACTTAAGTCCTCCAAAGTTAAGTCGTATCGGAGAAGAATAAAATGGGTGAAATTATGCTCAAATGATCCCAGGGGCCACAGAAAATAAAGTTACCAGTCATTCATCTTTCAGGATGAGGGAAGATCTTCAACGTTAAGTCATATAGAGAAATGCATGAAGACATGTTCAAATGAGTACAGGGTACATAGAGCTTAGAGTTACCAAACATTTATCTTTAAGAATAAGGGAAAAGCTCCAACGTTAAGTCATATCGGATGATGAATGAAGTGATGTTCAAATAAGCCCAGGGTACATAGAGCTTAGAGTTACCAGACATTCATCTTTCAGGATAATGGAAACCCTCCATTGACAAGTCATATCGGACGAAGAAAGAAATGATGCTCAAATGAGTACAGGGTACATAAACCTTAGAGCTACCAGACACCCATATTTGAGTTTAAGAGAAAACATCCAAAGTTAAGTGATATCGACAATGAATGATAAATGCCCAAGTAAGCCCAAGTTCCATGGAGCTTAGAGTGGGTGTGTCTGAAACGTTTCTCATCCAATAAATATACTAGACTTTTTTTAGAATTTCTTTTTGTATTTTGGACATAATCTCGTTGTAACTCTACACACTTCTCCCAGTGATGCTCCCATCTCTGTAACCCGCCCAAATAGTACTCTGTGTTTTTCTCTGCAAAATAATTGTTCGCGAAGTTGATTGCCACTTTATTTGACAAAAATCTCTGTCCTCTGAGTGCAATTTTGAGACGAGGGAACAAAAAGAGGTCGGTTGGGGCTAGATCTGGCGAGTAAGGCGGATGGTCAAGCAGTTCAAACCGAAATTCGTGGATTTTCGCCACTGCAACCGCTGATGTGGGACGGTACGTTGTCCTGGTGAAACAGGATTTTCTTTTTCTGCAAATGTGGCTGTTTTCCCATAAGTTCTGCCTTCAGCTTTTCAATGGTGCTTAGTATGCTCCTGTAATGATTTTTCCGTTTTGAAAATAATCGATTAAATAACTCCATGACTGTCCGGAAAAACAGTCGCCATCATTTTCCCAGTCGAAATAAACTGATTTAGCTTGTTCTGGAGCCGCTCCCCCCTTTGTAGTCCACTGTTTGGACTATATTTTTGTTCCAGGAGTATAATGCTGTATCCAAGTTTCATCAACAGTAATTTAACGGCGCCAAAACTCGGATTTATTGCGCCTAAACTTCGTCAACAGAGCACTGGAAACGTTCATTAAAACACGTTTTTGGTCTAACGTGAGCAAACGCGGCACCCAACTCATGACTAAGTGTTGGTTTAATATGTGACAAACACGTTCTTTGGACATGTCCATAGCGTCTGTTATCTTTGTCACTTTAATTCGGTGGTTGATTAGCAGCATTTGGTAAACTTTTGCGATGTTTTCGTGGGTAGTTGCAGTTTATGGATGTCCCGAACGTTCGTCTCCCAAGCTCTTACGGCCACGTTTAAATTCAGCTGCCTTCAATTTCACTGCGGCAAAGGATGGTACAGAGTCCCCATACACAGAATCAAACTCATCTTTTATTTGCGTAGGCGTATTGCGTTTCAAAAACAAATATTTAATGACAGCTCGATACTCGATTTTGTCTGTTTTCATAAAGACTCACATCAATTCACTCAAACGTCTGTTACATAAACATGAGCGTCCAAAATGGCTGAAACTTTGGTGAGTAACTGTCAAACAGATGAACAATGAAATTCACTAGCTTTTGTTTACGAGTGCTGCAATCCTGATGTCGAGGTTGGAAACTTTTCAGACCACCCCCGTACATACTCGTTTTGTGTTGATTTGCTGCTCGCTTAGCTACACCTGACGCATTTCATCTGTTTTGGTATATGCAAAAACATATTTTTAGTTAACAATTTATGTAATAGGAAAGTTGTTGTTTGAACACTGAAACAAAAATGCAGGAGTACAACATTTGCACAATATACTGTGTCGTGCGTAACAGAAGCTGAAAAGAATTTTTCATGTAGGAAGATGGGTAGCCAATCGTTCCAGTACGACGTCGTTTTCCAGCAGAACAACGCTGAATGTCCAGCAGACTCCAGCTAATCTTGGGGAAAAGAACCACGAAGAGGAAAACCGCGAAATAGCCATTCCAGTGATAGGACGTGACGAAATCGATAGTCAGTGACAGTATACACTGCAATTGTAGCAAAGAGGAAGCCAGAGACAGGGAGAGGGTGTGAGAGTGAATGGTAAACCTGGCACTCAACTGATACATGCAAAGGTTAAATGCATACGTAAAAAAGGTAACCATATTTGTAGTTTCTGAAGAAAAAGGACTATGTTCGATCTAAATATTCTGTATCGGGATTTCAAATGTAATGCATGTTTTGAGATCCCTTCAGTCAAAAATGTTATTAAAGGTAGCACAATTTAAAAAGCAAAAGGTCCTGCTAAACGCTACCTTTAGTATATGGTAGAGCGAGGCTAATCAGCTCATTTCAAATTTATGATGTTATAAAAGAAATAGAAACAATTCTTTTATGTTAGATATAGAGAAGAACAGTCTTCATTTATCCCTTAAAGCGCACAGATGTTATAAACATACATACTTCACTTGCTATAGTTGTGATCAAATAAAACAGCGAATGTTGTACAAAAAGGGAATTTCAGAAGTAACGGGGCTATTCCGCCCGGCCCTGGGGCTATTACTGCTCACAGTACTTTTGCATTTTAATTAAACGCATTTGACACAAATTAAGTTTTTCTTAACAACTGCACCAACGCACAATTCGTGAAACCCATCGTGATAATTTCATATTTTCTATACTTCCCCATATTTCTTTCTTTCTATATCTTCTATTCTGCATTTTACCAATTTACCACATCGTTTGTATTCCTTTTCTCTAATCTCCATATATCTCCCATTCCTATTTTTTCCATAATTCCTTCTATCTCTACCCACCAACTATGTGTTCACTAATCTTTTTTGCTGTCTCATACATAATTTCATAATTTCCCCTTCTTCTTTGGCTAAACAACTATACCAAATTTTATTATTCTTCCCATTATTCTTCCCTTTGTTATGGTCTTTCCTAATTCTACTAAAGCTACGTCCCTAGGTTGCTGATCGTGGTAAGCCTAGTAGCTCTTTACAAAACCTTCTGTAGTTTTGGTCCACCGTTTCGTTTACCTCTGTGTTCCCCCAGATTTCCACTGCATACAACATTATGGATTCCATAGTGCTTCACACATTCTTTCTAACCACCTGGTTTTCATTTCTAGCTTGTTAGGTATTGCGTCATTTCCTACGGGTGTTGCAAGTACTATGCTGTTGGGATAGCTTTGGCATCACTTCCTACTGGTACGTAAGTAATGATGACCAGTAAAACTAGAGCCATAAGTTCAAATTGTTCTCGGGAAGCAAGCTAGGTGAAAAGACGATTAGAAATCGACATTTCGGGAGTGTACATCTCTTCCATCATCAAGATATTTATTAAATGTTATAACCACAAATGAATCACTGGATATAACACAAATATAAACAAAGACAGAACATCGTCAAAATTCGTATTACTGCACAAAAGACGGTTTTCAGTAAATTATATGTCAGGTCAGAAGAGGGCGTGAGTATAATAAATTAATTGGTTCCAAGAAACGTAACTACTTAACTTGATTACCAAGCTGTATTGATCTGTGCTTCTTAAGTGAACGGATTTCCATTTTAGGGTTGGTTTCCAAGAGGAGTTGAACTAAAATCCAGCATTAAAAACTAAGCGTGCTTCTCTCGGAGGAATTGGCCAAAGCCTCTTTAACACTTCGCTCCCAGTAACTGTTGCATTTTGCCAAGATGGTCGTCTCCGGAAAGTTGATTTAATTTAATTCAATAAAAACAGTCTTTTCTTTAGTAATGCGAATTTTGATAGTGTTTTTTATTTGTTTATATTTGTGTTACTAGTGATACATTTGTGGTTATAACTATTAATAAATAACCTGATTAACCTGATAATGGGAGAAATGTACACTCCTGAAACATCGATTTCTAAACGTCTTTTTGAACTGGATTGTTTCCCAAGAACAGCTGGAGCATACTCGTCGCCAGGAGACCTTCAGGTCTTATTTTAGAACCGTAAATATTAATGGCCTGTTTCATCCTTGTTGCCATGACAATTGACAAATGAATTGTAAATTTAGTTTACACAACCAAATACGTATTAACGATCGTTAATTTATTTATAAAGTATTGCAAAAGAGATTTCACTTTGGCTTAAGGCTACATTATTCACTTATTCCCATACAAGGATTCAGCTGTTTATATATTATTTTCTTATTTTGTTTGAAGCATGTGCAAGCATTAGAAGGTAGGTGTAAAATCTGAGATAGCATTTAACGGTGGTGAGACAAGCGGCAGCATAATGCAGACGGACATGTGGACGGTCAGTAAGCTGACATTTGTACTAATCCTGGACACGAGAAGCTGACTGTCAAACCAACTCAGCGAGAGAATGACGGACGGAGTGACTGACGGCCATTCTTTCCATCACTTGAGGATCAAACGCATCACCACATATTTTATTGCACGTTCGGACTGAAGAAACAATACACGCCTGTCAACAACAGTGAGTGATTTCTTAAAACGACACAATTGTAACCTTTATATACATCGTACTAAAAGGTAGAATGCAAATTCATATATTAAGGGCATGTAGGTATATTAAAATGTTAGCTCATATATATTGAGTAAATTAAATGTCAGATAAAGTGTATATTCTGATTCATTTGTAATCAGCCAGTGAGGTAACCTTCATTTGGCAGGGATTCTTAGTAATACTGTACTATAGACGTAAACTACTGCAGAAATAATGGAAATACATTCAAAATAGTTTTCGTGACGAAATCTTTTCCATGATTTCTGTTAGTAGAATTTCGAATTATTCATTAGTTTTGTTATTATCTTAAAAGGCTTTTCAATATAATTTTTTTTATGAATTTTAAGGCATTCAGCTGTTAAACATTTGACTATAATTCTCTTTCTCTTTTTTGTTCCATTTATACCCCGCCTTTGACCGCAGTGGTCCTGTCGGTGACCGTTCTCCTTTGGAACATATTGAGGTGCTGTTGTCGCGTAGACGCTGGGTTGCTGGTACTTCGCATTTTTCGTTTTTAATCCTTACGTCATGCACACATTCTCAACCTCAGACTCTGTAGAACATGGGGAATTATCTTGGCTGGAGAAAAATCCCCACCCCCCAATTGGGAATCGAACCCGGGACCCCTAGCACGGCAGGCCGTTGCTCTACCAACTGAACTACGGCGGCAGCGTATCATTCTCTTTGTATCTATAACGAAATGTATGATGTATACTTTATATAATATGCCTATATAATTATACACATATTTTTGAAGTGAATACTTCTTTAGGCACGTTTAGCACATTTTGTGGGTAGTGAATTAAACTGAGCTGTCACACTGGAATATGTGACGATCATTCGGGTGAAGTCGGCTTGAGTCGGCACAATCCGAACTAACCCCCCCCCCCCCACACACACACTCGTTCGTTATTTGTCTTATGTTGTCCATACCACTATACTTGTAGATTTTCTGACGCACTCTACAGCGTATTAACAACACGCATCCAGGTATGTTTTAACATATTCCAAATACTATGAAAAACTTGGAAAAACTACAGGAGTTTCGTTTAAAAACTAATTGTCATAGGGCTGTTCTTACAAACATCTGTCAATTGCCGGTAACCGATCCGGTCAGATAACCTTCTGCCATTTAACAAGTCGACAACATGTCAAATTCCACTTTAAACAATAACAATAGTCAAAAGGAATAGATAATATCACCGAAGTTCGGTATTTGAATAATTAAAACCATAATAACGAAAACTAAAACGAGTGTGCTAACTGGAAACAAAAGTGTTAGGAATTCATGAAGGAGATGTTTCATTTAAGAACTGGTTATTTTTATTGACAATTTCTGTTTACTGTGAGTAGCAAAACATAAAGCTTCAATAAATTAAATGTTATAACACGTAAATAATAAGATTATCACGTATTAAAATTACGTTTTGCATTTATTTTCATTTACAACTTATAGGTTATGTTTTTTCACAAACTGAAAAACTGACCGAGGGCCAAGAAAATGTTTTAATGTCAGTATCAATTGTGACAAAACATTTGAAATGAATATAACGTGTAATAAAATATGTATGAAAATATGTACGAACGTGTAATAAACTATAAAGTAATGCGTATATGTACGGATATGTAATAACATATGTAAAATGTATACGTAACTAAAGATTTCCGAACATTAAAAAAATATGCAAACAAGGAAATCAATATCATATAATTATGTTATAATATATGTATGAAGTTGTATTTTTATTAAAAATAAAAATGCAATTAAGTAGCAAGAAACAAAATATGAAAACTGATTGTGATTTGATTTTACTTCCTTTATACATCCTTTATGTGTAACTCTGTTCGCACGGTCGCAAGTCCGTAGACATTCAGTTGTTTCAGAGTATTTTCATTTCCGAGCACACTTAGCGTAAGGCATGAAATGTTTAGCTCGTAACTGGCCTCTTTGTGCAAGAATGAGTGTCAACATTACATTTTAAAGTTATCTTTAAGAATAATTTATAATGAATGCTTTTTAAGTTTTCACTTTTGTCGTGTGGTCTTAAGCACACACACAATTTTTACAAGTGTTTTATCTTATGTATGAACTTTGTGTAGCCACTGACAGAACGATAGAGGACGGACAAAACATATGAATGTGACAAATCCCATTATTTTCAGTCACGGAGCCCTAATTCATATAGCAGAATCTCGCAAATGTATGGGGTGATACGAACAAAATTTTATAGCCAAGATTTTGCCAGCTAGGTCACTGGCGTGAATTCATTCGTGTTTTGTGTGGTAACATCGCAATAAATGAGGCAACGCAATCTGCTGGAAATAAAACTGTCTGCTTTCATTTGTCGTAACATCACAAACGCCACAATCTTGAATACCCTCAATTCGCATTTGCGATTCTTTCCTTCACCTTCCGATGACAGATGACGTACAAGTAGATATGCCACTTTAATGAATTAATACTTCAAAAATACTAGACACTTGAAAAGTTCTTGGGCTTGTACAAGTAAACACGTGGTGACCTTTCAAATCAACGATAAGTGGAAGCATTTCAAGCTCGTATCTTCGTCAACCCACCCACTTCTTGTATTTTGGGAACAAAATACACCACTGGGAATCAGTAGCATCGTCTCTGGTTCTCGGATTCGCTGTTTTAAACGAGACCGATGGAAGGGAAGTAAAGCCGGTAGATTTGCGGTACGTAAAACAAACTTACTACACACCTCCTCCCCATATCGGTTACCCTTTACATTCGGTCTCCATGGCAGTACTTCCGTCTATACCGCAGAGCTCCATGCAATACACCGAGCCATTGTACATGTTCGACGTAGAAGCATGGGCCTTATCCTGAGCGATTCCCTTAGCGCACTTCAGAGTCTTCGTGAGCTGTACAGCTCCATCCACTTGTACGGCATATCCAGGACGCAGGCGTTAGCGTGGTGTGTGCATGGGTTCCTGGTCACGTTGGTTTACCAGGAAATGAACGAGCGCATTCGGCGGCTAAGCTTGCGACTATTCAGCCCGAGGTTACCGTCCGGATCGTTACCCCGGAGGACTTCCGTCATATTACGGAGAGTTGTGGTATCCTCCTGGCGCGCAGAGTGGTCCGCTCTGTGCGGAAATAAGCTACGGTTAGTGAAGGACGATACAGTTCGTTGGGGAACCTCCTGCCGTCGAGAGGAAATGCAATTACAAACGATCCTGCCCCAGTTTGTCCGCTTTCCGGCGATGCGCACTCGGTCAGGCAGAGTGTGTTAACCTAGCTCGTCTTCGCGGATGACCAGGAAGCGGTGGCCAAAGCTTTAGGTTATTTTTAACTCTAAATTTTAGAATTTAGTCATGTAAAATTTAAGCATTTTATCCTTTTATGTTTTTTTTTGTCCTCCAAAGGTAAGTCATACCGGACGATGAATGAAATGGGTGAAATGATGCTCAAATGAACCCGGGGTCCATGGGGCTTAGAGTTACCCAACATTCGCCTTTTAGGATAAGGAAAAACCCCAGAAAAACTTTATCCAGGTAACCCACCCTGACCGAGATTCGAATTCGGGACCTCTTGAACGTGAGGCAGACATGCTACCATCACGCTACCGAGGCGGGCTTTTTATGGTTTTATCCGTTTTATCTGTTTTATGGGTTTAAAGGGTGACGGATGTGTTTGTTTTATTGCAGATGGATATATTTAGTTTTTGTTCCATCCAGTTTTTTAACATGATTAGATCTTTAAGGGCGCTGAAGACCGCGGTGTTGAGTGCTCCATCCATCCCACGTCAGTTGGTTTTTTTTTTTTTTTTTTTTTTTTTTTTTTTTTTTTTTTTTTTGTAGTTTATGTCCTCCAACGTTAAGTCATATTGTACGATGAATGGATGTGTGAAAATATGTTCAAATGAGTCCAGGGTTCATAGAGCTTAGAGTTACTCGAAATTCGTCATTTAGGATAAGGGAAAACCCCGGAAAACCTTATCCAGGTAACTCACCCTGATCGACATTCGAACTTGATCACTCTTGGGTATGTGGGCGTACACCATCTTCCCTTTTTCTGCAAATAAACTCTGTTCATTTTAATTTCTTCTGTTCCAAGTTTACAACGATGTCATGTTTCTTGTAATGGCAGTGTAATCACTCACGCAAGATGTGTGCACGTCTTGGAATTTCCGATCTCTCAGGTAAGCGCTTCCTGCTGCGGAATAAACCATGATCATGGGGAACGAGGTACAGGATGCGGCATGACAGTGTTAATGGCTGGTAACTACAGCACAGCAACAAAAACCACGTATGTATTAATATTATACATAGAGAAAATCTGGAAAACTATCAACTGATCTTTATAATTTTTTCTTCACTATTGGAAAATTCAAGATTTCCTGACGGACATGGAGCTAAATAACTCTAGCTAAATTAGATCTAATATGAAGGACTGACAATGCTCCCCAGGGCTTAGATAGATCCT
Source organism: Mantis religiosa (assembly GCA_030765055.1). Classification (NCBI taxonomy): domain Eukaryota; kingdom Metazoa; phylum Arthropoda; class Insecta; order Mantodea; family Mantidae; genus Mantis; species Mantis religiosa. The sequence continues at coordinate 97,198,698 of CM060958.1, forward strand.
GGTTTCAGATGACTGTTGATCAGAGAGAGAGAGAGAGAGAGAGAGAGAGGGGGGGGGAGGGAGGGATTGAGTAATCAAAATGATTCAGCAGCCTAAATTGAGGAGGGAAACGATATGAAACGAGAGTGAAATGAATAAACGTAAAGGTGTATAGCAGATGCTGGAATGAATGGTGGGAGAAAACCGGAGCAGAACAACGCTAGAGGCCTGGGTGCGCTATTCTGACGTCACAATGAAGGACCGACGTTCCAAGCACTTTGTACAGAAGAGTATCCAGTAGGGGAGGGGATGCGTTCCCTTCATCTGCTGTGCTGCGAAAGCTGCGGACCCTGAGCACTCGTGATAGCTCAGATGTTACTAGAGGAACCTCGTGCCGAACAGCCGAGCCCCTCCCGAATGGGAATTGTTCGGATTGGGTTGGAATCGAGCGGGCAGTGTGTTCCCGACTCACGTGGCAGATCGGGTACCTCTGGCCAGGCTTCGGCCTCCCGGAGGGGGTAGAAGGTTGCCTAAGAAGTCCCGGTTACTAGCCTGCAGAGCTAGTAGGTGTGCTAGATCACCAGGCGGCCCCAACGAGTTCAAATCGGTAGTCTTCCCTGTGGGGTTGTTGCGTGTAAGGGGCGTATCTACTTCCATCCCGTTTTGACGTTGTTGTCGATGGGGTGTGGGCTTTTTAGACTCCTGGTAATGTCCTATGGATAGAACCCCGGAGTCCTCCATCCCGGGTGATAGAGGCTGGAGTCTTTGGACTCTCGGGTACACCTCTCACATACATGTACAGAATACTCACATGTTTAACAAAGATTTGATTAATTTTTGCGCTGAATGAAGCATATATACGCTTATATCTTTACATTTCCGTATTAAAGTGTTTGTGTGTTAGTGGAAGACATGCTTTCCGTAGTTGATGATGTCAGAGCATAATCACCTTCTCACTTCGAATATATATAATTGCATACAAGTATAACAATTTGTAACTTAAAGCTTCAGTTATAAGAAATTATGATGATTTTCTTATAAATTGTCCGGCATCGCGGTTTCATGTAAAACTTTTACAAAAGCTATGGTCATCGTTACGAACGTTGGATGTTAGTATGTTCTTGTTAGTATTACCGAAATCTAAAGTTAAACAAATTTAAAAACAGAATCGACTGCCGGTATTTCAAAATTCATTACACAATGTTTATTTTTTAAAATAAACATCTTTTCCTAAACCATTAAATCTATCGGACCATTTACTTGTTTTAATAATTCAACTTCTGGATTTATTTAATGGTTAAATGACCAAAAATCATCTGCTATGACCGATTTATCAGTCGGTTTATACTTAATGTTACGAAAATGTTCTTTCATTCTGGTTTCCAAATTACGTTTTGCGCTTCCAAAATAAACTTTATCACAATCGAAACAATTAAACTGATAAGTACTAACAAGAACATATTAACACCTAGCGTTGGTAACGATGACAACAGCTTCGTTTCCGGATGTGGATATGAAATAGCGATCCCGGACAATTTATAAGAAAAGTGTCATCATTTCTTATAAGAAAAATAAAGTTATAAGTTACAAATTATTATATCTGTACATACCTGTATGCTTCACAATTAACAGCTTTATGTTTTAAGTATTTATATCTAATTGCATTTTTTGCCTGTGGTAAATACCAAACTGTCTTGTTTAAAAATGCAGTACTTTTTAAAATAATGTTGGCCATTATTTTTGTTATTTTTCTCTTCAAAAACGCTCGTTAATTCGCAATCACTAACGTTGCAGTCAACACCAATGATATGGCCACGTGTCTTGATATCTCTATATTGAATTAATCTTCTCTGGTTTTCTGCTTTAAGGAATTCCTGTTCATATGCCTCAGAAATAAGCACTCAAATATATTGAAGATGCTTGCCATTATATTGTATGTGACGTATAATGACCACTTCAGCCTTGCTCTATCGACCACCTTTAAGTAATCAGTAACTTCAGAAATTTTAAATATAAAAATGCATCATCTTTATTTTTGGAAGTTGAAAATATCATCATTCATTTTGCAGGCATTTGTGCGTTCGAAAAACCTTCAAGTTACCTACCCTTTTATAAGGAATTGCTGTCTTTACATAAATTTTAACTATTATGTGTTTCGAATGGGAAGGTGTTTGTCCTTGAGCGCTACTAGACGAGGAGCCAATCGGAGTCCTGCAGTGTTGTTGTATTGCATTCACGCTAAGTGGCGTGTGACGAGTGCCAACCTAATCAATCTCTAATAAATACTACTCGCACTAAGACAAAAATTCATATTTTGCAAAAACTTATCTATGAGGAAGGAGAGACTGTATCTAAGATTACCCGTAAAAACACCATATTGTTAGCTCAAATAGTTTACCTAATACAAAAAAATGTAGGTACAATTACATTATAACAATGCATTGCGACGTTAAGTTAATTATAGTTTGTGAAATACTTATTTTTCAAATACAATGAAAATACCAGCGGTACATCCGTATAGCTGTGAATGTTACTTACGTTAAGAGATAATTCGTCATTGTCGTTGTCTTCAACGTCTGGGTACTGAAAATTTATGATTATAGGTTCCAAAATCTCGTTACGAGCTATTTCTTTCCAAAAGTCGTCTTCTTGTAATTTATCTGATGTCTCACGCAGTTTTCACAGTCTTGTTGTGTTCCTTGTTCCTTCGTGAATAAGTCGTTCAACGTCAGTCAGTTTAAAAATATTATTTCTGTTTGCAACATAATTTGTGCCCACATTAACTCTATTGGATTGTTCTAGCAGTAGTAAGGGGTAAGCTGGATCGTATCTCATTGATCCAGCTGATACTTTTTTTCATGGAAGAATAACTGAATAATACTGCTTTGAGCTCTCTAGAGTAAAAAGAGATTACGAACCACCCATAAACAGAGATGTGTGACCAGACACGTTCTGCCAGACCAGCAAGAAGTGTTTTATTCCCTCTCATAGAATTTAACAAACACCTTGTTTTATTCAAAGTACGTATTTCTTTTATCACGTCATGTCAAATGTTTACGCTTCAGTTCTGAGTAATTTCAAATATACGTTCACGCATACATGCCAACCAATAATGATATTCATTACAGTGCTTACGTCGCAATGCACTGTTATCATATAATGGTATCTACTTTATTTATTAGTATTAGGAAAACTATTTGAGGTAAAAATATGGGGTTTTTACGGTTATGTTACATATATTAATCTCTCCTTCCTCATGGACAAGTTTTTGCAAAATCTGAAATTTTGTCTTAGAGCGAATAGAATTTGTTAGAGACTCTTCACATACCACTTAGGGGGAATGCAATACAACACCACAGGACTCCAATTGGTTGTAGTAGCGCTCAGGACAAACCTCATCCCATTTGAAACACATAATAGTTACTGTACAAGTACAGATTAAGTCTAAATGTTCTAGAGATAAGCGGTCAAACCTCAGACAATATTTCACTTGGTTATTTATAAAATTTAGTAACATTTCTATTTTTCTAAATTCACATTTATGGATCGTGCAGAGTTAGTAACTGATTAACGTAATTAAAGAAAATAGACTTTTGGCTATATCGGTACAGCACATGCCTGCCGTGCAAGGGATTCCGGGTTAGATTTCCGGCTAAGGTGGGGATTTTTCTCCGACCAAGATAATTCCCCATCTTCCCCAGAGTTGAAAAATATGAATGAGAGTGCGAATGTGTGCGTGATCTAATGATTAAAACCCAACGAATACGAGTTAACACCTTCGATATGTTCCAAAGGAGAACGGCCGCCGATATGACCATTGGAGTTAAAGGAGATGATATCGAATTGAGAGAAGGTTATTTCCAGCAAGATGGAGCAACGTGCCATACATCTAATGACACCATGCAAATTGTAATTAGTTTCTTTGATAATCGAATAATCTCAAGCGGTCTGTGGCCCCCCAGATATCCTAACCTAACCTCACCGGATTTTTTCTTGAGGGGTATTTAAAAACAGTGTACAAGAATAGGCCACGGGCATTAGATGTTCTCAAGAAATCCATTCGAACTGAAATAAGTAACATTGGTGAGGATATTATCAGTAAAACTTCAGAGAATAAGATGAGATGAGTTCAAACATGTATAGATACTGGTGGAGCACACTTCCAACATTTTCTCTGAGATGTAAATAGTGTAATGTAAGATTCCAATATTGTATTATGTTCTCCCAAAGTTTCACGTGTGTCCAATTATTGGTTCAAAAGTTATGGCCCAATGAAGTGGTTCAGGTTTATATGGGTCACACAGTATTTCTCGAAACATTAATGATATCTACAGGATATTTTACTAACTTATAATTGAGATAAAGCGGTAATTGAACGCATTTGAATACAAACAACCCGATTTAAAGTTTTCATTTGTGGATACAGCTGAAGTTGTAACTTTAACCCTGTGGCGCCATGTTTGATTTTCCTAAGTGTGAATAAGAGGTTTATAATTCAATGAACCACTTAGAATATCTAAATTGCGCTACGTGATTTGTTGAACACGAAACAGCGTTTATGATGTAGAAGGCTTCTAAGTTTCGAGATACAGAAAGAATTACGTGATGTCGGCGCACGCTATGGGAAGCAACGGCTGAGACGGGGGTTGTATGTAGACAAAACCCCGCGTGACCGGTTCACGCGAACACGATCATTGTCACGTCCGGAGACGTCTCACACTAACCCCCTCCGTGTAAAGGTCACGCCGGGCTTTCCATTTTAATCTCAGAGACAGATTTCACCCAGTCCACACCATACATAGCCATCGGCTCTTTGACAAATCTCACACGTAAGGAGAATTTATTATTGTTATTATTATTATTATGATGATTATTATTATGATTATTATTATTATGATGATTATTATTATGATGATTATTGTTATGATTATTATTATTATTATGATGATTATTGTTATGATTATTATTATTATTATGATCATTATTGTTATGATTATTATTATTATTATGATCATTATTATTATTATGATCATTATTATTATTATGATCATTATTATTATTATGATCATTATTATTATGATCATTATTATTATTATGATCATTATTATTATGATCATTATTATTATGATCATTATTATTATGATCATTATTATTATGATCATTATTATTATGATCATTATTATTATGATCATTATTATTATGATCATTATTATTATGATCATTATTATTATTATGATTATTATTATTATTATTATTATTATTATTATTATTATTATTATTATTATTATTATTATTATTATTATTATTATTATTATTATTATTATTATTATTATTATTATTATTATTATTATTATTATTATTATTATTATTATTATTATTATTATTATTATTATTATTATTATTATTATTATTATTATTATTATTATTATTATTATTCTTGTTATTATTATTCTTAATATTACTCTTATTATTATTATCATTATCATTATCACTATCACTATCACTATCACTATCATTATCATTATTATTATTATCATTATTATTATTATTATTATCATTATCATTATTATCATCATTATTATTATTTATTTATTTATTTATTTATTTATTTATTATTATTAAACTAATTTCCAAAGCATTAGTTATATTATTCCATAATCTTTGAAATCCCCTCTGAATAGAACACTGAGGTTGTGATTTTACCCCCCACAGCGTGACGATTTCCTAAACATCTTGATCCGTTTCAAATTGAGTGACTTAGGCATTTTCTTCACCTTTGGGGACAATTGATTAATCTGAATGAGTAGTGCCAGACTGAAAAATTCAATGCCATAGCCGGGATTTGAACAACGGATCTCCCGCTCTCCTTGCGGATGCTCTAACCAACTGAGCTACTATGGCCAAACTGCCGACATGACATTAAATTCTCCAGCTGACTCGTATGTTTCCCGGTAGACTACTAGGAGTTCTCATATACAGTGTGACACGCACCTTTTGTGGCGACTTAGTATGCTGTAAGTACTTATGTCCTAGGCTTCATAGTTAAACCACTATGTTATTCAGGTAAATTGATGGAAATAAGCAGTTCTTCCACACTAGCCATGTGTAGGATAAGGTTTGAATGAGTAGAGCCAAACTGAAAAATTAAATGTCATAGCCGGGATTTGAACAACGGATCTCCCGCTCTCCGTGCAGTTGTGTGTGTGTGTGTGTGTGTGTGTGTGTGTGTGTGTGTGTGTGTGTGTGTGTGTGTGTGTGTAATTTACGTCCTCCGACGTTTAGTCATATCGGACGGTGAATGAAATGGGAGAAATGATGCTCAAATGAGTCCAGGGTCCATTGAGCTTAGAGTTACCCGACATTCGTCTTGAAGGATAAGGGAAAACACCGGAAAAAGCCTTATCCAGGTAATTCACCCTGACCGAGATTCAAACTCGTGAGAGGCAGGCACGCTACCATCTACGCTACCGTCATGTCGGCATGTTGGCCATAGTAGCTCTGGAGCTCCGTGGTTCAAATCCCGACTATGTCATTGCATTCTTCAGTCTGGCTATAATCATCGAAACCTTAGCCTACACACGGCTAGTGTGGAAAAAATGATTATTTCCATTCATTTGATTAATCATTAGAAATTAGGTACAATCTCTGCAGACAACAAACAGTGGAAGCTTGGTAAAAGCAGACAAGAAATATTACGTCATCATTCACTGTACGGTTCAGTATTAATGAAATACAGCAGTTGAGTCTCTTACAGTGTAAAGGTCGAATCAGGTCAATAAGTAAACACCGCCACGCGAGGTCATACGTTAAGAAAGTAGAAAATTAATGCTCACTGTGTTGCAGCTTTGTGAACAGGAGAAATGTAAAGGTTGAATAATTATTAAGTTCAGGTACTACAAAACAGGGTGCTTCGTACACTACAAGTGCTCCATGGTACATCACAAACCAACTACTTCAACACGAGTTTGGTCTTCTATACGTTCAACAGTACATCCGAAGACTGGCACGACCTTTCTTTTACCATCTTCAGGAAGTCCCTGGAGCTGTTACTACATGGCAAAGCGAGAAGGCGTATCGGAAAAAATTCGCAAGACAGAATTTGTGTTAAGATATCCTGCCATATTTTGACGAGCTGAATCAATTGTTATGTGTACTGTTACTAAATTTCTCTATAACAAACATCTGTAAAGCATACTTGCTGGTCGATTGATAATAAATAAAAATGATAAACAAAAATGTATTACGTTAAATAGTGCCACAGCAACGGCAGAAACGAGGCTTATACGAGGGCTGTTCAATAACGAATGATCACAAATTTTTGACAACGTACCTCTACTCATCCTCATAATTTTGATGGCCCTTCTCAAAATAGTCTCCCCTGAATGCGATGCACTTTCCCCACCGTTTCTGCCAGTCTTCAAAGACATGCCGGAAAATATTTTTTGACAGATCCTTCAAAATCACCTCCACAGCATTCACCACTGCATCTGATGACGGGTAATGCCTCCCACGAAGGCGTTTCTTCAAGTTATGGAATAAAAAAAAGTCACATGGGTCTAAATCCGGACTATAGAGAGAGTAAGGGATGCACTTCACGTTGATGTTTGCAAGATATTCAGCAACAACATTGGCAATATGCGGCCGCACATTATCGTGATGCAGCATCCAGCCTGCTTCATGAAAATGTAGTCTTTTGCGTCTGATAGTACTTGCAATTTTTTCAGAATATCCCTGTAGTATTGTCCAGTTACTGATGTGTGTGCAGCTACAACATGCTGATGAACCATTCCATGAATATCAAAGAATGAGATGACCTAAACTTTCCCAGCAGAAGCAATCAGTTTTGCTTTTTAGGGGGTTAGAAACGAAGAAGATTTCCACACTGAGATTTGCTGTTTGCTCTCAGGATCAAAATGATGTAGCCAAGTTTCATCTGCAGTGATTACGTTTCAAAGAAACACCATATCTTCCTCTAAAATCAACTTTAACTGCATGCAGACGTGCATGCGAATGTCCTTTTGTTCCACAAACACGTCTCATGTGAAATGTTTCTGTCACCAACGTGTGGGTGGTACTCAATGAAATGTTCAGTATTTCAGAATGTGATATTAAGGTAAATCGTCGATCCTCTCTCACAATGGCAGCATCAGTGTTGATGTTTTCTTCCGTAAGAACAGTAACTGGAGCACTGGGTCCACCTTCCTTTGTAATTGATTCTCTCCCCTCTTTACACATTTTAAACCACCTTCAAACTGTGTTGTAGGGAAGAAGAAACTCTCCATAGGCCTTCTGTAACATTGTATAGGCCTCAACTGAAGATTTGTTGAGACGAACGCAGAATTTCAAAGCCGCATATAGTTCCTCGCTTGTTACCTCCATTGCAGCGGTAGGCGATACTGAACATGACTGAGCTTGCCTGATTCTCACTGGAGGGAACCAGGAATACAAACAACGAAACTACTACGACGTGTTTGTTTCACATTAAGCTAACAGAATACAATAAGATTGAATTTTGTGCGAAAAGTTATGACCATTCTTTATTGAACAGCCCTCGTGTAGTAGAGTAAAAAAGAAGCTTTCAAAATCTGGTAAACATTCCTAAAGTCCAAAAAGGTTCGAATTCGATGAGTTTGAAAACTGTGTTGTGTGCAGAACTTTCTCGAGTTTTACGATCAGAGAACAGAAATAACTAAAGTACGTAAAGTGTTACAGAAGAGATCCTTTTTGAAGTTAGGACACATTGTGCAGAATACTTAAAGTCATGGGATATCGACAACATTTGTCGTGCTACGTACGCTATGTTAATGTTTTGATGGTCAAACTGTAATGTACTATATTCCCGCCTTTTCTGACTTGCCGAAACTATGCTATGCTACACCAGCGATCTCTTCTAAAGACAGATACTGTATATACAGGTACTCAAAAAAGTATACGTTTAATCATAGCACATAGAACATAACAAGGACAATCAGAAAAAATATAGATAAGAAACGAACAATAACTACTTGCTTACATCGGCTGATATCCGGATATAAAAATAAAACATAATTTGGTTTCATATATTGCAAAGTTATTAAACAGCTCTATGTTATTTTCATGTCAAACAAGTTTCGTCTAGTAAACAAGATCCCAGGTATGGTGCCTCGCTGACACCCACCCCTTCTCTTTTCTTATGCAGTTGTGCTTCATCCTCTGTTGTTGACAGTTCCATCTCTGTTTTCAAAGCCGTTTACTCTTATTTCAGAAATATGGTTAGAAAACGTTGTGAAACTACAAAAGATGAGAGAGACACTGGCATCAGTTATTTAAAAAACAAAACATTTTCAAGAAATTGGAGAAACATTGGAAGACCTACCAGTACAGTGAAGACTATTATATGCAGGCTTGTTGAGAACAAAACTTACTAAAATCAATCAAGAAGCGGTCGTCCTGCAGTCCATCTATGACGGAGAAACGACAGGTACTTAGAAAAGTAAAGAAAAATCCTAAACTAAGTGCTCCAAAACTTGCTATTGCAGTTCAAACACACACAGGAAATGCCGTTTCAGTACAAAGTATAAGAAACGTGCTTTATGAAGCCGAGTATGGAGGCCGAACAGCCCGTAGAAAACCATACATCAATAAAATCAACAGAAAGAACGAGTTGCTTTCGCAAAAGAATATAAATACGATGGGTTTTATTTCTGGAAGAACGCTGTATTTACTGACGAGAGTCAATTTGAGCTCTTTAAGTCAAAAGGACCCGTAACAGTGTGGAGAAAAAAGAATTGTGGGCTGCAGGAGAAAAATATAACAGCTTCAGTTAAACATGGAAGTGGTTCAGCATTTGTCTGGAACTACATGAGTGCAAATGTTGTGGGGGATTTGTGTTTTATTGATTGAATTATGAACCATAAGGTTTGTATAACATCCTAAAGACACCCTGTCTAGAAGTGTGAATAAAATGGGCTTTTCTGAGTATCATATTTTCACACAAGATAATTATAGAAAACATACAGCTCTAGATGCAAGGCTATGATTGTTGTATAATACTCCACGATGGATGTCGACACCATCACAATCCCCAGACATGAATACAATAGAGAATTTGTGGAGTATACTGGACAAAAATATTAGGAATCTTGAGATATCTAATACAAAAGATCTAAAGAACGTTCCACTAGAGGAATGGCGTAAAATTACAGTGGAAAGAACACAATCTTTGGTGAAATCCTAGCCAAGGAGTTTGTAAGAGATTATAAAGAGGAATGGAGGGCCTACTAAGTACAAATCGTAACATTCTACACAATTTTCAGTATGTAGACGAATACCTATTTTGCATCCTATATTACATATCTTTACTTTTGAATGTTTAGATACATTTATGTGAATAGGGCTATCATGTTTCTTTATTGTATTCTCTTTTTCACTAATCAATAACTAAGACATTAACCATACATCAACTAACCATACATCCTTAAACATAAACTCATGCATTAGACGAATACTTTTTGGAGTATCTGTATAAGCTAACGATTAGCTATTAGAGCTGTTGCAGGAGATTTGGAGACATACAGCAATATGTGGTCGAGCATTGTCATGGAAATCGAGATTAGCAAAAATGTCTCTAAATCTGATTGTTAAGATATCTGTTTCAGGTATTTACCTTGATAAAATATATATTTTGAATTTTTTTCGAGAGTTTGTGAAGGTCTCTTCTCCAATTTCCCTTTATACAAAAAATGTTAATCTCGTTAAAAGATATAATTGAAGAGTTCTTGTGATTTTAGATCTCTCCAAAATGTAAGTTATTGTTTTTAAGAGGCTGTTTATTTCCGTTATTGTACCGATGCGGCAAAGATCGGCCCGCTTTTCAAAAGTTAAATGTCTCATTTCGTACAACAAAAAGTATAAATGAGAGCCTAGGCTGTAAGAGACGAGATGTTGTGTTCAGGGTCTGCGTTATTAAGCTTTTGGTTTGTTCCGTTGATATTCCCATACCACACAATGGTTTATTCAGCTTGATGAATTGAATCGACAATGCACAGAGAGCTGGAACCCCCTGGAGAAATGCACTTCGACTTGAAATGAAACACAAATATTCACCTCCAGAGGGGGAAGGTGGGTCACTTACAACCTGCGTTATTTGACCCGCACCCTTATGCATTAAACACTTGGCCGCTGCGTAGGAAAAAGTCCCACTTGAGGGGCAGCTCGAACGTAACTGATCAAAAACAAACAAACACAACCTATCCTTAGGGGCCGACATTTCAAACAAATTACACTATAGCTATGTTAACGGAGATAATTACTACTTGAGGTTCCGAGGAGGACGGATTTTACACTTCGATTTATCATGGAGGGAGGGCTGACGTGAGAGGCCTTACATGGTACTTGGCAGGAGTCCTGCTGTGACTTTCAAATGTGATTTTGTTTGTCCATGGTTACTCCTAAATCAGAGACCAAACGGAGTCCTGCTGTTTTGCATTACCCGTAAGTGGGCTGTGATGAGCGTCAAGTAAATCTATCTCTAATAAAGCGTATCTGCGCTAAAACAAACATTTAATTTTTCAAAAAATGATCCAAGAAGAATGTAGGGAATAGTGTTACTTTGATAACCCTAAAAACACCATTTACCATTTTTAGCTCCGTGTTCGCAATACATATAAAATACCAATATATGATGCATCGCAACGTAAGTATGTATATGTATGTATATGCATATATTTTTAACTACACGGAACTAAAATACAAAATCTGGACATGATATGCTAAAAAAACATTACTTTGAACAAACCAAGCTGTTTGTTAAATTCGAGAGAGAAAAGACACTACATTTCCTGTTAGCTTATAAAACAGTGCACCTGCAAAATATGAGCCGACACTCTATATTTTATGTTTAGGAATGCTTCGTTTATTTATTCTTGAAATTTCAAATCAATATTATTCAAAAATAAGACTTGAAGCTTTCCTGGCGACGAATATACTCAAGTTGTTCTCGGGAAGCAAGCCAGGAGAAAAGACGATTGGAAATAGGCGTTTCGGCTGTGTACATCTCTCCCATCATCAGGATATTTATAAATGTTATAACCACAAATGATTCACTGGATATAACACAAATATAAAAAAGACAAAACACTATAATAAACAACTTAAAAAGCAACAGTTGCTGGGAGCGGAGAATTAAAGAGGCTGTGGCCATTTTCTCCGAGAGGAACACGCTTAATTTTGATACTGGATTTCAGTTCAGCTCCTCTCGGACACCGGCCTTAAAATGGAAATCCGTCGACTTAAGAAGCACAGAACAATCCAGATTGATAAACAAGTTAAGTAGTTACGTTTCTTTGACCCAATTAATTTTCTATACTCACACCATCTCGTGACCTAGAATTTAATTTACTGAAAACAGTTTTTGTTTGTTTTAGTCATTTAAAAGTCATTTCCTTCATCGTCAGATATGACTAAAACTTGGAGGTTTTTCCTTATCCTGAAAGATTAATGTCTGGTAAGTCTAAGCTTTACGTATCCTGCATTTATTTGCACATTATTTCATTCATCATCCTAAGTGACTTAAGCTCGGAGGTTTTCCCTTATCCTGAAAGATGAATGTCTAGTAATTCTAAGCTCTATGTACCCTGCACTCACTTGAACATCATTTCATTCGTCGTCCGATATGACTTAACGTTGGAGGTTTTCCCTTATCCTGAAAGATGATTGGTAACTAAGCTCTATGTACCCTGTACTCATTTGAACATCATTTCATTCATCGTCCGATATCACATAACGTTGGAGGCCTTCCCTTATCCTGAAAGATGAATGTCTAGTAATTCTAAGCTGTATGTACCCTGTACTCATTTGAACATCATTTCATTCATCGTCCGATATGACAACGTTGGAGGCTTTCCCTTATCCTGAAAGATGATTGTCTGGTAACTAAGCTATATGCATCGTGTACTTATTTGAACATCATTTCATTCATCGTCCGATATGACTTAACGTTGGAGGTTTTCCCTTATCCTGAAAGATAAATTTCTGGTAACCCTAAGCTCTATGTACTCTACACTCATTTGAACGTCATTTCATTCATCGTCCGATATGATTTAACATTGGAGGTTTTCCCTTATCCTGGAGGTGAATGTCTGGTAACTATGCTCTATGTACCCTGTACTCATTTGAACATCACTTCATTCATCGTCCGATATGACTTAACATTGGAGGTTTTCCCTTATCCTGAAAGGTGAATATCTGGTAACTCTAAGCTCTATGTACCCTGTACTCATTTGAACATCACTTCATTCATCGTCCGATATGAGTTAACGTTGAAGGTTTTCCCTTATCCTGAAAGATGAATGTCTGGTAACTTTAATATTTGTGTACCCTGTACTCATTTGAACATCATTTCATTTATCGTCCAATATGGCCTAACGTTAGAGGACGTGATTTTCTTTTAAAAGTAATCCTGCTTGGTTAGGAAAGAAGTAAAATATTTTTAAACACAGTTATAGAACGCCTGTGGTATTTAGCAATATTATCACATAATATTACTATAATGCGTGTTTTGCTTATCTGTAAAGCGATCTTCATTAGCGTGTTTTGTTTAACCCCTGCTGTGCGAAACAGTGAGGACTTTATTCCGTGACTTTCCAGCTCTTGGGAAGGAAGCAAAACTTTACGCCAAGACGCCCTGCCGTCGCTTAAATTTCACTTTCGCTTCGTCAGATCTCCTATCTGCTCTTTTCGTGAAACACTTTCATGTTGTGTAGCTTGTAAAAGTGAAATATCTATTACCAGAGTCCTGCGGTGCTTTTTTTTATAATCTTACGTTTTAGATGAAGGATGTGCCAACTTGCATTGCTCGAGTGTGTTGAGCTTATGACCTGCTAGAGAAACTGTTTCAATAGTAGCTAAATGAATGTGAGGTTAATCCAGAAAGTAAGGACCGTTTTGGAGCATTCTCACAGAGTACTTACTGTCACATTTCAATGCAAAGTTAGAAGATGTAGATCTTGTTAATCCATATCTGAGCTATTCCATGCAATTGGCTTGAATTTTAAAAAAATTACTCTTTTGTTTATTTACTTTTGTTCTATACATTCCCTGAGTTTAACTAACACAGTAATAATTATTGGCCAATGGAAATTGTGGAAATATCATAGCACATGTGCAGAGAACCCTGTTCATGTAATATTTTAGATAATCATAGTAGAATAAACACGAAATGCTGATGTTTTATTTCTGGCCTCATAGTTATTTAATAATATAAAATTTATATAATTTCGATACGTGCAGAATGCGTTAGTACAACACCCTCGTAAGCCACCGTTTGAATCACTTGGGGAAAGACACAACGGATATCTAATGCAACATCTTATCCAGTGATACAAATACAAGTACTTAGCGCGTGTACTAAGGAACTTAATTACAACATAAACACAAGGAAACAAAGCATAGAAATTACAGAAACAACTCGCATAACATCGTCTTCTGTTTGCTGAGCTATTATATCATGGCCATCTATACACATTCCTTGTAATAAAATATAACCAGCTTTTGCTTTTATACTCTCAGCAGTGCAGCAAGTTTTTATATTCTGTTGAGTAACAATTGTTTTGCCCTTACTCCAAGACATTTTTAGATATCTTTCTTGCTAGGCATCATTTTTATTTTCATTCGCATTTATGTAGAAGGTCTTTCTGAGTCCGTTTAGCTTGTTTAAAGTATGTAGTGGGATAAGATATGTTTTGCGGTACGAATTGCGTTTTTCAATAGAAAGAATAGTCAAATTCCGATGAGAAGTTTTTGAGGTTAACCTTTGTAATATCAGATTAGATTTCCTTTTAGGTCCAATGGAAATAGTAAGCCTTCGAATATTTTAAGAACTGGTTTAGTGGTTTTAATATTCCATTTTATTTGTATCCTCGAGAGAAAAATATGATATATGCTCACATGACTTTCTCTACTCTATATGTTTATTCCTCTTCCACTCCCTGTTAATAAACATAAATATTATCTTACTACTAAAGGCTGGAGGCGTGTGTTTCTTTTCCAAAGCTGTACTTGGAGACTACTGTTGTCTCTCACGCATTTTTGTATAATCCTTTATTCATCCACATGTTCCATTACATTTGTAATATTACATGTTCTGGTTTGCTTTGCTTCCACATTGATTGTTCATATTAACTGAAGTATTGAGCTAATTTCAATTACTATTATTGTGTTTTCAGATTGTGTTCACACAGTCACTGTAGTTTTTGGAATTAATTTACTTATTTATTTATTTAGCACTTTCTAGATTGATTGTGTTGACATATTCACTAAAGTGCCTTAGATATTGTCCCACAAGTGCTGGTTTATGTACTGGCCACTTCCCTCCTTTCTTGCATATTTGCATCCTTAGTTTTTCCCTTTGGTCCTTCCATTTGCTGCAGTCATACAGGATGTTATCTGCAGTTACGTCTCCTCTGTTGCAGGTGTATGTAGCACCATCAATTATGTTGAATCTCTTGTAATAGGCTTTTAGCCTTCCATCTCCTGTTAAAACAGTAGTGAGACTTGCTGCTATGTTAATTCTAAGTTCTAATCGTTTTGCTACTCTGGGAAAATATTGTTTTGTCTCTTGTCCTTTTGATGTGTTTTGCCATTCTGTTTCCCCATTTTCTGAGTGTTTCTTCTCGTATACTTTTTTTCCCTGATGGCACTTTTTGGGAGTCTATTGTAGCTTTCTATGCTATCATTTGTTGTTGCTCGTTTCGCTAGTTTACCCACAGTTTCATTTCCTTCTATTCCTGTGGGGACTTTTACCCATCCTATTCTTACCATCCATTCTTTTTTACTTAATTGTTGTAGTTTTTCTCTTACAGCTTCTATCTGTTGGTTATGATTTTTATTATTGTGTAATCACTGTAGTGTAATTTTGCTGTCCGTATATATTGCAGCTGTTTTGAAGTCAGTTTGTGATATTCCCATACTATTTATTTCTTCAAGTGCCTTTAAGATTGCAGTAGTTCTGTAGTACTGCAGTTGTGTAGTTATTTCTTTGCTTTCGTAAATTACCACTCCAGAACCTACCCCCTGATCTGTTTTGCTTCCGTCAGTGTAAACTTCAATGCTATAGTTTTCATTTTCGTTTTTTTCTTTTATTTCTGGAATGTATAACGGATGTGGCCATTTCTTGTAACATAATGTTGTGTCTATTTCCCAGTGTGTGTTCTGTTTTGTTTGTTTATACTCTTGGGTGATCTCCTGGATTTTCAATATAATAGGTGTCAGTCCTGTTGTTAGACATGGTGCTTCCGTGTATGTTGTTCGGAAAGCTTTAGGTATTTTGATATTCGCTAGCCTTTGCCCTCTAATGTACTTGACACAATTGTATTTCCTATTTAATGCATTTACCCAAACTGGTGCTGCATAGAACAATAAAGGTAATATTGCACACTTGTGCATAGTTCTTAGGGCTTCGTGTGTGAGTCCCCAGTTACGTTTTGCTGCTTTAGATAGCGCATGTATCATTTTTGTGGTTCTCTCTGGAACATATTGGATATGCTGATTGAAGTTAAAGTTTCTGTCGAATATTATTCCCAAGTACTTAAGGGTTGCAACTTGTCTTATTTACTTGTTATTTAAGAAGATGATTGTATTTCCCTCTTCTCTTTTCTTTCGTGCTATTAAAAGAGCTTTTGATTTTTGTTGAGTGAACTTCAGTTTATGGTCTCTATCCCAAGCTTCAACCTTCTTTAATTCTATATTGGAATAATTGTCTGCTTCTAAGCTGCTTCTTCATTTCACTATTAGTTTCAGATCGTCATCAAATGCAATAACTTTTGTGAGTTGTATATTGTATGCCAAGGAGAGAGTTGTATTGCATCTGTCGCGCATGTGAACAACTGCATGTAAAACATAGCAAAGCGAGCAAGCGCACCTGGAAGTATTCCAAACGTAGAAAGTTTACGTGAAGTTATCGCGCATACACTGTCCAGTGTATGTACACTCTCCTCAGATGCAATCACAGCAACGTGTCAAGCGAAGACACGAGATATCATATATAACGTGATTGAATATTGTAACAAGGAGAAACATGGGTGAATCAAACATCCTTTGTTACTGTTGATGAACTGTCTGGGATTGTATATATAACACTATAGTCCCACAGGTACATTTGAATCACTCGGTAGAACTGATGTTAATTTTATTTCCGTGGGATGTTTTGTCCAACGTGTGTCATTCGTAGCTAAGTCAGAGGGGGGAGTGATAATACAATAATAGGAGGAAACATGTCCTCAAAATAGGTACGAAAGTGAAGCAGATGTGTAATAAATACGACTCATCTAAAAATTAATAATAGGAGGGCTGTTTAATAAAGAATAATCACTTTTTTTGACAACGTACCTTTACTCATTCTCATAATTTTGATGGCCCTTCTCAAAATAGTCTCCCCTGAATGCGATGCACTTGTCCCAGCGTTTCTGCCAGTCTTCAAAGAAATGCTGGAATACATTTTTGAGAGATCCTTCAAAATTACCTCCGCAGCCTTCACCACTGCTTCTGATGCTGGATAATACCTCCCACGAAGGCGTTTCTTCAAGTTATGGACTAGAAAACAGTCAAATGCGCCTAAATCCGGATTATAGGGAGGGTGAAGGATGCACTTCACGTTGACTTTTGCAAAATATTCAGTAACAACATTGGCAATATGCGGCCGCGCATTATCTTGGTAAAGCATCCAGCCTGCTTCATGGAAATGTGGTCTTTTGTGCCTGATATGGACTTGCAATGTTTTCAAAACCTCCATGTATTATTGTCCAGATACTGATGTGTGTACAGGTACAACATGGTGATAAACCATTCCATGAATATCAAAGAATGAGATGACCATAACTTTCCCAGCAGAAGCAACGACTTCCGCTTTTGGGAGATTTGCTGATGAAGGAGATTTCCAAACTGAGCTTTGCTGTTTGCTCTCAGGATCAAATTGATGTAGCAAGATTTCATCAGCAGTGATTACGTTTGGAAGAAACTCCGGTTCTTCCTCTAACATCAACTTTAACTGCATGCAGATCTCCATGCGAATGTCCTTTTGTTCGGGAATCGACAGTCTTGGAACCCATCGCGCACAAACACGTCTCATGTGTAATGTTTCTGTCATCAACGTGTGGCTGGCACCCAATAAAATGTTCAATATTTCAGAAAGTGATCTTAAGGTAATTCGTTGATCCTCTCTCATAATGGCAGTAGCAGTGTTGATGTTTTCTTCCGTAAGAACAGTAACTGGAGCACAGGGTCAACCTTCCTTTGTAATTGATTGTCTCCCCACTTTAAACATTTTAAACAACCTTCGAGCTGTGCTGTAGGGAAGAACAGATTCTCCGTAGGCCTCAACTGAAGATTGTTGAGACGAAAGCAGAATTTCAAAGCCGCACATTGTTCCTCACGTGTTACCTCCAATGCAGCGGTAGGCGATACTGAACATGTCTGAGCTTGCCTGGTTCTCACAGGCGGGAACCAGGGTTTCCAACAATGAAACTAGTACGGCGTGTTTGTTTCACATTAAGCTTGAAGTTTAGTCGAAAAACTAGACCGTAAAAATTATGATCAGCCCTCGTATAGTGATAATATAATAATGTATAGTGATACTGTAATGTGATGTAAACCAAAAGTATGAATATGTCGTTATTTTCATTGAAGTTTACATCCATATTTATCTTTATTAAACTAACACGAGATTATGTTTCATCAGTAAATGCAGTAATAATATCTATAAACACTTACACTTAATTCTGTATAGTTTAACATTGTGGTGCATTTAAATCATGTGTTTATATTACGTCAATGGCTTATTTGTACAGGCTGATTAAGTTTCAGATAATTAGTTGTATTATCATATACTAACTATAATTATAGAAGTTATTTAATACGAAAAACTTTCCCTTAATGGCATAACCATTTTTAACCAGAAGACTAAAAGAATTGAAGATTATTGGGAAAAGGAATGGACACTGAAACAAAAAGCTCGAGGTTAATGATTTGTATACGATAATAGCGACAATGACAGTGACACATCTTTCAGTAATCGAACATTGCAGATGATGTGTCTGATATTACGCCTTTGCCACCTGAGTAAATCACGTTTTTAGAAATTATCCCCTTTGTACATATGATTTCCACAGGAAAATTAGTTATATTATCGTGCAATCCTGTAGTTGCAATACTCATTTAATAACAGAAGTGTATTGGCTAATTTAATTGGTTTTCTATCTTTTTTACCGTTATGAAAATTCCAGAACATAGGACTGTTTAGCCTCATTTTCATTCCTTAAAACGTATTACAATAAATAATTACGTGGGTACATATTTAATGCATTTCATCTATTTACACTAGAAGGACAGGCGAGTATGGTCTACAGAGAAGAACCAACCCGTCATTTTGGTGGGTGCAGTTTTATTTGCCCTATTTAAAATAGTAAACAAATTTGAATGCATACAATTTTATTTAATATTATTTATACAGTTTAGTAGTATATAATTTTACTTTTGTCTGAAGAATCACATGGTAAAATGAACATTTTAAGCCTACAAATTAATCCAAATATATAAGATAACGAAATGTGAAATGGACAACTTCCCGTAGCAAACACATGTGTTTCGACATATATACCACAGTATATAGTAGAAGAAACACTTATAAACCTGATTTCGCTCATTCAAAGCCACCTGCAGCATCGTAGCACCGAACACACGTGTATTCAGCGTTGCCTAAACATGGTCCACTGCTAAGTTGTATATGAATTGTCGTCTGCTTACTTTTTCACCTGTTACTTCCTTATAGAGTACTCATGCATTAATAGCTGCCAAGACCAACACATTGAACAAAAAACATGCATAGGCTACCTTCTGCATACATACGAGCGGGGACCCAAAAGAAACCGGCTTGTTGTCATAAAAGCTTTATTGATGAACCTTTTTACAAAATTACTTCAGTCGCCTTCAAAATACCCTTCATTACATGCTATGCACTTGTCAAGTCTCTTTCCCCACTGTTGGAAGCATGTTTGGAACTCAAGTTTGATATTGTCCAGTGCCCTTTGCGAAGCTGTTTTTACCGCCTCCACATCGTCATAACGCTCCCCTTTTAGCGTTATTTTCATTCGTGGAGATAGAAAAATGTCGCATGGGGCTAGGTCCGGAGAACACGGAGCGTGGGGAACGACAGACCAGCTCTGAGATGCCAAATAGTGGGTCACTCGTAGAGCCGTGTGTGCAGGAGCGTTGTCGTGATGCAGAAACTAGTCACCTGATCGCCAAAGTTCCGGACGTTTCTTCCTCACATCCTCTCGCAGACGCCTTAAAACATCCAAGTAAAAGTGCTGGTTAACAGTCTGGCGAGGGGGTACGAATTCCCGATGCACAATTCCACGAATATCAACAACAACAAAAATGTTTATCGTCTTCACATTTGACCTCACTTGTCTTGCCTTTTTTGGTCTGGGAGAGTTGGGAGTCCTCCACTGGCTTGACGCTTGCTTGGCTTCTGGGTCATACCCGTTACACCAACTCTCATCCCCTGTAATGACTGTTCAAGAAGTTTGGATCACGTGCAATCTCTGTTTTCAAGTCCTGACACACATTCATGCGGATGTTTCTGTGCTCCTGTGTGAGAAGGCGCGGAACAAATTTAGCAGCAACACACCTCATGTACAAATCCTCCCTCAAAATCCGCTTGCACGAGCTCCAACTGATTCCTGTCGCTGCTGAAATTTGTTCGATCGTTTGGCGACGATTCTCGTTGATCTTTTGACGGACCTTTTCAATGATCTCCTCATTTTGCGACGTTGAAGGGCGTCCAGAACGAACTTGATCTTCAACACACATCTCACCACGTTTAAAGCGCCCAAACCACTCGAAAACCTGTCCGCGGCTCATAGCGTTCTCTTGGAAAGCTTCCTGAAGCATTTGGTGTGTGTCCGTTGCAGTTTTCTTAAGCAGGAAACAAAATTTTGCACAAACACTCTTTGTTCTTTTAAAGATGTCATAATGACTTCGCAGAGGTAACCCTCCAACAGTCAGAGAAACACAATACCACGTTCAGCTCAACACTGACGCCGTCTGCACAGCTGTTTCATGAAGGTCTCTATTAACACTATCTAGCGTGAGAACCCTGCACTACGTCTACGAGTAGCAGCGCCCTCGGAGTCCGGTTTCTTTAGGGTCCCCCTCGTATTTCAATGTGTACAGTCGAGCCATTTTATCGACGTCAATACTGTAGTACGTCACTGATTCTGGTAGCTTTTTAGGATGTTGTTTATTTATAGTAACTGTGTCATGCATTGAACTCAAAAGGAGTACAGTTTTGTTCTTTTTCACCTGATAGCATGTCAGAGTTATGCCACCTGACTTATAAAGTACAGTTGTGTGCAAAGGTGTTGTAGTACATTTTGCTTATTGTGGGATTACCCTTCTACATTTCTTTACTGTGCCCACAATGTTTGTAATTTTACGTTTCAAACTTTCTCAAGACATTTGGTTGTGGAAAAATTGTCACATGTAATATTTCTTCCTACGAAAAACAAAGGGCTGCATAAGATGCATTACAACATGCTCTGCAAGAGGAACATCTGTGGGGCGCTGCTCATCTTTACCCAGGTAAGGAAAACCATTCACCAGATTCTTTGAATTTGCATCAACTGCAAGCCAAAACTTAATTCCAAATTTGTCCGGTTTATTGCTCATATATTGAATGAAAGCGCATCTAGCCTTGCAAGGAAACAGTTGCTCATCCACAGTGATATTTTCACTTGGAATGCAGCACTGCAAGGAATTAGCAATAAAAGGATTCTAGACAGGAGTAGCAGCTGCAAAGTGATCTGTACTTAGTCTTTGAGAACCGGTGTCCTTGTCATCAAATCGCATAAACCACAAAATTTCAACGAATCTGTTTCTCCCCATTGTGTTCCTGAAAAATGGTCCCCAGGTATTCGACCATAACTTCAGCGGAATTTTTTTTTTTTTTTTTTTTTTGCAACACCTCGTAAATACATAAGTGGTAGCACGAATTGTGCTACTTGGGCAATAAAGCTTTCTTACTCATCGAAAAATGGTCTACAGGGTGTCATAAACCAATCACGAAGGAAAACTACAGATGTGGACAGATCCGAAGCCTATTGTTCAAACCTCCGTACCCAAAATGACAGATGACGGTCCTTCTAGTAGGAGTTGTTTGTACCAGTTTTAAGAAATATCCAAAATGCTAGATTCTTTGTAGACTAGTTTGTCATAAGTATTTATTAAAAGTCGTACAACATGGGAAGTGTAGAAAAAAGCATAAACAAGAAACAAGTCTCCTAAAGCAGCGCATACGCCAAAATGACGGGTGCGGTCCTTCTAGTGTTAAGGTTATTTTTATTATGATCCTGTGTTGCGTACAATAAATGGCTAACCTTAAGTATCAGACACGCAACTGGCAAATGTTTCATTTGTGTTTCATCCTTTACTGTACGCCAACTTACTAATATTTCACTCTTCTTAACTTCAGATGAGATGACGAACGCATCGCGGGTCTCTGAAAGTGAATACGCCTCAAAGCTTTGTCGAATATTAGATACAGCCTGGCCATGAGTACAGCGAGAGGAAAACAGCCGCCTTATACTACACTATGAACACACGTCTGCATACAGTTGGCAATGCTTCACCATTATGTGTTTCAAATGAGAAGAGTTCTCACCTGTAGCGAATGAGATGCGTTAGAGATTCACCGTTGCCACCTCGTTATCCCCAATCTTTTTATATTTACTTCTCTCCCGCACACTTACGAGATCTTGGCGCTAGACGTAAGGAAACGCAAACTGAATTTTCCAAAGTTTTATAATAATGCAGTAGTTGAAATTAGAATTGCAACATGGATATTCATATATTACGCAAATGCTTCAAATGTTAAGTTTAAAATTAATTATAGTTTATGAATTACTTATTTTACTAATCCAACGAAAATGCCAGTGGTACATCTGTATAGCTGTGAATATTACTTACGTTAAGAGATAATTCGTCATTGTCTTCAACGTCTGAGTACTGCAAATTTATGATGATAGGTTCCAAAATCCTGTTACGTGCTATTTTTTCCAAAAGTCGTCTTCTTGTAGTTTATCTAATGTCTCACGCAGTTTTCCCAGTCTTGGTGTGCTCCTTGTCAATTTCTTCGTGAACAAGTCGTTTAACGTCAGTCAGTTTAAAAGTATTATTTCTGTTTGCAACCCCAATTTTTATTTGAGCCCATACCAACCCAATTGGATTATATTGGCAGTGGTAAAGTGGGAGGCGTATTACCTCGTGTCCCGTTTCAATTACAAGTGGATCCAGCTGATACACTTTAACGTGTTTTTAAACGGAAGTACTCTTTGCAATAACTCATTTTTAGTTTCTGTTTCCGAAATTTTTTTGAAGAATGTGTACACCTTAAAAATAATATTTCGAGCCTAACTTCGCAATACCTGCCTTCTTGACTCGCCACTAGTTTCACTGCTAGAAGTCATTGCACTATTTAACTCTTACTCTACTGGTGTGTAAAGAACAACTGAATGATATTGATCTGAACTCCCCAGAGTAAATAAATACTTCTTATCCAGCATTCATTCATAAACATAAGCACACAGCATTCCACAGGCTAACAGGAAATGAAGTGTTTGCTCTTTCTCGAATTTAACACCTTGACTTATTCACAGGAATTCTTTTATCACGTCATGTCAGTAGTTTAAATTTCAGTTCTGAGTAATGAAAAGTATATGTATATACATACATGCCAACCACTTTGAGCTCTCTAGAATAAATAGAGATTACAAACCATTCATAAACAAAGATAATTTGACAGGACACGTTCTGCCAGGGCAGCAGGTAATTTATTGTTTCCTCTCGCTCGAATTGGATTATTCAAAATAATTCTTTTATCACGACATGTCAAACATTTACGTTTCAGTTCAGAGCAATTACAAATATACGTTCACGCATACATGCCAACCAATAATGATATTCATTACAGTGCTTACGTCGCGATTTATTGTTATAATACAGGTAATAGTGGTGCATTTACTTTTTTTAGAAAAATTATTTGAGGTAAAAATATGGGGTTTTCATGGCTATGTTCGATACACTAATCTCTACCTTCCCCATGGATCAGTTTCAGCAAAATCTGAGTTTCTGTCTTAGCGCGAATAGTATTTATTATAGATTGATTAGGTTGGCGCTCCTCACACACCACTTAGCGGGAATGAAATACGACAACACCGCAGGACTCCGATTGGTTGCTCACCAAGTAGCGCTCAAGGACAAACACCTTCCCATATGAAACACATAATAGACGCATCTTTGGAACATAATTCATGATCTTTTCCTCCTAGTTAATGCGTAATTGTTAATTCTTCCGTCATACAAACGCCATTATTTTAATTATTGATGAGTGTATTAGTAATTTCATTATTTTACAATACAAGAAGTGTATTTATGTGGATGCTGTTGTTTTATAAATTTTTATACCACTTTGCAGTATTTGATAATCTAAAGATTTACGATATAAAAGCTTCGTGTATTTAAATTTAAACATTTTGTAACCTTTATTTCGAAGAAATTCGCCACTGCCCATGAGTTATATTTACAGAAGCATTAATATGATTCCTGCTGTGAATTTTAGTCCATAAAACGTGTTTCGAAGAAAAACAGCATGTGTTGACTGCACGGAGCTCATTAGACCCCGGGAATGCTGTGTTTAAGTGCAGACGGTCACGCTATCTGGCGGGAGTTTCGGGACCTGCATTCTTACCCTGTTGGCTCATAACATTAGATGAGATCTTTGAACAAATTCCAGGGGTAAAATACACGGAGATATTTGTATCTAGCACGGGAGTACAAGCTTTTCTAACGTGTTTCCTAACTTTGCTTATATCGCCGTAACATAAAGCAGTGGTTTATGATTCGGAAATGTGCCATACGTTGGCTTGGCGTTGTTCTTGAGATTCTCCTTCTCCCTCTCTCACGTGTTTTTCGTTCTACTTTCTCTACCACGAAGAGAGGGTATAGCCACAACACTCATCGGCTTCCTAGGTTCACATAAAGTGGAAAAATCAACCCTTCTTGGTGTAAAGTTTACTGCATAGATCATATTTTCATTTTTAGGAAGCGTATCAATAACGCTATAAAAAACCGAAAAAATGTCCTTGGTAATTTAGTACTCGAACGTTAAGTCATATCGGACGATAGCTGAAATGGGTGAAATGATGCTCAAATGAGTCCGGGGACCAAGGAGCTTAGAGCTACCCGACATTCGTCTATAAGGATAAGCGGAAACCCCGGGGAAATCCTTATCCAGGTAGCTCATCGTGAAAAAGATTCGAACTCGGGACCTCTTGAACGTGAGGCAGACACGCTACCATCTACGCTACTGAGGCGGGCCTGAAAGATGTCAGAAAGCTCTAAGCTCTATGGACCCTGTGCTCAGCTGAACTTAATTTCATTCATTGTCCGAAATGTCAGCACTGGAGGACGTAAAACGCTATTTTAAGAAATTATGTTCGAATGAACCAAGGGTACACATAGCTTAAACCACACATTCATATTTCAGGATAACAGAATACCTCCAAAGTTAAGTCATACCGAACGATGAATGAAATAATGCCCAAGTAAGCATAGAGCTTAAGAGTTAACTAACATTCATCTTTCAGGATAAGGAAAAACCTCTAACGTTATGCCATATCGGACGATGAAAGAAATGACGTTTAAATGAGTACACAGTACATAGAGCTTAGAGTTAACAGACATTCATCTTTCAGGTTAAAGGAAAATCTCCAACGTTGTCATATCGAACGACGAATGAAATGATGTACAAATGAGTACAGGCTACATAGAGCTTAAAGTTAACAGACATTCATCTTTCAAGATAAGGGAAAATGTCCAACGTTGTCATGTTGGACGACGAATGATATAATGCCCAAGTACAGTGTACATAGAGCTTAGAGTTACCAGATATTCATCTCTCAGGATAAGAAAAAACCAGCAACGTTAACTCATATAGGAATATGAATGAAATGATGTCCAAATAAGTACGGGGAACATAGAGCTTAGAGTTACCAGATATTTATCTTTCAGAATAAGAAAAAACCAGCAACGTTAACTCATATAGGAATATGAATGAAATGATGTCCAAATAAGTACGGGGAACATAGAGCTTAGAGTTACCAGATATTTATCTTTCAGGATAAGAAAAAACCAGCAACGTTAACTCATATAGGAATATGAATGAAATGATGTTCAAATAAGTACGGGGAACATAGAGCTTAGAGTTACCAGATATTTATCTTTCAGGATAAGAAAAATCCAGCAACGTTAACTCATATAGGAAGATGAATGAAATGATGTTCAAATAAGTACGGGGAACATAGGGCTTAGAGTTACCAGACATTCATCTTTCAGTATAAGGGAAAACGCCCGAAAAAGGCGACTTTGGAACTCGGGACCTCTAGAACGTTTTGTAAACACGCTACCGAGGCGGACGTGGTTTGGTCGTTTCCCATTTGAAACTCGTACCTAAAGTAGCAGTTCCAACAACTCGCTGGGAATGTTTTCAAGTAAATGGCAATACGCCAGGTGGGTTTTAAAATTTAGTGAATCCAATGTGTGTACAGAATGGCCCATGAGCATATATTTCACGAATAAATCCATTCACAAAATCAATACTGACTCCATGCTGCTCAAATTACCTCATCCATCGCTCTTGCTCTGCGCGAAACACTGAAAATGCCCACCTTTTATCGTTACGTTTGCTAAATAACATTCATAATTGAATTTCTGCAAGTTCCTTCATAGGATTTTTACGAGAAGCTTTCAAGGAAATGATACGATAAATTTCATTACTATGTGTAAACATATTAACGTAAACGTATCTGTCAAATGTGGACAAAGTTGTCATAAATTAATTATTTTGATATAAAATAACACCAATTCTAAAGTTTCGTAAGCATTACGTCATTGTTTTTGCATAAGACACTTTAACAGAGACAATAGTTTTTGTTTTTATTGACTTTTTCGCGAATTTTTTTGAATTTTTCCTTTTGTTCAGAGTAATATATTTTGAGCAATAAATGAGTTAATTTGTATAATTTTTAGTCTGCACAGAAACATTTACATTTATTAAAAATTACATAAATATAACTAACATTCACGTCTTTATAGCATAAAGCTAGAAGCCGTTAAATAATGTTTACTAATTTAACGAAAGCAAGATAAAATGTAACACTTAACAAAGTCAATACAATGACATCATTCGCACTGAAATAACAGCTAAGCGGTGAAACAATAAACTGACACCACAGCACCCGGCTGGTCCGTGATACTGAGAACTGTTTGTCGTATGCTAACTGGATATGTTATTTATTGGATACCCCGCCGTGCACAGCAAAAACTCCTATTATGTTGATTAAAGGTACTGAGAAGATATTGAACTTCAAAGAAGCAACTCTCAGACATTACATTAACATGAAAATATTGTCTCTCAGGGGTTAAGAATGTGCTCCGAAATGCTTGAAAGTTAAAAAATGAATTCACTGAAAACCACCCAGATTTAGAAGCTAAGTGTTCCCATTGCCTGTACTGACACGCTGGTCTTGCTGCATTAATTCAGTAGTTTACATTGCCAGCTATTTTGATACAATTGTCGATTTCTTTTACTAAAAAAGGAGCTTTCGGTTGCTGCGCAAAATTTGTTAAATTATCATTTTTGCGATAACAAGTTCTGCAATATTGTACAGGTACAAGTAACATTTGTTTCTGAAAACTATAGAATGATAACAGATCCAATATTAGAATTTCAATCTAAACAAAAACCTGTGACTCATCTTGTTTTATCCAGAATTAACTTGCTGAGAACCAAATGTGAAATATTAGAGAGCGGTCAGTTTGGAAACAGAGTAAGTGTACTTGTAGATCATAGCTGCCGTATGACTTTGTCTAAATTAAACTCCATTATGGCAAAAGAAACTGATGATGTAATAATCATAAAAGTATAGGTGATTCAATTCATCCAATGACTACATTTAAACAAGTAAATGTATTTAAAACCAGTGTTATTACTTGTGATTCTGACTTTCTTCTTTATTACAAAGACCTTTGTGACATTGTTGAACAGCAAAGCCATGATGGTAACGATAACAAATTAGATGTAGTAACAGTACTCTTGACATTGAAGGAAAAAGCTGATTTATACAGCAATTTCTGTAAAAAGCCCCTTCAATGATTTTGGCTGCCGATGTCAAAACGCTGACAGTGAGTGATTTTTCTCTACATATACTAAGTAGTGACAGACAATAGAACAAGTATGTAAAGAGAAAATATCACAACTTGTTGTATGCTGCAGTTCGGCGATGTCTGATATGTGATATTTGACTTTATTCATGTTACGTACCGTCTGCTGATTTCAAATAAAATATTTTAATTTAAGAAAAAGGGGTTTCAATTACCCTAGTCATGTGTTACTTTTCATTTGAGACAGTCAGTACTCATTAATTCTTCCCCAAAAATTTGAGGGAAATTAATAAGACTTTATGGTACAAAAAACCAAAAACACTACCAATTAAAATTATAAATGCAAATTTTGTAAATAATCGTTCACCACAAAATCTTGCCTCTGATTATAACAAATAAAACTGCTTGTGTCATTTAACATAATCTCTTTGCCAGCCGCGTCTTCCTGTACAGAGGTGGCTCCACCAGCAACATTTTGTTGCAGCGAAGAAGATTTATAACTATTTGCGATGCTTTACTACAAATCATAATTATGCACTTTACACAAGCCTTATATTTAATAGCTGTTCATTGTGTCAAAATTAACATTAGTTACGTTCCATGCCCAGACCACATCTAACAAACAAATAAATGTGTGTGAGACCGCAATTCCTCCAAAGTAAGTACATATCTATCTCTGTCACAAACTTTTTTGAGGACTGAGTGCAATCGGGGTTACGGGCCGTTTCTCCAAAATGGTTAAAAAGAATTCTAAATACAATTTTACATGATGATAAAATATTGTCACACTGCAAACCTACCAACTGAATATCTCCATACCCAAATGGTCATCGCCATGAATACTGCACACAATAAGCATCTAGTGAATTCCTTTCATCTTCAAAAATTATAGTTCAAAATAGGTGGAATTACTCTTTTCTGACTCGAAGAAGCAATAGAACTTTGTAAGAACGTGTTGTTATTCTTTCTTTTCCCGTCCACTAACATTATAGCACATTCCACGACGATGTTCAATTGAACTCAGGGTACATAGAGCTTAGAGTTATCAGACATTCATCTTTCAGGATAAGGAAAGACCTCCATATTTAAGTCATATCGAACGATGAATGAAATGATGCTCAAAAAAGTACAGGGTACATAGAGCTTAGAGTTATCAGACATTCATCTTTCAGAATAAGGGAAAACCTGCAATTTTAAGTCATGTCGGACGATGAATTAAATGCTGTTCAAATGAGTGCAGGATACATAGAGCTTAGAGTTACCAGAAATTCATCTTTCAGGATAAGAGAAAACTTCCAACGTTAAGTCATATCGGACGATGAATGAAATGATGTTCAAATAAGTACAGGGTACATAGAGCTTAGTGTTACCAGACATTCATCTTTCAGGATAAGAGAAAACCTCCAACGTTAAGTCATATCGCACGATGAATGAAATGATGTTAAAATGAGTACAGGGCACATAGAGCTTAGAGTTACCAGACGTTCATCTTTCTGGATGAACGTTAAGTCATATCGGTCGATGAATGAAATGATGTTCAAATGAATACAGGGTACATAGAGCTTAGAGTTACGAGACATTCATCTCTCAGGATAAGGTAAAACCTCCAACGTTGAGTCATATCGGACGAAAAAAGAGATGATGTTCAAATGAGTACAGAATACATAGAGCTTAGAGTTATCAGACCTTCATCTTTCTGGATAAGGGAAAGTCTCCAACGTTCAGTCATATTGTTCGATGAATGAAATGACGTTTAAATAAGTACAGGCACACAGAGCTTAGAGTTACTTGATATTCATTTCCCGTCTTAAGAGAAAACGCTAGAGAAAGTTTATCTATATAAATCACCCTGACGGAGATTTGAACTCGGGACCTCTTGAACGTAAGGTAGACACGCCATCTATCATTTACGCTACTGAGGTGGGCTGCATGTTTTTGTTTAATAAAGAAAATACTTACTAATAGAAAATATTTATTTACAGGTAAGTTATACCTGCACTTTCAACAATGGGGCTAACGTCCTCCAGTGTTAAGTCACATCGGGGAATGAATGAAATGGGTGAAATGATGCTCAAATAAGTCCGGGGTCTGTTAAGCTTGAAGCTACCATCTTTCAGGACAAGGGGAAAGCCCGAAAATCATATCACCCTGTCGGATGTTAGCGACAGACACACTACCAAAGCGGGAAATACTATGCCATTTAAAAGCATCTGAAAGTATTACAAATACCGCGATAGCATGTCAATTGGTGGCATGATTTGACGATCAGGTGTTATGACATGGGTATAAATACAACTGTCAGAGTATGTAACAGGTTGTGAATGTCACGTGACGATATTATTACTCACCTACTGTTGTCTGCCGTCTTAGAGCTGCCGTGGACTCCCACCTAGAAGACAAAGAAGCAAGGCATGAGAAATACACACACTTCTAAACATAGCCGCGAAACAATGTCACGCATGCGCACCGGGCCTCCATGTGACAGAGTGCCTCATAACCTGGAAACACACTTAAAACGTACCATCTATTTAATTCCACATTAAAACAAACTACATATCATGAGTGTCATTGAAAACATATGGACAATGACACTTTACTTGTCCTACGACCTACCTGAAACAAGTAAAGGAACTATTGTGTTAGATATATCCAAAAATAATAGGAGAATACTTCACCAGAAATACACATTTTAAAACAATCAGATTTGTCTATCTATAGATAGCATGACGAATATTGTATTATAATGACACTATCTCTTCTTCAATAGAGAGGATAACGGCTTTATATTTGAGAAAAGTATAACCATTGCAAAATTAAAACGAAAAATGTCTCGGAAACTGTTAACTCTACAAAAACTATATTTGGCATAATTTGGGCGTTTTATCCAGATTATATATTGCGATCATATAAACCTGAACCATAACTTTTGAACCAATAACAGGACACACGTGCAAATTTGGGAGAATATAAAGGCCGCGCCGTGGCTCAGTTGTTAGACCGCTTGGCTCTCACCAAGGGGGCCCGGGTTCGATCCCAGGCGACCGCAAAGTGAGATTTGTGGTGGACAACACGGCGCTGGGGCGGGTTTTCTCCGGGACCTCCGGTGTCCCCCGCCATCTCATTCCACCGGTGCTCCATCTTCATCTCATGTATCATCAGTATCACCACCTGCGGTGCCGTATGTAGTAAAAGCGGGCCTTAAACACTACACATTTCATTTGGGAGAATATAATACACAATTGGAAGATTACATTACACCACTATATGAGCGCGATAAGAAGACCGATCAGGTTCAAAATCCTCATTCGCTAAGTTTCGTTTAACTCCGTAAACATAGGTGAAAACTGTAATTTGAAATGTGGTATACACTGACATTACTCTGTTTCATATAACCTTGCCCCACTGACATGTATCACTCCATGTGCAACTACCTTCTCCCTCACTCTAATTGGCTAATGCTTTCGCGCCATAGTCTGTAGGCAATGTCATCCCGTCACATTTAAACCTGCAGTAAACGTCATAATAATTGCCAGTAAGATAGATAAAATCATACAAATAAGGAAATGTAGACATGCAAAAACATAAGTTTGTAATGAAACTCAACTCAGCCTTCAGCCTTTTCCACTGGGATTTTTAAACCTTCACGCATACCTGGAAGAAATGCTTATCATTTAGTCTTAAAAGTTGTTTCACGCCATACTTTACTTGTCTTGTGTCCTTCGTTCATCCAAGTCTCGCTGAGATAGTATATTTTGCGACTTGTATCCCGATACGGTCTGACTGTCCTTAAATAAGGTCTTTGTCACAAAGAAATATCGCCTGTGTCTCTTAGCACAGTTTTCTTGTCCCTTTTTTCATTCACAGCTGTATAAGCAATCTATACAGATTAGATCTGCTGAAATTTGGTAAATATGCATCCGCATTTACAGCAGATAAAATTTTATTTATGTTAGGGAGTTCGTTTCTGAAGAAAAAAAAAAACTGTGCACATGACGACGTACAGCACTTTTCGCGAACTCATCGCATTCTCCGAGCACTCGCTTTTGTTTATTCCTGCTTTTGCCTGAAGTGATAAGTTCTCCTGTTGTCTCAATTTCACGTCGCGGTGTTCCTACGGACCTAACACTCACACCTGTAAGTTCAGAGCGCAGCTCACTCTCTCACTCACAAAGACGGATTCTTCTCTGTGAGTGCATTAAACACATGCACCACAATTGTTTCGCTGCTTTGTAAAGGTTTTCCCTTGCGATGCTTCAGCGAAAAACTGGCGGTAGACTGCTATTATATATATATATATATATATATATATATATATATATATATATATATATAATAAGTACACGCGCAATAAACGGCCAGTAAAATAATTTAGCTCTCCCACTCGGCACAACACACCTTCGAATGGCAATATATGACTTATCCAGTTCAAAACAAAGTCAGTGATAAACTTCATATAAACAAATATGTCACCACTACCACTAAAACGCGTGCTATCGTGTCATCTGAATGACGGGCTAAAGCAAACGAGCCTCCTCTTTACTTCGTTTAGGAATTAACATGCATTTCAGATAAATTAACACTGTTGCGTAATATGTTTAATTCAAACAGTTAGGAAAATATAAATTTGACAATTCTCTTCCAACATATAAAGATATATCACCATGTTAAATATAGGACTAATTTTTACAGCACAACAGCCTATACCACAACAGCAGCCAATGAGAGGGGATTAGGTCACGTGACCGTTAAGGGATACGGGGCAAGCTTATGTGAAACAAGGATTAGTGGCTAATACGCTAAGCTCTGTCATGTCCGTCATATTTCGTTTTGACCAATTTCGAGGTTAATTAGCTAACCAGTTTACAACAATCGTATGTTAGAATTAGAATTTTCGTTCGTCCTTGGCAACATATACATGTTACGAGACATGCCAAAATGTATAAATATAGTATATACATAAAGTCAAATTGATTACATATAAAAGACACAGTAAGCAGCTTTCCTATGATTTCATGTGGTATTTGCATAGATTAATTTACTACAAGAAATATCATCATATAAATATTACAGATTTTGAATGTACTATGCTCCCAGTGCTCATTTACATGGTTATAGTTCTTAAAATTCATTAACCGTATAAAAACAGTGTACATGCAAACATTTCTTAGCCTTATTCTTAAAGTGTTTTAATGATGCAGCTTGTTTAAATTAATTTTGGGAGCTTATTATATACCTTATCACTTTGTAGTTAAAGCTTCCTTCATAAAGGCTCGTTTGGTGCGCTCGAATTGCCAGTTTATCCTTGTTACGAGTGTGGTGGTAATATACGTCAGCCTTTACTTGAAAATGAGTTATATTTGTATGAACATTTGTGAATGTTGTGGCTCTCGAAAGGGGATACATTATTATTCGTCTACCTCCCTATAATTGTGAATGCAATTGAGCTGGCGTGGGCAAAACTAAGGAAATTTTTTTAGAGGATGCAACGTTACCTGTGATACTTTCGCTTATCTTACACGCCATTTTGCTAAACTGTGTTTTTCAAGGTTGACCACAATGCAGAAACAAAAGAGCATTATCTCTCGCTTCTTCCTCTCTGCCCGCACCACACCAGCGCTCAACTTATGTTGCGCGTACTGTATTTGCATCTCAGAGAAAATTTTGGAAGTGTCTTCCACCAGCATCTATACATGTTTGTACTCGTCTCACCATATTCTCTGAAGTTTACGGAGAGTATCCTCGCCAATGTTACTTATTTCGGTTCGAATGGATTCCTTGAGACCATCAATTGTCCGAGGCCCATTCTTGTTCACTCTACTTTTAGATACCCGCACAAGAAAGGGATCCGTGAGGTTAGGTCAAGGAATCTGGGAGTCAACAGATTTTTTGAGATTATTCGATTATCAAAGAAACTGGTTACAAGTTCCATGGTGTCATTAGATGTATGGCACGTTGCTCCATCTTGCTGGATATAACCTTTTCTCAATTCTATATCATCCAGCTGCTTCACAAATGTCTTGAAGATACCCATATAAACTTTAGTGTCTACAGTCGTATCAAAGAAAATAGCACCAACGATCCTGGAAGCTGACACCGCACACCATACTCCAATCTTTTCATTATGCAGTGGGGTTTCGCGGATCACTTGGGGGTTTATAGCAGCTCAATATCTGGTGTTTTGGGTATTTATGTAGCCTGACAGATGACACCATGCCTCATCTGTAAACCACGTTACGGAGAGAATGTCTGAACGTGGAATAAGAGTACCTTGAGACAATCGACAGTAACTGATCGTTTATCATAATCTGCTTCTTTCAGTTGTTGCACCATATGCACTCTGTAAGGTCGTACCTCTTTGACATGTTCCATATGAATACCCTGATTCCTGACTCAATCGACGCAACGATTTTTTGTTTGGAGAATTCAATAGCCTTCTGCGAACATCTGTAACAGTCTCTGCAATCAATGGTGGTCTATGTTTTCTACTCTCACTAATGTGTATACCAGTTGTCTTCAGCTTTCTTACGAGCAATACAGTTGTTGCCTTTGTCCGAACATCACATACATTAAATTCTCTTCGAAATTTCCGTTGTGCTGTTACTAAGGAATGTGTCTTAGAATATGTTTTCAAACCACGATCTCGCAGTGAGTGCTGCATCTTGCTGTTATGACTGCACATTTAAGACTGTCAACTGTCCACATTTGTCAGTATTCACAAATGTCCCAGAGTCACTGAGATCATTAAAACAAATTTCTACATTCTACGAGCTTTCAAAGGCAATTTATGACCTATAGAATGGTTCAGATTTATATGGATCGCACTGTACCTTTCTTTGTGAATCACATGTCTTATCCTACCGTTTAAAAGTTATAGTACATCTATCCAAAATGAAAAAGTTTTAGAAGTCATTTCACTGAACAGTTAAGATATGTTAAACTTTAATAAATTACAATTAGTGTAAGATATACACCCTTAGACAAAACAGGGGGAGAGGAAGATAAGTAGACTCTGTGAGAGTATATTTTTCTGTCCACATAATTTCTATGGCCGGCATACAATATTGTCACCGAACGCGTCTCTTAACTTCGTCCTGCCGAATCCTCTCACAACTGAGTCTCGGATACTAAACGTACACTGATAGCCGAGGGGTTATAGACAAGTGTGTAGGAGCTAGAACAACAAAGGTTCGAATCCTGAACATCATTTTCAAATTTTTATTGTAAAAATTCAGTTGTGTATACGCACATTATAACATAGCTTCCAATTGCTAAGGTTTACTTGATTTTATACCATTTATGCTCACATACAAAAACTGAAACACTCCTCTGTGCTTTTTAAACTAAAGGACATAAATAAATATCTTATTCCTATGTATAAAATCAAATACAAATAGAAATTAACTTAGTATTGGGTGTATAAACCCTCTGATTCTATTAATGCCCTCGTTCTGTGAGGCATGCTTGAGAACAAGTGCCTACTGAAAATTTAGTTATTTCAGTTTTATGTTGTCCATACCGCTATACACCATAGATTTTCTGTCGTACTCAACAGCGTATTAACAACACGCATCCAGATATGTTTTAACATATTTGCAATACTAGAAGAATTCAGAACCCTACAGTTGTTTCATTAAAAAAATAATTGTCTTAGGGCCGTTCTTACACACGTCTGTCAAGTGTCAGTAACCGATCCGATCAGATAACCTTGAGTCGACATGTCAAATTCCACTTTAAACAATAACAGTCAAAAGGAATAGATAATATCACCCAAGTTCGGTATTTGAATAATTAAAACCATAATAACGAAAATAACACGTGGGTGCTAATTGGAAACAAAAGTGTTAGGAATTCGTGAAAGAGATGTTTCATTTAAGAACTGATTATTTTAATTACAATTTCTCTTTATTTTGAGTAGTAAAACATAAATAAATTAAATTTAATAACGCGTAAATAAAATCATCACGTATTAAAATGACGTTTTGCATTTATTTTCATTTAAAACTTACAGGTTATGTTCATGCACAAATTGAAAGACTGACGGAGGGTCAAAAGATTTGATATATAATTTTGATTCTTTTAAAAAAAAGATTTAAATATATATTATTCAGTTTGGAAATTAAAAATTTTAAGACAAAACATCGGACATAAACATTTGAATTGAATTGAAAATATATTAATACCAATGTCAATTGTAACAAAACATTTAAAATGAATATGAAATGTAATAAAATATGTATGAAAATATGTACAACGTGTAATACAATATGGAGTAATGAGTATATGTACGGATATGTAATAGCATGTGTAAAATGTACACGTAACTAAACATTTCCGAATATAAAAAATATGTAAATAAGCAAATGAATATCATATAATTATATTATAAGACATGTATGAACTTGCAGTTTTATTAAAAATAAAAATGAAGCAGCAAGAAACAAAAAATGAAAAATGATTGTGAAATAGCATGTATTTTAATATAAAAATAAAATACATGCAATACAGTATATTATGTGATTTGATTTTATTTCCTTTAACATCCTTTATATATAACCCTCTTCGTACGGTTGCAAGTCCGAGTCATTCAGTTGTTTCAGAGTATTTACATTTGCGAGCACACTTAGCGTAAGGCATGAAATGTTTAGCTCGCAACTGGTCTCTTTGCGCAAGGATGAGTGTCAACATTACATTTTAAAAATAATTGTTAAGAATAATTTATAATGAAGAGTTTTTAAGTTTTCACTTCTGCCATGTAGTCTTAAGCGCACGCATTTTTTATTTTTTATTTTTTTCTAAGGTTGTATATTTTCACGACAAGCCAAATGCATATTCTGGGCTTATGAGGATAACTCTTTACATAAGTGGTAAACTGTGAGAGATGGACAAAAGATCTTACTACAAAATGTAGTCCTTATTAGAATAGCACCAATTAATATATTTTCGTCAGAAATTATGTTTTGACCATGTGACCAGCTCTTAAAATGTCTACTAGTAGTTTGTATGTTTGTAGTTAGTGCATAGGTGTGAAAAACAAGAGCGAATGGTGAATCCTGTCAATTTCCAAATCGTACACATAGATATTAATTTTCAGTGTGCGCCTGCATTATTAAATTACTTTGTGCTGAGCCTATACATACGTACC
The DNA here is from genome assembly GCA_030765055.1 of Mantis religiosa. NCBI lineage: Eukaryota > Metazoa > Arthropoda > Insecta > Mantodea > Mantidae > Mantis > Mantis religiosa. Next base: position 97,236,070 of record CM060958.1, read on the forward strand.
TTTGAGAGAAAATCCTTATACTGAAGCATTTGTCAAACGCAGAGGGCCCTTTGTCCATTAAAGACCGTTGCTTTTTACACTTTCCACAAAAAAACTTCTCCGAAAGGGTTCCACAAAAGGAAAAGAACGTCGCGCCAGTGCAAATTACATTATAGTGCGAGTAAAACACACCCCAACAGGAAATTATTCGTACGTAGACTTTTCCCTTAATGAAATCTGCAAAATATCCAGCGTAACACGTCGGTTTCTTTGAACGTGATTTGGGTTTGAACTCCTTATCCGTGTTATTCTGTCAGCCATATGTACTCTGGGAACACACGATGAAAAATGCCCCACGTTTTAAATTCTTGTAAGTACAAACTTCAGCATACGAATAATAATGATGATATGTAAAAAAGTGAAGTTGCTGACAGTGAATTAAACTAAGTATTAAGAATAAGTAAACACAATAGTAACACAACTTCACTATTTACTTATTTTATCCAGAATCCTTTGGGCCCGGTTTCAAAGCAATATCTGCTTCATTTTCGACCTGTCAGTGCCAAGCACACTGACTGACAGACCTTGACCATTTCCGGATGCAGTTGATCATTTTTGGTCATCTAAACATGAAATAGACCCAAAAGTTAAATTATTGAAACAACTGAACGAACCGATAGATTTAAAGGTTTAGGAGAAATTGTTTATTGTGAAAAATAAAGCTCGCGTGATGAATTTTGATATCCCACAAGTAGATGTCATGAATATGTTTGTGTCTCTGCGATAGATGGCAATAGGGAGCTATCATTCAAATTCCAGAAGTGGTGAGGTCAGTCAGTCAGTGTGTCAGTGCCAAGCTGAAAGGTTGAAAAGCAAGCAGATATTGCTTTGAAACCGGTTCCAAAAGATTCTGGATATGATAAGTAAGCCTGCCTCGGTAGCATACATGGTAGCATGTCTGTTTCACGTTCAAGAGGTCCCGAGTTCGAATCTTTGTCCAAGTGAGTTACCTGGATAAGGTTTTTCCGGGGGCTTTCCTTACCCTAAAAGACGAATATTGGGTAACTCTAAGTTCCATGGACTATGGGTCCACTTGAGCATCATTTCATTCATCGTCTGATATGACGTAAAAGTTAAAGGACGTAAATTACAAAGAAAAAAAAAGATAAGTAAACAGTGAAGTTGCGTTACTACAGTGTTTAGTTATTCTTGATGATAGTGATCATGTTGTTGATCATGATAGATTCTTCCACTACCTATATAACAGAAAACCTATTGAAAATTTTTTGAAAAGTTTCGAGTTTCTTGCTCTGATGATTTTGATTAAGAGATTTTTATATGAACAATCTAAAGTGTAAAGTAGTTTTCTGTGTACAGCCCTGAAGTCTTCCTCATTCGGAAAGGATTTTGTATATTTTGTACACTGATAGATGTTAAGTGATAGACGAAAATGCACCACAAACGTTTATAGCTCCTTAAAGCTTAAATCATTTTAAATAACTTTTTCGTATAATAAGCCACTTCCGAACTATCCGTTATATGTAATTTCTGTTGCTGCAGATATTCTTTTGTTTCTGGCGAATGCATTCATTTTAAGACCAGTGTATAACGCTGAGTATGAATCTATAAATGTTATGTAGCTAAATCTGCAAAGATTTACCTAAATTACGATTAATTATAGAGATAGAGGTTTATTTACCCGCTCATAAACGATAGACAATAGAAAATGGCATGTTAATGTAAAGTATTGGATTATTAGAAAGAGGTTTTTCAAATGAAAAGTTCGTTAAATACAAAAGTTCTCAAAAAAGTATATTTCCACGAAAATTGAATGCATAATAAATTATCAACCAATTGTTTATGCAATTCTCTTTACTTTCAGTTACTTCTGTACAGATAATTCGTAAAACGAAAGAGACGACCAGAAAAAGATTTTTTAAAATCACAGAGTTTGTCAAATAACTATTCTTTTTTACTTTCGAGGTATTCTGTACTATTTAATTTTCAAATACATTTATTCTTTCCAGCTTATATGTCGCTATGTATTTGTTTTTGTTTCTTTATGGAATTCCAAAACAGTAATGTACCGATTAGATTTTCCAAATTCGACCCACTTTATCCCATAATTCTTAAATGCATGAATATGAATGCAATTTATCTCGATTAAAATGAAGGAATACGTAAACAAATCGTTTGTGGCATATTGCATAGAGAAACTCAAGTGTTCACTACATCACCAATTGTTTTCTCATACTATTAGTGTATTATTCTAATACCTAACACCATCCTTGGGGAGCTTTCTAACATGCACATTTGCACAATCACACAACTGTTGTTCACAAACACACAACCGTTTGAGCGCACGTGATATCACAAGTCACTATTACGTATTCACTGCTTTCCACAAGACAGAACGGTGTACGATGATATTACTGTAAAAACGTTATCACGAGTTGTTTGGATGACCGAAGACAAACATTACGCTAACTGAATCGTTTGTCTGCACAGAATAACATGGCGGCTACTTTTGCACGAGAGGACAGACTTACTCTCGCACCGGATTCTTGTGTGGGAAAATAGATTCTACTACTCGATCTGAAAACATTCGCGGTCATTACCATAGGCTACTGACCCAAACCTACGATTCCTATGCTATATCTGTAATAGTAGGGATGGGTCGATATCAGTTTTTCTCGAAAATGATAATTGTTACACTATAATTTTTACTATACTCGAAAGTTCGTCAATCGATTCTGTCATTTCTACTCCTAGTTTAAAAACAAAATAAGATGTTGAGAGAACTATGTAATGGCAAAATTTAAAACCATCATGCCCGATTTCACAAACAGGTGTTAAAATCGACGTTAACAAATGTAACGTAAGAAATGTCACAGCGCTAACACTACTGTTAAAAGTCTTGCATTTCACCAACCTGTTTTCTGAAAATGTTAATAAACACGTGTTAAATCCAAGAAACTTGTAAATATTACAGCTATAGAAGGCGAGAACTGGTAGACGAATTAGTTTTCGTATTTCATGATCGAAAGCAGCGTTTGATATATACTACTAATATTTAATACATTGCTAGCTTCTCTCTAAAGAGTCATTCTCGTCTGTAGCGAATCAGATTCGTTAGAGCCTTCTGCGCTGCTACCTTGTTATCCCCACTCTTTTTATATTTCCCTCTCTCTCTCGCACACTTCTGAGTTTTCGTGGCGCTAGACGTAAGGGAACGCAAACTGAATTTTCCAAAGTTTTATAATATTGCAGTTTTTGAAATCACAGTTGCAACGTGGATATTCGTCTATTACGCAAATGCTTTAAATATTTAGTTTAAAATTAATTATACTTTATAAATTACTTATTTCTTCTAACCCAATGCAAATACCAGCAGTACAGCCATATAGCTGTGAACGTTACTTACGTTAAGAGATAATTCGTCATTGTCATTGTCTTCAACGTCTGAGTACTGCAAATTTATGATGATAGGTTCCAAAATCTCGTTACCTGCTGTTTCTTTCCAAAAGTCGTCTTCTTGTAGTTTATCTGATGTCTCACGCAGTTTTCTCAGTCTTGTTGTGTTCCTTGTCAATTTCTTCGTGAATAAATCATTCAACGTCAGTCAGTTTAAAAATATTATTTCTGTTTGCAACATAATTTGAGCCCATATTAACTCTATTGGATTGTTCTGGCAGTAGAAAAGGGGGGTGGGAGGTGAATCGCGTCTCATTGATCCAGCTGATACAATTTTTCATGGAAGAGTAACTGAATAATGCTGTTTTGAACTCTCTAGAGTAAATAGAGATTATGAACCATTTATAAACAAAGATATAATGTGACCAGACACGTTCTGCCAGACTAGCAAGAAGTGTATTGTTTCCTCTCATCGAATTTAACAAACACCTTGACTTATTCAAAGTACATATTTCTTTTATCACGTCATGTCAAATGTTTACGTTTCAGTTCTGAGTAATTTCAAATATACGTTCACGCATACATGCCAACCAACAATGATACTCATTACAGTGCTTACTTCGCAATGCATTGTTATAATATAATGGTATCTACTTTATTTATTTGTATTAGAAAAAGTATTTGAGCTAAAAATATGGGGTTTCCATGGTTGTGTTAAATACATTACTCTCTCCTTCCTCATGGATCAGTTCTGGCCAAATCTGAATTTTTGTCGTAGCGCGAATAGTATTTATTAGAGATTGATTAGTTTTGCGCTCGTCACATACCACTTAGGGAGAATAAAATACAACACCGCAAAACTCCGATTGGTTGTTCACCTAATAGCGCTCAAGGACAAACACCTTCCCATTTGAAACATACAACAGACAAATTTTATTTAAAATATTCTAGTCACATTTTCGGAAGGTGGTGAAGTGAAATATCAAGTCGGCTATTTAATCGACATCTCGTTATTTTTAATTATTCATTACAATCGCATATCATATGCGGGAATATTTTTCTAAAATCTTTTCTTTTTGGAATCATAGTACCTCAGAAGTGTATTTCCAGTGACAGAGAAAGTAATAAACTTTCATAAGGTAAGTTATATAACCACTTATAAACGACAAGTATGTAGAGAAATTCATATGAGAGTAACTCATCAGATTTAGTGTTTTATTGAGTTGACCTTTTGAATTCGTTTGTCGGTGGAAACAAGTGGTCCATCGTGTACGTGCAAGTAGCAACATTCCGAGATCCGTACAGGAGCTGTTTGCAATGGGAAGCGTTCAAGTGCCTCTAGAAACAGACAAGCTTCAGTGATTACAGCGATTTTATGGATCCACAATTCCTCAAGTTCAATGTAAGCACTTCTGCTGTGGTGGAGTTGATGAATCTCTTTAATTAAAGGTACACCAGAATTCGTGACTGCAAGAGGGAATCAAAATGTCTGAATGTTCAGTATCAATGAATAAGCAAGCAAATGAATTATTTAGAAACATTTTTAATATTAATTTATACCTAACCAAGCGGGATAGCTCAGGCGGTTACGTATGCGGCCAGCTTTCGGGAGACCCAGGTTCGATTTGCGTGGCCGGTCTACGTGACCCATGGCTCAGGGTTTTCCGGGTCGCCAGGTGAATGTAAGTTAGTTACATCCCTCTTCTTCTACTGTTTTTCCATTGCATCTCACTTATCATTTATCATCATCTGATGTACAGTGTGGTCCATATAAACCTGAACCATTTCAATATGCCATAATTGCCCTTTGAAAGCTCGTAGACTGTAGAAATTCGTTTTAATGATCTCAGTGGCTCTGACTGCAGAGTAAGTGTCGTTGGAAGGGGTTACCGCCAAGTCTTGACGGGGCCTTCTGACAGAAACCATTCCAGGATTAGGCCCTTCACTGGTTCAATGGGGGTTGTGCTATTAAGACTGTGATAAACGGTGGCATCTTCGTAGGTAGTTTATTTCTATTTTTTATTTCTTTTATTGTTTTTTATGATGAGGAATTTGGAATAGAGAGAGGATGTGTTTGGGTTCGGTGGAGTAGGAACCTGGGATGCTTGCATCCTTTCCTGGGGTCGATATCCTATTCCCAGAGACCATGAATAAAGCCGTAGAAATTTGGAAAGGGAGTTAAAAAACTTTCGAGAGAGGGAGAGCATGTATTCAGCTAGGAGGGGAGTCAGTTGGGTCAATTGAGTCCAATGGTTCTGCTCCCATTAGTCCTGGACCCGTAAGGCCAGACCCGGGCCTCTTTCAACCAGGGAGTATCCGAGCTGTGCCCAAGTGCGCTCGGCCTCCTCCGTGGGGATTTCCATAGGGCAAGACCTGGGTTACTAACAACCCCGCCCCATCTGGTCCTATGGACTCAAGACAGGATGGAAGTGGATACGCCACTTACGCGCGCCAACACCAAAGGTGAAGGCTACCGATATGACCTCGGTGGGGCTGCCTGGCGATCTAGCACGCCTTCTAATAGCTATGCAGGCTAGTACCTGGGAATATTAATGGCTTTCCTCAACCCCGTCCGGAGACGTACCAGATCAACCACGGGTATCGGGAACCACTGCCCCCTCGAGACCAACCTAATCCGAACAACTCCCAGAGGGAAGGGCTCGAATATTCGGCCCGAGGTTCCTCTAGTATCGTCAGAGGTACCACGAGTGCTAAGGGCCCGCAGCGCCCGCACCACGGCAGCTGAAGGGGACGGATTGCCTCCCCTACGGGAGCTAGGAGGGGAAAAGATAGGTCGCGGTGAATGTTTGTGTTTGGATTGTACCAATCGTCATTGACTGCGGTACGGAGAAATCTGTTTTGGAGGGTTTGGAAGCATTGGGTGAGAGTTTTGGCGGCAGTGGCCCAGACTGGGAAGGCATAGGTGAGGGCGGGACGAATGACTTGCTGGTACAGTAGTTTTTTGGTTAAGAACATGGCGATAGAGGGGTATAGAAGTGCCATCCTGCGAGCAACCTTGTTGTACAGGTCGGCAATGTGAGTTTTCCAGGTCAGCTTCAGGTCCATGGTGAGGCCTACGTATTTTGCGCTAGTCAACCAATGTACAAAACCACTGACAATCCGTAGCTCTGGAACATCGGCCTCTAAACGCCGCGTAAAGATCACTGCTTGCAACTATCTGAGATTTACTGTGAGGCACTAGGTATTAAACCAGGTCACCAGGTTGTCCACATAGATCTGCAGCCTACGTACAGCAACTTGCTGGCCTTCGAAGGAGGGAAGGGTATTGAATAAGAAGAAGAGAAGGGGTCCAAGGACATTTCCTTGAGGAACCCTCGCATGGATGAAATGCGAGGATGAGGAAATGTCCTCTTTTGTGACATTAAAAGTGCGGTTGTGTAGGTAGGAATGGATTAGATGAATGATATATGGTAGGAAATGGTAGTGGATGAGGCGGTGAAGGAGGCCTTCGTGTCACACAGTGTCGAAGGTGCGAGTAAGGTCAAGGAACATGGCGACGACTGTCTATGGTAGTTCGGAGATGTGTAGTATAATTCTGGCGCTAAACACTTCATAACGCAGGATTATCTATAAAATGGCGCATATATAATTACTTACCGTAGAGAAGGGGATTCGTCCACTTCAGCTGCCGTGGAGCGGATGCTGCGGGTCCTTAGCACGCGTGGTTATTAGAGGAACCTCGGGCCGAAAATTCAAGCCCCTCCCTCTGGGAGTTGTTCGGATTGGGTTGGTCTCAAAGTGGCATCGGTTGCCGATACCCGTGGGTGATCAGGTATGTCTCCGAACGGGGTTGGGGAAGCCATTAATATTCCCAGGTAATAGTCTGCAGAGCTAGTGGAAGATGTGCTAGATCGCCAGGCGGTCCAACCGAGGTCATATCGGTAGCCTTCCTATTTTGGAGTTGGAGCACGTAAGTGGCGTATCAACTTTCATCCCGTCTTGAGTCCATAGGACCAGATGGGGGGCTTGTTAGCTTCTAGGTCTTGCCCTGTGGAAAGCCCCAAGGAGGACGTCGGGCATCCTTTTGGGACAGCTCGGTAACTCCCTAATTGAAGGAGGCCAGGGTCTTTGAACCTACGGGTTCTGGACTAATTGGTGTAGAACCTCTGCACTCAAGACATGTATAATCACTATAAATAAAGTGTCAGCACTAGTGTCAACAAATATAGTGATTAACACCATAACTGCACAAAAATGTTTTCATGGAGATTGCCCTTCATACGCAAATGTTTATCAAATGCACTTGATTTAGTCACTAGATACAATGCGTTGCACAAATTAATATTTACGTGAAAACACACATTGAAGCAAGAAAGAAAATGACCTTCTCCTGAAGAAAATCATATTCTCGAAGAGGAACAAGATCACCTTCTACAAAAGCCATAACTATGTTTTAAAACCAGGAGCAAAAGTCTTGCATGCTTATGTAAAGATTCCATGGCCTACCAGTGGTTCTGGGAGAATTGACAGCACTGACAATTGCTGACAGTTGAGTCTTAAACGTGCACTCATAACAGCAAAATACAGTACTCATTACGAGAGCGTGTTTACATTTTGAAAACATATTGGAAGACAAATTTCTTGGCAACAACACAACGGGAATTTTGAAGAGAATTTAATGTACGCGATGTTCCGACAATGGTAACAATTGTATCGCTCGTAAGATAGCTGGAGACAACTGGTATACTCATTAGTGAGAGTGGAAAACGTAGGCCGTCATTGAATACAGAGACTGTTACAGATGTTCGCAGAAGGCTATTGAATTCTCCAAACAAATCGTTGCGTCGATTGAGTCAGGAATCAGGGTATTCATATGGAACATGTCAAAGAGCTGCGACCTTAGAGAGTGCATATGGTGCAACAACTGAAAGAAGCAGATTATGATAAACGAATCAGTTACTGTCGATTGTTTCAGGGTACTCTTATTCCACGTCCAGACATTCTCTCCATTTCGTGGTTTACAGATGAGGCATGGTTTCATCTGTCAGGCTACATAAACACACAAAACACCAGATATTGGGCTGCTGTAAACCTACAAGTGATCCACGAAACCCCACTGCATGATGAAAAGGTTGCTCTATGATGCGCGGTGCCAGCTTCGAGGATCGTTGGTCCCATTTTCTTTAGTATGACTGTAGATACTGAAGTTTATATGGGTATCTTCAAGACATTTGTGGAGCAGTTGGATGATATCGAATTGAGATAAGGCTATTTCCAGCAGGATGGAGCAACGTGCCATACATCTAATGACACAATAGAACTTGTAACCAGTTTCTTTGATAATCGAATAATCTCACAAGCTCTGTACCTAACCTCACGGTATTTTTTCTTGTGGGGTTATTTAAAGAGTGCACAAGAATAGGCCACGGAGAATCGATGTTCTTAAGGTATCCATTCGAACCGAAGCGAGGATACTCTCCGTAAAACTTCAGAGAATATGGTGAAACGAGTACAAACATGTATAGATGCTGGTGGAGGACACTTCCAACATTTTCTTTGAGATGTATATAGTGTAATGTAATCTCCCAATTGTGTATTATATTCTCCAAAAGTTGCACGTGTGTCAAAAGTTATGGCCTATTCAAATGGTTCAGGTTTATATGAATCACACTGTAGAAGTGTCGGCGGATGTCTGCATGGCAGGATGATAGGCTCCTCGTAAACACTTACTCCTTCGACAGGACGATTTGCGCTCTCCGGTTCGCCCTTGTAGGACTATTTCTGAACCAGGGTGCATGGGATGCTACTAGTTCTGGTCTGTCGGGGAGTCTGCAACTGGTATATTAAAGGGAGCCTGGCCTCTGCACTGTAGTGACTCCTTGGGACGGTCGCTCTGTCTCCTCTCGACTCATAGCTGCTCCACGGGATGCCCCTTTTTGGACCAAGGTACTGTAGATTGAGTGGTTGCAGAGCCGAATCACTTCCGACCAAAATCCAAACTAATGCTTTTCTATAGTGGGTATTCAGAGTACAGCATTCCATCCAAATATTTGAGTTGAAATACATATTTTTCTTGTGAAAGAGTATTCTGACATGTTTTACTCATATAGTCTCTATTGACTCTTCTAAATCTATGTTCATTCTTCTATCTAACGCATACTAATAAAAGAGATGGACCTTTCTATTAATGGTTCTATCACTCCTTCTTTTAGCTAAGAAGGTAATATGTCAATAAGTTACGCTTAAGTGTTAGTCAAACCTTTTAAGAGCTGGTTGCTATGTGCTACTTTTGACAAATAATTTTTCATTTGAGAAAAGTATAACTATAGGAAAAAAGATCAAGCCAATAACATCACAAACGCTTAACTTCAAAAATATTTTAAAATCTAAAATTTTGTGTTTACGGAAATTCCTTCAGAATGAAGATAGCTTCAGAGATTATTTTAGAAAATAATTATTCAAGGTGCACATTTCGTACGTCGTTAAAATGTCTTAATATCTGTTTTGAATCAACATTGTCACATCCATTTCTCTGAACGTCAAAAATAACGGCAAATGTTCCGGTTAAAGTAAATTTGGGGTGGAAATTCAAATGGAATTTTTTAAATTATGGATGCCTTTTAACTGCTGTAATCTTCAGTGTTACATCCTATAATCTTGCTAACTGGCCAAAGACTTTAAGTTCTTGTTTCTCACCAACATGGGGCCACCGGCATACTTCCCTTCCGTAGGGAGCTATGCTAAGGATTTTTCACTCTCAAAATGTGACATTGCGCGACCCTGGAACTGGAGTCCAGCATGTTAACAGTAGGCCATAGAGGATGAGGTTTGTGGTGGAGTAGTTTCATCAGAATCTTTATGGTATATCCATGAAATATCCTGAAATTAAATACCACTTTTGGTATACTGTTTTTGAGTTATACTGTTCAGCTACATACATACATAGCCGCCCGCCTCTGTAGCGCAGGGGCAGCGTGTCTACCTCACATTAAAGTCGCCTCCAGTTCAAATGTAGAGATATCTGAATCAGGTTATTTTCTACGTTTTCCCATATCCTCAAAGATAAATGTCTGGTAGACCAAAGTTCAATGTACCCTATACTCATTTCAACATTATTTAATTCATCGTCTGATATGGCAACGTTGTTTTTTTTCTCTTATCCTGAAACATGAATATCTGGTAACTCTAAGTTCTATGGACCCTGTACTCAGTTGAACGTCACTTCATTAATCGTCGGGTATGACTTACCGTTGGAGGTTTTCAATATCCTGAAATATGAATGTCTAGTAATTCTAAGATCTAAGATCCATATACTCTGTACTCATTGGAACATCATTTCATTCATCGTCCGAGGTCTTCCCTTATCCTGAAATATGAATCTCGGGTAAATCCAAGCTCTATGTACCTTATACTCATTTGAAAATCATTGCATTCATCGTTCGATAAGACAACGTTCAGAACGTTAAATTTAAAAGAAATACACACAGGTGAAGCATATGGAGATTTCTCTAATTTTTTACAGCTTTCACATGTACCTAGTTTTAAATATAACTATTTTTTGGAATGCAAAACTTTATTTACGGGTAGAAGAGAAATAAACGATAGTGATCAGAGAGGGTCGTGTGATGAGCTATCAACAGCAGCACGTGCGTTGCCCAATATTTTTGGTTATGGTAATGTTTCCGGCATGATGTGGGACCCAGCCAATCCCTCCGCCATAAAAATAGCACTAATAACACACACAACTTCCCCCACCTTGTGACGACGTCGCCGTGCACATGTATATTTGCAAGAATAGCTCTCAAGGCACTGTCATCCTTTGATGAAATGTTATGGTAAGAACAAAAGAAGCTTTTAGGCTTAGCTGGGAGCTGTTCACAAAATACTCCCTTTGTTCTAGCGCTATTCTTCCTACAAGTTGATACGGCAATGATTAAACCATTTAGTAAACAAATGATGGCAAATTTCCATATGACTATCTAGGAGTATTTGTGATGTTCAACTGAGTTCAGGGTACATATAGCTTGAGGTACCTAGCATTCATTATTCAAGTTAAGGGAAACCCCCAGAAAAAGTCTATCAAACTGGCAAAGATTAGAACTGGGACTCCCTTGTACGTCAGGCAGAGCATGCAAGGTAGTCCCTTTAGGTTAAAATTGATATATCAGGAAAACTCGATATTTAAAGCAATCCAATACCCAAAACAATCTGGAGATCGCGGAGGCCACATTGTTGGAGAGTGCATGCTGATGACACGGTGGCCAAACATTTGAGTAATTGGTATAGTGTAATTGGTAATTGTTTGCGTAATTGGTATTGTTTAGTATGCATATGTTGACATTTTTGCTACCGTTCCTGATAGTCATAAACGATGCTTTAAAATTACTAAAATTGCAAGATAAAGCTATAAAATTCACATTAGGCACTGAAATTAAGGATTTTTTTCCTTTTCTAGATCTAAAGATAATAAGAAATAATAAACTAAATTTTGGTATTTATAGCAAGTCTACTCATATTGATAATTACATAAAAAATAAAAGTTTTAACCCTTTTTCACATAAATTTGCTGCTTTTAATAGTTTGATTTATAGATTAATAAACATACCCCTAAATAAAGATGAATTTAATAAAGAATATAAACATATTATTAATAATGCCTTAATTAATGGTTTTAATAAAGACTTTATAAATAAAAAATTAAAAATTCAAGTATCAAAAAACTGTTAATGGTATTTCTAATTTTAAAAAATAAAAGAAGATTATAATTTTAAAAATGTACTTACCATCCTTGGGTAATAAACATTTTCAAAAAAGTTTTAAAGATGGAAATATAGAGTCAGACTGAAAAATTCAATGCCATAGCCGGGATTTGAACCACGGATCTTCTGGTTGTCGTCCAGCCGTTCTAATCATTGAGTTACTATAGTCAACGTGCCGATATGACATTAGATTCACCAACTGACTCGTGTTTTTCCCGGTAAACCATTTAGGAGTTCTCATAAACACATGAGACAACTACCTCAATGGCGACTTACTTAGCCTACACACGGCCAGTGTGAAAGAACAATTAATTTCCAATTTTTAAAGAATTGGTATAACTTTAGTTCCTCAAAATAAATGCAGTATTAAAAATGTATTGATTTTCTCTAAAAAAATATATAAATTTCGTAATAATAAAAAAATCTGGTGTTATTCAGTTTAATTGTTTCGATTATGATAAAGTTTATATTAGAAGGACAAAACGTAATTTGAGGCCAGAACGAAATAACATTTTCGTAACATTAAGTATAAACAAACCGATAGATCGAATTAGCAGATCATTTTTGGTCAATTAACCATGAAATAAATATAGAAGTTAAATTATTAAAACAATTAAATGGTCCGAAAGGTTTAATGGTTTGGGAAATATATTTATTTTATAAACAAACATTGCGTAGTGAATTTTGAAATACCGGCTGTCGATTCTGTTTTTAAATTTGTTTTATTTTCAGATTTTGGTAATATTAACAAGAACATATTAACATCTAGCGTTTGTAACGATGGCGACCTCTTTATTGTTTCCGGCTGACGATGTGTAAAAGGTTTACATGAAATCGTGATCCCGGACAATTTATAAGAAAAGTGTCATCATTTCTTATAGGATAAGTGAAGTTTTAAGTTACAAATTGTTATATTTGTATATATTCGTTTGCTTCACTGTTAATAGCTTCATATTTTACGTATATATTTGCGTAATTGTTCTGCAGGTTGAGGTGCCACACCATCTTACCTGACATTTATGTTTCCCACATCGTAATTCCTGAGTCTAGAGAAAACTCAGTGCTGTAACTTACTCCATTTTTTACTTTATATAAATATAAGCCAATACGGAACTTTGAAGTAATACTACTTGTTGAATTGAAATCTGTTGGTCAAATTCTGACATTATTATTTCGGTAATTAAGTTTCAAAGTTAATATAATAGGATATGAAGCTTCCCTGGCGACGAATATGCCCAAGTTCTTCTCGGGAAGCAAGCCAGGTGAAAAGACGATTATAAATCGACGTTTTGGGAGTGTGCATCCCTCCCACCACCAGGATATTTATTAAGGGTATGTATGACTGAAATTTCATGAAAATCGTGAAAATAACGACTTTTTATATTTTCATTTTATAAAATAATTTAGATATTTCCGAATGTGAAAAATGCATAATTTGCCTCCGGACGCCATTTTTAAATGCTTATTTAAATGTCGGTGGCCTTTAAACTCTGTCAGAGTCACGCCCTCTTTTGCCTACATCCACATTCTTTGTCTGTTTTCCGTTCTTAAATTTTCAATTCAAGAAAAGAAAAATAAGGCTTTCAGACAAAATAGTTCCTAAACTGTTGCCAATATATCAGAGGCTAGCTTTTACAACATTACTAGAGAGGTGCAAAAGAGGAAAAACACAGAATGCCAATGAATCTTTGCATCATGTCATATGGAATAAGTGCCCAAAGGAAGTTTTCATATCAAAACAAAAATTGGATCTTGCTGTTATTAAAAGCATCAGTGAGTTTAACATGGGTAGTCTTAAGTCATTGGAGCTGCAGCAAAATATCAGAGGTGAAAGTGTAGTAGACTCAGCAAGGAAAACTTCAGTGCAGGGAGATCAGACTCGTATCCTGCAAAGCAAGAAGCGAAGTTGTGCAGAAGAAAAGCAACATCTAAAGAAAAAAAAGGTGGAAAAAGCAGCAACAGAGGAGAGGAAAAAGAAATCTGAGGGTCCAACCTATCAGCCTGGTGGATTTTAATGTGATTTATGCAATCAAATCTTTAATCGCTGTTTTATCAATGTTCATATTTTCAGCATTTTTCTTCCTGTAAAATGCTCCTTGCGATGCAGTTTTTGTACTACATCCATGAAATTTCCTACACAGGTTCAGAATATCATAAAGAATGGAAATTGCCCTAGGTTTTATTGTGAAATGTATATAAGCATATATTTTTAATCTTCAAACACAAAACTTACAGCTTTTTAGACGAAAAAAGAATATTTGTAAATTAAAAAAATGTTGTGACCTAAACTAAAGGAGACACAGAAAAACCCAGAGCAATTTCAAAAAGTATGTGTATTATGAACATAGGGTTAAAATATTAGACCAAAATTCAAAATATTTTGTCGCAAGGGACTTTTTTAGTGACGTAACAAAAAACATACACAATTTATCATAATTTCTAAAGTGATGGAGAAAAATGGTTTAAATTTAGGTTGTAACATGTTTACATTATACTACACCTATGGTGTAAATTTGAAAAAGCTAGCATTATTAGTTCAGAATTTGAAAATTTCAGTCATACATACCCTTAAATGTTTTAACAACAAATGAATCACTGGATATAACGCAAATATAAACAAAGACAAAACACTATCAAAATTCGCATTACTGCACAAAAGACTGTTTTCAGTAAATTAAATGACAGGTCAGGAGATGGCGTGAGTATAGAAAATTAATTGTGTCAAAGAACCGTAAATACTTAACTTGATTATCAAGTTGTATTGATCTTTGCTTCTTAAGTCGAAGTATTTCCATTTTTAAGGCCGGTTTCCAAGAGGAGCTGAACTGAAATCCAGCATCACGATCAAGCGTGCTCCTCTCGGAGTAAATGGCCAAAGCCTCCTTAATTCTCCGCTCTCAGTAACTGTTGCATATTGCCAAAGGTGGTCGTCTTCCGGAAGTTGAATCTATGGTTGTTATGAAAACAATACTTGCCAGCCTAGAATTATCAGATTGCATTAAACGAATGTTCCGTTTATGTTCGATTATTCTAGTAGCGATGGTTCTTCCGGTTTGTCATATATACGGTGTCTCACATTCACAGGGAATGCGGTACACTCACGAATCTTGGAAATCCAGTTTGTTTTTCACTGGTCTCAACAGATGTTTAATCCTTGGAGGTGGCTTGTGGATGGTCCTGAAGCTGTATTTGACGAGAATGCTGCCGATTCTGCCGAATAGGTTGGCGGTAAACGGGATGTAGGCTGTAGCGGTAGGCTTATCTGACGCTTGCTGTATTACAGGTTTCCCTTTCCTAGCTTTGGTGATAGAGGCTGCCGATTCTGCCGAATAGGTTGCTGGTAAACGGGATGCAGGCTGTAGAGGTAGGCTTATCTGACGCTTGCTGTATTACAGGTTTCCTATTCCTAGCTTTGGTGATAGAGGCTGCTGATTCTGCCGGATAGATTGCCGGTAAACGGGATGCAGGCTGTAGCGGTAGGCTTATCTGACGCTTGCTGTATTACAGGTTTCCCTTTCCTAGCTTTGGTGATAGAGGCTTCAACGTCATATTCGGAGTAGCCGTTTTGACTGAAAGTGAGCCTCAGGTGCTGTAATTCCTGTTTTAAGTGGCTGGGATCAGAGAGAGACAAAGCTCTGTGGGACAGTGTATTGAGGACTCCCAGTCGTTGAGACTTATGATGGAAACTATGAGCATTCAGATAGAGATCGGTGTGTGTAGGCTTGCAGTATACAGCATGCCCCAGTGTACATTTGTTGTTTTTTGAAATAAGAATGTCCAGGAAGGGAATGATGATGGGATAGATCCACACTCCCAAAACAACGATTTCTGATCGTCTTTTCACCTGACTTTCTGCCCGAGAAGAAATTGAGCAAGTTTCAAACTTATAAGTTTCTATAGCTGTAGGTAAAGTCAATGATTGATAGAGTCGACATGAAAAATTCAGTGCCACGGCAGGGATTTGAACCACGGATACCCTGGTTTCCGTCCAGTCGCTCTTACCCATTCAGCTACCATAGCCAATTTGCCGTCATGGCATTAAGTTCTCCAATTTACTAATATATTTCCCGGGTAAACCTCTAGGCGCTCTCGTATCCGATATACACTGTTTGTGGCGACTTAGTATTGTAAGTACTTGAGTCTCAGGCTTCATCATTTAACTCTTTTCACGAGGGCTGTTGAATAAAGAATGGTCATAATTTTTACGGACATAATTTTTCGCACTAAAATTCAATCCTATTATACTCTTTTAGCTTAATGTGAAGCAAATACACCGTAGTAGTTTCGTTGTTGGTACTCCTGGTTCCCGCCTATGAGAACCAGGCAAGTTCAAACATGTTCACTATCGTCTACCTCTGCAATGGAGATAACACGCGAGGAACAATATGCGGCTGTGTAATTCTGCTTTCGTCTCAACAAATTTTCAGTTGAGGTCTATACAATGTTACAGGAGGCCTATGGAGAGTCTGTTCCTCCCTACAGCACAGCTTGAAGGTAGTTTAAAATGTTTAAAGAGGGGAGACAACCAATTTCAAAGGAATGTGGAACCGGTGCTCAAGTTACTGCTCTTACGGAAGAAAACATCAACACTGCTGCTTCTATTGTGAGAGAGGATCGACGAATTACCTTAAGATCACTTTCTGAAATACTGAACATTTCATTGGGTGCCACCCACACGTTGGTGACAAAAACATTACACATGAGACGTGTTTGTGCGCGATGGGTTCCAAGACTGTTGATTCCCGAACAAAAGGATATTCGCATGCAGGTCTGCATGCAGTTAAAGTTGATGTTAGAGGAAGATCCGGAGATTCGTTCAAAGGAAATCACTGTTGATAAAACTTGGCTACATCATTTTGATCCTGAGAGCAAACAGCAAAGCTCAGTGTGGAAATCTCCTTCATCACCAACCCCCAAAATAGAAAAAGTGGTTGCTTCTGCTGGGAAAGTTATGGTCATTTCATTCTTTGATATTTATGGAATGGTTTATCAGCATGTTGTACCTGCACACACATCAGTAACTGGACAATACCACCGGAATATCCTGAAAACATTACAAATCCATATCAGGCGCAAAAGACCACATTTCCGTGAAGCGGGCTGGATGCTACACTACGATTAATGCGCAGCCGCATATTGCCAATGCTGTTGAATATCTTGCAAAAATAAGCGTGAAGTGCATCCCCCACCCTCCCTATAGTCCGGATTTAGCCCCATGAGACCTTTTTCTCTTCCCTAACTTGAAGAACCTCTTCGTGGGAGGCATTATGCATCATCAGAAGCAGTGGTGAAGGCTGCGGAGGTGATTTTGAAGGATCTCTCAAAGATGGTTTCCAGCATCTCTTTGAAGACTGGCAGAAATGCTGGGACAATTTCATCGCATTCAGGGGAGGCTATTTTGAGAAGGAGCATTAAAATTATGAGGATGAGTAAAGGTACGTTGTCAAAAAATGTGACCATTCTTTATTGAACATCCCTCGTATTATGTTAGTAATTGAGTCAATTGGAGAAGTTAATGATGGCAAATTGGCCATGATGGCTCAATGGTTAAGGGCGACTGGACGGAAACCAGTAGATCCGTGGTTCAAATCCCGGCCGTGGCATTGAATTTTCCATGTCGACTACAATCCAATACCTTAGCCTATATAAGACTGGTGTGAAGGAATGAATCATTACCATCAACTAACTTAAAAAAATCACTGATGTTCAAATAAATTAAATTATAGCATATGTTAAATGCACATTGGTTTTAAAGCCTGTTATTTGCTTAATTTTGAACTTGCTTTGAACTTCTTACTGGTGCAACAGTACTTGGGTTCATTTAAATGGGCGGGCCTGTCTGGCTCACAAGATATAACCATGATAACGTTGTATTTCCCGCCCTCCTATAACACGTATATTTGGCGGTCAGTGGTCTGTTCCTTTTTGTGTAACATTTGACTTGCAAATACAAACTAAAGGGCTGAGATTAACGAAGATTTAATGTTGTGGTTTAACATTTGAAATCCACGCCCTAGTTCCTGTTTATTTCCTGTATTAGAAAAGACGATAACTGGTTAGGTTAGGTTTTAATATCACTTTGTTCCTTACATTGCACATAATTTATTCCAAAAAATGAATTTGTAATAAAATGGGTGTTATAGCCCAATGTACATTTTTCTCTGTAGGCAGATTTTGACTGATTCGGTTTACCAGACAATCAGCACACCTGAATATTGCAACAGATGATATTCTAGGTAGATCTGGAGTTCTTTCAAGTTTACTTTGGAGATCCTTACAATTACAAATTTTTCATGAACTAAGACATTATCGTAACTGGTTATGAAACTGTCTTAATTAATCCCTGAACTGTTTTATTTTGCAATCGTTTGGCCGATATATCCGCAGACTCATCTCCAGAAATTAGGATGGGATAAAGTGAAAAATTATGCCTCACGTTCAAGTGGTTCCGCGTTCGAATTTTGCTCAGGGTTAGTTTCCTACATAAGGCAATTATCCAGGGTAACCCCTTATCCTCAAAGATTAATTTCTCGTAACCCTAAGCTCGATGTACCCTGCACTCATTTGAACATCATTTCATTCATTGTTCGGAGGTTTCCCTTTTGCTGAAAGATGAATGTCTGGTAACTAAGCTCTATGTACCCTGTACTCAATTGAACATCATTTTATTCATCGACCTATATGACTTAACGTTGGAGGTTTCCCTTTTGCTGAAAGATGAATGTCTGGTAACTCTAAGCTCTATGTAACCTGTACTCATTTGAACATAATTTCATCAATCATACGATATCAATTAATTTTGGAGGTTTCCGCTTATCCTGAAAGATTAATGTCTGTTAAATCTAAGCTCTTTGTACTCATTTGAACATCATTTCATTCATCGTCCGACATGACTTAACGTTGTAGGTTTTCCATTATGCAAAAAAGATGAATGTCTAGGAACTTGGACTCTTTTTGCAGCGTTTCACTTATCATCCGATATGACTTAACGTTGGAGGACGTAAATTAAGCGAAGAATGTAAAATGTGTGACATTGCGACTAGCTCTTAATAGACATGTATCTAGTGTATTGTGCTATTTCCGGCATATATAAGAAGATACGTAATTAAATAAGATCTACTAATTTTTTTCTCGACTAATATAAAGTAGATATTAGAGAAAGGAGCTTTTAAGAACCGTATGATCAAGACTTAGTAGATAAATTTAGATATTTGTATGTTTTTGTAATTTTAAGTGAAGTTCAGTAAGTGGTATGTTCATTACGGGGGGCTAAGTGGGATCGCAGGTTTAAAATGCACAGCTGCCTCAAAAGTGGATGCAGGTATCGACCGCTGCTTATCTGTTTTAGCCCCTGTCAAGTCATAGCTTACGTTTGCCGTCAATGAGAATGGCTTCGTAGAGTGGAAGAGGGTTGCTGTAAGTTCTGAACCCACTCAACACCCTTATAAGTTACAAATCAAGGGAGCAGCTGAACTCTTCCACCCCTCTGTTAAACAGATCCTCAACACCTGTTGCACTACCCGAAACTATATCCCTCCCCTTGTAGTAATTTCAAACAAAACAGTCTCCCATCCTCCGTACACACCATCCTGTGCCACTAGGCTCCATCCCTCTCTCTCACACACATACACAAAGTTGCTCGTGCGGCGGCGCAAAATAACTGTTTTTAGGGCCCTACTTTACGTTACCCCATAAACATGTGCTTAATATGGCCAGCCAGTCTTTGTATTTAGCTGAGCGCGATGTAATAACAAGAAAAATTGTTAATTTATATTTGAACGTATGCAGGTTGCGATATTAAAGTAATAAGCTCTGTTTACCCCTGTGCAGTGCACTACAAATGACCAGAGATAATTTCCGTTCATAGTGCACAATAATCACGATTCACTAATTTATTGGTGTGATTTCTAGATTTGGAAAATAAGGCTCGAAATATTCTTTTAGACTTGCACCACAATAAAGCGACCTGAAATATTCATAATTTCATAAAGAAATAATAGTGAAATAAATAAGTGCTCAGTTTCTTCTGGGGAAGCAACTCAGGTGAAAAGACGATTACAAATTGACGTTTCGGGAGTGTGCATCTCTCCCAACATCAGGATATTTGTTAAATGTTACAACCACAAATGAATCATTGGATATAAAAAATATAACCAAAGACAAGCACTATCAAACTTCGCATTACTGAACAAAAGAATTTTTCAGTAAATTAAAGCTCGGTCAGGAGATGGCGGGAGCATAGAAAATTAATTGGGTCAAAGAAACGTAACTACTTAACTTGATTATCAAGCTGTATTGATATGTGCTTCATAAGTTGACGGCTTTCCATTTTTAAGGCCGGTTTCCAAGAGGAGTTGAACTGATATACAGCATCACAATTAAGCGTGTGTGAGGATGCTTTGGCCATTTCCTCTGAAAGCAGTACGGTTAATCGTGATGCTGTATTTCAGTTCACCTCCTATTGGAAACCGGCCTTAAAAATAGAAATCCGTTGACTTAAGAAGCACAGATCTACACAACTTGATCATCCAGTTAAGTAGTTACGTTTCTTTAACCCAGTTAATTTTCTATGCTCACGCCATCTCCTGACCTGGCATTTAAGTTACTGATAACAGTCTTTTGTTCAGTAATGCAAATTTTGATAGTGTTTTGTCTTTGTTTATATTTGTGTTATATCCAGTAATTTATAACATGTAATAAACATCCTGATGTTGGGAGAGCTGCAAACTGCCGAAACGTCGATTTCTAATAGTTTTTTCCCCTGGCTTGCTTCCTGAGAGCATCTTAAGCATATTCGTCGCCAGGAAAGCTTCAGGTCTTATTATATAGTAGCTAATACTCATAATTTTCTTTAATGAGAAGTCATTAAATTTTATCTCTCTTCGCTAGCCAAAGAGAACGGAATTTCTAAGTCCACAGATAGCAAACAAAACAATTATTTTGCGGACACTTTACATTAAATAATGTATAATCTAGAAAATAAATTTCTCTACCACAATATAAGAGTTATCAAGGTAGGTTCAAGCTATAGTTACAATTTAAGAGTTGGTCACTATTGGATAGCTTGAAATTCCAGGTCTTTGCATGACAGAAAATGACAAAAAGGTAAAACTAAAAATATGGGGAAATATAACAGTTCTCCATTTAAGTCTAAGTTAGGAAATTTCAAATTAATAACAAAAACTATTTCGGGAGTGGCTAAATGTATTTCTGTTATAGATCTACATTCTTTGTGTAGAAAGCTTTCTTCTTATTTCTTAGAGTTTACGAGTGAAAGAACTTAGAAATATTTTTGAGAAATGCACAATTTTCGAGGACATTTAAGTGGTAAAACATAATTGGACAGATTTTCTTTAAAACCTTCATGCAAATTGAAATACTAATAAAAATAACAGCGAAAGGAATTGAGGAAAGCATAAATAATTCTCAAAAAGAAACCTATATGAAAACATATCGGTAATTTTGAAAGCTACGAAAGTTTTTGTTTGACAAAATTAGTATCTTAATGGGATCTGCATAATAAAAATAAATAATAATATGTGATAGGATTCCACCTACCTGTTACAGTATATTAATTATACAAGTGTTGTTCACAAAAGAAAAGAAATTGGTGATTTATTCACAGAAAACTAAAAAAGTACCACATAGCCCAACTGCCTCGTATTTCACGTAAGCATATATCCCTTCGTGCGTTAAAACAGTTGCAGAACGAAATGGAGCTGCTCCAGTTAAACGCAAGCAATGAGATCAGCGAACAATAAGAGGCACTTCCCAGGAATAAACTAGCTAAGGCAGCTACAAAATATAAGTGAACATACGGTAGAACTAGGTGTGGCTGATCTAGTGCTCCTAGTCAGTGCGGTGCATGCAACGTTGTACAGTTAAGCACGCATACTGGCTCGCTTTGCCAAACCATACGGTTAATTTCTCTGCGCGCTCTAAATATACCAATTAAAATATTATTTTGTTTCTCCCATGTTACAGAGCTATTTTTTCTGAGGATTACTGTCCAAACCCCATGTTTCTAGCACATCTGGTTTTGGAAATGTTGAAAGATAAGACACCTGACTAGAAAGAAAAGAATTTTATTATTAACTGTCAGTGAAGAAAAGCACACACGCGCTGTGCTACAGTTGCATTTTGTACCCTGCATTCAGTAAAGTGAGGCCCACATCGGTAGCGTATATGGTAGCATGTCTGCCTCACGTTCAAAAGGTCCCGAATTCGAATCTCGGTCAGGGTGAGTTACCTGGATACAGTTTTTTCCGGGGTTTTTGCTTATCCTAAAAGACGAATGTCGGGTAGCTCTAAGCTCCATGGACCCTGGGCTCATTTGAGCACCATTTCACTCATTCCATTTCATCGTTCGATATGACAATGTTGGAGGACGTAAATTACAAAAAATTACAAAAAAAAAAAAAAGTGAAGTGATCTTTTAAGAGCGAACACGTGCTTTTCAAAGTTAGTAAATATACCGCTTAGCAAGCCTAGTACTGGTGCGCCTAGTAGTAACTGCCAAACAACTCGTAAGATTTTACATAAATGGACTACAAATACTATTGTTAACGCGTATTCCTTTTATAAGCATATATGTCAATTATAAACATTTTCGAAAGTATAAATTTCCCTCAGAGTCGAGAATTAATGTTACAAGTTTGTCACGTGAGTGCTCATTCTGTGTCAAACATTGTTAAAGAAGGCAAACTGTTCAACAAATGAGAAGTTTTCATATTTAGATCTCCATGGAAACATCGGGCAGGTAAAAGACGTGCTTCCAAATTAGACATTTTCAAAAGTGTGTTTTACTTAGAACAATTTATGATTTATATGACAAGGGTGAATATCAAACTACCAAAAGGTTGACCAATTTTATGAGGGGGAAAATAGAATATACGGATTCTGCATCTTGTATGCATAATATTCTGAAATCTCTTGGGTTCAAATATAAGAGAACTAAAGTTGGTCGCAAATTTGTGCTTAAAACAAGCGATATTGTTGCTGAAAGACTAAAATTTCTGCGCACAATGCATAGCATTAGTACATAATATTCATGGTGTAAAAATGCTTCATAAATACACATTCATATCTTCCTTATTTATTAAGTATTTTAATAAAAGAAAACTTGGTTTAAAGTCCATTACAGGCAGTATACAAATGTGACATCATTAAAATAGAAACTATATTCACAAATCATTGAAATGCCACTATTTTGTTTCACTTTAGCAAACACCTTATTTCGTCACTTTGTTTTGTGTACATATGAACGATAGCTACGTAAGCCAACTGTTCTCCAGTTCAAGGTTTTAAGGTTCAGATTATGTGATAATCATTGTATATGTTGTCACACACATACTGAAATATTAAGTGAACTTCTCTGTCAGCATTGTATCACTGTACAACTCAGTATCTGTATGATACTTGCTAGGCTGAAACAAAGACAGATATATCTTCCATCTCTGTCGCCCGCTAGCCGTAGAACTGGCAACACCAACACAGTAGTATAATAGCATTGGCTCAACCCATGTTCATTCTTATTTTGTAGCTACTCCACTTGCCTCATGACACTGCAGTGCACTTAACTGGAAGTGGAATGGCCGGATGGAAATTTGAATCATTTCTTAAACACTTGGAAGGTTTTTGAACATAAAATAATTGTTTTAGATGAAAACATCTTTCTAAAAATAATTTTATAAGTGAACTGTAACAGAAGTTTAATTTTCCCGCAGTTAGAATCAGCAACGATGTAACAAAGAAGTTAAATCTGTGTACGAGATTTCCTTTGCCGAAACAAGCAGATAAAAAACGCAGAAAGTTCATGCAGGTAATCACCAGCAAATCGAGTTTCTGGGAATAGGCAATCAATTAAAAGGCTTAAGTAAATCGTATGAAAAGGTAATACAATTAAGTACAGGAACGAATTTTGCTGGGTTTGATTTTGTATCCCGAACAATTGCCGGTTAATTGCATTTGTTTCGATTAATCGATTGTTTGCCAGTCGGCGGTCGTTGTGCCGTTCTCTCATTGGTCACAAACAGCACAGTGAAAATAAATTATTATTATTTTCTCCTGAAACATCATATTCTGCGATTAGCACTGGAGCTATAGGTTAAATAATCTGAGTTTACTGGCCATGTGTTACAAAAATAAATACCTACTAGATGTTGATTGTAAAGTAAGTGTCGCTTGAAAAACTCCTTATTGGTCACTTTACTCTTTGTGATACACTTTTGTGTTACAGAACTAGCGCTAAAATGCACAGACTTCTACTTTATACAACTCTGAAAGGCAAATCTCTTGCAGTTTTCATTTAATCACCACATTTATAGAAGGAGTGCACCTATACATGTGAAACAAACGTAAGCTAGTGCAGAAGGATGCAAAAGATGTGTTTGAATGGTTCCCTACTATGGTTGTGGAGAAAAAGCGTAAAATGTAATCTGGCATCACAATTTCATTTTGATATTTTTTGGTTGTGTTCAAGTTTCGTTATAATTTGTAGTGGGAACTTCAATAACACAGCTGCAATATCTCCCCTGTAATTAATACAAGTTAAACTTTAAATAACAAAGAAGCTAAAACATAATCACAGAGAAAGAGCGTAGTTAGCACATTTAGCAGCGCCAAATTTGCAATTATATAAATTATACTTCGCACAACAAATACAACAGAAGCGCAACTCAGCAAAAAATGTCATATACCTACGTATTACTGGTTTCGTCTGTCTATGCTTTCATGTATAAGAGAGCTTATAGTTTTAGTCTAACTTGATGTTTTCGAAAAGTTCGGCTTACTCAAAAAATGTCTCATGATTTTTACTAAAATATATTGAATATATTAAACGTATCTTCATGTTAAACTTAATTACATATATGATTTCTGTCAACTCTAAGAAATAGACAGAATATTACTTCTAAAATATGTAAAAATTTATGTCAAATACAGTTTTACATTTTGAATCAACAATTTTGAAAATATTTTTTTTATCATTGGTTTTACTGTATTCCCATATTCCCTTGTACCTTAATTTTTTATTTCTTGGACATACAAAGAGAACGGAATTTCAAAGAAGTCACCTAGACAACCACTTTTAAAACATTTGACTATCACTTAAAGTTTACTGTATTCCCATATTCCCTTGTACCTTCAGTTTTTATCTCTTGGACATAGAAAGAGAACGGAATTTCAAAGACGTCACCTAGACAACCATATTTAAAACATCTGACTATCACTTAAAGTCTACTGTGTTCTCATATACCCTTGTATTAATAAAACCATGTTTCGAAGTATACTGACATTAAGTCCAGTAAACGTATCTGAAAACGTACGTCACTCACCTCCATGACAACAAATTAGTTTGCAGTTTCTAGTCAACATTACAAGCAGATAGACTTCCTGGATGGAGAGATAAGAAACGAGTACATACAGAGAGATATTTGGGCTCCGAAGAACTACCGAGACGCAAAGAAAGGGAAAATGAAGGGCGATCAGATCCAGGAGAGTAGGCTGGTTTCTCGAATGACAGGTGCTATCTGGATGAAGCAGGTACCTCCGAACACTGTTACTCGTCGCCTGATGTAATAGGCCAACCAGCCATCAGTCCATTACTGTAAGTTCACAAGTAGGCTAGAGGGGTATGAAGGGCAGAGGAGGTTGAACTGTTTATCTGCTCCGGTAACGAATCTGTTTACTAGCAAATGAGTGTATGAGAGTACAAATAAGTCACCTACGCAGCCAGATCTAATGTTCGTTTCAGTAACTACTGTATGCCCACGACAAGAAGGCTAGAAGGGAATGAAGGCCAGAGGAGCTTGAACTGTTTATCTGTTCCGGTAACGGATCTGTTTACTACGAAATGAATGAATGAATGAGAGTGCAAATAAGTCACCCACGCTGTCAGATCTAATGTTCGTTTCAGTAACTGCTTATGCCCACGACAAGAAGGCTAGAAGGGAATGAAGGCCAGAGGAGCTTGAACAGTTTATCTTCTCTGGTAGCGGATCTGTTTACTAGCAAATGAGTGTATGAGAGTGCAAATAAATCACCCACGCAGCCAGATCTAATGTTCGTTCCAGTAACTACTGTATGCCCACGACAAGAAGGCTAGAAGGCAGAGTAGCTTGAACTGTTTAACTGATCTGGTAGCGGATCTGTTTACTACGAAATGAATGAATGAGAGTGCATATGAGTCACCCATGCTGCCAGATCTAATGTTTGTTGCAATGATAGGTATTATGTATAGGTGAGCTATGTGGCAACACTTGTGTATTTTTAACCAACCTTGTCATTCTCGGAAGGCAAGTATACACCCCAAGGAGACAGCAAAAGTGATTGCGTTGCACATTCTTCTAGCTTGCCTTCTTGTCCTGGGCAATCAGTAGCTGATCATTCGACCTGAAATTCGACGAGAGAGAGGAGTGTGACATTCTGTACCCCAGCATTGATCTATCAACCAGGGAAAACCATAAAGAAAATCATAGTCAGCCCATCGAAATTCCAAACCCGGGAACTTTCAGATGTCACGCTTTGTCTTATTTTATAATTTTAGTTTTACCTGAAAGAGCATACTTTAAACTATTTTCTACATTATTTCCGCCAATGTTCAAACACTTGTAGCGGCTGAGCAGCTTCCGCATAGAAAATTTGCGCCAGCTATTATAGTCACTACTCCACACATTTTCCACTTCATCGTCAGATGCTAAGTGCTTGCCGCGTACTCCTTGCTGCATGAACAAACTATAGTGAGAGAGTAGCGAGTCTGGGCTGTACGGCGGGTGATCGAACTATTGAATCGCTGTTTGAGTGTCATTGGCGTATGCGGCCGAGCATTGTCATGGAGCAACACATTCCGTTTGTTTTGAACAAGACGCCATAGTTTTCTTTAAGTCTCACAATATCGTGCCGTATTAATGCTTTCATCTGTGGGAAGAAATTCAGTAAGCAAAACCCATTCCCTATCCAAGAACACAGTGCAAATGCCATTATCGTTTTCAACTCTTGTTTTTGTGTGTCTCCACTCCACTGATTGTTGTTTAGATTATGTTGTGGCTTGACGAAAACAAGTTTCATCACCTGTCACAATTTGTCTTCTCTCGCTTCACTGTACCGTCTGAGAAATGTCAAAGCCCTGCCAAGTCTGTTGGTTTTGTGTACATCACTGGGAATTTTTGAATACACCTTGTGATAACCTGAGCAGTGTGTACAAAAGAGTTGGTGAAATTTGCGGAAACTGTTCTGAAACCATTACCATTGTGAAACGTCTGTTCTCCTGGGCTTTTAATAACTTTCCTTACCGAATCATCGTTGACAACAGAAAGCAGACATTTGTGCGACCTTCAGAAAACATTCTTCCTGTACGACCGCAGCTTTTCAGAACGCATTGGTGCAATGCTTTCATCCCCACGTAATATTACCGCAGGTGTCCCACAGGGTTCTATCTTGTCCCCAACTCTATTTAATATATACATTTCTGATATTCCTGACTTAGCTCCAACTTCTTTAGCTCTTTACGCTGATGACACAGTACTACATTTACTCATGTTAATCCCCAGCACGCACAACAAGTAGTACAGCTCTCTTTAGATCCCCTAACTCATGAACCCTCTATGAACCCTCAGAAAATTGAGGCTAAAATATTCACTCTTCGTCGATATACTCCGCTTCCTCCGTTGTGTATCTATAGGAACAATGTCTCTTGGCTCCCCACTACAACTCCCGTTAAATACCTTGGAGTGCTTTTGGACTCTCGACTGACCTGGCATGCTCACATCGATGGTCTTATATCACTGGCCTCCGGGCGACTTTCAAAACTCTCACCTCTGTTACATCGCCGTTCCAGCCTCGGCCTACAGTCTTCATTGTTACTCTACAAATCACTCGTTGGTCCGCTTATTACTTATACCTGCCAAGTGTGGGGGGCCGCACACACATGTCATCTGCATCTTCAAGTTATACAGAATCGCTTCATGCGCATCGCTACCAACTCTCCATGGTTCATTCGTAATCAGCAGCTCAATCACGAATTAGGACTGTTACCTCTTCACGACTACATTCACAGGATCGCCCGTCGTTTCTTTTCCACGCTGCAAGAAGTTCCAGGAGCTGTGCATTATAGCATCGGCGTCCGCAAGCGCCAACCCTCACGCTTAAAGAGGAGACTAACACAGGACCTGCTTCTGAGTGATATATCTGATTCAAGTGATTCTAGTGCTTGATGTGACTTACATCTTCAATATTGACTTAATTCCACAGAGTGTATTATTGGTGTTGTAACTTAAGTAGTTAAGGGGTGGCCTGTTAAACTACGCCTGAGTGTTATTGTTCTTTAATTAATTGTTCTCTAACCTTATTTTCACTCTGATCTGTAAAGCATTGTACTGCTGATCGATCAATAAAAAAGATTATAAAAAAGTAAAACATTCTAACGACTGTCTCACCATTCCATCATCCATCACGTCTTCATTGTTTACATCTTGAAATTTCGTTTGGTTTCACATTCTTTGCCTTCAAAAATCAACTCAAGGCACGAATCTCAAAGCCGTTGGGATCAGTAATTGTGCACAGCAAACAAAAACACCACGCAGAGCACGGGTTGAGAGCCATTGAAGGAAGACAGTGCACATCTACGCTGGGCTGACATGAGCGCTGCGGCAGCACTGGAATGAAACGGTACTGACTTAGCGAATACGCCTCGTGTAATTCAGAACTGGATGCCAGTACACAGAATAGTAACTTGCTATCAAATCCCCATCTTATCCTTTACACGGGAAAAAGGTTCCAAAATTTATACTTCTTAAAAATTTGCTCTTAATGATTTTAATTAAATATCGCAGTTTATGATATTTTCCTGAGAAATGAAATGTATAGCTTAAATTTTCTTGCAATAAACTTTTGACATGGAACCAGATAGAAGAACAAGCACAGAGACAGGACTTTGGACCAAAACTATAAAATAATATTTCTAGCTCCATATACACGAGGTGCGTTTCAGTTATAACACCTATTTTTTCAGGACTGGAAACAGATAAGTACTTCTGTTTTTTTTTTAAATACACCTGAACTCTTTATGCATGAGTGACAGAGACGGCAGCACCGTACAGTGTATAAACATAGAACTAGTGGCAGAGACGAGAGTTAGGACTGTTTTGTTACTTATAAATGACGACGTTTTCATTGCAAGAACAGGATATAATCATCCGCTTTCTCCATTTTCGTGGTATGACACCTATTGAAATTCATCGCCAGTTGAGTGAAGCATATGGTGACGGTACCATGGATGTGTCTAATGTGCGTTCCTGGGTGGGACAGTTCAATGAAGGCAGAACATTGTGTAACAACAAACCAGGACAGTCACGACCTCACAACAGCCTGTCTGACGACATGACCCAGGAGTAAAGAACATTGTTTTGGATGAGCATTTTCAGAACTTCATTCAGGATTGTGTGCACAGATCCCACGGAAATGCCAATTTTGAAGGAGATGCCTGCAACTGTCTTGATTTGTTGTCACACGATGTTCTGCCTTCATTGAACTGTCGCACCCAGAAACGCATATCACGTACGATAACCACATGTCTTACTTAACTGGCGATGAATTTCAATAGGTGTCACATCACGAAAATGGAGAAAACGAATGATTACATACTGTTCTTGGAATGAAAATGTCGCTATTTTAGGTATGAAAAACTGTCCTAGCTCTCGTAGCTGCCACTAGAAGTCTATACACTGTACAGTGCTACCATCTCTATGACGCATTCACAAAGACTACATGTGTTCTTCTTCTTCTTCTTCTTCTTCTTCTTCTTCTTCTTCTTCTTCTTCTTCTTCTTCTTCTTCTTCTTCTTCTTCTTCTTCTTCTTCTTCTTCTTCTTCTTCTTCTTCTTCTTCTTCTTCTTCTTCTTCTTCTTCTTCTTCTTCTTCTTCTACCTCACGGCTTTGGATTGTTTAACCCGTTCCGGCTCCAAATCAGTCTGCCCATCTTTTCTTCGGTCTTCCCTAGTTTCTTCTTCCTATAGGTTTATAGATTAAGGCTATTTTTGGTATTCTGTTATTATCATCGGAACATGTTCTTTCCATTGATTTCTAATTTATCTTTCAATAGTATCGTTTATTTCTTCTACCTTTAATTCTGTCCTTATATCCTGACTACGTTTTCTTTTATCAATTTTGGTATATCCAGCTATTGCTCTTATGAATTTCATTTCTGATGACTGTATTCTCGTACTATTTCTTTTTGTTAATGTCCATGTTTCTGATCCACAGATCAGAGTTTGTATTGCTATTGTTTTGTATAGTTCTATTATAGAGTCTTATCTTGCTTTATTTTTTAATGTTCTTTTTATTCTACCTGTTATATAATTAAATTTATTTATTTTCTCTATTATGTCAGGTTCCCCTTGGTACGAGACATTACATCCTAAATACTTAAGGTGTGATTTCTGCTCAATTATTATGTTATCTAACACTATTTTTGATCTTACTGGATTAATTCCTTTAAATGCCATGGTTTTGGATTTATTTGCTGATATTTTCATTCCATATTCTGTAGCAATTTTATCTGCACTATACAGCATTTTCTGCAGGTCATCTTCATTTGTGAACATTATTATTTGACCATCTGCATACAACATAGTTTTAAATTTTTCTGCTGATACATTAAGGCCTCCATTGACTTTATTCGACCAAATTCTTACTATTTCGTCAGCATACAAATTAAAAAGTACGGTTGATAAAGGACAATCTTGTCTTACGCCACCATTAACTATTACTGGTTCTCTTTTATTTAC
This sequence comes from Mantis religiosa, assembly GCA_030765055.1. Taxonomy (NCBI): domain Eukaryota; kingdom Metazoa; phylum Arthropoda; class Insecta; order Mantodea; family Mantidae; genus Mantis; species Mantis religiosa. The sequence continues at coordinate 97,266,964 of CM060958.1, forward strand.
CTTTTATTTTTGTGTCAATGTACATACTTTTTATAACTTCAATTAGCTGCAAAGGTATGCCTCCATTATTTAAAATTTTCCACAGTAACATTCGTGAAACTTTGTCAAAAGCTTTATAATAGTCAATAAACAGTAAGTGCGTCTCTAAATTTTGTTCTCGTCGTTTTTCTATTATTTGTTTAAGAGTAAAACATTGTCAATGGTGCTTCTTCCTTTTCTAAAACCAGTTTCTTCTTCTAGGAGTATTGCATCTATTATTTTGTTTAACAGAGTACTTATTATTTTGGCATATATTTTGTAGGCAGCACACAATAAACTAATCCCTCTATAATTTTCAGGTATTTTTCTTTCCCCTTTCTTAAATATTGATATCACTTTAGCTATCTTCCATTCTTGCGGTATTTCTTTTGTTTCCCAACACTTGTTATATAGATACAGTAATCTGTCATGTCATTATTTAGGATCATATTTAATTAATTCTAAATTGATATGATCTATTCCGCAGGCTTTCCTATTTCTACTTTTAGCTATACTTTTCATTAATTTTTCTACTTCTAACCGGTCTACTTCTGCTCTGTATAATTTATCTATTTCCCAGACTACATGTGCATTCTAAATAAAAACAGAAGTGTATCTGGGGCCAGCCCTGACAAAAAAATTAGGAGGTGTTATAACTTGAAAGCACGTTGTATTTGTTAGCTCGTACAGATTCATAACTCTGTACAGATTGCCTTGACAATTTTTAGTTTTTAATTTATAATAGGTATAAATATGCTGTAAGCTTTACAGTGAAAGACGTGGGATGCATGCAATGTTAATATTATTAAATTTATTTAAATGCACAAAGTATTTACGTTTAAATGTTGGTAATCCTGCTAGGAGCGCTCGCTAGGTTACACCATGTTTATGGAATGGCATTCATTTGAAAGGCAGTAGTTTGAAACTTTCTCCACCCTGGAGAGTCCCGGAGCTTAGCTTGTCAGAGTCACAAAAGTACGGCCTCATTTCGGGAGTCTTGTAACATTATTTCAGTCGTCGTATGTCTTGCACGACGACACTAATGTTGCCAGGTGAATACCGCGCACCTCAAACACGCCAAGAAACAAGTGCTTCAAGATCTGGGAGTGAAAAAGGATTTTAGAGGTTATTTCCAGAAAATTTAAGAAATTATACACTTCATCTGTCTTAACAAGGTCATAAACCTATAATAATTTAACCAATAGGTTAAAGATATTTTATGCAGTAGATAGTACACGGTGTTCATTTTTATTCGTTATTTCCCGCACTCCGATTGTGGCAGAATGAAGTCATAGTTGACTGGTTAGTCTATCTTGAAAGCATAGCGCGCTCTACGGAGAAGAAGCGGCAATGTTTGTGGAACAATAACTTAATTACAGCGCTCTGAGTGTGATTGAACTGATAAGTATTACAACCGGCCTCGTCTTTCACACCTCTTTACGGTGATCATGATTATCATTCTAGTACATAGGTAAAGTAGCACGTTTCTGCTCTAAAGGTGGATATGTAGAAGAGCACCGTGTCTTCAAGGTTGAATACTACTTTCGTATCGTCATTAAAATTGGTGTGACAGAAATATATTTTAAACCGCTGCATGGAGGAGTTTATGCAACACAATCCGGCATTCAGACAAGTCCCTCAGAGCGTAATGTTGTCAAAAGTATTCAGGTATCGTCAAATTGACATAAACGTCTTACGTTTTATCACTATACCATAGATTTGTCATTCTCACGCTTAATTAAGATGTCTTTATTAATGTTGGTATCCTTGTGTTTTAAAACCAATAGGTGAATCAAACATTTACAAGATACAAGATCAGCTACTCGCAAAATGAGAAATACTCGACGCTATAAAGTGACCGTCCTAATTTAGAAGAAATGAACATATTTTATAAATATATAGTTTTGTGAAGAGATTCTACCCAATCAATCTAGGACCCGTAGGACGTAAGACCCTGGCCTCCTTCAACCCGGGAGTGATTGATACTCCGGGGCTCTTTCCATAGGGCAATATCTGATTTCTTAAAAAGCCCCCCTCCACGCTGAGCACAACGTCAAGACGGGAAGTGGGTATGCCACTTAGGCGCATCAACCCCGCAGGGAAGACACCTGAAAACCTCGGTGGGGCCGTCTGATGATCTAGCACACCTTCTACTAGCTATGCAGGCTAGTACGCGGGACCTATGAGGCAACACTACCACCTCAGGGCGGCCGTAGCCTGGCCGGAGGTACTCAATTCCCTGTGGGTGTCGGGAACACACTGCCCCTTCAAGTCCAACCCAATCCGAACAACTCCCCGAATGGAGGGGCTCGGCAGTTCGGCCCGCAGTTCCTCTAGTAACATCAGAGGTACCACGAGTGCAAAGGGTCCGCAGCGCTCGCACCTCGGCAACTGAAGGGGACGGATCCCCTCCCCTACAGGAATATATAATCTGTTTATTGCCCGCCTACGTGGTGTGAGGTAGCGTGTGTACCTCACACTCAAGAGATCGCGAGTTCGAATCCCGCTAAGGATGTGTTACCTGGATAAGGCTTTCTCCAGGGTTTTCCCTTAACCTACAAAGACGAATGTCGGGTAACTCTGAAGTCTAGGGACCCTAGACTCTTTGAGTATCATATCACCCGTTTCATTCATTTACTCATTCATTTATTCATTCATTGTTCGATATTATGTACCCTGTTGAAAGGACAAAAAAGATCTGTTTCTTTACTAAAATATTTTGAAACTAATACTGTTATTACTTTCACATTCCTTTACGAAATACATATCTTCACAGATTAACACCAAATTGCAAGATATTGTTTCTAATTATCCGTCATTCATTATAACAAACTACAACAGTTATCGTATCTACGCACCAGGCAAAATCACGCAACTTTATATTACGCGGGAAGGACTGACCTCTCAAATAGTACATTTACTTGCCGATAGAGAGAGGCCTCAAAGCTGCTGTCAGCAGATCAAGTACGATCGCAAGCCACTAGGGGAATCGTCTATCAGCTCGCTCCATCAGCGATGCCAATAACGTCAAATTTTGCGCGTTAAAATCACAGATATAAATGAACACCGTGTATAGTAGTACATGACTGTGTTAAAGGTATAAAATTCTTTAGCTCAATGCCTAAAAGCTATTAACACGCCAGTAATGCCAAGTTTGGTTTGTTGTGACAATCGCTTCATTCAAGAAGGCCGTGAGTTAAATAATATTTTTATAAAATGGTGGGTCATTTGAATGTCAATATGGACTACACTGAACCTGTTGGCATTTTACAAGCAGCAGAGACAAAATCAGGACATTCCATACAAGGTTCTGGACTGTTAAAGCACATTAGAAATAATTATACCGAACATTTGTTGCTAGTGTTCTTTGAAGAAATGTTTAAAATATGGACATCAACAAACTACTCATTGACAAAGTTATGTCTTAATACAAATAAGAACCACGATGCTCAATTTCTCCTCAGGAAGCAAGCCAGGAGAAAACACGTTTCGGGAGTGTGCATCTCTCCCATCATCAGAATATTTATTAACTGTTATAACCACAAATGAAACACTAGATATAACACAAACATAAACAAAGACAAAACACTATCAAAATTCGCATTACTGAACAAAAGACTGTTTTCAGTAAATTAAATTCCAGGTCAGGAGATGGCATGAGTATACAAAATTAATTGTGTCAAAGAAACGTCACTGGTTAACTTGACTATCGAGCTGTATTGATCTATGCTCCTTAAGTCGATTCATTTCCATTTTAAGGCCGTTTCCAGGAGGAGTTGAAGTGAAATCCAGCATCAAGATTAAACGTGCTCCTCTCGGAAGAAATGGCCAAAGCCTCCTTAACTCTCTGCTCCTAGTAACTGTTACATTTTGCCAAGATGATCGTATCCCGAAAGTTGGCTCTATGGTTGTTATCAAAACAATGCTGTGCCAGCCCAGAATTCTCAGGTTGCACTAAACGAATGCTCCGTTCATGTGCGTTTATTCTAGTAGCGATGGTCCTTTCGGTTTGCCCTGCACGGTGTCCCATATTCACAGGGAATGCGGTACACTCCCGGAAATTGGACGTCCAGTTTGTCTTTCACTGGTCTCAACAGATGTCTAATATTCAGAGGCAGCTTGTGGATGGTCCTGATGTTGTATTTGGCGAGAGTTCTGCTGATTCTGCCGGATAGGTTGCCAGTAAAAGGGGTGCAGATTGTAGCGGTAGGCTTATCTTGACGCTTGCTGTATTACAGGTTTCCCTTTCCTAGGTTTGGTGATAGAGGCTTCAACGTCATATTCGGAGTAGCCGTTTTGACGGAAATTGAGATAGGAATGTTCGGTTTGTGCATCTTCGGGATTCCATACATTCTATGGGGCCTGGAACCTGACGGTGATACCGCGATTTTAGCATAGCACTTTTGAAACGTATGCCTAAAGATTACCAGACAAAAAGATCTCAAATTCTAACCAAGGAATAAATCGAAACCTTTTTTTATTACAAAAACAATTTCATTATAAATTGTTGTCTTAATTACGGGTGTAATGGGTGCACGTCGCAGAGAAGAACTCTGGATAATATTCAAGCTTTACGGATTTCATTAATAGTTAACTATTCGGAACACAAAGACCAACTTTATTCACTGTTATTTGTAAATACATGCAGTGGCGGCTGGTGGATAAAATTAGGAGTATGCTACAAAGCTACCTATTGTTAAAAATATTTAAGCTCCTAATTCATGTCTAAGTATGAAGTCCATGCGGTACTCCTTTCTATTGCAGACTCTGGTGTTAAAATGCTCCATCTTAGAGACAATGCTCTTCGCTATTGACAATATAATACAATCAATTATACGGGATAGCACATGCCTGTTTTTTCAACTTGCTGGTTATGTTTGAGTCTCGCCTCCTGTTATGTACGGCTAAACTGTGTCGCAATAAATCACTTAAATCTAGTACATTACTTAAAGGCTTTACGTCTTGTTTATGCTTACTAATAGGCACTTTTAGATGTCCTAAATCTGACGCTCCCATTGTGCTCCAAGCATCATTGTTTCCGAAGAGCAGGCAAGGAGAGCAGAACAGAGCATTTCTTTCTTGATATCAACATGCCCACTTACGTTCATACACTTTGGAGTTAAACGCCTGGTGTAGAAATTATTTCTTCCTCCTTTTGCACACTGCGTTATAATTAGTTCTGGAGTTTGCCTAGCCTATTGCTTGATTTGCACTTTTCCACCAAGGTTCTTCTAGAGAAAGGGTAACTGATTAAGCTGCTCACCAAATTCATGTTAGTGCACGCAACAGACGTGGTGATACCATCAAACATAACAGTCTAACTTGAACTGCACAACTGTATTCAGTAGGCCAATAATTCGAACTGTAAATAACGAAAGCCAGTAGTACCAATATACATTCCTGACTCCCACCTGCAAGCAATCCACACGCTTTAAACCACTGTTCCACTCCATTAATGACGTCACTTGTGTTGTCAAATCGGCGACCACTCAACGGATTCATTTCCGGGAATAAGAAAATGTCACTTGGTGTGAGATCGGGCGAATAAGGCGGATGCTGTAAGGTCTCAAAGCCACATTCCCCTGTTTTGTCAACTGTAATGTGAGATGAATGAGCTGGTGCATTGTCAGCCTAAAGACGAAAATCTTTAGAGAGCATACCACGTCTTTTCTTAATCAGAGCTGCTCGTTGCTTGTCCAGAGGATTGTAGTAGTATCTGCCAGTGATGGTTTGATCCATGGTAATATAATCTGTAAGGATGACTCCACGACAACCCCAGAAAACTGAAAGCATGACCTTCCCAGCTGACTTTTGCACCTTTGCCTTTTTGGGAGGGGAGAACCGGCATGATTCCATTCCATGTCCATGATTTTAGTCTCTGAGTCATACTGATAGATCCAGGATTCACCATGCTTACCCGACGATCAAAAAATCGTCTTCATCCTGTTCCAACAGCATCAACATCTGTTTTGAGAGGTCACGCCGTTTTTTCTTTGGGAAAGAGGTTAGCAAATGTGAAACCTATTTTGTAGAAACCTTAGACATGTGCAGTTCGTCATGAATAATTTTCAGACACAACGAAAACTAAGATGTGTCTTATTCATGATCATTTGGATGGTTGCTCGTCTGTCTTCCAGTATTAAACACTCCACCTTCTTCATATGACAGCATCGTCTGTCACTGACGGTCTACCAGCTCTTGGCTCATCTGCCAGGGACATGTGACCAGTTTGAAAATTCGTTTTCCACCTCATAATAGTGTCATACGATGGGAAATCATTTCCATAAACAGCCGTCATCTCATCATGGATTTCCCGGGCAGTTTTGCCCTTCAAATGCTGGAACTTGATCACTACGAGCCTCAATTTTTTCCATCCTACACCTCAGTCACTTCGCACTCACTGTAAAAAAAGAACTCAAAACACTGAAACCCCAACATTATGTCCTGCTAGAACAATGATGACACTGAAACTACCGGGTGATAATTAAAACTTTGCACCTCTTCGTACGTTCCTCTTCATTTAGGGGTATATATTAAACACAGAAAATTTTTGTAGAAAAGTAAGGGTTAAAATTTATTTTTATGTAATTATCAGCAAAACTTGATTGCCTATAAATGCTAAAGTTCAGTCTTCCTTTGTGTTGTATTCTCGTTAGGTCTAGAAAAGTAATTGATAGTAATTTATTTTACATCAACAAATGGAAATACAAAATCAAGATTACAATTATAAAATCCATACTAAAATTTGCCATATATTCCTAAATCCTGAAAATCCTATCATGTTGTCCAGCATTGAATAGTAATTCGGTCCCCATACACCTAACCCTAGGTTTTTGTGTATTGGAGGCCCTCTACTCCTTTTTACACTTTCTGCCATTTCACCAATTCCACTCTACATTTTTCTCTTAATTGTTCTTAGCCATCTCTCTTTAACTTTCCCTAAATAATTCCCTATATTTCTCCTGTTCTTTTCCCCTTTTACTGACATTTTTCTAATTACTACTTCACCCCCCAAATTGTCCCATTTACATAGCCAAGCCTGCTCTCTCCATATCTTTGTTTGACTACAATTTAATATATAATGTAAATCTGCATTCTCTTCTCCACACAATGGACATTTATCTAGCTCCCTCTCTTGACCTATACCTTTCAAGTTTCTCACTCCTGTTCTCGCCCAAGCAAAACCTTCTCGTCCTAACTTACTACATATATCTATATATCCTTCCCTCCCCCAAATTGTTTTTATTTCTCTATATAATCTCAGTGAGTTTTTGTCACTAGAAAAGTAAGGCAACCATTATTTTCGATTTCTAACTTGAACTTTACAGCTTTATCTTGTACATTTAGAAGTTCTGAAGCAGTGTTTATGTGTTTATGAGTAACAATAGCAAAACTGTCATCTAAGTATCTGTACCAAGTAAATGGAATGCTTTAATGACTTGCATTTTAAAATGATAATTAGCCATTCGTGTGACACAAAATCCGTTTTTGTTTTACAAATGCAAGTGCAAATATATTCAGATATTGTGCCCGATGTGTATCAAGGAGGGGATTTTATGTAAGGGAGTAGACTAAGCCAGTCAGTATGCTGACAATGTACCCAAGAAGGATTCCTCTCATAAAATCTCTTTCTGGTTTACTACACGGTTGTCTTCCCTTTAAACGAGACGAGACGAGACTAAGGATTCCTTCCAACAGCTAAACATTTTATTGTCAGGGTCATTTAAAACTCTTTTACTGAGAACTTTACGCTCTCTACGAAAAACAATGCATGGTAAGTAGGTGCTGCAAGGGTTGGCAAAGCCTGAAACAATCTCATACACATGCCACAACAATAAAAACAAACCTTCATTAATTTCACGCAAGAATAAACACGAAAATAGTATTTGTGGCTGTTTTACAATTATTTAAAACTATTATGACGTATTTATAACATTTAGAATTATCTTAAAAGGCTATTTCTTGGACGAGTGCAACAAACCTTACCCATAGGGTCAAGTAAATACTATTTTACTCATATCTGTAAAAACAACTCCCCTTCCAAACATTTATCACTATTTACTTGGACAATGCAACGCATTGTATACGCTCGATGGGCTGCTATCACATGAATTGTTAGACAGATTATTGACAAAATTAATATAAATGTGGGCAAAGCACTATTTAAAGTGTTTTTGAAACCTCATCTTTACTTTCTTGTATGTGATCCATATAAACCTGAACCATTTCAATAGGCCATAGCGTTTGAATCAATAATAGGACACACGTGCAACTTTGGGAGTATATAATACACAATTGGGAGATTACATTACACTGTTCAAATCTCAGAGAAAATGTTGGAACTGTCCACCACGATCATCTATACATGTTTGTACTCATTTCACTATATTCTCTCAAGTTTAACGGATTTAATGGTTTTCCCAAACCATTAAATCTATCGGGCCATTTAATTGTTTTAATAATTTAACTTCCGGATTTATTTCATAGTTAAATGACCAAAAATGATCTGCTACGGCCGATTTATCAGTGTATTTGTACTTAATGTTACGAAAATGTTCTTTCGCTCTGGTTTCTAAATTAGTTTTGTCTTTCTAATATAAACTTTATCACAATCGAAACAATTAAACTGATAAGTAACAGATTCTTTTAGGAATATTAATTATATCGTCTTATAATCGTCTTTTACCTTTTTAAGGGTAGAAACATCATTAACAGTTTTATATTGAAATTTTTCAATTCTTTTATTTATAAATTCTTTATTAAAACCATTACTTGAAGAAGTAATAATAATGTGTTGATATTCCTTATTAAATTCATATTCATTCAGGGATACATTTATTAATCGATAAGTCAAACTATTTAAAGCAGCAAATTTATGTGATAAAGGATTAAAACTTTCATCTTTATGTCATTATCAATATGAGTAGGCTTCCCATAATTACTAAAGTTTAATTTATTATTATTTCTTGTTATCTTTAGATCTAGAAAAGTAACAAATCCATTAATTTCGGTCCCTAATTTGAATTTTATAGCTTTATCTTGCAAATTTAGTAGTTTTAAAGCATCGTTTATGTTTTTGTCAGGAACAATAGCAAAAATACCATCAAAATATCTATACAAAACTTCAAAAATTAAAGGGAATGCCTTAATGACCTGCATTTCGAAAAAAAGTTATAAAAGAATCAACAAGGAAAGGTGAAAGAGGATTACCCATTGTTAAGCCAGAAGTTTGTTGAAAAAGTTTTGATCTAAACACAATTCAGTAATAGATAGAGTTAACATGAAACATTCAATGCCACGGCCAGTATTTGAACCACGGATCTCCTGATTTCCGTCAAGTCGCCCTTACCTATTGAGCTACCATGGCCAACTTGCCGTCATGACATTAAAATCTCCATTTGACTCGTATATTTCCCTGGTAGACCACTAGGAGCTCTCGCATTCGAGACACATCGTTTGTGACGACTTGGTATCGTAAGTACTTGAGTCCCAGGCTTCATCATTTAACTCTTTATTATTTTAGTTAATTTATGGAAATTAATCATTTCTTCTATATTTGTTTGCCTCACTGTTAATAGCTTCATATTTTACGTATTTGTTGTTTCAAGTTGGTCTAAAAGAAATTCTGTTTTTGCCCAAATGTGACTGAATAGCCGTCGTGTTGCTGGACCTAAGGAACACGGTGTCTGTCTAGCAAATGATAAAACCAGCAGTAGTTAGGGAACGAGCCTCGACTAATCTTAGCTGGCATCTTATCCATTACTTCTCCTGCGTTTCTTTTATCTTCTCCCTCCCGTTTTTTTTTTCTCTCTCTCTCCAACTCTTGCTCTCTTCTTGGGCAATTAGTGGCCTTACTCCCCACTACTCCAATGCGGGTCGTCTTTAGCTTCCTAATCTAATGAATCTCTTACCATTTGCTTTAAAGTATGAGTTTAATCCCAAGAAAGAAAGCAGTCCCGAGACCTTTCCAACTCGTTTCCATTTCTTCAACGGACTCGGCTTTAATCTGTGCTAAAATGTAATTTTTGAAAGCTTGCTTCTTTGCTGAAAATCTGCCTTGAGGTGAAAATAAAGCTTGGCTGTTAATTCAAGTTTTGTTCATTTATTTGTAGATATCTGAGATAAAATAGACTTCTACCAAGCGAGAGAGCTTCATTGATATGCGTTTCATAGGTCTCCAGTTCGATTTTATCCACCACCATAAGCTAACCTTTACGCTGTAGGCTTTAGAATCAAGTGTCGGAAGGGGCGGCTCGGCTCCGGGGATAGTTTCTCCGTGCCATGGCACTCCCTTTAAAGGGTCGAAAATACGATTTAAATTACTTCTACACTGCTGATCGGTCAGGCTTAAACTGTTCAAGACGTACTAAAATATCTTGTCTACAGGCCGAAATATATGCTATTTTGGCCTGTGCTTATCACATCTTAGGGATACCTTGGCTGTTTGGTTGGACCAGTATCCGTTCTGACAGCCAGGCTGCCCTGAGGGCATTATGTGCTAGAAGTGGTACGAGAGTGCCAAGGGACCTTGAATATTCTGTTCTTACCAACCAGTACAGCTCTGCTGGGTTCCTGGGCATGCTGAGATCAGAGGAAATGAACTAGCTGATAGGCTAGCCAATGAGGGCTCGGTCAACACGTTTATTGGTCCAGAACCTGTCCTTGGTATTACCTCAAATAGGGTCAAATGTGAGATCCTTGATTGGGTATCACTTCAACATGGCACTTCATGGCGTAATCTTATTACAGCTAGGCAGGCTCAGTCTATGATCGAGGTATCTACCAAGAAGAACAGCAGAATTCTGCTAACCTTTAACCTGTTAAACCTTAGAAGTGTTTTGGCTGTGGACAGGGCACAACACCCTAAAGAGACACCTGCGTGTGATGAAACTTAGTGCAGACCGCACATGCAGGAAGTGTGATGCAGAGGATGAATCTTCTCTACCTATTTTGAATGAATGCGAAGCAGTTGCGACATTTAGGCACTTTATTCTGGGCTCAGACAAACTGAGACCAGATGACATAAGGAGTGCTCATCCAAGACTTATCGTGTCCGTCTTGGAGGCCATGGGACTTGAATAAGCACTCCAGTAAGAGGGGCACAATGGGCCCAACATACAGCCTACGTGCAAGGCACCGAAAGGGCTCAACCCATTTATTTTTATTCATTCATACAAAATATCTCGTCTATAAACAGAAAACCACAGAAGCTAAAGGCACCATGAGTTCTCTGTTTAAAAATACTATGTTACTATTCTATGGATCCGCGCCACTCCGAATCTGGCACGAAATTATGCCATTGTCCACAATGACTCAGGAATTAAGTAAGTGGTGTGGCGAAGGGATAGGAGAAATCGGTGTCGATTACTTCTAGGCACGCCTATCGTTGGCAGCACATGGTGGTCAGTAGTATTAGTGGTCCTCACACAAAGAGTATACACCACTAGAGTTACCTACCATATTTATTTTTTTCTTTTTGCAACGTGCTAAGTGACGTTGTGATTTTCGTCCTTCTTGAACGCCTTCTGATGAATGACTTGCAGAACTGTTTATAGAGGATTGGTAGACACGTCAGTGCCTAAGTGTTGTAAGAAATCACTATTATGTGTTTCAAATAGGAAGGCGTTTGTCCTGGGGCGCTACTAGGTGAGCAACCAATCGGAGTCCTGCGGTGTCGTATTGCAGTCCCCCTAAGTAATGTGTGAGGAGGGCCAACCTAATTAATCTCTAATAAATACTATTCGCGCTAAGACAAAAATTTAGATTTTGCCAAAGCTGGTCCATGTGGAAGGGGAGAGTAACGTATTTAACATAACCATGAAAACCCAAAATCTTTAGCTCAAATAGTTTTCCTAATACAAATAAAGTAGATATCATTATATTATAACAATGCATTGCGACGTAAGCACTGTAATGAATACAATTATTGGTTGTCATGTACGCGTGAACGTATATTTGAAATTACTCAGAACTGAAACGTAAACATTTGACATAACGTGGTAAAAGAAATATGTACTTTAAATAAGCCAAGGTATTTGTTAAATTCGATGAGAGGAAACAATACACTTCTTGCTAGTCTGGCAGAACGTGTCTGGTCACATCTGGTCATGATCTTCTCTCACAATGGCAGCAGCAATGTTTATGTTTTCTTCCGTAAGAGCAATAACTGGAGCACCGGGTCTACCTTTTTTTGAGGCGTGTTTGTTTCACATTAAGCTAACAGGATATAGTAAGATTGAATTTTAGTGCGAGAAATTATAACCGTAAAAAATATGATCATTCTTTATTGAACAGCCCTCGTCTTTGTAGGTTAATGTGTGGGAATCGGTGCTGAAATGAGTTTAGGGTCTGTAGAGCTTTCAGTTATACATTTATTTTTCATGACAACGATAAATTCCGGAAAATACCTCATCCAGATAACTCACCGTGACCGAGAATCGAACTTGAGAACTTCTGTACGTGACGCAGACAAGCCATCCTCACGCTACAGAAGCGGGCTCATCAGAATTATCTCATGTTCTTAAAAGAATTAAAGTAATATAGCAGATCTGTATTTAAAATCTAATACGAGCATATTATGTTTATAATATAGAAGGTTTTGATGCGCAGATATTATTAGAAGGTCCGTACTGTAGCGAGCTCGATAAGACCAGCCAATATGTTGGAGAAGAAACCCAAGGATTTACACTACAATTGTTCCGCCCAGTGTTTTTGTTTTGTGCCGTCCATTGTTTAAATGCTGGTAGCGTATATTGCAGCAATAACCATTAATGGTGCCTTTATGCATAAGAATGTGGTAGCAACAGTGTATCCGCTGAATGCTAAATGTGTGGGCGGGAGATTAAATCTGCGACATTCCAATTTGTCACTTTGTTTTGTTTTACCTCGACAACAAATACCTGAGCAGCGTGGGAATTTCCAAACCTCAAAGCTTGGTAATATTTAACTAACAGGTTTTCCACCCATTTCTCATTTTTACAGCAACTTCCTGCCCTTAAAATATGATGTGCGGATAAAATGTGTTATAATAGAGAAGTGATGAGAGTCAAATGAAGCACGCAGATTATACACCACAAACTTTGAGTCATTCATATAACTTTTGGCACACACATTTCCGTTAAGGGTTCTTACAAAGATTTATATTTTTCCTACTTATTTTTCATCCAGTAGACTAAGTGACAATCAAATGTTTTAAAACTGCATGTCTAGGTGACGTCCTTGAAATTCCGTTCTCTTTGATTATCCAAGGGATAAAAATGAAGGTACAAGGTAATATGGGAATACAGTAGACTTTAAGTGATAGTCAAATGTTTTAAAACTGGTTGTTTGAAAATCCGTTCTCTTTGTATGTCCAAGAGATAAGAAATGAAGGTACAAGACAATATGGAATTACAGTAGACTTTAACTGATAGTCAAATGTTATAAAACGGGTTGTCTAGGTACGTCCAAGAGATAATAAATGAAGGTACAAGAGAATATGGAATTACAATAGACTTTAACTGATAGTCAAAATGTTTTAAAACTGAATGTCTAGGTATCGTCTTTGAAACTCCGTTCTCTTTGTATGTCCAAGAGATAAAAATGAAGATACAAGGGAATGTGGGAATTAAGTGATAGTCAAATGTTTTAAAACTGGTTATCTAGCTGACTTCAAAGCCCTCCCATAGCGACCGACATTGTAAACATCTGACATTATCTGCCCGCCTCTTTGGTAGAGTTGGTAGCGTGTCTGCCTCACGTACAAGACGTCCCGATTTTGAACCTCGGTCAACGTGAGTGATGTGGATAACGTTTTTTTTTTTCATGGCTTTCCCTTATCCTGACAAATGAGTGTTGGGTAACTAAGGTCCATGGGCCATGGGCACATTTGAGCACCATTTCATTCATTTCATTCATGTCGATAAGACTTAACGTTGGAAGACGTAAAATAAAAACAAAGGAAAGGGCATTCTGACATATTTTATCTTATGAACAATCAAATGTTTAAATAGGCATTGGTTACTGATATTGACGTCGCGGGGTTGAAATCTGGGCCGGTTCAAATATTTTTTAATTGAGTTTAAGAACGACGTTCTGGGTCTAGACTTACTGACATATAAAAGGCACTTGCCATCATATAGTCGACGTTGACAGTCTCCTGGATCAAAAAGTGGGTGGTGAAAGTAATGTGAGAACAGTTGAGACTGCATGGACTTAAAACAGTGAAGAGCAGATTATAGCATACCGTAGAAAGCTTTGTTTAGATATGAACAAATGAGAAGCGCCGAGACTGTATTCCGTGCCGTGCACGGCTTGGCGTCCCGATAAACCGCAGTATATTTGTGCTAATGAATTTTATCACTCAGATATGCAAATTAGATTAAAGTTGAGTTCGCACACCATCTCTTTCCTCCTTGCCTCTCCTTGGTGGTGCCTCATTTGGAAACCCAGCCGGAAGAAATACTAAATGTCTACAACTCTTGCAAAACAAGTCCACTGAACAAGAGGGAAACGACTGTTCGACATGATGCCTCAAGGTATTAAAGCTCCCTTAGAAGAGAGCGTGGGTTGGTTAATTTTTATAACAAGCTGCACAAGGGTTTTAGCGTCGAAGTTGTTTCTTCTAAAGTTGCAAACATTTCTAGCAAACACAGGTGCTGCCTCCCAAAGTGGAGAGCGTGCATATGGGCCACGCCAAAGTTATAAAATATACACTTACACGAATTTCTCTACTCGTTCTTCTATCCACTTTAAATTAATCGAGATAAACATTTGTAAAAAGTGTTATTACATAGTTTGACTGACGTACAAGGGGCATAGAAGGATACATAGGTTCTTCATTTAAAACCTAACGGACGCACGACGTTTCGCCTGTGCGCGATTGGGTGTGCCACAGCCGTTTTTGCTCCTACCCAAACTTGGCACGTAAAGCATGTATAACACTCTTACCTTATGGAAGATATCATCTACCCTTGGCTAAATAAACATTATGCAAGGGCTGATCAACAAAGAGTGAGACTGATTTCTTTCACAGATATTTATTACTGCACTTCAATGTTTACACGATGTTTTTCAAAGTAGTTTTCTCCTACTTCAATGCACTTTTTATAGCGTCCCTGCCAGTCCTTGAACACGTGTTGCAGACCATTCTTTGTCAGGTCCTTGAGAATTGCCTTGAGCACTGCTTCAGAGTTCTCATATCGAATACCCCTAAGCTTCGATTATCACCGGTGATGAGTCATGGCTGCATCATGATCCTAAGGCAAAACAAGCCAGCACAGTGTGGAAATCGCCAGGTTCTCCAACACCAAAAAAGGCAAAAGTTGTTCCATCTGCAGAGAAAGCAATGGCAGTCACATTTTTTGACTATAATGGAATGAGTTGGCCTGACTGTTGACCATTCTTTTGGCGGCTTCCTACCGATACTGCTCGTCTGCACCAGACCACTCGGTTTTATACACGGCCCGCTGTTTCTGGAAGTTTCCCAAAACCTGACGACGTCACACGAAGCCAAACGAAGCCTCACGGACCCCAGCGGTGGAGCAAGAATCGTCCAGACCCTCTACATCTCTTTCTCTCTCTGTTGCTCTCTCTCTGTTGCTCTCTCTCTCTCTCTCTCTCTCTCTCTCTCTCTCTCTCTCTCTCTCTCTCTCTCTCTCTCTCTCTCTCTCTGCCACTCCTTCAGCAAGTGCCAACCAGGCGCACGAGTGGGCGTGGCTTGGCAGCTATCTTTCTCTCTTTTTCCTGTCCGCTGGCTACGGCCCATTGGGTAAAATAGGAAATATTCATATTGATATTTATTTGTACAGTTTCCATTACATTTGCATTACAATGACTTTGATATCTAGCAATCAAAATTATACATCCTGTACAAGTAACAGATACTTACACGAAATTGCTGACCTAAGATTTACTCACTGAATCAGGTAACCTGGCCACAAGCCTTTGGTTTTCCTGAGCAGCTTGATGCCATTTCTTCCTGACCTTCGCTTCTATTACCCTAATCCACTTTTCTCTTAACTTATATAAGAATTCTCCTGTACATCTATTTTTATTTTCTCCCATCCCAGTTAACATGCGTAACGCCACAACATCTTTGCTCACACTGTCCCACTTCTTATCCCATATTTTTCTCCTGCAATTTATTAATTCCCTCTTCATCTCCACAAAATTCACATATCCCTACCTCATTACTTCTCAACCCTTTTAGATATATTATTCCCACTCTCATCCATTCTATGCCTTCTCTTCCAATTTTGTCACATGATCTATATTTTTTTCCCTGCCCCATTCCATCTTTAATTGCTTATAAAATTTCAAAGATTCCTTTTCTTCTATACTTTCGGATATCTCTTGCCTATCTATCGCTTGTAGTCTAGTTCTCACTTTCTTCCAAAGACCGCTATGATTTGACTCCTCTGCTCTCCATAAATTTTCCATGCCTACCTTTATGATACCGTTCTTTCCAATTCCGACCAGCAACCATTTGTGTTCTTACTGTTTTTCTGTTGCTTCACGCACAGATTCAATAATTCCCCTTTCTGCCTTATAATACACTTATACCAGAAAAAATAGGATACAGCATGCTAGCATGCAGTTTTCGAAGTCGAGGGTTCAAATCCGGCAGAGGGTGATGGATTTTTTGTGCTATAAATATTTTTGGGCAGGGGGTAAGATCGGTGGTCCCTTGTCGTAGGTTTAACGCACGAAACGAGCCTCAAACCTCAGAAAGAGGTCTATGAGCAATATAAAATATTTTCACGCTAACAATAGAATGGAACACTGCAAACCTAAGCAGTTACAGAGCATGCATAAATTACAGATAGGACTGTAACTCCACTGCACCACTAGATAATAAAACTACATCTAAGTGAAGTGAATTATGAATAAACATTGAAGACTCGTTTGTAGAACAGTGGGAAGAGAATGTCAGGTGAAACACACATAAGCGGTTTTTTAGTTCGAATGTCAGGTTGGCGAAACTTAGTATAAAGGTTCAACATTTTTACATTTTGTTGTTCTGTTTATAGATATTTAATACTATGGAGGAACAAATGGGTGTTTTATATTAACTTCTCTTTACGTGTGATATTTGTATTTTGAAACATATATTTCTGATAAAATGCAGCCGTTTAGAGAGCTATTCTTCTGAGAAATGTAACGGATATAGAGAAACACATTTCAAATATCGCGAGAAAGAACTGTAAACAGATTGTATTATGAAACTTTAATTATTAAGTAAAATGCTTGTTTTCTTTGTTATTCCAGTATCGTAACAGCTTGAAACAATTTCGTGGAGAACATTAATTAAGTGTAATATGAAAAACCGGCCCGTCACGCAAACGGGCTGCTAAGATTCTATCTCCATGTTATCCCAATCATAATATCAGAACTTACCGCTGTAATTTATTAATCATAGGTTCAAATGTTAACTAAATATAGTCTTTCTCTGCTTATCTTGAACTTTAAAAACATTTGAAGGAGCAAGTGGTAGATATCTTCATTTACTCTGATCATAACATGATTTAGCCAAAATAAAAGAACGCGTTTGGCCTAAATACTCATACTTTGGATTTATTTACTTATATTTAACTAGCATTGCACCTCGCATAGGAAACATTCACCGATTCTCCCTCTCTTTCTATCTCTCGGCCTTGCAAACCAAACTTTATATTACAGTGGTAACAGAACAGACCGCTGCAGACGTGCTGGATACAGCCAATTCCGCGATGAAATTAATAATAAGTTATTTAGAACCATTGGGAATGCTGGTAAATATAAACAAAATAGAATGTATGCAAATTAAACTAAGTAATAAAATGTAAACGCCCGCCTCGGTAGCGTAGATGGTAACGTGTCTGCTTCACGTTCAAAAGGTCCCGAGATCGAATCTCGGTCAGGCTAATAGATTTTTTATCTGGGGTTTTCCCTTATCCTGAAAGACGAATATGTGGTAACCCTAAGCTCTATGTACCCTGAAATCATTTGAACATCATTTCATTCATCGTCCGATATGACTTAACGTTGGAGGTTTTCCATCATCCGGAAAGATGAATACGTGGTATCTCTAAGCTCTATGTACCCTGTACTCATTTGAAAATCATTTAATTCACCTTCTGATATGACTTAACGTAGGGGGTTTTCCCTTATCCTGAAACATGAATGTCTGGTAACTCTAAACTCTATGAACCCTGGACACATTTGGAAATCATTTCATTCGTCATCCGATATGACTCAACTTTGAAGGTTTGTGAGTTAGGAGGAGAAGAAGAAGAAGAAGAAGAAGAAGAAGAAGAAGAAGAAGAAGAAGAAGAAGAAGAAGAAGAAGAAGAAGAAGAAGAAGAAGAAGAAGAAGAAGAAGAAGAAGAAGAAGAAGAAGAAGAAGAAGAAGAAGAAGAAGAAGAAGAAGAAGAAGAAGAAGAAGAAGAAGAAGAAGAAGAAGAAGAAGAAGAAGAAGAAGAAGAAGAAGAAGAAGAAGAAGAAGAAGAAGAAGAAGAAGAAGAAGAAGAAGAAGAAGAAGAAGAAGAAGAAGAAGAAGAAGAAGAAGAAGAAGAAGAAGAAGAAGAAGAAGAAGAAGAAGAAGAAGAAGAAGAAGAAGAAGAAGAAGAAGAAGAAGAAAAGAAGAAGACCTGAACATTTTGAAAACGTTTCATACGAAAATTGTTTATTTTATAATGCTAATATAATTTTGGTTTTCAGTTTTAAAAAATTTACTTCCTTCAATATTAAGTATATGGGGCGATGGATGAAGTGATGCTCAAGCTCAGTGTCCACAGAGCTTACCCTACGGGAAGTTCATTTTTATCATGAAATTAACTCAATAAAATTTTAGCTTATCTCCTTTTTCCTTTGAAGTTTGTACTGTTTACCTATAACATGTGGTCCTAAATTTTTTTCTAATAATTTTATATTACTCTTTTTCTATATTTTCTATATCTGTTTTTCTGTTCAACATTACTGTTTCTTATGCATAAAGTCACTCTGGTTTAATTACAGTCTTACAGTATCTTAATTTTGTATATTTACACAAGCATGTTTTGTGTAAGCTGATATGCTGTTCATACCTTTTTGGTATCTGCTTTAATTTCCTTTGTTTGGTTACTTCCCCAAGATGCCTAAATTGTGAAACTCGTTTAATTTGTCCATATTTTCTCAATTTCTTTTCGGGCAGCAAGGCAGGTGAAAAGACGATTAGGAATCGAAGTTTTGGAAGTGTGCATCTCTCCCATCATCAGGATATTTATTAAATGTTATAACTACAAATGAAACACTGGATATAACAGCAATATAAACAAAGAAAAAACGCTATCAAAATTCGCATTGCTGAACAAAAGGCTGTTTTCAGTAAATTAAATGCCAGGTCAGGAGATGGCATGAGTATAGAAAATTAATTGGGTCAAAGAAACGAAACTACTTAACTTGATGATCAAGCTGTATTGATCTGTGATCCTTAAGCCGAATGATTTTCATTTTAAGGCCGTTACCAAGAGGAGCTGAACTGAAATCCAGCATCACGATTAAGCGTGCTCTTCTCGGAGGAAATGGTCAAAGACCCCTTAACTTTCCACTCCCAGTAACTGTTGCATTTTGTTAAGACGGTCCTTTCCCTAAAAATGGCTCTATGGTCGTTATCGAAATAATGGTCTGCCAGCCTAGACTTCTCAGCTTGCATTAAACGAATGCTCCGTTCATGTTCGTTTATTCTGGTACCGATGGTCCTTCCGGATTGTCCTATACACAGTGTCCCTCATTCACAGGGAATCCGGTACACTACCGGAACTTCTAAGTCCAGTTTGCCTTTCACTGGTCTCAGCAGATGCTTGATCTTCGGAGGTGGCTTGTGCATTGTCCTGATGTATTTGACGATGACAGAGGCTGCTGATTTTGCCGGATAAGTTGCCGGTAAACGGGATGTAGGCTGTAGCGGTAGGCTTACCTGGCGCTTGCTGAATTACAGGTTTCCCTTACCTAGCTTTCGTGATAGAGGCTGCTGATTCTGCCGGATAGATTGCTGGTAAACGGGATGTAGGCTGTAGTGGTAGGCTTATCTGACGCTTGCTGTATTACAGGTTTCCCTTACCTAGCTTTGGTGATAGAGGCTGCCGATTCTGCCGGATAGATTGCCGGTAAACGGGATGCAGGCTGTAGCGGTAGGCTTATCTGACGCTTGCTGTATTACAGGTTTCCCTTACCTAGCTTTGGTGATAGAGGCTGCTGATTCTGCCGGATAGATTGCCGGTAAACGGGATGTAGGCTGTAGTGGTAGGCTTATCTGACGCTTGCTGTATTACAGGTTTCCCTTACCTAGCTTTGGTGATAGAGGCTGCCGATTCTGCCGGATAGATTGCCGGTAAACGGGATGTAGGCTGTAGTGGTAGGCTTATCTGACGCTTGCTGTATTACAGGTTTCCCTTACCTAGCTTTGGTGATAGAGGCTGCTGATTCTGCCGGATAGATTGCCGGTAAACGGGATGCAGGCTGTAGCGGTAGGCTTATTTGACGCTTGCTGTATTACAGGTTTCCCTTACCTAGCTTTGGTGATAGAGGCTGCTGATTCTGCCGGATAGATTGCCGGTAAACGGGATGCTGGCTGTAGCGGTAGGCTTATTTGACGCTTGCTGTATTACAGGTTTCCCTTTCCTAGCTTTGGTGATAGAGGCTGCTGATTCTGCCGGATAGATTGCCGGTAAACGGGATGCAGGCTGTAGCGGTAGGCGTATCTGGCGCTTGTTGTATTACAGGTTTCCCTTTCCTAGCTTTCGTGATTCCATAATGCACTTGGCTATCTCTTTAATTTTCCTCTCCCTCATATGATTGCTTGATTGATTTTGTAAAGTGTTTACTCTTATTCTTATTATTCTTATGATTATCATGATTATCATGATTATTATTATCATGATTATCATGATTATCATTATCATGATTATCATGATTATCATGATTATCATTATCATGATTATCATGATTATTATTATCATGATTATCATGATTATCATTATCATGATTATCATGATTATCATGATTATCATGATTATCATGATTATCATGATTATCATGATTATCATGATTATTATTATTATTATTATTATTATTATTATTATTATTATTATTATTATTATTATTATTATTATTATTATTATTATTATTATTATTATTATTATTATTATTATTATTATTATTATTATTATTATTATTATTATTATTATTATTATTATTATTATTATTATTATTATTATTATTATTATTATTATTATTATTATTATTATTATTATTATTATTATTATTATTATTATTATTATTATTATTATTATTATTATTATTATTATTATTATTATTATTACTGATGCTATTCTAATCTCTGCATACTCCGCTACCTTTGTAGTACTACATACATTTGACTCTTTTTGTGATTTTTGTATACATTGGTTATGTTGTTTTGTTTGTTACATTTGCAAAACACTTATTTTGCTTCCTTCAGTTTTGACTTGGACCTGTTAGTATTTTCTTGTATTACACATTTACAAATTAATCCCTTTCAGAACTTGAGAGTCTATAGAACTTACAAATTTTGTGAATGGTTTTATTTGTCTTAATTAGGATAGACCTGTGTACTGGCCAGTTATAAAAACACTATTTGTTAGAGTCTCTTGCAATATTCACCGCAGTGCACTCGAATTATTAGGTGATCCACCGATTGCACTCCTCTCCGGCTTGAACACTCAGGGCTGCCAATGAACTGGAGTCTGTGGGGATGTGTGTTAATGTTTTCGTGTCCTGTAAGTACTGTTGTTGTGTTTGGTGTTAGGTAGAACTTGTTTGTCAGTCTGCTTTCTACTTATGGGAATAATTCCTTTGTAATTGTGTCTTTTGTACTCTGTTCCCATTTCTGCTGCTTTTTTTTTATTTCAGAAGGATTTTTTTTTGCCGTTCTGAGTGTTATTTGGTTGTACTACGAGGGCTGTCCAACAAAGAATGTTCACAATCTTATTTGACAACATGCCTTTACTCAACGCCAAAATTTCGACGGTCCTTCTCAAAATAGTCTCCCCTGAATGCGATGCACTTGTCCCAGCGTTTCTACAAGTCTTCAAAGACATGCTGGAAACAATTTTTGAGCGATCCTTCAAATTCGCCTCCGCAGCCTTCACCACTGCCTCTGATGATGGGTAATGCCTCCCACGAAGGCGTTCTTCAAGTTAGGGAATAGAAAATAACTCACATAGGACTAAAACCATA
Organism: Mantis religiosa; assembly: GCA_030765055.1. NCBI lineage: Eukaryota > Metazoa > Arthropoda > Insecta > Mantodea > Mantidae > Mantis > Mantis religiosa. Next base: position 97,289,197 of record CM060958.1, read on the forward strand.
CTATAGGGAGGGGGAGGAACGCAATTCACTTTGATTTTTGCAAGATATTCAGCAACAACATTGGCAATATGCGGCTGCGCATTATCGTGGTGCAGCATCCAGCCTGCTTCATGGAAATGTGGTCTTTTGCGCCTGATATGGACTTGCAGTGTTTTCAGGACATCTCTGTATTGTTGCTCAGTTACTGATGTGTGAGCAGGCACCACATTCTGATAAACCATTCCATGAATATCAAAGAATGAGAGGACCATAACTTTCCCAGCAGATGCAACCGCTTTTGCATTCTGGGGTTGGTAATGAAGGAGATTTCCACACTGAGCTTTGCTGTTTGCTCTCAGGATCAAAATGATTTAGCCAAGTTTCATCAGCAGTGATTATGTTTGAAACAAACTCTGGATCTTCCTCTAACATCAACTTTTACTGCATGCAGACCTGCATACGAATGCCCTTCTGTTCGTGAATCAAGTCTTGGAACCCATCGCGTACACACACGTCTCATGTGTAATGTTTCTGTCAGCAATGTGTGGATGGCACCCAATGAAATGTTCAGAAATTCAGAAAGTGATCTTAAGGAAATTCGTCGATCCTCTCTCACAATGGCAGCAGCAGTGTAATGTTTTCTTCCGTAAGAGCAGTAACTGGAGCACCGGGTCCACCTTTCTTTGAAATTGATTGTCTCCCCTCTTTAAACATTTTAAACCACCTTCGAGTTGTGCTTTAGGTAAGAGCAGACTCTCCATAGACCTCCTGTAACATTTTGTAGGCCTGAAGATTTGTTGAGACGAAAGCAGAATTTCAAAGCCGCACATTATTCCTCGTCAGTTACCTCCATTGCAGCGGTAGGCGATTCTTAACATGTCTGAACTTGCCTGGTTCTCACAGGTGGGAACCAGGAGTACCAACAATGAAAGTACTACGGCTTGTTTGTTTCACATTAAGCTAACAGAATATCTTAAAATTGAATTTTAGTCCGAGAAATTATGGCCGTAAAAATTACTATCATCCTTTTTTGAACAGTTTTCGTATATTTCATTAGTTTTGCTGCATTCTTTGCCAGTTTGTCAGCCAATGTGCGCCTTTAGCCATTTGAATTGTATTTTCCAATCTTATGCTCTGAGTATTGCTGTATTTTTTCGTATTTTCTCTATTAGGTGATTGTAATTATTGCAATCGTCTATGGAGTCAATTGTTATTCTGCTGTCTGCGTGTATGGTATATCATCATCATCATCATCATTGTTATTATTGCTGCAGCTGTGACCGTCCGGACTCCGTTACAAGATAAATGCGGTAACGTTGATGAATTCTGCGAAGTCGACAAGAATCTGTGTTGTTTGAATGAGTTAGTGGGATGAGCGTTTGCCATTTCCTTTGAGGCTAGCGATGTAACGATAACATAGTACAGAATTCTATAGACAAAATTTTCCCCTAATTTCGCTGTTGGTTCCATTAAACGTTTACTGAAGTTCAGAAGGACTTCAATGCTATCAGATTTAGCTGCGGACAGCCTCGGCAATTTCATTTAGTTTGTGTTCAAAGCCGGGATTGTTCGAATTTGTTAAATGTGTAATAAAAGGAACTTCCCAGAAGAGGATTTCATGTGATTGTATAAAAAACGCTCTTTTGAGTAAGAACCATTTCTCCATTCCTTTCCGTGGGATGTGCTTTATTCACATTACTCTTCTACGAATCTTTCTTACATTCAGAATTTTGTTAAAATCATTTTACTGTATACAAACTGGAATATGCGTCTTTGGCCATAATTATGTAATTTAATCCTACAAATTTTAGGCTTAGATTGCACTTGTCAAATAGCATTCTATTTATTTGGGGACATTTAAAATATATTATATAATGCAAAAACAATTAATAAAAATTTTCAAGGTATTACCTAGAGACCCAAAAACATCATAACTGCCTGCGCGTTGTTTTTCTCTCGGCGCTCGTTGCCCTCTTCCGCTATCACAGGAATGATGAAAGCATGCAACATTTTTAAAACTATTTTTAAAAGCTTTACTAACCCATACTATTAAAGGAGATACTGAATACAACATTACCTCCCCCCCCCCCCCCCTTCGTTTTACAGAATTAACAGACAGAGTGTGATGTTGCCTTTTTTCAATAAGACTGTGCAACACCTCATACAGCCAGTCTTTCGATGAGAACAACTGAAAATGTGTTAAGGGACATAATTATTAGAAGATATTTGTGCCCCATCGCTCCCCCGACCCTACTCCCTGCGATTTTTATCTCTGGGTTATTTTAAAGCATAATGCAGAGGAAGACAGTTTCGAGAGTTGTGACGTATTTCAGCCGGGAGCGAGCTTGCAGTGCAAGAGCATGTAGCACCAAATTGCACTGAAAGTACAGAATCTGAGGATTCACACTCGAAGGATTCACACAATGTAGCTGCAACGTACCAAATGGAACTGTTAAATGTAAAATGTGGCGATTTATTGAAGGACAAATATACACACACGAAAGACTTGGCTGATTTTTACAAGAATGTCCCCCAAACCAGATTTCCCAGGTTGTATTCACTTGCCTCACGGACGTTGTGTATGTTTGGCTCGACAAATGTTATGAAATTAGCTAAGTCCAAACCTCGAAGTACCTTGTCGGTTCACAATCTAACGTGCAGCCTTCAATTACAAATTTTCCAGACATTACGTCCTGACATTGATAAGCTAGTTAAAGAAAAACGAAACAGAAAGTGTCTAAAATGTCCACGTAATTTTGTTTTGAATGCGTCTCCTCTAATTTGCAAAGAAAATTACCTTATGTTTTATTTTATTTACTTTATAACAAGCCTGACCTTCAGATGAACTACGAGTTGAAGTTTTGTATATTTTCTCATAGTACAGAGCCAAAATGTAATTGTTTATAAACTGTGACCAATTGTGTAATTAAAGCAGTCATTATTAAGATTACAACACCCAAGATGTAAGTTGAACATATTATATTTCATACCGGATACGTTTCCAGTCTTTCCTACTCTCTCGGAGCTCCAACACATCCAACTATTTCCTTCCTCTTGAGCAGCAGGAATCAGCGCGATGAGGTCACACGCTAACCTGCCTTTCGTTCGGGAGCATATTTGGCGGCTACAGCTGGCGTCGCACCGCCACTATCTGTCTTCCCCTGACATAATGTGTATAATATATCACCCCCCCCCCCACACACACACACACTGGAAGGACTAAAACAAACTATCGGCAAGGAAAATGCCAGCATTTCTCAACGCAAACTACGATGAGTGATGGAGGTCCGACCAGGGGTGGCCAGTTTCAGCATCTCCATAAGAAACATGGGTAAGTAGAGTCTTATAAAGTAGTTATGTTGCATGGTTTCATTCTAGACGAGCGTCGAGTTGGCGGATAGGCAAAACACCGTGTAGTCGGTTCCAATGTTTTGTAGTCTCTTAGCCACAAAAGACACAAAATACATATTAAAAATACCAAGAAAATACCATTTAAAAGGTATATATGCATAAGCATGCCAAAAATCCAATGGCAGTTATACACGGGTGAAAATCAGTGTCGATGCAGAAATATGTTTAAAAACTCTTAAAGGAGAATATAAGTGGAAGAAAAATAAGAATAAGAAAATAAAATACAGTCAAAACAAACGAAGGACCAAAGTTTAATCCAAAGTTTAATACTTAGAACACTGAAAACCCTCAAAAGAAAGTTCAGGAAGCTCGTCTGGAATGGCCTCGGAACCTTCCAAACGAGGAACACAGGCGCCATCGACTGAGTCATTCCTCTTAGTAGGTAATTATCTCAAACAGAAGAATGAGCGTTTGTATCAACATTTTCTTGAAGAGAGGGTAGTGAAAGTCGTATGAGTGGGAGGTTTCTGTTTCAGTGTTTGTGTGTGCCCCAGTGTCAAACTCCAACTTGTGGTGTTAGCTTATCCTATTTCGGACTAGATGGTGCCAAACTCTCGGTTTAACAGTACAAAGTTCGGAGCGGTTTAAATCCTTAAGACATCGCTTTGGCAACTTGTCCTGTACAAAACAGGCTTCCACTGTCTGGTCCAAATCAATACATGAAGTGGCAAAGTTAACGTTGGTCTTAGACTGCTCCACGGTATATCATTCGGAAAGTACTGCGTTCGATTCCTGGTGCACCCCATTTAGACAATGGATTTTTTACAGTTGTCTATGACTATCAGCATACCCATAAAAAGTAATCGTTACTAGGCATGTATCTATAATATTAATATTATTATGATCATTTAATATTATGAGGGTGATAAGTTTTCATTTATTAATACCTGCGTATTTCTCACCGTAATTAGGCCAAAGAAGAACTACAGAAGATCTGGGTGTATTGAGGTCTTCGGCACAAAGGTAAGAAATGGCATACCTTTAAGCTACACCAATATCAACAGTTGTATGGAAACGATTTCCAAAATCGTGTATCGTTCTAGAGATACCTCTTAAATAAAATTGATGTAAATCCGGATTTCCTCAAGGAGATTTTATGCAGAGATGAGTGCTATTTTACCAATGACTCCACTGTAACTAAACACAATCTACATTACTGGGCTCCTGAAAATCCTCACTGGTTACGACGACATCGCGTGCAAACACACTGGGGTGTTAATGTATGATGCGGCATTCTAAGAAACCACATCAATGGACCAGATTATTTGGCTCCCGGACTAAGTGGTTCACCTGTATTTGCAATCCCTACAGAATGAGCTACATCCTTAGCATCTTCTAAAAGACATCTCACTTCAGTTAGCTGCACGATGGTGCACCTCCCCATTAACTTACAGGGGTTAGAGAAAATATCAACAATGTGTACTCCGAATGGTGGCTAGGTTGTGCTGGTTGCATTCGATGAACAGCAATACCACCTGATGTAACTCCTTTGGACTTTTATGGGAATATGTATAAGCAAGGGTCTAGGATTCGGAACCAGAAAAGTCGGATGTGTTCAAAGAACGAATATGTCACCCTTACAATTAAGTATCTGCAGAAATGCTAAGAGGTGTCCATGCTTATACTGAGGGATGCTTACGTCAATGCAAACAACAAGGTGAGCGTGCATTTCAACATTTATATATATATATATATATATATATATATATATATATATATATATATATATATATATATATATATGTGTGTGTGTGTGTGTGTGTATGTGTGTGTGTACACACACACACATGAAGGTGAGTCAAATCAAAACCTTAAATCTTTTTTAAAGCTATTATTTAGTGTATGGAACTGGTACAAAGCTGTATCACTTTTCAACATAATCTCCCCCACGCTCAATGCAAGTCCTCCAGCGCTTACAAAGTGCATAAATGCCCTTAGAAGAAAAAGTTATTTTGGTAGTCCACACAATCACTCATGTACCGCCTGGCGTACCTCTTCATCGGAACGGAACTTGTTTCCTCCCATTGCATCTTTGAGTGGTCCAAACATATGGCAATCACTTGGGGCATGGTCTGGTGAGTATGGTGGATGAGGAAGACACTCAAAATGCAGGTCTCTGATTGTACGGGCAGTGTAGGGCCTTGCATTGTCATGTTGCAAAATGACAACTGCTGACAGCAATCCACATCACTTTGATTTGATTGCAGGCCGCAGATGATTTCTTAGGAGATCTGTGTATGATGCACTGGTGACAGTGGTCCCTCTAGGCATGTAATACTCCAAAATGACACCTTTTTCGTCCCAAAAGAGAGTCAGCATAACCTTACCTGCTGATGGCTCTCTTCGAAACTTCTTTGGTTTTTATGAAGAGGGATGGCACAATTCCTTGCTCGCTCTCTTCTTTCTGATTGGTGGAAGTGAACTCAGGTTTCGTTCCCAGTAACGATTCTTGCAAGGAAGCCATACCTTCCCTTTCAAAGCGCCGAAGAAGTTCTTTACAAGCATCAACACGTTATTCTCTAATTTCAGGAGTTCAGCTGCCGTGGCACCCATCTTGCAGACACTTTGTGAAACTGGAGAACATCATGCACAACGTGGTGTGCTGACCCATTACTAATCTGTAAACATGCTGCAATGTCATTCAGTGTCACTTGGCGGTTTTCCTTCACTATGGCTTCAACCGCTGCAATGTTCTGTGGAGTCACAACTCGTTGTGCCTGACCTGGATGTGTAGCATCTTCCACTGAAGTCGCACCATTTTCAAACTTCCTACTCCATTCGTAGACTTGTTCCCGTGACAAACATGCATCACCGTACTGAACCTTCATTCGTCGATGAATTTCAATAGGTTTCACACCTTCACTACACAAAAACCGAATAACAGAACGCTGTTCTTCCCTGGTGAAAGTCACAAGTGGAGCAGCCATCTTTATACTGTTGCTGCGACGGTATGTGTGTATCTGCACTATGCTGCCACCTACAGGCCATTCTGCAAGTTGTTTGTAGCACGCTTACCAACTTACAGGATAACGGCGCGAAATTTCGATTTGTTATTACAAATTTAGAGTTTTTATTTTACTCAGCCTCCTATATATAATGACTTTGTGGGCTCGTAAAATTAAAAGTTAATTTTGCAGAAATTGAAAATGCTCTATATTTCCGTAGAAAGACACTGTACATCCCTTCGCAGCAATCTGACGTAATATAAACCAACACAATCTCTCGTCACTTCTGCACATGTAAATAAACAAAAGAGTCCACTTTGAAATCACAGCTGCACGAGCACAATTATTGAGTCCAATTACGACTCACTCAATTGGTGATCCACGGTTTATTTTATAGTTCCACTCATTGTCCTAGAAATTTGTCGAATGTTCTCTAACAATCAAGACGGCACCAAAAGAAAGACGAACCTTCCAGTTATCTGTCTCTGTGTTTTTCTGTTTCGGAAAGGTTTTATCTCCACGCTACACAATCTCTTTGTGCGCGGCGGCTGCGCCCGTCGCTAACACGCTTGCGACACTATATATAGACCAAATAAGTCATTTCTGAACGTACTGTAACACTACAAATATTTGACCACAGATAATTGTCAAATATCGGTGAATCCTTCGATACCTTCTTTATAATTTGTGTTTGTAAATTTGAGAATGTGAATTGAATTGACAAAAAATTAATTAAATTCCTTTGTGACTGTTAAGTTCACGGAAATTCTTTTACTATGCGAAGGAGAACACGACCTGACTTGGGTCGTAGAAGTCAGTAAAATGTGCGACGAGCTACGTCACGTGCTGCCCGCACTGATGAGCAGTGAGACGCAGAGACTGCCAATAGTCATGTTGACTAACGTCAGAATTGCCTTCTAGAGTGACTTTCTTCCGGCGGAGTTGTTATTGCACAAATTAGGAAACTGTTATAAACCAAGATGACGCAGTTAAATATCGCACAGTTTTTAAATTTATTATAATTTCTTAAACTCCCACCTCACAATTTTAAAATTAAGAGTATGATCAGTTGTGATAATGCTGCATAACATTAACTAACCACGACTGTGCGATGGAACGAGACTAACTGAGAAAAAGCTTATTAATAACGTCATCGAGGCAACAATCATCAAGAGAAAGTACAAAGGAGATCCCGCGTATATTGATGATTCCAACTGATTTACATTTAGATTTCAAGAGTCTACAATTTCCCGTGCGTTTGGCCTTTGCGATGACAATAAATAAATCTCAAGGGCAGTCGTTAGAAGTTTGCGGAACCAACTTAGAGTATCCTGTTTCTCTCATGGACAAATTGTACGTCGCGTGTTCGAGCGTCGGAAAACCATCATCTTTATATATTTTTACACAGCAAAAAGGTCAAAATATATTGTTTATCAGAAAGCTTTAAGTTGATTAACTTAATTGTAAGTGTGTTGTATTGAAACTTCACTACAAGATGAAGAATCAGTATCTAATTCGATTTTGGTTTATTTATTTATATAAGTTCAGACAACTTCTATTGGTGGTACTAAGTTCGCCGGGTCAGCGATTGCAATAATAAATATTTATCGTTCTATAACAGAGATTTAAACGAATATTAATTATATTCATTATATTCATTATTTTTTGCAATCAAAGACATAATAGCATTTATTTAATATTGCTAGTTGTGAAACAAAAATTGTTCGCCATTGTGTGTATACTTTTAGTGAGGAACTACCATTCTCCTACACAGAAACCTTCCCAGCGCCCAGGAATTGAACCCGGTACCTCACCGCAGTGAGCAAGTGCTCTAGCGGCGAGCTATGGATCAGTTACGTTAGTTAGATGTTATTTTCCAGTCTTAAGTTTAGCAAGGTTTTCTCTCTGTTGGTATTGCATCCCATCTGCCTAGGCAGACCTTTCAGCATCCGCGTTAGCCGGGAGTAACATACTCTAATGAAGTTCGACTTCCGTGGGCCATCTGGTATATACAGTTTTTTCTAAACACAAAAAAGTCTTTAAAAATTGACTTTCCCAAAATTTTAATTATTATTAAAATAGCACACGGTTAGTACATTTTCTTAGGAGTTGGAATTCATGCTTGGAATTTTATTGGAGTGTCCTGGGAAATATTCTTCAATTATAGCCTTTTATAGTTGCTAAACTGCAAGGAGATACGAAAAAAATGTTCTAACCAAATGTACATCTCGTATGTCATTACCAGGGTTAGGAAGTACGTACCTCCCACCGTTCCCTATGCAGGTTGCGACCGACCTCCTCCCGTCATCCCAACAAGTTTTAGATAAGAGCGCATGGCGGAGGGGCATAGAAACTGGTTGCCCAGAGAACAAAAATGATTTATGAGACATTAGAAAATGAACATCTATTTAGACAATTATGTACAACATACAAATTGTAATATAGTACATATGGGTTTGTCTCTGGCTGATCTCGTTTTTTAAATAGGCACATTGAGGCAACATCCAAGTAATTATAACGCGGATTGTAACATTTCCTGATCGAATGTAACATAATTTCCAAATAATAAAATTAATTTCTTAAATATCTGAAGACTCTTACTAGACAAAATGACAAAGTAGGAATTTTACTACATATCTGCGGCCGTATTACTAAAAACAGTAATGTACCTTTGAAGACTTACAAATAAAAAACTCATTCTACGTCCCGTCAAACAAGATTTATACTGCGAAAAGTTTCTTCGACCTCGCATTAGGTGATCGGAGCATATTTGAAATATTTTATAAGTTCCGTATCAGTATCATAGCATTTGTTGTGATCCAAAAAGTGCGTCTCGTGTGCGGCAAATCGCACCGAAACCTGCATTCTTTTCAATTACACTTTTCATTTTCATCTTTACTTCAGGTAGAATGCTCGAGGTTTAGTAAATCCGTTTTGACAGTTGTACACGCCACTCAGATTGTCAGCTCATTAACTTTGAGCTGTAACAGTGTGATGGTTGTGGCTAACTCTTTGAACAAATGTGCAGTCGATAGTATATTTCTACGAAAATGTTCGTTATTGGACGTTTGGCAGTTTTTATCCTAGAACTGTCATCGGTTTCTAAATTGTCTAATAGAGAAGCAATTTTATTATAATGTTCGACATAGTAGATTACAGCCTCTAGCCAAGTTACCCATGTGGTGACAACTGGCCGTGGTGGTAGCGATATGTCTGGTGCTAAATCTCTGAACTTCGCAACCCTGTAAGATGCTTTCAAACATATCTTTTTAATGTGAGCTACAAAGCTGTCTACACCTGCATAACTATATTTGTTTGATTCGGCCACTCGGTGTAAAACATGTGCTAAACATGTAATATGTATTAATTTAGGATACAAGTTACAGTATGAGTTGCATTCTACGATGAACCTTGCCCTTGCTAGTAGCGCTGTGTTGTATAGCCATGCCTGGCCGCTCTTAACACTGCTCAAGGAAATCGGTACAAACTTACTAGCTCTGGTCATTACCTTTTGTTGAAATATTCCTTGCCCTTTGTTGTAATTTACGTACCTATATGTATTTCTAATGGGAAATAGTTACCCTTATTATTCCTGCGAACACGCAAAGTATATGGAATATTAAAACCATTATATAGTGACACGCTCTTTAAGAACAGACAGTCGTTTTACTCTTTTGTAACGAATTGTGAAAGACTGAAGTGAAAGTTTCGCAATGATGAATTACAAATCACTTCAACCACAAGCTTCTGCTGTGTGGAGACTGCATTGTAACATGGTGCGACCCTTAAAAGTAGCAGCTACATTCAACCAACATTCCTTTAGTTGATAGTCTGCCTTAAATAGAGGAAAACTGTTTAGCTGGATGCATTAATACATGGTTGTTGTGTCCAAATGTTAACGAAATATAAATAGAGATGCAAAATTCCAAGAGATGTTTAAGAAGTTTTAAATTTTGAGGACGTGAACCATGGTTACTGATATAAGGATGGAGCAAACTCGCAAAACGTAATGAAAATCGTAATTTGTCTATAAAAGCCTGTAAAAATGACGTGGCAGATATACAAATTTCTTAAAATAGAGAAAAGATATCCTTAACTTAAATTTTCACTCTAGCATGATAATAAAAAGAACTATAAATTCGCCGAAGTACATTTTCGAAGGTATTCCTATCTAAGTACTTGCAATGATGCAGAATGAAGAAGTTAACGAAGATATACAACAATCACCACCTGGTATTGGAACCGGTTTGTTTGTGTTTTGTTTCCGAACCAAGTTGTGGGAACGCCATATGTGGCCCGACAAATCTGTCCTGCCATATGACACTTCTTCATTAGTATGCAAAACGTTTGAAGTTCGGGAACAGGTCTGGTGAAACGCGCGTGCATAGGGCGACAAAATAAACCTCTGCATGGCGTCATTATTTCACACCAGCGCCCGTCAATGGGCCTGGAATTCCTCTCACACCCTGCCAACAAAACCCAATTGCTTTTTTTAAATTTTATTACCGGAGTAATCTGGTTTAATGATGTAATAATAATTCATTTCGTTCCACATAGACATTACGTATTAGGTAAGTCAAAACTTTACACAGCATTTAAATGAATATAGAAATAGATATTGTGTAACTTGGCACTAACTGAACAGGAAAACTGCTGAAAACTTGTACACAAACTATTGTTACATACACTTACTACTCTATCTACTTCAAGATACATTTTATCTTATTGTTAATTTCATTGCAGATGTAAAACTATGCAAATATAGTAGACTAAGTGATAGTCAACTGTTTTAAAACTGGTTGTTTGGGTGACGTATTTGTAATTCCTTTCTCTTAGAAAATGAAGGCGCAAGGGAATATGGAAATACAGTAGATATTAAGCGATAGTCAAATGTTTTAAAACTGGTTTTCTAGGTGATGCCTTTGTAATTCCGTTCCCTTTGAATGTCCCAGGGGTAAAAAATGAACTTACAAGGGAATATGGAAATACAGTAGACTTTAAGTGTTAGTCAAATGTTTTAAAACTGGTTGTCTGGGTGACGTCTTTGAAATTCCGTTCTCTTTGTATGTCCAAGAGATAAAAAATGAAGGTACAAGGGAATATGGGAATACAGCAGACTTTAAGTGATAGTCAAATGTTTTAAAAATGGGTGTCTCGGAGACGTCTTTGAAATTCTGTTCTCCTTTTATGTCCAAGAGATAAAAAGTAGTGTTATGTACATAGGCAGAACGATATTTATGAATTATTTTGAACTACTGGGATTTAACGTTTCATTTCTTACACTATTCAATGACCGGTATATTTCGGAGAGGATACGTATTTTGGACTGCCAAATGCTCCCTTGTACCTTCATTTTTTATCTCTGGGACATCCAAAGAGAACGGAATTTCAAAGACTTCACCTACACAAGCAGATTTAAAAAGTTTGACTATCACTTAAAGTTTACTGCATTCCTATATTCCCTTGTACCTTCATCTTTTTATCTCTTGGACATACAAAGAAAACGGAATTTCAAAGATAAAGACGTCACCCAGACAACCAGTTTTAAAACATTTGACTATCACTTAAAGTCTACTGTATTCCCATATTCCCTTGTACCTTCATTTTTTATATCTTGGACATACAAAGAGAACGGAATTTCAAAGACGTCACCCAGACGACCAGTTTTAAAACATTTGACTATCACTTAAAGTCTACTGTATTCCCATATTCCCTTGTACCTTCATTTTTTATCTCTTGGACATACAAAGAGAACGGAATTTCAAAGACGTCATCCAGACGACCAGTTGTAAAACATTTGACTATCACTTAAAGTCTACTGTATTCCTATATTCCTTTTTTCCTTCATTTTTTTATATCTTGGACATACAAAGAAAACGGAATTTCAAACATAAGGACCTCACCCAGACAAACAGTTTTAAATATCACTTAAAGTTTACTGTATTCCTATATTCCCTTTTGCCTTCATTTTTTATATCTTGGACATTAAAAAAAACGGAATTTCAAGCATAGGGATCTCACCCAGCAAACAGTTTTAAAATATTTGACTATCACTTAAAGTCTACTGTATTACCACATTATCTTGTAACGAAAGGAACAGTAAACATTAGCATGTTAGTAGAAGGGTAGAAAAAGCCACGTGTATCAGTACCTTCATTACAAATACACGTGTAAATGTGTAACAAACGCACAGTATGAATTATAAACCAAAGGTAATTACAACACTAACCGATAGTATTCCTAAGCCACTACTGGATAATTGAACAAGGTATAGATGACGGACGCTGCTGGCTTTTCCAAACAATCAATCAGTGAGCCTAGCTGCCGCTGTTGTAGTTTGGAACACATTAATTAGTTCTTCATTACGGATACAGGGACATACTCTCATAAAAATTAAAATATGAAAGCGGCAGAGAATAAAGGCCGGGGACAGCTTTCCGATAAACATTCGAGTTGTGAATATGAAGGGCAACAGGGGGTGAAAAATCACACAGTTAGGTTCACTTTAATGGGCGACCAGGGGAGAGGGTAACCATTAATGCAAACTTCCCTATGGATAATTTGTTATCGCTACACGTGGGAGCTTCATTCCCTCTTTCTCATGTTTTAACCTTCTGAGTCAACATGTTAGACTTTCTTACCAATTGTCTTGTTTCGTGGTTATGGGGTAACGTGATAGCTTTGGTTCAATCCCGGCAGAGGGAATTGGATTTTAACGGGTGTAAATATTCCTAGCATATCCCAGACCCATGGCTTATGAAAGAACTTCAAACATTAGTGTCCACCTCCGTAGCGGCAATGGAGCAATGGCTACCTCACGCTCAATAGGTCGCGAGTTCGAATCCCTGTAAGGTTAATTCGTTTTTCCGGGGGTTTCTTATCCTGAAATGTGAATGTCTGGTAACTCTAAGCTCTGTGTACCCTGCACTCATTTGAACATCATTTCATTCATCGTCCTATATGACAACGTTGAAGGTTTTCTCTTATCCTGAAATGTGAATGTCTGGTGACTCTAAGCTCTGTGTACCCTGCACTCATTTGAACATCATTTCATTCATCATCCGATACGACAACGTTGAAGGTTTTCTCTTATCCTGAAAGATGAATGTCTCGTAACTCTGAGCTCTATGTACCCCATACTCATTTGCACATCATTTCATTCATCGTCCGATATAACTTGACGTCGGAGGTTTCCTCTTATCCTAAAAAATGAATGTCTGGTAACTCTAAGCTCTGTATACCCTGTACTCCTTTGAACATCATTTAATTCATCGTCCGATATAACTTGACGTCGGAGGTTTTCTCTTATACTGAAAAATGAATGTCTGGTACCTCTAAGCTCTATGTGCTCTATACTCATTTGTACATCATTTCATTCATCGTCCGATATGACTTAACGTTGGAGATTTTACCTTATCCTGAAAGTAGATTGTCTGATATATCTAAGCTCTATGTACCCTATACTTATTAGAACAATTTCATTCATCGTCCGATATGACTTAACGTTGGAGATTTTACCTTATCCTGAAAGTAGATTGTCTGATATATCTAAGCTCTATGTACCCTATACTTATTAGAACAATTTCATTCATCGTCCGATATGACTTATTTTTGAAGGTTTTCCCTTATTCTGAAAGATGTTTGTGGCGTAGCTGTATGGACCCTAGCTATGTGAGCATCATTTCACCCAATTCATTTCTTGAAGTAAATTTCGCCACAACTTCCTATCTCTTCGACAGGAGATCTCCACTACCACGTATCACGTATCATCATAAGCAAAGATGCTTGTCTCATCGCTGTGATAATCCTAGCCAGGGCGAAAACTACATACTGAAGGAGAATCTACTAAGGTTCTACTATTCGGACCAGAAGAAATGTCGTGAACGGGCTTCGTACCTGAGACACCAACGCCGAGCCAGCTTACAAGTAATATCACATGTAACCACCGAAGGGCACCAACCAACCCATACCGTCTCGTTTATACAGAATTTAAAATAAAAGTTAAAATGTGTTATTTTTTTTTAATTTGAGGCGCTTGGATGAAAACTTGCTGAAATTTTACAGCTTTAATTTCAGTATGACGTTTTTCTTCTCATATAAAGTCAAACATAACTATAAACAAAATATTAGAAATGAAATCAGAAACATTACAGTGGCCCAAGATAATCAGAATGTGTTCTCTCGATAAATGGCTTGTCTACCGAGGGTGGATGACGTCTATAAGGTAAGAGTGTCATACATACTTTACGCGCGAATTTTATGTAAGAGCAAAGGCGGCAGTGGCAGACAGCGAAGTGCCGAGCGCCCGTTAGGTTTTTAATAAAGATCCCTGTATTATTACAAATTTGTATAAAATCTTAAAAATTATTTGCTTGTACTGCAGGCACAAAAATGAAATAAACGAATTTATTCCCGTAAAGTTAAGTGTTACAAAAATGTGGTTGTGTGAATGTTCGGTGTAATGATATTTACAAGCTATCAGGATTTTGTTTCACTGCGTACAGCAGAGTTGTTAAACAGCAGAACATCGGCAGAGTTGACGGTTAACATTGGCAACAAAACAAATAAGAAGAAGTTGACTTTTTACAACCACGTGCTGTTTACACTTTTACGTTATTACAATCACACTATATTTACTCTGAAATCATACTCTACAAATAGTTGCATCCCTTTTTATGCTATGATAGTACCAATAGTAAGCAATATAAATATTACACTCGACGTAGAGTGCTCACCACTAGTGCTCGTTTAGAGGCCCCTAATATAATTATCTGAAACACTTAAAAGGGAAACGTAGGGATGGTTCAGCAACTAATCTTTATGACCTTCGTTTGGGAAGTCATATATCAGGTACCCAAATATTATATTTTTTATAAACAGTAAACAGAAATCCCACTACAAAAATCAATTATTCGTCCAATTAAAGCAAAAGATATGTGTAAATTTTAATTTCTGTTGCACTAACCATTTCCGATATATTATTTGTTATTATTTCAATATTCCAATACTTACGTTTTCATACTGTTTTAAAAACCTAATATATAGGTACTAAAAATATTGTATCCCAACCAAGGATCCGAAATCAGGATTTCAAGATAAGTGCATGCTTAATACCGTAACGGGATTATGTGTGGAAACCCCATTCCATCACTTTTGGCGTTTTCCGTCAACAAAAGTAGAAAGACGGAACATTTAGGCACAGCCACCGACGTCATAACCAAAATAGCTCTTGTTTCATCTCGCTGTTGTTCCAGGCCGTTCGATTTTATCAGAAACAAAACATTCAACTTCGACAATATTCCGTTCTTTCGATGCAAGAGGTTTTTCTTTCCCCGAACATTATTCTCTGACCGCTAGGCTATAAAAAAGGGAGCGCAAAAGCCAGCCTGAACTTCAGTTCAGTTCGGTTGCGTACTTGCGTGAGAATCGGCAAGCAGTATCAGTCAACAAGCAAGGGTTGTACTGGGAGTCGAAAAGTTTGAGGCGATTCTGCCCGGTCTGAAGCTGGCGAATAATCCCTCAGTCACTCACTACCTAATAAGGTTGGGTGGAAGATTAAGGATCGAGGGATTTCAGTCATTGATTTGATGCTTCCTTTGGTGTAGCTCGGCATGAGGCTCTCATTGGGAAATTCAGGGCTGGGTACGTCCTGACTCGTTGTAGGTTCCTGTAGGAAAACACTCGGACTCCTAGACGTAAGCAGATTTATTGTGATTTTTGACCCAACATGGGTGTTCGCCACCTATTGTAATGTTGCGTCTCAATTGTTTACCGTCTCGCGTCACGTCTCGCGTACAGGTCGCGGAGTGAACGGCGATGTCTTGTAGAGTACTAGGCGCGAAATGTCATAGTGCTGTCCGCGAAGTTGAGTTCCTGCTCTTTTTGCGGTTGAATATACTAAAGAAATATTACTTAATATTCCAAGGCGCTTTTCTCCGCGTGCTTTGTCCTTCGCGAACCTTACTTAGCGAACAGTCTTAAACTGAATATCAATTCCTGTCGCAAAACGCCAAAATACGGAGTATAGGGTGCAGATAATCTAACACGTCGGAACGTCGGAAGACAAGTGATTTTAGTTGGCGGAACGCTTTTCTCCCAGCGTTCAAATTTCCGCCATGCGTACCGAATTTTGGGAATGTTAATAAATCACGTGACCAATAATTTATTCCTGGTTGGTGGAAGCCTATTCCCACCCTAAGACTAGTCTAAATTTGGTGCAAGGGCGCATGGCGAACACGTCGCTTTCTCTATCGGCGCGCTTGTTAAATGTATGCGTAAGCATGCGTTCCGAACTTTGGTCAAAATCTCAAAACCTGTTGTGAGGGGCATGTATGGGTTTGTAACAATGGGTCGCTTCGCCACTTTCTGGCACAACTTATATGTCATATTAGTGTTCCTAGCTGACAGGGATAGCGTCCAGCTAGGAGCAGCAATTAGCTTCATTGGTAAGAAATTTTACCGAGGGCTGTTCAATAAAGAATTACATCAAACTTTTTGACAACGTACCTATACACATTCTCATAATTTTGATGAGCCTTCTCAAAATATGCACTTGTGATGCGATGTACTTGTCCCAGCGTTTCTGCCAGTCTTCAAAGACATGCTGGAAACCATTTTTGAGAGATACTTCAAAATCACTTCCGCAGGCTTCACCACTGCTTCTGATGATGGATAATGCCTCCCATGAAGGTGTTCCTTCAAGTTAGAGAGTAAAAAAGTCACATGGGGCTAAATCCGCACTATAGGGCAGGTGAAGGATGCACCTCACGTTGATTTTTGCAAGATATTCAGCAACAAAATTGGCAGTATACGCCCGCGCGTTATCATGATGGAGCATCCAGCCTGCTTCACGGAAATGCGGTCTTTTGCGCCCGATATGGACTTGCAGTATTTTCAGGACATCCCTGTAGTATTGTCCAGTCACTGATGTGTGTGCAGGTACAATTCCACGAATATCAAAGAATGAGATGACCATAACTTTTCCAGCAGAAGCTACCACTTTTGCTTTTTTAGGAGGTTGGTGATGAAGGAGATTTCCACGCTGAGATATGCTGTTTGCTCTCAAGATCAAAATGACATAGCCAAGTTTCATCAGCAGTGATTACGTTTGAAAGAAACTCCGGATCTTTCTCTAACATCGACTTTAACTGCATACAGAGATACATGCGAATATCATTTTGTTTGTGAATCAAAGGTCTTGGAACCCATCGCGCACAAACACGTCTCATATGTAATGTTTGTCAGCAACGTGTGGGTGGCACCCAATGAAATGTTTAGTATTTCAGAAAGTGATAATTCCTTGATCCTCTCTCACAATGGCAGCAGCAGTGTTGATGTTTTCTTCCGTAGGAGCAGTAACTGGAGCACCGGGTCCACCTTCCTTTGAAATTCATTGTCTCCCTTCTTTAAACATTTTAAACCACCTTCGAGCTGTGCTGTAGGGAAGAACAGACTCTCCATAGGCCTCCTGTAACGTTGTATAGGCCTCAACTGAAGATTTGTTGAGACGAAAGCAGAATTTCAAAGCCGCATATTGTTCTTCGCGTTGTTACCTCCATTGAATCGGTAGGCGACACTGAACATGTCTGAACTTACCTGGTTCTCACAGGCGGGAACCAGGAGTACCAACAGTGAAGCTACTACGGCGTGTTTGTTTCACATTAAGCTAACAGAACATAAGATTGAATTTTATTGCGAGAAATTATGAGCGTAAAAAAATTATGAACATTCTTTATTGAACAGCTCTCGTAATTTTTATAAGTGGTAAACGTTAAGAGAGATAGAGAGAGAAAGAGAGAAAAAGAGAGAGTGAGTGAGAGAAAGTAAAATATCGTAGATCTTTCAAAGCACACGCTTTATTTAGATTAAAATTCTCACTGGTATGAATAAACTATTACTCATTTTTAATATTTGAAATTGCTGCAGTGTCTATTCGGTTACTTTTTTGCCACGATATGAGAAAACTAAGATCTTTCTCTGCAGAAAACTTAGCTCTCGTTAAAGCACGCAACTTATGTTGATATTATTTTCAGTAGGTTTCACTATTTCCGAAATATTCCTTATTATTGGTTTGAATGCTCTAATATGTATGCTTTTCTAGAATGAGATGTTATTCATTTTTTCTGCTCATGCCAAGAGAACACTAGCCGGCTGTATTCTTCTTTATCCCTACAAAACTATAAATGTATAGTCGAAGTTTATCGCTATTAAGAGGAAATAGAAGAAAACCTTTTTTTCGGTGTGAGGAGAGAGAGTGATGTGAGATCAACAGACCAGATTTTTTCCACCTCACTCACTTTTCTCTCGACGACTGTGGAACATGTTCTTGCTCATTCTTGCCATTATGTTCCGCAGCACGCTATATCCAGTGGTGCCAACTCATAGGACGACTTTTTGACGTGGCATTTTATTTTCTCTACTCCCATTCACCCTCCCCCCCTTCTCTGCAAAACCCGATGCAAGGGGGCAATCTTTTCTTCAAGAAGCAGTTCCGCCTCTTCCAGCACTACCATCATCACACGAAATAGCGTGACGATATATCGATCGATACCTCGAATTCACAGAGAAAATGCCAAGGAGGATTCTCTGCCTGTCTGAGGACACAAGTTAGCCGAGGTTGATCCACCACTCGAAATTTGGCTAATTCCTTACCACCAAGAAGAAATAGTGTCATAAATCACCACTTCACTTAAGTCAATAGCAGTGATTTTGTAACTGGGAAATAATTTCTGAATTGCAAGTTTACTTGACTACTATTCTCTCTCTCCCTCTCTCTCTCTCACACACACACACACACACACACACACACAGACACACACACACACACACACACACACACACACACACACACACACACACACACACACACACACACACACACACACACACGAAAATAGCAGGTAAACAGCGACGTTTACTACACACTTAAAATCCAAAAATAACGTTTAGAAAATGCTCCACGAACATACCTAATTCAAAAACAAAAGAAGTTCAGAGACAGGATGATTTTCAACAGAATCCCAACACTCTAAATTTTACTTGATATGGGCAAATTAAAACTAATATACATATTATCTCAAAAGTGGCTGTAGATTGAAGATACCACAGTCAGAGGTAGATTAGATAACGAGGGATAGTGATAATGTACGTCGAACTGTTTCAATCTGGGAAGGAAGAAAGAGAAATAGCTGAATACAGACAGAAATTACAGATCGGTTGAACAAATAATTATAATAAACTTAAATATTAATATTTTATGCATTTGAGTTAAGTGTGTAACAGTTGTTTTATTTATATTTAAAAATGGTTTGAAAAATTAATAAATTTATAAAAGAAAAACAAAGTTGTGTAAAAATATATGTAGTTTTGTGATTGGCCGTAATAATAATTGTATTACGTAATGTAGTGACGTAGTAGTAAATCGGCCAATCATATAAAACTAATATATGGGTAGCGGTAGTAACAAAGGATTAAATAATCTTGGTGTAAAAACCGAAAGAAAATTCGTCTTTGTTTCTGGAACGCCGAAGAGATCGGACGCTTTTTAAATTGCTCGAAAATATTTAAGTGTTAGTTAAATTTGAAGTATTAGATTGGTTCCGATCACAGTATAAAGTTTTGTAATAAGAATTGTAATGGATTTGGTGTTAAAAGAAATAAACAAAAGATTGATTTCTTATAGAAATTCAAATTAAAAATCTTAATGGTTTCTTCACTCGTTACCATCCTTGTAACTTAAGAGTTTTAATTGCTCGTAAGATTATAACATAAGAATATTAAAAGCTAGCCGAGGCATAATTAAGGATTTTCCTGATAAGTTTGGGGAACATCTTCATCAAGTCATAATATTCTGGACGAAGGTAAGATCGACGGAGTAAGACCAATGACGGGAAACGAGATATCAGCACGATTCTTGCTGTATATGTTGCCGCAACTTTGGGCCATCGAAGCCCACAACATCGGAGGAATATTGCTACAGCATTCACAGTTAGATTAGATAACGAGGGATAATGATAATGCACGTCGAACTGTTTCAAACTGCGACGGAAGAAAGAGAAATAGCTGAGTACAGAAATTACATATCAGTTGAAGAAATCAATAATTATAGTAAAACTAAATATGAATATTTTATGCATCTGTGCTAAATATTTAGAGGTTGTAGTTTGGGAATGGATAATAAGTACATTAGGCTGGGGGTAAGATGACATTATATAATTGGCTAGTTATCAGACCAATTCGTAGAAGTAGTCCGGTCGGTTACGATAGCGAGAGTGGTGAAATATCCAAAGTTGCTAGATAAGGTAACACAGACTACCTTGGAATTCTTGGGAATAAGTGAGAGCATTTTTTAGAAATTTACAGAGAGCCTTCAGTATGAAAGGCAGAAAGTTTCAGAAATCTAGAAATTAAGTGGCAACATCATATAGAACTAGCACTGGAGGATCTTAGGGTCATTAGTAGCGCCCGGATTTGTAAGCACAATCAAATGTTTGTTTGAAATTTACGTCCTCCAACATGAAGTCATATGTGACAATGAATGGAATGGGTGAAATGATGCTCAAATGAGTCCGGATCGTTTATACGGATAAGGGAAAACCTCGGAAAAACTTTATCCAGGTAACTCACCATAACCGAGATTCGAACTCGGGACCTCTTGAACGTGAGGCAGACACGCTACCGTCTATGCTACCGAGGCGGGCAGGAAATCTCCTTCATTACCAACCCCCGAAAAAGCAAAAGAGGTTGATTCTGCTGGGAAAGCTATGGTCATCTCATTCTTTGATATTCATGGAATAGTTTATCAGCATGTTGTACCTGCACACACATCATTAACTGGACAATACTACAGGAATGTCCTGAAAACACTGCAAGTCCATATCAGGCCCAAAAGACCACATATTCGTGAAGTAGGCTGGTTGCTGCACCACGATAACGCGCGGCCGCATATTGCCAATGTTGTTGCTGAATATCTTACAAAAATCAACGTGAAGTGCGTCCCTCACCCTCCCTATAGTCCGGATTTAGCCTCATGTGACTTTTTTCTAGTCCCTAACTTGAAGAAACGCCTTCCTGTGAGGCATTATCTATCATCAGAAGCAGTGATGAAGGCTGTAGACGTGATTTTGAAGTATCTCTCAATAAATGGTTTACAGTATGTCTTCGAAGAATGGCAGAAACCCTGGGACAAGTGCATGACATTCAGGGAAGACTATTTTGAGGACAATAAAAATTATCAGGATGAGTAAGGGCACGTTGTCAAAAAAAATTGTGGTCATTCTTTATTGAACAGCCTCCTATCTCTGCCCACCAACTATTTGAGTACTCTAATAATTTTTGCTGTCTCATGCATAATTTCATAATTTCCCCTTCTTCTTTGGCAAAACACTTATACCAAAATTGTATTATTGTTTACATTATTATTCCATTTCTTCTTGTCTTTGCTAATTCTACTAAAGCTACTTCCCTAGGTTGTTGAACTTGGTAAGCCTAGCACTTTACAAAACCGTCAGTAATTTTGGTCTACAGTTTTGTTTACCTCTGTGCCTCCCCAGATCTCCACTACATACAACATTTTGGATTCCACTAGTACCTCATACATTATTTCTAACCACTTGGTTGACACCTCTAACTTATATTTGCGTATTCTTATCCAGTTCATTGCCGCCCTTCGTTTTGCTTCAATTTTTCTACTGTGTGCTCCCCACTTTCCATTGTTATTCAATTCACTCCTAAGTATTCAAATTCATTGATCCCTTCTACCCCTGTGCTATTTTCTACCCGCTTTCCATCTTTCTGTTTTAGTTTAACTCCCTTCTTGAAGACCATAACTTTCGATTTATTTATGTTTATCTTAATTACCCACGTTTCAAGGAATTTCCGGATTTCATTTATTGCTTTCGAAAAGATCATTCTCTGCAAGGGATTCCTCAGTTTCTAAAATTACTCTATTACTGAAAAAAACTTAATATTATTATTTACGTTCAGAAGAATCATGATTAAGAAAAAGTGTTATTACTAAATAAGATTTAGGAAGCATGGCCTGAAATAGCACAAATCAAATTACATTTTACGCCATCATTTGCATTCATTCTTGTCCAAATGTTCAACTGGCATTCCCTGCACGATTTCACAAATAGTCAATGTATTTCATTAATCGAAATATTTGCAATCGACATTCCTCTTGTCAGATTCCTCAAATATCGAATGCATCACCATCACAAATTTAACAAAAAATAAAACTTCACAGTCACGAAATATCTATACATTGATCATCCGTTAATTATTCAATTCATGCGACTTTCCCTGCCCGAAATCGTTTTGTTTGATATTATCTACCGTTCCTAAGAAGGCTGAGCACTTTCGTTACTGTTTTCATTGCAGACACGAAAGGTAGAGAACGTGAATTTTTAAGCAGGATTATTCGTGTGATTATTAGCAATTTAGGAATAACTATTCCAGTATCGGGGATTTCTATCTTATATGTTTTGTGGATCTTAAATAAACCACTCTATCATGTTCGGATGAGTTACTATATTAAAAGTCAATTGTTTGAAAAAATTGCAGCGATATCCACTGACGTTAAAACTGAAGAGTTAAAGACCAGGTTACAAGCAAAAATAATATTTGAAAGAAGTGTGATCCATATAAGGCTGAACCATTCCAATAGGCCATAACTGTTGAACCAATAATAGGATGCACGTGCAACTTTGGGAGAATATAATACATAATCGGGAGATTACATTACACTCTTTACATCTCAGAGAAAATGTTGGAAATGTGCTCCACCAGCATCTATACATGTTTGTACTCGTCTCACCACATTCTCTGAAGTTTAAGGAGAGTATCCTCGCAAATGTTACTTATTTCGATTCAAATGGAATCCTTGAAAACATCAAATGTCCGTAGCTTATTCTTGTACACTGGTTTTTAGATACTCCCACAAGTCCATCTTGCTGGAAATAACCTCTCAATTCGGATGCGACAGCCCCTGGTGGTTTACCGGGGAAATATGAGTCAATTGGAGAATTTAATGTCATGACGGCAAGTTGGCCATGGTAGCTCAATGGGTAAGAGCGACTGGACGCAAACCAGGAGTTCCGTGGTTCAAATCCCGGCAATGGCATTGCATTTTTCATGTTGACTATCTATAAATTTCTTTATTCGTTGGCCCCAAAACGTTTATTTCTGTTGAAATGTGATTTACAAAATGTTGGAGTGAGTAATACCTACAACGTGACATACAAATGTGTCGTGAAAGTCATGTAAGAGCAACACAAGAGGTAGGTGGAGCCACGTTTCGATCAGTCAAGCTGTTTGTATAGCAAGTGGTTGGCGCGAGTTTATGACAAAGGCACGTCAACAATGAGCGCTGATCGTTAAACAGCAGAAGGAAGCGGAATTGCGGATTTTATAATTTAACACCTTCCAAACACAAGCCTGGGCGGAATACTTGACGAGGGAAAACTCTGTAAATTATAAATGTCGAGCGGGTGAGGGGAAAGGATATGAGACATTCGTCTGCAATTGCTGCGGGACATTTTATTTTTGGAAAATGTAATATGAGCTCAGTCTTCGTAATGATTCACTAACACATTTCACGCAGTTTTACTTCCCCTAAACGAAGCTTGTGGGTCAGGGATTCTGTTCCCGACTGGCTATTCAACCTGAACTTGAGGTTTTTGACAGTCCTCCGTGGTCGCTAGGTCAACCATGGGGTGATTTTTATCTAACACAATTTATTTTTATTCCCAATTTTTCACATATTTTAGCTGAGCGTCTAGGTTTCCTAGACACTTACGGCCAGTTTGTTGGGCGGTTCGTTTATCATTCCCTGAGGGACCTCCAGTGATCAAGAATATCTGGAAATGTAATCTCCCCAAATTATACTTTATTCCCAAAAGTTTACATTAGTATTTATTTAGAAAGGAAAGTACCAATGCTGGATTTTTCTGAAACAGTTTTCTGAAAAACTTTCCAGCTATACAAAAGATATTTTATCGTATATTGCTCTACCGCAATATTAAATATGTTTTCTTGCCGTTCCCTTTTTAATTATGTTTATTTGTTTTACTTTTACCATGCTACATAATTTTGGAAAAATCTAAAACTCTAACTCACTATTAAAATTCTGATATAAAAATTGGTAGACAGAAGCTTATTCACTCTTAAGATGTTTTCAGACAGGTGGCAACACTGTGACTCTTTTAACAATTCCTCCTCAGTGGCAGAATTAATTATGTTTAATCATCAGAAGTTGAACCAGTGTATGAAACATTATATGCCAATTTTTAACTTCTCTACTACGTAATATAAGCAGACACCCATAATATTTTATTGAGATCTCAAGAGAGTACTTTCATGTAAAGAGAGAAATTTTGGAGATATTCCCTGATATTCCTTAGAATTTTCTAATACTTATACATTTCTAAACAGGGAAATCGTTATTCATCTCTCTTGGACATACAAGAGAACCGAATTTCCAAGATATAACCTAGATAACAAGTTTTAAAACAGTTGACAATCACATAAAGTTTACTGTATTCCCATGTTCCCTTGTATCTTAATTTTTTGGCTCTTGGACATACAAAGAGAACGGAATTTCAAAGACAGCCAGTTTTAAGAGATTTGACTATCACTTAAAGTCTACTGTATTCCCATGTTCCCTTGTGTCTTCATTTTTTTGGCTCTTGGACATGCAAAGAGAACGGAATTTCAAAGACAACCAGTTTTAAAACATTTGACTATCACTTATAGTCTACTGTATTCCCATATTCCCTTGTATCTTAATTTTTTTTTTGTTTTTTGGTTCTTGGACATGCAAAGAGAACGGAATTTCAAAGACAGCCAGTTTTAAGAGATTTGACTATCACTTAAAGTCTACTGTATTCCCATATTCCCTTGTACCTTCATTTTTTGCCTCTTGGACATACAAAGAGAACGTAATTTCAAAGGCAGCCAGTTTTAAGAGATTTGACTATCACTTAAAGTCTACTGTATTCCCATATTCCCTTGTACCTTCATTTTTTGCCTCTTGGACATACAAAGAGAACGTAATTTCAAAGGCAGCCAGTTTTAAGAGATTTGACTATCACTTAAAGTCTACTGTATTCCCATATTCCCTTGTACCTTCATTTTTTGGTTCTTGGACATGCAAAGAGAACGGAATTTCAAAGGCAGCCAGTTTTAAGAGATTTTACTATCACTTAGAGTCTACTGTATTCCCATGTTCCCTTGTGTCTTTATTTTTTGGCTCTTGGCCATGCAAAGAGAACGTAATTTCAAAGGCAGCCAGTTTTAAGAGATTTTACTATCACTTAAAGTCTACTGCATTCCCATTTTCCCTTGTATCTTTATTTTTTGGCTCTTGGACATGCAAAGAGAACGGAACTTCAAAGGCAGCCAGTTTTAAGAGATTTTACTATCACTTAAAGTCTACTGCATTCCCATTTTCCCTTGTATCTTTATTTTTTTGGCTCTTGGACATGCAAAGAGAACGGAATTTCAAAGGCAGCCAGTTTTAAGAGATTTTACTATCACATAAAGTCTACTGCATTCCCATTTTCCCTTGTATCTTTATTTTTTGGCTCTTAGACATGCAAAGAGAACGTAATTTCAAAGGCAGCCAGTTTTAAGAGATTTTACTATTACTTAAAGTCTACTGCATTCCCATTTTCCCTTGTATCTTTATTTTTTGGCTCTTGGACATGCAAAGAGAACGGAATTTCAAAGGCAGGCAGTTTTAAGAGATTTTACTATCACTTAAAGTCTACTGCATTCCCATTTTCCCTTGTGTCTTCAGTTTTTGGCTCTTGGACATGCAAAGAGAACGGAATTTCAAAGACAGCCAGTTTTAAGAGAGTTTACTATCTCTTAAAGTCTACCGTATTCCCATGTTCCCTTGTGTCTTCATTTTTTGGCTCTTGGACATGCAAAGAGAACGGAATTTCAAAGACAGCCAGTTTTAAGAGATTTGACTATCACTTAAAGTCTACCGTATTCCCATGTTCCCTTGTGTCTTCATTTTTTGGCTCTTGGACATGCAAAGAGAACGGAATTTCAAAGACAGCCAGTTTTAAGAGAGTTTACTATCACTTAAAGTCTACCGTATTCCCATGTTCCCTTGTGTCTTCATTTTTTGCCTCTTGGACATGCAAAGAGAACGGAATTTCAAAGGCAGCCAGTTTTAAGAGATTTGACTATCACTTAAAGTCTACCGTATTCCCATGTTCCCTTGCGTCTTCATTTTTTGGCTCTTGGACATGCAAAGAGAACGGAATTTCAAAGACAGCCAGTTTTAAGAGATTTGACTATCACTTAAAGTCTACTGTATTCCCATGTTCCCTTGTGTCTTCATTTTTTGGCTCTTGGACATGCAAAGAGAACGGAATTTCAAAGACAGCCAGTTTTAAGAGATTTTACTATCACTTAAAGTCTACTGTATTCCCATGTTCCCTTGTGTCTTCATTTTTTTTGGCTCTTGGACATGCAAAGAGAACGGAATTTCAAAGACAACCAGTTTTAAAACATTTGACTATCACTTATAGTCTACTGTATTCCCATATTCCCTTGTATCTTAATTTTTTTTTTTTTTTTTTTTTGGTTCTTGGACATGCAAAGAGAACGGAATTTCAAAGACAGCCAGTTTTGAGAGATTTGACTATCACTTAAAGTCTACTGCATTCCCATATTCCCTTGTATGTTAATTTTTTGCCTCTTGGACATACAAAGAGAACGGAATTTCAAAGACAGCCAGTTTTAAGAGATTTGACTATCACTTAAAGTCTACTGTATTCCCATATTCCCTTGTACCTTCATTTTTTGCCTCTTGGACATACAAAGAGAACGTAATTTCAAAGGCAGCCAGTTTTAAGAGATTTGACTATCACTTAAAGTCTACTGTATTCCCATATTCCCTTGTACCTTCATTTTTAGCCTCTTGGACATACAAAGAGAACGTAATTTCAAAGGCAGCCAGTTTTAAGAGATTTGACTATCACTTAAAGTCTACTGTATTCCCATATTCCTTTGTACCTTCATTTTTTGCCTCTTGGACATACAAAGAGAACGTAATTTCAAAGGCAGCCAGTTTTAAGAGATTTGACTATCACTTAAAGTCTACTGTATTCCCATATTCCCTTGTACCTTCATTTTTTGGTCCTTGGACATGCAAAGAGTACGGAATTTCAAAGGCAGCCAGTTTTAAGAGATTTTACTATCACTTAGAGTCTACTGTATTCCCATGTTCCCTTGTGTCTTTATTTTTTGGCTCTTGGACATGCAAAGAGAACGTAATTTCAAAGGCAGCCAGTTTTAAGAGATTTTACTATCACTTAAAGTCTACTGCATTCCCATTTTCCCTTGTATCTTTATTTTTTGGCTCTTGGACATGCAAAGAGAACGGAATTTCAAAGGCAGCCAGTTTTAAGAGATTTTACTATCACTTAAAGTCTACTGCATTCCCATTTTCCCTTGTATCTTTATTTTTTGGCTCTTGGACATGCAAAAGGAACGGAATTTCAAAGGCAGCCAGTTTTAAGAGAGTTTACTATCACTTAAAGTCTACTGTATTCCCATGTTCCCTTGTGTCTTCATTTTTTTGGCTCTTGGACATGCAAAGAGAACGGAATTTCAAAGACAACCAGTTTTAAAACATTTGACTATCACTTATAGTCTACTGTATTCCCATATTCCCTTGTATCTTAATTTTTTTTTTTTTTTTTTTTTTTTGGTTCTTGGACATGCAAAGAGAACGGAATTTCAAAGACAGCCAGTTTTGAGAGATTTGACTATCACTTAAAGTCTACTGCATTCCCATATTCCCTTGTATGTTAATTTTTTGCCTCTTGGACATACAAAGAGAACGGAATTTCAAAGACAGCCAGTTTTAAGAGATTTGACTATCACTTAAAGTCTACTGTATTCCCATATTCCCTTGTACCTTCATTTTTTGCCTCTTGGACATACAAAGAGAACGTAATTTCAAAGGCAGCCAGTTTTAAGAGATTTGACTATCACTTAAAGTCTACTGTATTCCCATATTCCCTTGTACCTTCATTTTTAG
Organism: Mantis religiosa; assembly: GCA_030765055.1. Classification (NCBI taxonomy): domain Eukaryota; kingdom Metazoa; phylum Arthropoda; class Insecta; order Mantodea; family Mantidae; genus Mantis; species Mantis religiosa. Next base: position 97,317,592 of record CM060958.1, read on the forward strand.
CCTCTTGGACATGCAAAGAGAACGTAATTTCAAAGGCAGCCAGTTTTAAGAGATTTGACTATCACTTAAAGTCTACTGTATTCCCATATTCCTTTGTACCTTCATTTTTTGCCTCTTGGACATACAAAGAGAACGTAATTTCAAAGGCAGCCAGTTTTAAGAGATTTGACTATCACTTAAAGTCTACTGTATTCCCATATTCCCTTGTACCTTCATTTTTTGGTTCTTGGACATGCAAAGAGTACGGAATTTCAAAGGCAGCCAGTTTTAAGAGATTTGTCTATCACTTAGAGTCTACTGTATTCCCATGTTCCCTTGTGTCTTTATTTTTTGGCTCTTGGACATGCAAAGAGAACGTAATTTCAAAGGCAGCCAGTTTTAAGAGATTTTACTATCACTTAAAGTCTACTGCATTCCCAATTTCCCTTGTATCTGTATTTTTTGGCTCTTGGACATGCAAAGAGAACGGAATTTCAAAGGCAGCCAGTTTTAAGAGATTTTACTATCACTTAAAGTCTACTGCATTCCCATTTTCCCTTGTATCTTTATTTTTTGGCTCTTGGACATGCAAAGAGAACGGAATTTCAAAGGCAGCCAGTTTTAAGAGAGTTTACTATCACTTAAAGTCTACTGCATTCCCATTTTCCCTTGTATCTTTATTTTTTGGCTCTTGGACATTCAAAGAGAACGGAATTTCAAAGGCAGCCAGTTTTAAGAGATTTTACTATCACATAAAGTCTACCGTATTCCCATGTTCCCTTGTATCTTTATTTTTTGGCTCTTGGACATGCAAAGAGAACGGAAATTCAAAGGCAGCCAGTTTTAAGAGATTTTACTATCACATAAAGTCTACTGCATTCCCATTTTCCCTTGTATCTTTATTTTTTGGCTCTTGGACATGCAAAGAGAACGTAATTTCAAAGGCAGCCAGTTTTAAGAGATTTTACTATCACTTAAAGTCTACTGCATTCCCATTTTCCCTTGTATCTTTATTTTTTGGCTCTTGGACATGCAAAGAGAACGGAATTTCAAAGGCAGGCAGTTTTAAGAGATTTTACTATCACTTAAAGTCTACTGCATTCCCATTTTCCCTTGTGTCTTCATTTTTTGGCTCTTGGACATGCAAAGAGAACGGAATTTCAAAGACAGGCAGTTTTAAGAGATTTTACTATCACTTAAAGTCTACTGCATTCCCATTTTCCCTTGTGTCTTTATTTTTTGGCTCTTGGACATGCAAAGAGAACGGAATTTCAAAGGCAGGCAGTTTTAAGAGATTTTACTATCACTTAAAGTCTACTGCATTCCCATTTTCCCTTGTGTCTTCATTTTTTGGCTCTTGGACATGCAAAGAGAACGGAATTTCAAAGACAGCCAGTTTTAAGAGATTTGACTATCACTTAAAGTCTACCGTATTCCCATGTTCCCTTGTGTCTTTATTTTTTGGCTCTTGGACATGCAAAGAGAACGGAATTTCAAAGACAGCCAGTTTTAAGAGATTTGACTATCACTTAAAGTCTACCGTATTCCCATGTTCCCTTGTGTCTTCATTTTTTGGCTCTTGGACATGCAAAGAGAACGGAATTTCAAAGACAGCCAGTTTTAAGAGATTTGATTATCACTTAAAGTCTACTGCATTCCCATTTTCCCTTGTGTCTTCATTTTTTGGCTCTTGGACATGCAAAGAGAACGGAATTTCAAAGACAGCCAGTTTTAAGAGATTTGATTATCACTTAAAGTCTACCGTATTCCCATGTTCCCTTGTGTCTTCATTTTTTGGCTCTTGGACATGCAAAGAGAACGGAATTTCAAAGACAGCCAGTTTTAAGAGATTTGACTATCACTTAAAGTCTACTGTATTCCCATGTTCCCTTGTGTCTTCATTTTTTGGCTCTTGGACATGCAAAGAGAACGGAATTTCAAAGACAGCCAGTTTTAAGAGATTTGACTATCACTTAAAGTCTACTGTATTCCCATGTTCCCTTGTGTCTTCATTTTTTGGCTCTTGGACATGCAAAGAGAACGGAATTTCAAAGACAGCCAGTTTTAAGAGATTTGATTATCACTTAAAGTCTACTGTATTCCCATGTTCCCTTGTGTCTTCATTTTTTGGCTCTTGGACATGCAAAGAGAACGGAATTTCAAAGACAGCCAGTTTTAAGAGATTTGACTATCACTTAAAGTCTACCGTATTCCCATGTTCCCTTGTGTCTTCATTTTTTGGCTCTTGGACATGCAAAGAGAACGGAATTTCAAAGACAGCCAGTTTTAAGAGATTTGATTATCACTTAAAGTCTACTGTATTCCCATTTTCCCTTGTATCTTTATTTTTTGGCTCTTGGACATGCAAAGAGAACGGAATTTCAAAGACAGCCAGTTTTAAGAGATTTGACAATCACTTAAAGTCTACTGTATTCCCTTGTAACTACAATAAAATTAACAGTAAGATAATTGTATATTGAATTAGAGTAATAAGTGTTTGTACAAGAGTAGAGAAGGTCATTTGGCTGCACAATAGTAATTTTAAGCCCATTCTCTGCAAGATGAAAATTTACAAAAGTGTTTTCAAAAATTCATCAACTGGAACGTTTATAACGGTTAAAATATACTAAACATCACAATTTAATAATAGTTGTTTATGATACAAGATATAAGACTAAGGTTTTGTTTTGTAGGTAGGTGTGATCCCACAGACTAAGCTGATCTATGAACAAAATAAAATTCTGTTATCCGGTACATCATACGCTATTTATAGACAGTGAAAATAACGTAACAAACTTTAATTAATAATTTACAACTTTTTTCAAATTTGACATTCCTTGAGAAAACTGCCGTGTCGAAATGTGTAATTGAAGTCAAAAATTTAAAATATTTATGTCATAAATGATAATTATTGCATGTTTTGAAAACATTTCATTTGGGCATCTTTATGTTTACACCTATTTTGTTGTTGATTGTGATTCTCAAAGAAATACTAGACAGTTGAAATACGTCTAGCCTGACGCATGCCAACAGCAGGCAAATGTATACAAAAAAAGGGAGGAACGGTTGTTATTCTTCAAAATGCTCCTGTTTACCACTTGTTCCTATTGTTAGACACTTTGAATTCCCAACCCGCGGTCGCATCCCTCCCATCCCATTTCATTTCTTTCTTATCCGTCGTCTGTCTGCAAGACTATATGTAAAGTTTGTCTCTACAAAACTTCCCTTAAAGTGAGCAGAGCTTATGCCGTGGAAAAGAAAGAAAGAAAAACCCTTCATCTCATGAGAAATTGTGTGTTGAAAAGGGAGAGGAGAGGGGGATGGAAACTAACCCCTTTTATAATGATTGTGAGCAAGAAGAAGGACGCGGAAATGGATTTCAAGGAAGCTGCAGCAGCAGTCTCCTAATGCATGACCGGGGAATTAAAATGCAAAGCTCTTGATGCTTTTTGCATTATAAAGAACACAGAACGAAGATTTATCATTTCTGCAGGAGCACCGCTGTATTCGTAAACAGTTGATCCCACAAGAGGTTACAGCATTGTAAGTCGCTATTAACGTACTTGTGTCCTCTATACATATACGAAATCTTCTAGTAAATTACCAGGGGATGTGAATTCAATGTCGTACTGGCATGTTGTCGTGGTAGTGCAGTGGTAAAGAACAACAGGACGAAATCGGTAGATCCGTGCTTCAAAACTCGGCTATGGCAAGGACTTTTTCAGTCTGAATCTATTCGAACCTTGCAATACGCACGGCTATTGTGAGAGACCAATTAATTTGGAATAGAGAATAACGTTCACTAAACAAATGCAGCAACGAGGATCTACTAACCGAGCTGCGACGCTATCTGCGTTGGAGGATGTAAACTAATAATGATGATGATGATGATAATAATAATAAAAATACTGTCATTGCTTTTCTTTGACCATAATGCATTAGATCATACACTCACAGGCCACCTCTGTAGCTAGTTGAAAGCTTGTCTGTCTCATGTTCAAAAAGTCCCGATTCTCAAGAACCTCACAAAGAATGGTCTACAGCACGTGTTTAAGGACTGGCAGAGACGCTATAAAAAGTGCATTGAATAAGAAGGGGCCTACTTTGAAAAATATTATGTTAGCATTGAATTGCAGTCATCTGTGAAGAAAAAAAATCATTCTTAGTCTCTTTTTTTTTTATTTACGTCTCCCAACGTTGTCATATCGGACGATGAATGGAATGGTTGAAATGATGCTCAAATGAGTCCGGGGTCCATGGAGCTTAGAGTTACCCGACATTCGTCTTACAGGATAAGGGAAAACCCCGGAAAAAACCTTAACCAGTTAACTCACCCTGACCGAGATTCGAACTTGGGGCCTCTTGAACGTGAGGCAGACATGCTACCACCACGCCCTCGAATACTAAAAGGAAATATTAATTTTGTGGTGAGCGTACAATGGAATGTCTACTAAACATTTAGTCAAGGTTTAGAATGTTGTAATGGTTTGTACAGTTTACAGTGCCTAAGTGCATAGCACGTTTTATAATAATAGCACCTCAAAGTGAATCTGGTAACGGTTCAAATCGCGCCATTAACAATACAATTTTTGGGCTAATGCAACATCCGACAGAACAAAGCAACCATGACATCGAAACACTGTTTTTTATATAGTTAAAGTTGGCCGTTCTCAAAGTAATAACATGTGAAATGAAATGAATCGGATCGTGACACAGCGTGTTTGCATTTCATCTAACTGATTTTCAACAGAATTAGCTCGTTATGGACCCATTTCGATCTCAAAGCAAAAACCAATGACGTATTATAATTGAAATTAGGTTGATCTTTTGGCAGCACGCCATTGTAAATTTGCATTGCCTAGGACAACTGTTTGAAAACTCTACGTACACAAACTGGGGGCATTTAAAGCCAAATTGAATTAACATGTGCCGCAATGGCGCTCCCGTATATCGTTGCCCTGGTTTTAGAGATAACGCTGTATTGTTTAAGACGTTCATAACTATAATCCTCCCGCAGATAAAGTGTCCCCAATACCCAAGGTGCAATAAACTTCCAAGTTGCTGTTCGCCGAAGGCTCCAGAAGATTCGACCATACATGCCAATACACGATAACCTAACCGATAACCAGGGGTGGCTCATCCTTACGTACCGCACTGATGCAGCACGCTCGTTCCTGTTTTATAAGTCCCATTGTATAAATTTTGAAAGTTTATGTTAGTAACAATGCATTATTATAACTATAGGAAGTCGAGTACGACCTATGCAAACCTGCTGGCAGGAAGAGTGATCCGCTCTCCACAATAATAAACTTACATCTGTGAAAGAACTTCCGATTCCTTGGGCTACCAGTTTTTTTTTTTTTTTTTTTTTTTTTTTTTTTTTTTTTTTTTGTAATTTACGTTTGCCCCAACGTTAAGTTATACCGGCCGGTGATTGAATTGGGTGAAATGGTGCTCAAATGAGTCCACGGTCCATGGAGCTTCGATTTACCCGACATTCGTCTTGAAGGATAAGGGAAAACCCCGGAAAAACCCTTATCCAGGTAACTCACCCTGGCCGAGCTTCGAACTCGGGACCTCTTGAACGTGAGCCAGACATGCTACCATCTACGCTACCGAGGCGGGCTCATCTCCTGTCGTTCATCTCGTCGCGAAGAGGTGAGTTTGGCTCAGTTGCGTATTCGGCACTACTTTTTTATTCATAGCTTTCTTTTTAAAAAGGAGCCTGCTCCAATGTGTCCGTTTTGCAACGAAGCGTTATCAGTCCGACACGTGCTACTAGCGTTTTTACCTAGTACACCTTAGGACGTCTCTGCAGCTGCCGGCCAGCTTTGCAGAAATTCTACAGGATGATAATAAAGTAGTGGAAAAGGTATTTAGATTCGTTTCTAGGTTAGATCATTCGCTGCCCAGTGAAGCAGGGTCACCAACACTCATAGCTACAGCTGTAGAACTTGAATATGCATTGAAAATCATTTAACAATCTATCATTGCTTTATATTTTAGTTCTAGAAACTAGTTCAATCCTTCTTACATAAACAAATCCATACTAATTGCTATAAATCGCAGGGTAGATTGTTTGTGATGCACCTATCATGTTGGCACGATACTCCGTTCCCGCGACCATAACAAGTGAATGTGGTTCCCGAGCTCGCATTGTATCCAAGTATTTCTTTAAGTAACGTTGTTTAGTGGCTGATATCAGTTTCTTTATTTGGTGTGTGAATGTGAAACGTGTTATACGAGGGCTGTTCAATAAGGAATGATCACAATTTTTTTACGGTCATAATTTTTGGCTCTAAAATTCAACCGTATTACATTCTGTTAGCTTAATGTGAAACATACACGCCATAGTAGTTTCACTGTTGGTACTCCTGGTTCCCGCCTGTGGGAACCAGTCAAGTTCAGACATGTTCAATATCGCCTACCGCTGAAATGGAAGTAACACGCGAGGAAGAATATGCGGCTTTGAAATTCTACCTTCGTCTCAACAAATCTTCAGTTGTGGTCTATACAACGTTACAGGAGACCTATGGAGAGTCTGTTCTTCCCTACAGCACAGCTCGAAGCTGCTTTAAACTGTATAAAAATGGGACACAGTCAATTTTAAAGGAAGGTGGACCCGCGCACCAGTTACTGCTCTTACGGAAGAAAACAAACACTACTGCTGCCATTGTGAGAGAGGATCGACGAATTACCTTAAGATCACTTTATGAAATACTGAACATTTCATTGGGCGCCATCCACACGTTGGGGACAGAAACACTACGCATGATACGTGTTTGTGCGCTATGGGTTCCAAGACTGTTGATTCCACAACAAAATGACGTTCGCAACCAAGTCTACGTGCAGTTAAAGTTGATGTTAGAGGAAGATCCAGAGTTTCTTTCAAACGTAAACACTTCTGATGAAATTTGTCTACATAATTTTGATCCTGAGAGCAAACACCAAAGCTTAGTGTGGAAATCTCCATCTCCAAACCCGCAAAAAGCAAAAGTGGTTGCTTTTGCTGGGAAAGTTATGGTCATCTCATTCTTTCATTTTCATGAAATGGTTTATCAGTATGTTGTACCTGCACACACATCAGTAACTGGACAATACTACAGGGATGTCCCGAAAACATTGCAAGTCCATAGCAGGTGCCAAAAACCACATTTCCGTGAAGCAGGCTGGATGCAGGCCGCATATTGCCAATGTTGTTGCTGAATATCTTGCAAAAATCAACGTTAAGTACATCCCTCACTCTCTCTATAGTCCGAATTTAGCCCCATGTGACATTTTTCTATTCCCTAACTTGAAGAAACGCCTTCGTGGCAGGCATTATCCATCATCAGGTGAAGCCTGCGGAGGCTATTTTGAAGGATCGCTCAAAAAATGGTTTCCAGCATGTTTTTGAAGACTGACAGAAACGCTGGGACAAGTGCATCGCATTCAGGGGAGACTATTTTGAGAAGGAGCATCAAAATTATGAGAATGAAAATTGTGATCATTGTTTATGCAACAGCCCTCGTAAATTCACTTTATTCATTGTATGAGTAATTTAATATTATGAAAACCTTAACCAATAAATAATGAGAAGAAAGGGTTAGTATAAAAATATTAGGGCTATCTATACCCGATCTAAAAGTTCAGCACAAACTGAAAGGAACTAGAAATCCTATTTATGCCATGAAGAAACACTGGCGCATGGAATTAAGTTTTTCGAAGCTAGGTGACTTGCATGTAGTTCTTCCCGCAGCACGCTGTTATTTTTGGCACGAACAACCACTGCTGATAACGCTTAAAATTTCATCGCTATAAAAGTATCACATGTGTCATATGCTCTAACCATTCTTTAACAAACTGTTCTTAAAAACATTGTTCTATCTAGATAGTGCTAAAAGAAGTAGGCAATGTAGAACTGGTGTTACGTATCACAAATGTCCCCTTAGGTACAACGAGAATATGAGAAAACAGTAGGCTTTAAGCTATAGTCAAAACTTTCTGGAGCTGGTTGCTATATGATAAATTTGAAATTGTGATACCTTTGTACAGCATAAAAAATAATAACGTCTTCCCCTTCACGAAAACTATAGAGAGTTAAAGAATCTATTATCTGTAGTATGGTTTTGTCTCCTGTGCTTTAACACTTATGTAAAATCCTACAGAATCAAGGCGATTTCAGAAGACATTACCAAAACATTTAAGACGTATGGGACAGGTATCCAGTATCGGACACTAAAGCTTTTGGTTCTATAATGACTTTAAAAAAGCGTACAGTCAATATCAAAATTATTTTGGACACTTGTTTTGTATGTATTTAACCGTAGCAAATATGTTATTCACATTAACTACTGATAAAACATTTCATTAACTTAAAAAAACACTTAAAACATTTGACTTACACTTAAAGTCTACTGTATTCCCATATTCTCTTGCACCTTCAGTTTTTTATCTCTTGGACATACAAAGAGAACGGAATTTGTGAGACGTTACCTAGACAACCAATTTTAAAGCATTTGACTAACACTTAAGTTCCCATATTCTCCTGGACCTTCATTTTTTATCTCTTGGACATACAAAGAGAACGGAGTATCAAAGACGTCACCTAGACAACCAGTTTTAAAACATTTTATTATTATCACTTAAGTCTACTGTACTGTGTCTGCTGTGCAAAGTCTAGTTGTACCTAGAATAAAATTAAAAATAAATAATGTTTATCTTGAAGTAAATGGAAGAATAAGTGCTAAACGCAGTTTGAATTTGAGTACAGAAGGTCATTTGAGTACAGCACATTACACTTTTGTTTCTTACTTGTTTCACTAGATGGTACACAGCATCAATGGCAACTTGTAGGTCAGGACTCCAAAAGCAATTCTCTTATTATGACAATGCATTCCTTTGTTTTTTGTTATGCCATCAAGCTTGCTCCAGATTAATGTATTTACGAACATATATTTAAAATTCTATTTTACCCTGATATTGTGGCTTGTAACAATACTGACAGTCAAAACTGTGACATTCCTTTTCTGGGATCAAAATCTAATATGAGGATTCACGAACCAGACATTATCAGACCGTCTTTTATCCTTAACCCTATTACGATCTCTCAAAGCAAAGAGGAAAGGTTTCCCCGTCATTTCCTTATCCTGTTTAAGGAAACCAACACGGTGGGAGCTTTCCTCTGTGACGGTTGGATGCCTTTGTCACCTCGGCTACATTTCTTGAGAAGATTATATTGTGTTACAGAATCCGCCAACACTCACAAAGAGCAGTGAAATTGAGTGCCACTTAGAAAAGTCATTAACTACCGCTCGCTGGAAGAAGATACATCTCGAGAAAACCATATGTATGCAGATGTAATGAAGGAAACCGGCACAGAAACTGGGGCTTAAACCTCAGTGTGGAAGGGCTTAAGACGTAAGCCCTTTATGGTTGATGTGAACGCGTGGCAAACTTTCGAAAATGTAGCAGATAAATATGCAGCGTTTTTCTGTGTTGATGAAAACGGAGACTTAGATACAAAAACGAGCCAATAGATGGGGGAATATAACATCTCATGAGCTGCATAGTGTTTTCGCTGGAATCATTCGCTTATTGACAATTTCAAAGCTAAAACTACGTTTTAGTTAATTGATGGAAATTAATCATTTCTTCACACTAGCCGTATATAGGCTAAGATTTTTGATAGAGTCAACATGAAAAATTCAATGTCACGGCCGGGAATTGAACCACGAATCTCCTGGTTTCCGTTCCAGGCCAACGTGCCTGCCTGACATTAAATTCTCCATTCGACTCGCATATTTCCCCGGTAGACCACTAGGAGCTCCCGTATCCGAGAAACACCGTTTGTGGCGACTTACTATCATAAGTACTTGAGTCCCAGGCTTCATCATTTAACTCTTATTATTTTAGTTAATTGATGGAAATTAATAATTTCTTCACACTAGCTGTATACAGGCTAAGGTTTTTGATCCGCGGTTCAAATCCCGGCCGTGGCATTGAATTTTTCATGTTGACTCTATCTATCAAAAACCTTAGCCTATATACGGCTAGTGTGAAGAAATGATTAATTTCCATCAATTAACTAAAATACCAAGAGTTAAATTATGAAGCCTAAGACTCTAGTACTTACGATAGTAAGTCGCCACAAACGGTGTATCTTGAATGCGAGAGCCCCTAGTGGTCTACTGGGGAAATATACGAGTTGAATGGAGAATTTACTGCCACGACAGCAAGTTTAATATGGTAGATTAATGGGGTAGAGCGACTGGATAGAAACCAGGAGACCCGTGTTTCAAATCCTGGCCATGGCATTGAATTTTTCATGTTGACTCTATCTAACAAATAAAACTACGTGTTGGAGAGGACGTGTAAAGTAGTAGTTATATCAGAAGCGTAAATAAAAAACACACACACACACACACACACACACACACACACACACACACACACACACACACACACACACACACACACACACACACACACACACACACACACACACACACACACACACACACACACACACACACACACACACACACACACACACACACACACACACACACACACACACACACACACACACACACACACACACACACACACACACACACACACACACACACACACACACACACACACACACACACACACACACACACACACACACACACACACACACACACACACACACACACACACACACACACACACACACACACACACACACACACACACACACACACACACACACACACACACACACACACACACACACACACACACACACACACACACACACACACACACACACACACACACACACACACACACACACACACACACACACACACACACACACACACACACACACACACACACACACACACACACACACACACACACACACACACACACACACACACACACACACACACACACACACACACACACACACACACACACACACACACACACACACACACACACACACACACACACACACACACACACACACACACACACACACACACACACACACACACACACACACACACACACACACACACACACACACACACACACACACACACACACACACACACACACACACACACACACACACACACACACACACACACACACACACACACACACACACACACACACACACACACACACACACACACACACACACACACACACACACACACACACACACACACACACACACACACACACACACACACACACACACACACACACACACACACACACACACACACACACACACACACACACACACACACACACACACACACACACACACACACACACACACACACACACACACACACACACACACACACACACACACACACACACACACACACACACACACACACACACACACACACACACACACACACACACACACACACACACACACACACACACACACACACACACACACACACACACACACACACACACACACACACACACACACACACACACACACACACACACACACACACACACACACACACACACACACACACACACACACACACACACACGCAATGAATCTTAACTCACTGTAATCTCTGTGCCTGGTTACAATAATATATCATCAGATGGCTTTGCATTGCAATTCTGTTGCCCAGGTTCTCACTAGATGTCGGTTTCGCCACATCCTCCCCACCCTGGTCAGTGCCGATTTCCAAAGGAAATGGGTCGGGTGATCTCCTAGCCATTTGTTGTCCTTAGAATAGCTGTTCTCGCTATGCCGTCTCTACCCAAGCGAAGGTTCCGTGCTAATTTCCACATGTGACGTGGAACATGATCTTCCTGCAACAGCACCACATCGCCAATTAAGACTTCAGCTCTTCCGGTGCGTGGGCGTCGTACCATATGTAATGCTCTCAGCTTCAGGAGGTAGTCTTTAGTCCATCTCCTCCACAAGTCATCTGCAATTTCCTGCTTCTGGCGGTACAGTTTAGTGAGACTAGTAGCTAGTGCTGTCTCACTGGGGATTGTTGTCAATTTCCCACCGGTGAGGAAATGAGCTGGAGTTGGAACTTCATCTCCGTCCCCCATGGTAAGTGGCCTAGAGTTGAGGGCGACTTCGATGCTCACAAGAAGGGTGTTCGTCAGCTCTTCGTCTGTCTTCAGCTTTCCCAGAGTTTTCCGTAGACAGCATTTCACCGATCCTACCATTCGTTCCCACCTACAGTTTCAGCCCGGGTTTCGGCACCAGATGCTGGAGAGGACGTGGAAAGCGGTAGTTACATCAGGAGCGTAAATAGCGCGCTCGCACACACAATGCATCTTAAGTCGCTTTAAACTCTCTCCGTGGTTACACCCGCTTTCTTATGTCTGTGAATGGACTGCTCTTTATTTGTATCAATGACAGCATGTATATATGACAGCCGAGACTGATTTATTCTGCATACAGACGGTTCCCCGTGAGGTTCCTTCACGAGACTTCATCCCTCCGCTATGTGATCAGAGCGCCCTGGTTAGGTCTCATTGGGACTGAACGTCGCCCAAAGCGATACCGGCTACTCCGCATGGCCTGTGGGCATTACCGTAGCCGTAAGGCACTTGTTTCAACTTGAAACAAATTTACTGTCTACCCAAGCTTTTGCCTGGGTTAGTTATATTTTCTTTCATCATTTTCTGTTTAAATAATTTCACTAGCACCAAGTGGAATGACTCAGGTCTGCATTCGGGAGACCCGGGTTTGATTCCCGTGACCGACCTACCTAAACCATGCTTTTTTCGGGGGTTTCCCCCGGTCGCTAGACGTATGCTGGGTAGGTTAATTACACCCACCTGATTTTCTGTCCCTCCAATTTATCTCCATTATCATTTGACATCATCTCTCATCTGGTGGTCTCTTTCAGTGTAAAAGTGTCGGCGGGTATCTCGGCGGTGCATGGCAGGATGATATGCCCTGAGGGAAACTATTTCCTCCTCCGGTAGGTTGGTTGCCGGTCTCCGCTCCTCTGCTGGGACCATTTCGGGACCGCCAGCCAGGTACATTTGAGGCTCAGCTGCTGGGCTCGTTGCCGTCCCGCAGTAGGAGAGGGTGTACGTTGTCCTGACCTGACGGGGGAAGTCTCTATCCAAGTAAACTGTAGGGACCCTGCCCTCTGCACTGTCATGGCTACTTGGGACGTCTGCCCTCTGTCTCCTCTTACCTCATCCTTCCTCCCAGAGGTACTCTAATTACGGGCTTAGGCACAATGGGCCCAGCATGGTGGCCTATGTACCGAATCCCCTCCGTAGTTAATTCCTAATCCCAATGTTCCTAAATTTCCACTCGCCATCCTGTCTCCCACATCCCGTCCCTACATAGTTAAGCCCTATGCAGGGCAGGTACATCTCTGATCACCCTCAGGATGTTCCTCAGTCCGCCAATGCTTCTGCTGCTACCATAATAGAGAGAGGAAAATTACAGGACCTATCTACAGAAACTGAATTGTATTGTTGTAGACTGCATTACTGACCCTTTCTTCCTTAAACTCTACGACATTGGAGTTGCTCCGAAATCCAGCCACTGTACATACTTTTCCGGGCCCAGTAAGGCATCTTCTGGCTGAAAGCGACATCTTTTCCCACAACGATTGATTATCTAGAAATCCTAAGTTGGAATCTCGATCAGGTTGATAAGGATTTTCCTTATCGTGACAGATGAATATCTGATAATCCTAAGCTTTATAGATTCTGGGCTCATTTGAACATCATTTCATTCATCGTCCGATATGACTTAATCTATAACCGGTATGGCGGGGTCAGTTAGTACTGCTTTTTATGTGAAACATATTGTCTCCGCAGGATGGCACTGCGGCTCTCGGTATCTTTCAGCCAGTATGTTTTGAGTTGTTGAAATTGTGGTGAAAAGGGTGCATATACTTCATTTACAGTTGTTGTGGTGAAAAGGGTGCATATACTTCATTTACAGTTGTTTTTCTCCTTAGCGGGGGTAGGGCGACCCCACCATACTCATAACGTAAGTATATCAAATCGTATTTTGGTATGTTTCAGCAGGAAATGTCAACAGCTTACGCAAACAAAATTCATTAGATTGCATGGTTAGTTGTTACAGGGAGATGACGTCATCTTCAGAGAAGCAAATGAAAACTGATGATCCACAGTTTGAGGAATAGATGTTATCCACTGCAAATGAGTTAGAGAGTGACTTTGATTTTGATGATTCACAACATGACCCAGACTATGAAAGTGTTCATGACAGTGATTCACAGCTAAAAGAAGATTTACAAAATGGGATGAAGAAGAAGTGGTAATTGAGTACTGAAATAATTGAGTACTACAATGCCACAAAGGGAGAAATAAATGCACTGTTTACGCGATCAACAGACGCTGTAGAAGGTAGCCTCTTGCTATTTTCTACACAATGTTGAACATGTCCATGTTCAATGTATTTGTAGTACATTCATCATCAATGGAAAACCATCAGAAATGACGCTTCGAGTTCACCAAGTCTCTGGAATGGTAGCTAGTTGAACCACTTCTACATAGAAGAATGAGTATTCCACACCTTCCACGAGGGTTAAGAAACAACACTGCCAGGATGCTTAAATGCGAAATCTCCAAACAATTAGGAGTCATAACAAAGCGGGTTAGTTGTGTAAAGTGTCCTAGAACAAAAGATAGTGTAACTTGCAGTACACCAATATGTAGTGAATGCACAAGAAGTATTTGTGTGGATTTCTTGTAAACACCTACTTTGGTTTCGTGCAATTGCTACATCCAATTCATTTTAAACACTTTTATTAGTTACTATTCATCTTTAATTTCACACTTCAAACTTTGTTTCCAGAGTTAAGCATGCAATTTGAATAAAAATAGCTGATTCTTAAAACTGTCATCATTCGACTAATGAATATTCCATATATGGTAAAAAAGATCTTGTAGATATTTGCATGCAGAGTCTTACAGTGTAGTTTATGCCTAATTAATCTCTAAATAAAAATGAATATTAAATTTATGTTTAGTTTATTACGATTCATCATCCCTCATCCTCCATAATTTACAAAAATGAAATGGGGTCCTGCTGACCCCACCATACCATTTGTGTTACAAAAACTTCACCACACTTTACCTGTTTACACTGCAGGAAGTATTTTAAAAAATGCGAAATTTTACACTAGCTGAAAACCTTAACTTATTCTTAATTATCTAAGTTTGTTTAAATGTACAAATACAGCTCTAAAACGGCTAACGTTAAGAAAGTAATAAAGTACCACAAAAGCACAAAAGTAGGCGTGGTCTGGCTTTTATCTTTCTCCAGTATGGATATGATATGCTATGATGAAGCCAGTTAAATAATGGCGTGGCGCTTCGACACATGAATGGTCGTTAAAATATGTAAACTAGGCAATGAATTTGATAAATTACTGGAGACACTTGGCTAAATACATCATAAAATGTAATTATTTGATATGGATTAACGATAATGACACACATTTGAACAAGCGAGACAGAAAGCGGACAACAGAACGCGAGTAAACGTGAAATAAAGTTATCTCAAGCGAATATGGAACAAATGCTATCTGTAAACATGGCTGAAGCTCTGAACAACCCCTTTTTACGTACTTACAGTATGTACAGAAAGCATTGAGCTCAATACAAATTTAGGTATTACATTCATCACTCCAAATCGAGGGTGTGTTTCTTTTCTCTTTTTTTTTCAACATTCCTATTATAAAGGCTGATCACTGTGCAATGACTAAGTTTGTGATCTCTTTGCGTAGCCAAGAGATAAATATTTATGATTGAGGGTTAAAAATAAGATTTCATTTTGTGAGTAGGTACGATTCCGCAGGTCGAGCTGATGTACGCACAAAATAAACTCCCTTTTAACCCGTACATCATACAGCATTTTTAGACAGTCCTGAATATTTAAAGATTTATTGTAGATTATATATAAATGTATTGTCACCGATCGCATTGAAGTGTTGCAGCCGCCGTAAAGCCAGGGCTGTGCGCGTAAGCCAGAAAGAGAGAGAGATAGTGGCGCGTAGAGCTGAATGCTTGCGAAGAGAGAGAAAGAAAAGAGAAAAAGAGATAGAGAGAAGTCAGGAATTTTGCACTTTTCTGATGACGTCGCGATTGTTATCGAATGATCTACTGCATTATGGAAACATTGACTGGAAGATATAAATAGCAGCAAACGAAAGGGTTAGTTGCAGTTGAGTGGAGTTTTGAACTGTACCGCAGTGATTCTTTTGTTTGTTTACGTGTGGCGGGCGAACGGGATGACCTTGAAGACTGCCATTTTCAATGTCAGGTCTTTTTGCTGCAGCAAGGATTGTACTTTTTTTTTTTTTTTTTTTTTTTTTTACAATTTTACGTCCTCCAACGTTAAGTCACATCGGACGGAGAATGAAATGAGTGAAATGATGCTCAAATATGTCCAGGGTCCATGGAGCTTAGAGTTACCGGACATTCGTCTTTCAGGATAAGGGAAAACCCCGGAAAACACCTTATCCAGGTAACTCACCCTGACCGAGATTCGAACTCTGGACCTCTTGAACGTGAAGCAGACACGCTACCATCTACGCTACCGAGGCGGGCTTACTCCAATGAATAGTGTTTTAAATTTCAGCAAACAAGACTTTGGATTCTACCGACCCACGAAGTCACAATATTGTGTTGTTTTATCCTTCGCATGCTCATGAGCAGAGCTAGTAAGTTTGTACCGATTTCCTTGAGCAGTGTAAGAGCGACCAGGCATGGCTATACAACGTAGCGCTACTACCAAGGGCAAGGTTCGTCGTAGAATGCAACTCATTACTGCAAAACAGGTGTAACTGCATGACACAGAGCACGTTGGTAGGAAGTAAGACATTCGAATAACATCTTTGTTGTGCTTCAAAAATGAGCAACTAAATTTGCTGTACAACCATTGTATGTTTTCTAGAAGTGTACTTATTCATCTCCTTATTTACTTCATTATTTAAATTTACATTTCAGTGGGATACTTCAGCAAACATGGAGAAAAGAGAAGCCAGATCAAGAAACTAAATTATCTGAAATCACTAACGAATCTGCAACAGCTTATCAATCAACTAAATCTTGTTTTACGGGACGTAGAATGAGCTTTTCATTTGAAAGGCTTCAGAGGTACATTATTGTTTGTAGTAATAGGCCGCAGATGGGTGAATATGTAGTAAAATTCCAGATTTAGCATTTTGTCTAGTAAGAGTCTGCAGATATATAAGAAATTAATTTTATTATTTGGATATTATTTTACTTTTGATCTGGAAATATTACAATCCGCGTTATAATTTCTTGGGTGTTTCCACAATGTGCCTATTTAAATAATATCAACCAGAGACAAACCCGTATTTACTATATAAGACTTTGTATGTTGTACATAATGATCTAAATAGATGTGCATTTACGAATGTCTCGTAAGTCATTTGTTTTTCTCTGGGCAACCGGTTTCAATGTCTCCCCGCTGTGCGTTTCTTATCTATGACTTGTTTGGATGCCGGGAGAAGGGTCGGTCGTAACCTACATAGGGAACGGCGAGCGGTACGAATTTCCTAGCCCTGGTCATGATATTCATTTGTCTTACGCAGCACCGTGTACAACATGACTTTTAGAAGACAACCTTCTACTTAAGCAAGGCAGTGGAAATAGACAATCACATAACAAAAATGTAATTAATTAATAGATTACAACCTCTTATAAGATTTCTTATCTTTTAAGAAAACTGAAATGCTGAGAGTAAATTATTACAATTTAAAATAGTTATTCAAAATTTCAACAGCTTCAGATGGTCCAAATTCACATTCAAACAACCCGTCAGTTAATACAAGTGTTATTTAACTTACGACCTTCTTGAATGATTGTCATAACAAAGCAATTTTGGCGATACTGGCGTGTTAAAAGCTTTTTGGCATTGAGTTAAAGAATGTTCTACTTTTAACAGTCATGAACTAATAAAGGGCCCACCTTTACTATCAAATGTGAGAAAGCCCACCTAGTAGCGTGTTTGCCCCACGTTGAAGAGGTCCGAATTCTAATATGGGTCAGTGAGAGTTTTCCCTTCTCCTGAAAGGTGAATGGTAACTCAAAGCTCTATGGACTCTGTACACATTTGAACATCATTTCATTCATCGTCTAATATGACTTACGAGGGTGGTCTGAAAAGTTTCCGACCTAATAAAGACACAAGACATTTTTTCAAAATTTATTTTTTTATATTTCAACACAGTCTCCTTGAAGCTCTACACACTTCTCCCAGCGATGCTGCCATCTCTGTAACCCGTCCAAATAGTACTCGGCGTTTTTCTCTGCAAAATAAATTGTTCATGAAAGTAAATGCCTCTTCATTTGACGAAAATCTGTCCTCCGAGCGCAATTTTCAGATGAGGGAACAAAAAAGGTCGCTTGGGGCTAGATCTGGTGAGTCAAGCAGTTCAAACTGTAATCCGTGGATTTTCGCTATTGCAACCGCTGAGGTGTGAGACGCTGCCTTGTCTTGGTGAAACAGGATTTTATTTTACTGCAAATGTGGGCGTTTTTCCCAAGTTCTGCCTTCAGCTTATCAAATAATGATGCGTAGTATGCTCCTGTATTGGTTTTTCCTGCTTGAAGAAAATCGATTAAAATAACCCTATGACTATCCAAAAAAGCAGTCGCCATCACTTTCCCAGCCGAAAAAAAACTGCTGTTGCTTCTTTTGAGCCAGTTCCTCCTTTGCACTCCACTGTTTGGACTGTATTTTTGTTTCGGGTGTGTAATGGTGTATTCATGTTTCATCTACAGTAATTAATCGGTGCCAAAATCCGGATTTATTGCGCCTAAAGTGCGCCAACAGAGCGTTGGAAATGTTCATTCGAACACGTTTTTGGTCTAACGTGAGCAAACGCGGCACCCAACGCGCGGACAGCTTTCTCAAGTCTAAATGTCGACTTAATGTCACTTTTGATATGTTCATAGCCTCTGCTATCTCTCACTTTAATTCGGCGGTCGACTATCATAAGTTTGTGAATTTTGCCGATGTTTTCGTCGGTAGTTGCAGTTTTTCGACGTCTGGAATGTTCATCGTCTCCCAAGCTCTTACAGCCACGTTTAAATTCAGCTAACCAAAATTTCACTGTGGTAAATGAGTCCACAGAGACCAACTCATCTTTGATTTGCATAGGTGTATTGCCTTTAAAAACCAAATATTTAATGACAGCTCGATATACGATTTTGTCCAGTTTCATAACAACACTCAAATCAACTCACTCAGACGACTGTTACATAGCAACTGAGCGTCCAAAATGGCAGAAACTTTGGTAAGTGACTGTCTACAGATGAACAACGAAATTCACTGGATTTTATTTATGAGTGCTGCCGTCTTCATGTTAGGGTTGGAAACTTCTTAGACCACCCTCGTATATGACTTAACCATGAAGGTTTTTCCTTATCCTGAAAGATGGATGTCTGGTAACTCTTAAGTTCTATGAAGTCTGGCCTGATAAGAGCATTATTATACTCATATCATCCGATATGACTTAACGTTGGAGAATGTAAATAAAAAAATTTGTAAAAATATATCTTTACAATTTAGAAAAGCTTAACTATAGAAAAGCTTGAATAAATAACAATAAATAGGTCTGAAATGATTCAATGAATTTGAAGTAGGACAGAAAGTGAAAAGGGTCATGTAAAACTCCCACAATATCGGATACGCATAGTTATAAAAACAAAACTTGACGTACAATCAACTGTTTAACTTAACAGTGACCAATGAAAGCACAATATTACGTTTGGCTTTCAGAATCATTGCAGAGCAATGTTCAATTAAGTGATTATATTTATTTGTAGGTTTTATTTACTAAATTAATGCGATTGAAGCTCAACTAAACCCCACGTGCGAATAAATATTTATATTAAACGACATGACCCTTGGGAGTTTGTGTGGTAGTTTTACGTGAGAGTTGTTTCCCAAATGGTTTCGAACTGTGTATAAAACTGACGACAAAATTTCGAACTATAGCGAATCCCTGTGTCTTGCTTCATTAAGAATACGAAGTGCGTAGCCTCCTTTAATCACTCTACTATAAACCATCCTTACAAAAGAATGTCCTTCCATCTAATTATATTTAGACTAAATAATTGTGTGCTTTAAGGCCAACTAAACGTAATACATAGAAAGTCTTCTAGTTTTATACTTACCAGCTAGGTATATAAAATTCCTTCCCAATGAGAGAAAACGTATGACGTTATTATAAGATAATTCAAGGTCTATAATTATTTTATTAGGAAAATACTTTATACCCAGGTTTATAACAAAAATTGCTATTCGTTTCTAAAAAAAAAGTTAAATAATTTGAACAAAATATTTCAAGTAAAGCAAGCATTAAATAAAAAAGTTTTAAAAGTTTTACACGCAAGAATAGTTTCAGGTGCAGTATTTCTTTTTTTTTAATGCATTTCCTCCAAAGTTAAGTCATATAGGACGATTAAGGAAATCATGTTCAAATGAGTACAGGCTACATAGAGCTGAGAGTTACCAGACATTAATCTTTAAGGATAAGAGAAAAGCTCCAAAGTAAGGTCTTATCGGACGATGAATGAAATGATGCTCAAATGAGTACAGGGTACATAGAGCTTAGAGTTACCGGACATTAAACTTTAAGGATAAGGGAAAAGCTCCAAACTTAGCTCATATTGGACGATGAATGAAAATATGTACAAATGAGTACAGGATACATAGAGTTTAGATTTACCAGATATTCATCTTTCAGAATAAGGCAAAGCCTCCAACGTTGTGATATCGGACGATGAATGAAATGATACTCAAATGAGTACAGGGTACATAGAGTTTAGATTTACCAGACATTCATCTTTCAGAATAAGGCGAAGCCTCCAACGTTGTCATATCGGACGATAAATGAAATGATGTTCAAATGAGTACATGGTACAAAGAGCTTAGAGTTAGCAGACATTCATCTTTCAGAATAAGAGAAAACCTCCAACGTTAAGTCATATCGGACGATGAATGAAATGATACTCAAATGAGTACAGGGTACATAGAGTTTAGATTTACCAGACATTCATCTTTCAGAATAAGGCGAAGCCCCCAACGTTGTCATATCGGACGATAAATGAAATGATGTTCAAATGAGTACATGGTACAAAGAGCTTAGAGTTAGCAGACATTCATCTTTCAGAATAAGAGAAAACCTCCAACGTTAAGTCATATCGGACGACGAATGAAATGATTTCAAACGAGTACAGGGTACATAGAGTTTAGATTTACCAGACATTCATCATTCAGAATAAGGCGAAGCCTCCAACGTTGTCATATCGGACGATAAATGAAATGATGTTCAAATGAGTACATGGTACAAAGAGCTTAGAGTTAGCAGACATTCATCTTTCAGAATAAGAGAAAACCTCCAACGTTAAGTCATATCGGACGACGAATGAAATGATTTCAAATGAGTACAGGGTACATAGAGTTTAGATTTACCAGACATTCATCTTTCAGAATAAGGCGAAGCCTCCAACGTTGTTATATCGGACGATAAATGAAATGATGTTCAAATGAGTACATGGTACAAAGAGCTTAGAGTTAGCAGACATTCATCTTTCAGAATAAGAGAAAACCTCCAACGTTAAGTCATATCGAACGAGGAATGAAATTATGTTCAAATGAGTACATGATACATAGAGCTTAGAGTTACCAGACATTAATATTTCAGGGTAAGGGAAGCCCCGGAAAGAACCTTATCATTCTGACCAGGATTCGAACTGGGGATCTCTCGATTGTGAGGCAGACATGATTCCACGACGCTACTGAGACGGCCTAGCGTTAATACGGAACACTCTTCAAAATTACCATTCTCTCAATATGGCTCTAATAGGTTGATTAAAACATAATCTATATTTTCACGAGAAGTGAAATGCATAATTTCAATATCCTTGTCAATTTGCTGAACAACCCTCCTAATTCTGTACCTCTTTTGTATAAAAGGTAAACTCTAAGAGACAGGCGAAAATCTTATTACATAAAGAACTGTAGCTGTTAAATGACACAGTTTTTCACAAAGAAAATGTTTATGTGCAGTGAACCATTTCCCAGATATTCTTCGTCGTATGTTTAAATATTTAAATAACAGACTTTTCCGAAATAGAAATATCTCTTTCGCTAATCTTTTGTCACCTAGACAACCAGTTTTTAAACATTTGACTATCAGTTAAGGTGTACTGTATTCCCATATTCCCTTATACCTTCAATTTTTTATCTCTTGGCAATACAGGTAGAACGGAATTTCAAAGACGTCACCTGGACAACCAGTTTTAAAACATTTGACTGTCAGTTAAAATCTACTTTATTCCCTTGTAACTATAATACATTAATATTTATCTTGAAGTAGATAGAGGAGCATGTGTTTGTGCAAGCGTAGAGAAAGTAAAACTTTAATAAGCCTGGATAGATATTTTAATATGCAGTTAAGAAGCAGTAGCAACATTATTTATGATGGTATGTGAGAGAAGATGCCATCCATATTTCCGATGCCGTTTGATCATCAGTTTGCCGGGCATTGCAGTTTCATGAGACCCTGCATAAAGGATTAAGAGGTTTGCATCCAAAACCACACCTTTTACTGGAGTCCTCCGGAGACCACTTCTAAGAACGTTTATACCAAGAGGATGCGTCGATCCCCTTTGGCGCACCGCAAAGTGAACGTACCCTTCCTTCATTTCCACCACAAAGGCGGGCATAAAGGGGATAGCAGAAATCGGAGCAGACGCCGCAACAATTGTAATCTTGCTGTCACAAGATCCTCGTACCATGCAAATATATTGCCAGTCCTAGTAATCTCTTCCATCCATTAACATTGAATTGCTTTCTCCGTGGGCACAAACTTCTACTCAACTGCAATGCAATTGAATTAAATTTATCTACTTTATACGCGCTAAGGTGCAACGGTCTACCTTCTAATATCCAGACACTCTTGGGTTCAATTTCCGGCTACAGAATGGCAAGTTCTTAAGAAAATAACAGTCCCCATGGATCGCTCTCGCTGAAGCAACTAGCTTTAATGCTTCGTGACACAGGCGATCGGGGTTCGAACCCTCCTTAGGCATTGGTATGTATCTACAAGCAAAAAGAAATACAAGATGAACGGACAAAAATACCAAAGAAAGATGCCAGACGCTAACATCTCACTGAAAAATGTAATTTTCAAATGTGTCTAGCCAATGCGATGACATTCGTCCTTGAATACTAGCAGGCCAGCAGCAAATCGAAATCCTGCGGTGTTGCCATACTGTATTCCTCATAAACAAGGTGAGACGAGTGCCAAGCGAGTCCATCTCTAATAAATGTGCAAAAAAAAAAAAAAAATGGATCCATAAGGAAGTTAGGGAGTATCATTTCTGACACAACCGTAAAAAACTCATTTCTTAGTTCAAATAGTTTTCATAATACAAATAAATATAATACCACAATACGAGGGCTGTTCAATAAATAATGATCATAATTTTTACGGTCATAATTTTTCGCACTAAAATTCAATCTTATCATATTCTGTTAGCTCAATGTGAAACAAAACACGCCGTAGTAGTTTCACTGTTGGTAGTCCTGGTTCCCACCTGTGAGAACCAGGCAAGTTCAGGCGTTCAGTATCGCCTACCGCTGCAATGGAGGTAACTCACGAAGAACAATATGAGACTGAAATTCTGGCTTTGTCTCAGTTGAGTCTTACACAATGTTACAGGAGAGCTTAGGAGACCCGGTACTCCAGTTACTGCTCTTACGGAAGGAAACGTCAACACTGCTGCTGCCATTGTGAGAGAGGATCGAAGAATTACCTTAAGATCACTTTCTGAATTACTGAACATTTCATTGGGTGCCACCCACACGTTGGTGACAAACATTACACATGAGACGTGTTTGTGCGCGATGGGATCCAAGACTGCTGATTCCCGAACAAAAGGACATTTGCCTGCAGGTCTGCATGCCGTTAAAGTTGATATTAGAAGAAGATCCGAAATTTCTTTCAAACGTAATCACTGCTGATGTAACTTGGCTGGATCATTTTGATCCTGAGAGCAAACAGCAAAGCTCAGTGTGGAGATCTCCTTCATCACCAACCCCCAGAAAGCAAAAGTGGTTGCTTCTGCTGGAAAAGATATGGCCATCTCATTCTTTGATATTCATGGAATGGTTTATCAGCATGTTGTATCTGCACACACACACACACACACACACACACACACACACACACACACACACACACACACACACACACACACACACACACACACACACACACACATCAGTAACTGGGCAATACTACAGGGATGTCCTGAAAATATTGCAAGTCCATTTCATGCACAAAAGACCACATTTCCGTAAAGCAGGCTGGATGCTACAGCACGATAATGCGCAGCCGCATATGTCCAATGTTGTTGCTGAATATCTTGCAAAAATCAGCGTGAAGTATATCCCTCACCCTCCCTGTAGTCCTGATTTAGCCCCACGTTACTTTTTTCTATTCCCTAATTTCAAGAAACGTCTTCGTATGAGGGATTATCCATCATCAGAAACAGTAGTGATGGCTGCGGAGGCGATTAAGAAGGATCTCTCAGAAATGTTTTCCAGCATGTCTTTGAAGACTGGCAGAAACCCTGGAACAAGTTCATCGCATTCAGGGGAGACTATTTTGAAAAGGAACATCAAAATTATGAGGATGAGTAAAGGTACGTTGTCAAAAAAAGATTGTGATCATTCTTTATTGAACAGCCCTCGTATTTTATCCATGAATGGAAGGTTTGTTAATTTCCGCGAGCGTATAAATAAGTCTTGCGCCATACAATGTGTTATCTAACACTTACCCTAATCGCCCGTCTCGGTGGCGTGGTGGTAGCGTGTCTACCTCACGTTCAATAGGTCCCGAGTTCGAATCTTGGTCAGGGTGAGTAGCTTGGATAAGGTTTTCTCCGGGTTTTTTCCTTGTCCTGAAAGACGAATGTGGGGTAACTCTAAATTCTATGGACCCTGGGCGCATTTGGGCATTATTTCAACCATTCCATTCATCCTGCAATATGACTTAACTTTGGAGGGCGTAAATTACAAGAAAAAAGAAAAAAGAAAAAAGCTTACTGCTTCTTTAATTAAACTATAATAAAATATTAAAATTATTTGTTATTTTATTTTCTGAAATATATGGCTATTTAGACCAAGCTCGTGTCACAAACATCGTTGGCTGATACCTAATATGAGACAATCGATGTTGGCTAGTCGTTTCTAGGGAAATGATGTAAATGTAGGTCTAGTGATTGTCTTTTATTTATACAGTGGTTAAAGTGAAATTTTATCTATCCTTAATATTAAAGTGTTACCTTATTAGGTTAATTTACATTATTAAGGTACAACTTTAAAAGACATTCATATGACAGGCATTCCTTTGAATTTAAATATAATAGAAGCAATATGTTTGTTATTAGCAAGTCTAAAGTCCTCGGCAAGGGGACTTTTATTACATTATCCACTTCCATTGTTAACTTAATCACATGCATCGCTACGTATCACCGGCTTACTTTCTGATTTCCATTTAATTTCCAGTCATGGCTTCACGTTTTCCATTGACCCTTGATTTCGACTAACTAACGATCGACATGGAAACCAAAATAAAAAAGAGGGAGAGAGATGGACACAGATGCTCCAGTTAAGTTATTATTCCATTGAGGGATGTGAGAACAAATGATTCCGTTTTTTGTAGCCAGCGAGGACAACAGTGCGTGAAAAAAAAAAAAAAAAATTCTCGTCGACCGCTCAGATTTTTTAACCGTTTCTCTGCGTCACTTTTCCCTCTACCCCCCACTTGAATTTTTGACAATAATAACTGTTCCAAGAGCAGTAAACGTTTTCAAACCATTGACGGGGAGGTAGCCACAGATAAAAGAGGGATAGACGTGGGGAATTTTTATTTTATTCACGGCGGTTTGTGAAGGGTCGAGGTGAGTAGAAAACACGCCCTATGTGACTGGCTCGGCTGAAAAGGCGCATCAGAGCGAGTATAATGCAAACACCAAGAGAGGGAGGAGAGATGGACCACGGTTGGTTTACTGCAAGATGGTCCAGAGAGTTTACCGTTAGATCCTAATATGACAAGGAAAGGACGATACACTCGCCGGCTGGGATAAATATGATTACGTCATCAGGATAAAGACGTACGACATTATCTCTCTCTAAACAAACGATGAGGGAGTAGCGTGTCTACGTCCAAGAGGTCACCAGATCGAATCTCTCTCAACGGGCAACGCTTTGAATATCATCTCCAATTGTGTCGCGAGAAAAGAAGTTGGCAGGAAGAGAAAAGTAAACTCTGAGCGGACTTCGCCACATATATAGCGGAGATGCGCCCATACCGCACACTGCCCAGTACCGCACGGTGTCAGTATCTCGTAGTTGCCGATAGATAGTAGAAACTCGTGGTGCGGAAACATTTCCCTCCTATTTGACCGTTGAATCAGAAGTTATTGTTCAAAGAAGTCGTATAGTGAACTGGAGCTGGGCTATTAATAACTTGCTGACATTGCTGCTGCCTTGTCCAGTGAGGAACTAATTAAGTATTTGTACTTATATTATTTGGTATTAAGTAGACTACACAAACACAAAATACAGTGTTGGTTTAAAAGAATTCGGCCGTGCTATGACGTTATATATACGTACGTGTGAGTTGCTCAAATTCCACGTCACAGCATTACCTCATACAAATATTACAACGGCCAATTACACAATTAAGATAGGAGTAACGATAGTTAGAAAAATCAATAATCTTGGTAGAGATGTTTTGTAATGGTGAGTGTGATGAATAGTGGTGCAAGATCAAGAACATTCAAGTAATAGTTTGAATATGTTTAAATTTAACATAGTAAGAATTTATCGGTATGTTGGAAGTGACTGGGAAAGTAAGTTCAAGTAAAATGTAATCTAAATAATACAATTAAATAGTTACAAAATTTGACTTCTCCGAAACTCTTTTCCGAACCACGCCTTGAAACCAAGATTCTTATGACTTTTATTTAATCAAGCACAATCATCAAGAAACAAATCAAAATACAACGAATTTGTTATTTCTGGCTTCTCGAAGTGGATCTTCGAAAAGTCAACGTGCATCCCATCTCAAACATAGAAATTCCGTACCAAATGGCGCCCGAACGTGTGGCTGATTAAGATGGAGACAAATTAAAGACGAATAGTCCCAAATTCCTGTCCCAAAGAGCGCTGGACGGGGTTTCTCTGAGATCTCCGGTTTCCCCCGCCATCATTCCACCGGTGCTCCATCTTCATCTCATGTATCATCAGTGTCATCGCCTGCGATGCCATATGTAGTAAAAGCGGACGTTAAACCCTACACATTTCATTTCAATGATAGACATGGATTCCACATTACCACCAAATTCCATAATCCAACCTTCACCCCCACCATTACGAATAGACTGCATTACTATGGAGGGCATTCGGCCCCGAAACCTGTAGTTTATTGTACCTATACCCCAAGTAGGGTATCTCGGTATCCCCGGGAGGAGGGAAGACGCGAGAGGAGACTAAGGGTGGCTGATCCAAAGTGACACGTCAGTACAAAGGGAGGGTCCCTGCTATATAAAATCTGTTTACTTACCACGTGTGCAGTTCGGCCGCCTCTTTTGACGAACCCTTATAATCGTTTAAAAACATCGGCCCTCCTTCTACCAGCCCTTTCTCGATACGTCATGGGTATCGTACAAGGTTTCCTCTAAATAAATTAACTTATTCCATTACTGCGCAACTTCCTTAGTTTTGACATACAAGCTACAATTATACCCGATCCCATAATAGCCCTTATCTTATCCAAAATGTGGTATTTGAAACCCAGCTCCTTTAGGAGACCGCGCAAAGTGCAGTGCCTATAAGAAAAATCTGAAAGTTCGTGCAAAAGTGCAACCAATTCAGCTAAAGTTGGCGATCTCCCTTTTGCCTAGAATCTATAAATTTCCCGGCGCATCAAATCGCTTGTGAAATTATCGAACCATTAGAGAAACGTCTCCTTTTGTTTTCACACTTTTTTTTTTTTTTTTTTTTTTTTTTTTTTTTTTTTTTTTTTTTGTAATTTTACGTCCTCCAACGTTTAGTCCTATCGAACGGTGATTGAGATGGGTGAAATGATGCCCAAAAGTGTCCAGGGTCCACTTAGCTTAGAACTACCCAACATTCATCTTTAAGGATAAGGGAAAACTCCGGAAAAAACTTATCCAAGTAACTCACCCTGACCGAGATTCGAACTCGGGACCCCTTGAACGTCAGGAAGGCACGCTACAATCTACGCTACCGAGGCGGGCTTTTTCCACTTGATCGGCGTCTTTGGTATTTCTTTTTTCACAATTTTTCTTACCGTATTTCTGTGAATACCCAGAATTTATCAGGTTCATTGCATGACCCCTTACCAAGATTATTTTTCAGCATATATTTATACGTGTTCAAAACAAGCGGTTGACTTTGCTTAGAAAGAGTTCCCGTTATGACTTTGTTTTTTGAGGCTTCTCCAGTAACATAACTCGACCCAGTAAAACTTTCCAATTCATTCACACTATTGTCATGACTTTGATTATTCTCACTTGACTGAAAGTTATCTACTACTTCATTTGCATTTACCACTGCATTTACCTCCCACCGTCTCCACATCATGACGCACAACGAATTTCTGCACTTAATGAAACAGATCAATCGGAAGTTGGAACTTTGGCAACTGAGACTCCACGTGGAGTAAATATAAAACTGTCATTTCCAGAAAATCAGGTTTGCTATTGGTCCTCAACGACAGTCTTCCATTTCGGAAGTGTGGAGATAGATTTATGACGGTCATTAGTGGGCGGTAGGATCCGTTTCCTTTGTGAGGCAACTGCACTCACGTTGACTAGACAGACCTTAAGCGGCCCTGGTCATGGAAACCAACATTCTGGCTGGGGGATGCCAAGATGCTGACCACATCTCCTCCCAGTATCGGTTGGAGGATTGCCCAACTCTGCCGTGTGTAAGTGGGCGTGAGGCCGGCAGTCGGGTTCGTAGGCCTTGGCCCTATTGGGGCTGTCGCGCCAGTGGTTAACTTTACCTTCCCGATGCGGGCCATTTACAGTCGCCATCCCAGTCGTAGTGGTCCAGAAACAGTACAACCAGCATGGGCTCACAGTCCTACCGAAGGAAGAAATGTTTACCTGGAACCTATCATTCTACCATACGCGCCGAGAACTTGCCGACGCTAAGAGAGCCGATCCGATTAGACATGATGCGAAATGATAAGGTAAATTAAATTGAAGGACAGGAAATTTGGGGATGTAATTAACCTACGCTCACGACTCAGGGAGGGGGGCGGAAAAAACGCCGTGAGATAGGTCGGTTACGAAAATGGAACCCGGGCCTCCCGTATGCAGGCCAGACCAAATCGCTTGAGCCATTCAGCTCAGTTCAGACTGGGTGAGTTTTCTGGATAGGGTTTTCTCCGCGAATTTCCCTTATCCTGAAAGATGAATGTCTGGTAACTCTAAGCTCTGTGTACCCTGTACTTATTTGAAATCATTTCATTCATCGTCCGATATGACTTAAAGTTGGAGGTTTTCTCTTATCCGGAAAGATGAGTGTCTAGTAACTCTAAGCTCTATGTACGCTGTACTAATTTGAACATCATTTCTGTCAACCAATATGAATTTTAAGGCCGATATGACTTAACGTTGGATAACATAAATAAATAAAAATAAAGAAAATAAACGAACATCTGTTTCTAAACTTATACCGGTTTACCGGTTACGGAAAGCTAACCCAGAATGAAACGATTCTTAGGACACTGTCAGAAAATTCAAGATAATATTTCTTTCTGTTGAAAATATATCAAGCATCGTATTAATTAAAATAGCTAGAGAAAATTATAAGAAGATCAAAATTTTCTAATTAGATGTAATGAAATGACCATTTAATTGTGGGGATGATTGAGGTAGTTCAAAACTATTTGGTGAAATTTCGTGGTGAAATACTATATTTGCCCTGTTTATTAACATGTAATATGAATATATATATAATTACACGAGGGCTGTTCCATGAATGAACAAAATGTCTTTTTTGACAACGTACCTTTTACTCATCCTCATAATTTTGATCGTCCTTCTCAAAATAGTCTCCCCTAAATGCGATGCACTTGTCCCAGCGTTTCTGCCAGTCATCAAAGACATGCTGGAAACCATTTTTGAGAGATCCTTCAAAATCGCCTCCGCAGCCTTCACCAATGCTCCTGATGATGGATAATGCCTCCCACGAAGGCGTTTCTTCAAGTTAGGGGATAGGAAAAAAGTCACATGAGACTAAATCCGGACTGTAGTGAGAGTGAGAGAGGCGCTTCACGTTGATTTTTGCAAGATATTCAGCAACAACGTTGGCAATATGCGGCCGCGCATTATCGAGGTGCAGCATCCAGCCTGCTTCACGGAAATGTGGATTTTTGTGCCTGATATGGACTTGCAGTATTTTCAGGACATCCCTGCAGTGTTGTCCAGTTACTGATGTGTGTGCAAGTACAACATGCTGTTACACCATTGCATGAATGAATATCAAAGAATTAGAAGACCATAGATTTAACACCAGAAGTAACCACTTTTTCTTTTTGGGATTTGATGATGATGGAGATTTCCACACTGAGCTTTGCTGTTTGCTCTCAGGATCAAAATTATGTAGCCAAGTTTCCTCAGCAGTGATTATGTTTGAAAGAAACTCCAGATCTTCCTCTAACATCAACGTTAGTTGCATGCAGACCTACATGCGAATGTGCTTTTATTCGGTAATCTACAGTCTTGGAACCCATCGCGCACGAACACGTCTCATGTGTAATATTTCTGTAACAAACGCGTGTGTGGGACCTAATGAAATGTTCAGTAATTCAGAAAGTGATCTTAAGCTAATTAATTCGTCGATCCTCTCTCACAATGGCCGCAGCAATGTTGATGTTTTCTTCTGTAAGAGCAGTAACTGGAGCACCGGGTCCACCTTTGAAATTGATTGTCTCCCATATTTGAGCATTTTAAACCACTTTCGAGCTGTGCTGTAGGGAAGAACAGACTCTCCATAGGCCTCCTGTAACATTGTATAGGCCTCAACTGTAGATTTGTTGACACGAAGGCAGAATTTCAAAACCGCATATTGTTCCTCGCGTGTTACCTCCACTGTAGCGGTAGGCGATACTGAACATGTCTGAGCTTGCCCGGCTCTCACAGGCGGGACCAGGGGTACAAACGATGGAACCTCTACGGTGTGTTTGTTTCACATTAAGCTAACAGAATAAAAAAAGGTTGAATTTTAGTGCGAAAACTTATGACCGTAAAAATTATGATAATTCTTGATTGAACAGCCCTTATATATAATTTCTGACTTGATATAAAATCTGGCTTGAGTGTCGACTAGAACATTTAGTACGACGTAGATGAAATGTCACACAAGCTCGGTTACAGTGGAAAAGTTGGAATTGTTTGTAACGCAGTCACGGAGAGGGACAGTATGGAAGTTTAAATCCCTATCTGCCACTAGGGTTTAGTAGCCAGGGATACCAACATCCGGGGCAGGTGCGAGGAGACAACTCCTTACCCCGGTTTAATTTGCAACAGATTACTCGTGGCTTTACTCTGTAATCATGTTAGTTTTTGACTCCACCTGCGCAGAGTCCTTCAACATGTTACTTCCGCCAGTCTGATTCTTGCGGATTTGCTTACTCTTACACAGTGTTACACACATTAAGTCATATCGGACGATAAGTGAAATGAGTGCAGAGTATATAGAGCTTAGAGTTATCAGACATTCACCTTTCAGGATAAGGGAAAATCTCCAACGTTAAGTCATATCGGACGATGAATGAAATGATGTACAAATAAGTACAGGGTACATAGATTTTAGATTTACCAGACATTCATCTTTTAGTATAAGGAAAAATCTCCAACGTTAAGTCATATCGGATGATGAATGAAGTGATGTTCAAATGAGTACAGAGTACATAGAGTTTAGGGCTACCAGACATTCATCTTTTAGTATAAGGAAAAGTCTCCAACGTTAAGTCATATCGGACGATGAATGAAGTGATGTTCAAATGAGTACAGGGTAGAAAGAGCTTAGAGTTATTAGACATTCAATCTTTCAGGATAAGGGAAAACCTCCAACGTTAAGTCATATCGGACGATGAATGAAGTGATGTTCAAATAAGTACAGGGTACATAGAGTTTAGGGCTACCAGACATTCTTCTTTTAGTATAAGGAAAAATCTCCAACGTTAAGTCATATCGGATGATGAATAAAATGATGCTCAAATTTGTATAGGGTACAAAGAGCTTAGAATTATTAGACATTTAATCTTTCAGGATAAGGGAACACTGGAAAAGAGACGTTATCACCTGACCGGTATGCTGCCTCGGGAGCTCTTGAACGAGAGGCAGATAAGTTACAAATGCGGAGGTGAAAAAGATACTGAATGTGTGATGTTTGAATATAAAAACACACAGACAGTGCAAGGAAGAATTCACA
The DNA here is from genome assembly GCA_030765055.1 of Mantis religiosa. Taxonomy (NCBI): domain Eukaryota; kingdom Metazoa; phylum Arthropoda; class Insecta; order Mantodea; family Mantidae; genus Mantis; species Mantis religiosa. Next base: position 97,350,134 of record CM060958.1, read on the forward strand.
TTCGAAAAATGAATGAAGTTTTACAAAAATGTGCCTTCAGAGGCATGGTCTAAAAAAGCAACAATAAGTTCGTTCAGCTCTTAGATAAAATAAAAGAGCTTTGGAAAGTGAAAACAGAACATAATAAAAATAATAATATTAATAATAGTATTAATATTAATGATGATGAGGATGATGATGATGACGATGACGACGATGATGATGATAATGATGAATAATTCTAGGTCAGAAATTATTATGGCAGTATAAATAAAATTACTAATGTTTCATTTGACAAAACTGTTTGCATGGTAAATGTGAACGGACACAAAAAGAACAAAAGGATACCAAAACTGATTCCTTGCCAAGTGTATTTTTTCTTTTGCTTTTATCCTATCTGAAATATTATATTATTTATATCAATTTAAAGTTTAACGTAACTTTAAAATACTCTGTATATTAACTTTTAGGAATTTGTTTTTATTTGATTTCCAGTAATAGATTATCAAGCTGATAATGGCTCCGTGAAAGGCTCTTACTTTTGTTTATCAAAATATTCTCTAGAAAGTTATCGGCCTTTTGCATTATTTCGAAATGTTGGTATTGTTTTTTTCTGGAGCATTAGCCGAGCAGAGCAAATGGAGAAGTGAAATTCAACGCTGCTTTAGTGTTAGGTATCATCATTTCAATTAGCCTTTCTCTAAATGTACATCTCCCTGTTGCGGCAATGTAAATTACATTATCTCTGTCCTTTTACTACACAAGGGGTTGTTTAATTTTTGAAACGCGGTGCATGAAAATGTGTGCAAGCGAGCGAGCGAGCGAGCCTGGATACATGTGTAAAAAATGGAGCAATGTAAATATGTATTTTAGAATACAGGTCTGTGTTTTCCTTTCACATACCCGCATGTAATATATCACCGCGTCCAGACAACAATGTGAATCTGAACAAAGGTTCTGCCTACATAAAATAATGTACTACATGTTTAAACCGAATTGATTATAGAGGGCGTTAGTTACTCCTTATAGGTGTAGGTGTATCTTTCGCCAAACTACCTTGCTTAAGCAGATCGAAACTTGACTCGAATAGTAAAAATTCTTGTGTTGCACACACATATGTTTACTCATATCAGGTTTATTTAGACAGTCGTTATCCGAGGTCTAGGGGTGACAGCCTCTGGTTCCTGAGGTCGCTAGCGGAGGGTCATGAATTTTTTCAGGAGTAAAGCTTTTTACAATGACTTAATTAAAATTACATTAAAATTTAATTCAATATTTGGCTTTAAGCCGTCATTAGAAGGGCGTCGCAAATGGACATTCTGAAAACATTAAGGGCCCCACTGTGCTACGCCAACCAACTTAGTACTTCCTTGCATAATTTATTCTACCTGGAATTCAAGGAAACGTGTAAAAATTTGTTTAATTACATGTGATTTATTTCATAAATGTCCTGCCGTGAGACCGCTGACAGAAGCGGAACTTGGCCTACTCAGTCTGTCCATTTATCATTTACGATGCTACACGCTTCCATTAAGTACCTAATCAGTTACTGTTGGTGTGGGAATGTGTTCGTTTTAAACACAGTAACTAGAAAATTGTGTTTTAGGGCGCCGAAATAAAAAAGGAAATGAGTTATCGCAATTGCACCAGGTAATAAACTATCATTTGGTTTAATGAAACTGGTCTCCAAAACTGCAATCATATACACACTTTAACTTTTCTGCCTAAATTGAATTACACTCCGAAACAGCAATCGTTGCAAATCGCAGGATAAAATTACTAATGAACTATGTTATACGTTATCGAACTTAACGACTGAACGTTCCAGACAACAAGAATGAAAATAAAAACACGTTATTTACTAACAGAAGGTATGTTTGTGACCAAAGGGTATACAATAGACATACCATTCATTTGTTTAACGAGTGCCCCGCATATTTGGATGAATCAAATTACGATTTAATTAATTTTACTCGGGAAGTCCCTGATTTTGATTCTCATCGAGTCAGTCTTAAATGACATTTTGATTTAATATTCCTTGGATAAGTTACATTATTTTTCACAGGGAGTTGAAAGCGTGTTAAATGCAATACTTATTCGGTTAACTTCGTGTAAACCCGTCTAACTTCGTCCAGATGTGATATTCACAAATGATGACCTAGAAATGCGTACGGTTGAGAACAGTGCGCCGTAGCACAACTTTAAGGGCGGGCGAAACAGAAGCACGAGTGGAAATAGTTCGTTACTACATTACATATATTAATGCATTGATACATTCATGTAATGAATATATATCGTAGCCGTGTGTAGGCTAAAGTATGGAAAAATAGTGCCAGACCGAAAAATTCAATGCCATAGCCGGGATTTGGACCACGGATTTTCTGGTCTCCGTCCAGTCGCTCTAACGCTTGAGCTACTATGGCCAACATGCCGACATGACATTAAATTATGATTAACTATAAAGTCCGGGCCTTAAAGTACTTACAGCATAGAATGTCGCCATTAAGGTAGTTGTCTCATGTGTTTAGGAGAACTACTAGTGGTTTACCGGGAAAAACACGAGTCAGTTGGAGAATTTAGTGTCATATCGGCGCGTTGGCCATAGTAGCTCAAGGGTTAGAGCGTCTGAATGGAAATCAGAAGATCCGTGGTTCAAATCCCGGCTATGGTATTGAATTTTTCAGTCTGGCTCTACCCTTTCATAATGCGTCCTACACACGGCTAGTGCCAAAGAACAATTAATTTCCATTAATTGTACCTAATAGTGGTCCGAACTATAAAGCCCGGGCCTTAAAATACCTACAGCATAGTAACTCGCCATTAAGGTAGTTGTCTCATGAGAACTCCTTATGTGTTTATGAGAACTTCTAGTGGTTTAACGGGAAAAACACGAGTCAGTTGGAGAATTTAGTGTCATGTTGGCACGTTGGCCACAGTAGCTCAATGGTTAGAGTGGCTGGACGGAGACCAGAAGATCCGTGATTCAAATCCACGCTATGACATTGAATTTTTCAGTCTGGTTCTATTTTTCCACCGTAATATAACTTGCAGAACATTTAAACATGAGCTGAAAAAGTTTACTTCCATTTATGGTCACGTGGTTGATACTTCCCTGATTGCGTTGTTTACTGCACCGAAGCGACGTTCTTCCATTCGTCCTATGTGTTTCAAATGGGAAGAGTTCTCGCCTATAGCGAATCACATGCCGTTCATGCCGTTACCACCTCGTTATCCACACTCCTTTTATATTCCCCTCTCTCTCGCACACTTGCGAGTGTTCGTGGCGCTAGACGTAAGCGAATGCAAACTGAAATTTTCAAAGTTTTATAATAATGCAGCTGTTGAAATTATACTTGCTACGTGGAAATTCGTATAATACGCAAATGTTTTAAATATTTAGCTAAAATAATTATAGTTTATGAATTACTTATTTTTCTAATCCAACGAAAATACCAGCGGTGCATCCGTATATGTGTGAATGTTACTTACGTTAAGAGATAATTCGTCATTGTCACTGTCTTCATCGTCTGAGTATTGCAAATTTATGATGATAGGTTTCAAATTCTCCTTATGTGCTATTTCTTTTAAAAGTAATCTTCTTCTTGTTTATCTGATGTCTCACGCAGTTTTCCCAGTCTTGTCTTGTGTTCCTTGTCAATTTCTTCGTGAATAAGTCGTTCAACGTCAGTCAGTCTAAAAATATTTCTGTTTGCAACATAATTTGAGCCCACATTAACTCAATTGGATTGTTCTGGCAGTAGTAAGGGGAAGGTGGTTTATAATACCTCGTGTGCTATTTCAATTGCAAGCTGATCCAATTGATACACTTTCCCTGGTTTTTAAACGGTAGAACAACTGAATAATGCTGCCTTGAACTCTCTAGAGTAAATAGAGATTACGAACCATTCATAAATAAAGATATAATGTGACCAGACACGTTCTGTCGCACCAGCAGGAAGTGTATTGTTTACTCTTATCCAATTTAACAAACACCTTGGCTTATTCAAAGTATACATTTCTTTTATGACGTCATGTCAAATGTTTACGTGTCAGTTCTGAGTAGTTTTAAATATACGTTTACCCATACAAGCCAACCAATAATGATATTCATTACAGTGCTTACGTCGCAAGGCATTGTTATAATCTAATGGTATCTACTTTACTTATTTGTATTAGGAAAACTACTTGAGCTAAAAATATGGGGTTTTTACGGTTATATTAAATATGTTACTCTCTCCTTTCGCATGGATCACTTTTCTCAAAATTTGAATATTTGTCTTAGCGCGAATAGTATTTATTAGAGATTAATTAGTTTGGCGTTCGTTACACACCACTCGGGGGGAATGCAATACGACAACACTGCAGGACTCCGTTTGGTTGCTTACCAAGTAGCACCCAAGGACAAACATAATCCCATTTGAAACACATTACCTCCAAAATTGCCATTTCTGTGGGATCTGTGCACACAATCCTGCATGAAGATCTGAAAATCCTCAATCGGTGATCCTTCAAAACAACGTTCTCCACTCGCTGTATCATATCAGCAGACCGACTGGTGTGAGGCCGTGACTGTCTTGGTTTCTTGTCACACGATGTTCTGCCTTCATTGAACTGTCGCACCCAGGAACGCACATTAGACACATCTATGGTACCATCACCACATGCCTCACTCAACTGGCGATGAATTTCAATACGTGTCACACCACGAAAATGGAGAAAACTAATGATTACACGCTGTTCTTGCAATGAAAACGCCGCCATTTTAAGTATCAAAAACAGTGGAGTTATGGGGCACATCAGAGATAGGTACAAAATTAGACCACATGTATGGAGTGGTTTGCAAAGAATTACTAGGGCAGCCAAAATCGGCACTAAGAGAAGTGGCATCAATAGAGTTTGACGCGAATAATAATAGACAGGATACTTTAATTCTGGTATAAGTGTACTATTGGGCAGAAAGGGTAATCTGTGCATGAAGCAAGAGAAAAGCAATAAGAACACAATTATTTGGTGGTCGGGATTGGAAAGAATGATATTGAAGATAGGCATGGGAGATTTATGGAGAGCAGAGGAGTCAAATCATAGTGGTTTTTGGAAGGAAGTGGGAACCTGAGTACAGAACATAGATAAGCAGGAGATATGGGAACGTATAGGAGAAAAGAAAACTTTGAAATTTTATAAGCAATTAAAGACAGAATGGGGTAGGGAAAAATATATAGATCAATGTGACAAAACTGGAAGAGAAGGCATAGCATGGATGAGAGTAGGAATAATATATCTAAAAGTGTTGAGAAGTAATGAGGTAGGGATATGTGAATTTTGTGTTCATTACCTGTTAGAATATAAGGAGTTAAGGAATTGTAGGAGAAGCATATGGGATAAGAAATCGGGCAGTGTGAGAAAAGATGTAGTGGCGTTACGCATGTTAACGAGATGAGTTGAAAGAAAAATAGATGTATAGGAAAATGCTTATATAAGTTAAGAGAAAAGTGGATTAGGATAAAAGAAGCGAATATCAAGGAGAAATGACATTAAGCTGCTCAGGAAAACCAAAGGCTTATAGCAGAAGACCTGAGTCAGCGAGTAAATCTTAGGTCAGCAATTTCATATATTTGTATTTGTATCAAAGACAGCCCTAAAACTCGTCGCTGTCACTGGAGTCCTATGCACTGTACAGTGCTGTCATCTGTCACACATTCACAGGGAGTCCACGTGTACCTTTTTTTTTAAAAAACCAGAAGTACCTATCTGTACCAAGTCCTGATAAAGAATGGGAATGTTATAACTTGAACGTAGCTCGTAGTACGTAGGCTCAAGCCGTTAGCGCCACTTACCTTAACAACATACCTTAACTTAAAATGAAATTAACAAAGAAAGTTAACGACATTAATTTTAGAAGTTAAGATGGATGTAACGCCACTGAATGTGTTGTTCTTTCATGCTTACGTATTTAATAACTTGCACAGCGGGAAATTTTAATATTATCATGTGTTCTGCTTATGTTGGCCACCCTGGGTTTTCTGCGAAACTGTAACTTGCACACCTGAGACATCATGCGGCGTGTAGTGAAAACAAGTAAGCCAGAAGGATTTACTCAAAGTTCTTTTAAACACAAGAAAACAAATGGTTTAAGCAATTTATACATTTAGCCAAGTATGTTTCATACCTTTTAAGACCCTGAGTAACATATCACTCGTCCAACTGTGTCATAGGTTATCATTTGATATAAATATTTATAAACAACATTTATTCAGATTTGGCAACAAAACGCAACTGCTGGGAACCAAACTCGGCGAAAATGGTTGATGATGAAGCACATCGAAGCGAAATTTATTCACTTATGCAGCAACCATCTCAGACGTGATGCAAAAATATATTTTACTTTCGCCAGCTTGAGTAACTTTCCTTAATTTGGCCAGCAGTGGTGCATAACTCACCATTAGGACTGTTCCTTCGTGTCTGACGTGTAGTGATACGGTCATGTTTCATATGTAGTGTGATCCATACACACGTGCAACTTTGGGAGAATATAATACACAAGTGTGAGATTACATTACACTATTTACATCTCAGAGAAAATGCTGGAAGTGTCCCCAACCAGCAACTATATGTGTTTGCACTCGTCTCACCATATTTTATGAAGTTTTACGGACATGATATCGAATTAGAGAGAAGGTTATTTCTAGCAAGATGGAGCAACGTGCCATACATCTAATGACACCATGGAACTTGTAACCAGTTTCTTTGATAATCGAATAATCTCAAAAGGACTGTGGACCCCAGATCCGATGACCTAACCTCACCGGACTTTTTCTTGTGGAGGTATCTAAAAGTATAATCTACAAGAATAGGCCGCGGACAATTGTTGTTCTCAAGGAGAATCCATTCGAACCGAAATAAGTAACATTGGCGAGGATACTCTCCGTAAAACTTCAGAGAATATGGTGAAACGAGTACAAACATGTGTAGATGCTGGTGGAGGACACTTCCAACGTTTTCTCTGAGATGTATATAGTGTAATGTGATCTCGCAATTGTGTGTTATATTCTCCCAAAGTTGCACCTGTGTCCTATTATTTGTTCAAAAGTTACGGCCTATTGAAATGATTCAGCTTCATATGGATTGCACTGTACTTAATGAAATGCCAGAGGAACTTACTGCATTTGCTTGAGTAGCTCTAAAGGCTCTGGAGAAAAGTTTGTTCATTGCATTTTTGATTCACTACTAATAAGCACATTGATTGGAAGGCTTTTTTATTTTACCCAAAATATACTTATAAAGGTGTCTTTAAAACATAAATTAACCTACTAAAGTATCACTTTAATATTTAGGATAGATAACATTTCACTTTAAGTACTTATAAACAAAAGACAATCACTAGACCTACATTAACATCCTTTCCCTAAGAACGACTAGCCAACATTGATTGTCTCATGTTAGGAAGTAGCCAACGATGTTTTTGACACGACCTTGGTGTAAATAGCCCTATATTACAGAAAATAAAATTACAAATAATTTTACTATTTTATTATAGTTTAGTTAAAAGGCTAGTAAGCCTTTCTAATGATTAGTGCAACTGTTTGATAAAATGTTGCATGGTACATAATTTATTTATTCACTTGCGGAAATTAACAAACCTATTAGTGTGTAAAGTATATCTTGATTGAATACTACCGTAAACAAGTATTGAAGTTTCGTGTTAGATATAGGGGATGCGGACTATCCAGATCAGAGGAAGACAGCTTCGAGAGTTGTGGCATATTTCAGTCGGGAGCACGGCCTGCAGTGCATGTGACGTCATACAAGAGCCGTGTAATATCAAGTTACCTATATAAATGGCGCTGTGAGTACAGAATCTGATGGTTCAGTCAGGTGTAGCACACTCGATGACAACAATGTAGCTGCCGCGTAACAAATGAAACTGTTAAATTTACAATGTGACGATTTATTGAAACACAAATATACACACAAGAAAGACTTGGCTGATTTTTACAAGAATGTCCCCCAAACCAAGTTGCCGCACGGACATTGTGTATGTTTGGCTCGACATGTGTGCGAACAATTTTTTTTTTTTCTGTTATGAAGTTAGTTAAGTCCAAACCCCGAAGTACTTTGTCAGATAACATCTAACATGCTGTCTTCGATTACAAATTTCACAGACATTACGTCCTGACATTGATGAACTAGTTAAACAAAAACGAAAGAGAAAGTGCCGGAAAATGTTCACGTAATTTTGTTCTGAATGCGTCTCCTCTAATTTGCAGAGAAAATTGCTTTGTTTTATTTTGTTTAGTTTATAACATGCCTGACCTTCAGATAAACTACGAGTTTAAGTTTTATATATTTTCTCAAAATGTAGTTGTTTATAAACTGTGACCAATTGTGTAATTAGAGCAGTCAGCATTAATATTACCTACAACACCCAAGATGTAAGTTGTACATATTATGAACACCGGATAGGTTTCCTGTCTTTCCTACGCTGATGGAATCCGCACACTTAAAACTATTCCCTTGCCCTTCAGCAGCAGAAATCAGCGCGGTGACGTCACACGCTAACCAGCCTTTCTTTCGGGAGCAAATTTGGCCGTGAGAGCTAACGGAGCTGATGTCTCACCGCTATTACCTGTTTTCCCCATATCCAGATATTTGCAATGTTATGTAACCCGGGTACCTCCAATCCGTGATTTAAGCATTGAGTAAAGCATTGAAAAGTTTCATAAGAACCTCTTTGGGCGCAACAATTTGGTGTTACATTAATTTTTGTTTTAAATTTACGTCCCCTAACTATAAATTATTTGGAACGATTAATAAAATGGGAGAAATTATGCTCAAATGGGCGTAGGGTCCACAGAACTTCCTCGACATTCGTTCTTCAGGATAAATGTAAACTCTAGAAGAAACCTTATTGAAGTAACTCATTCCGATCGAGATTAGAACTGTAGATTTCTTGTACATGATACAGTATACGACCAAAATGCTCAATTTATAACCTCGAAAACGAAGGGGAGGATCCGCTTATATGTCTGTTGGGATTAAGCTCTTCAAAATGAAGTTCTCCTTCACTGCCCCTGTTCCATTTTACCCACTTTTGTAGAAAATGAAATGCTCATCATAAATATTCAAGAAACTGGACTGTAATATTCTCTTCATTCCGGAAAACTTGAAAGCGCAGTGGATGATCTATACCGACCGGAAATGTTCATTTCGTGGCACAGCTACGACCGTGAAGAACAATCAGGTTGTTCTAAGTGATATATCCGTGAGAAAATACTAAAATGCACGTATTTTAAGACAAATTGTTAAAACATCAATAGTTACACCCCCAGTACAGATATTTTAAAGCAGGAAAATAATCTCGTTGTCAGAGAGGAGATCCCAAAAGCAGGGAAGTCGAATATCTTTGAGATAGCGTCAGGAAAGAAACACTAACTTAATAAAGTGTATACTTGTTGGTGCTTCCTGCACACACACCACAAAATTTATAGACGCCATATAGTCGGTTTTATGTGCGCACTCCCAAGACGGGCTTCTGTAGCACTGATCTGGAAACTTTACTGTCCTCAAAAACAACAATCCAGATTATGTATGTTCAAAGTGGCTTATTCGTTACATTCATATGACTTCCTCTACCCTCTGTCGCCTGATATAACGAAAGCAGATTGTTTCAACTACTTCGATTTCCTATATTACATATTGCATCACATATACATAGACTGTCAAATGCTTAAGAATTGGATGCTATATGTTAGCATTTGCCTTTCCATGCAATACTAACAAACAAGCGAATGTCGACAGAATATCAGTAGGACTACGAAATATACAATAAGTCTAAGCATAACGGATATCTCGGAAACGGTTTATGATACACAAATGGTTGGCTGGAATTAAATATGTTTTAAAACGATTTAAATTTCTGTGTAATGCGTTTTCATATACCATTTACATTTAAAAATTATATAATATTCTCTAAAATGTTTTCCAAATAAAAGCTTCAGAGGACACTAACAAAACTCAAAGTACACATTTTACAACTTATTTAAACAGCTTAAATATCTGATATTTTGACCAAAATGGAGGGGGAAGTCGGAGGACTCGGAGAAAAACTAACTCAGCGCCATGTTGTCCACCAAAATCGCACTTTGTAGTCACCTGCGATCGAACCCGGGCCGCCTACTGGAAATTTATGTACCGAGATGGCCAAATTATTAAACTTCTTTATCTACTCAACATTAATACATGAGCTCTCAGATATATATATATATATATATATATATATATATATATATATATATATATATGACAGAGAAACTTGAGTCAATACTCCGTATACATTCCTTTGTTGAAAATATAACATCATTTTTGGGTTAAGCATGCCCTCAAACAATGTTTCACGCTCATCATGTTGCCAGATATTTATAAGTGTCTCGATAAGCTGAGTTTTAGTTTTAATATGGCTTTTATTGATTTTCTTTTTCACAATGGACTATAAATTCTCATTGGGTTCATATCAGGACCATTTCCTGGCCATGGAACCACTGAAATATCTAAAACCCGTAAATATTGTGTTATTTTCTTGGCTTTTTGACACAGTGCACCATCGTGCATAAAGATACAGAATCATTTCTGAACCAATCCCTTATCTGGGTCAGAAGTCGAGTTTGTAGAACTCCTGGGTACTTTTCTTGCCTCATAGTACCCTCAACAATGTTCAATCTTCCAGTACCATGGGCAGACATAACGCTCCAGACCATCGTTTTTGAAGGTTGTTTCACAGTTGGTTGCAAACACTGAGGATGAAACTCTTCTTCAGGTGTCCTCCAGACATTCTGACTGCTTTCCACAGTAACTTAAAACTTGGATTCAGCACTAAAGCACACCAGGAAAGAGAAATCCATATTAATGGCAGCTACTGGTCAACAATATACTTAACAGTTATGTATGTATGTATGTGTTTGTTTGTTTGTTTGTTTGTTTGTTTGTTTGTTTGTTTGTTTGTTTGTTTGTTTGTTTGTTTGTTTGTTTGTTTGTTTGTTTGTTTGTTTGTTTGTTTGTTTGTTTGTTTGTTTGTTTGTTTGTTTGTTTGTTTGTTTGTTTGTTTGTTTGTTTATTTATTTATTTATTTATTTATTTATTTATTTATTTATTTATTTATTTATTTATTTATTTATTTATTTATTTATTTATTTATTTATTTATTTATTTATTTATTTATTTATTTATTTATTTATTTATTTATTTATTTATTTATTTATTTATTTATTTATTTATTTATTTATTTATTTATTTATTTATTTATTTATTTATTTATTTATTTATTTATTTATTTATTTATTTATTTATTTATTTATTTATTTATTTATTTATTTATTTATTTATTTATTTATTTATTTATTTATTTATTTATTTATTTATTTATTTATTTATTTATTTATTTATTTATTTATTTATTTATTTATTTATTTATTTATTTATTTATTTATTTATTTATTTATTTATTTATTTATTTATTTATTTATTTATTTATTTATTTATTTATTTATTTATTCATTTGTTTTTGCAATTTTACATCCACCAAATCTACGTCATATCGGATGATGAATGGAATGGGTGAAATGATGCTAAAATTAGCCCAGGGTCCATAGAGCTTAAAGTTACCCGAAATTCGTCTTTAAGGATAAGAGAAAACCCTGAAAAAACCTTATCCAAAAACTCACCCTGACCAAGATTCGAACTCGGGACCTCTTGAACGTGAGACAGACATTCTACCACCAAGCTACCAAGGCGGGCTTTAACAAGCTAACCCAAATAATAACTTTGTATAGTCTATGAATATTATCCGCAATTGAATCTGATTATTAAATCAAATTATCTTTGTGAGAAAGAATGACATAGTGTACCACATTAATTACCTTTTTCCAGTCATCAGAAATTTAATATTTAGGTCCCTTTGCCCAGTCGAGTCTCTTTCTTGCCATTTCTGGTGTGAGCTTTGCTTTTCTTCTGGGTCTTCGAGCCTTCAACCGCCAGGGAACACCGTTCTCCTGATAGTTCTTGCTAATACTTCTAAGCGTCTATCTACCAAAGTAGTCCTCAAGTCTCTGCTAGTGGCTTTTTGGTTTCTGTATGCTTCAGCCATAGCTTTTCTTGCACCTCTAGGGCTCAAGTTGCTTTTTCTACCGCAGTTCCCGCTTTGCTGTGTCTGCTTTCGTCCATTTGTTTAAATCTGCTTACAGACATTTGTGATATTTTGAGTCTCTGTGCTACTTCATTTTGTGTATACCGTCCTTCTGCTATTAGTGCCCTTGTAATACCAAATTTTCTAGGTGATAAATCACTTTTCTCTCCCATAACCTCAAATTTCTTTTAACATTAAATCTCACAGGTTCTCTAGTCTTTAACTGCATGCATATAACTTTAAAAGTATTAGTATAATATATAAGAAGTCTATTGACAAAATAAAGCCAAGAGTTCTTAAGATAAACCTTTGAAATGTCCAATAAGTTTACCTTGACAGATATTAAATATACATAATGAAAGTATGCTCAATTTCTTCTCGGGCAGCAAGCCAGGTGAAAAGACGATTAGAAATCAATAAATGTACTCTTACGACAGCTGACAGTCAACTTAGCAGTTATTTCAGCATATGCTTATAAAAAATCCTACAAATCATCATAAAATATGCCTGAATGATTTTTATGTATTATTGAATCATTATTTCATCCAATGTTGTTATTAATTCGAGTTAGGCTGAAATATGTTCATTCTGTTAGTGAAATTCAGCTTAGTCAAATAATTTGGCCACCTCTGTAAATTAAAAGAACATACATTCATATTCTCAAGCTAAGGAAAACTCTGAAAAGGACCGTTAGACGAGTTGCCATAACCAAGATTCAATTCAAGGGTATCTTGAATATAAAGGACCCTGGTCTGTATTACCAAGAACAGAATTGTAGGATTCTGTAAAAACACTTAGTAGAAGAATGCGTAGGGAAAGGTATGTGAACGTATTACTTTAAGTTAGACATGTGTTACTGCAGGTGTATGGTGTGAGGTCTATTCTCAAGGCGCACTGATGTACGTGCCAACTTTACACATGGCTGGTCGGTGCGCTTGCCGGAAAATTATCGATTTCATAACGAATTTAATTCGGATCTGGCGCCAGTAGTAAGGGTATGCAATGACTCATCTATTATTAGTGTTTTCCGCTGATTACGTACACACACATACAGCCCGGATATACACCCCCGCCGTGCATCCCCTACACACATCTCCCGTCAGCAACGGTCACGCCAAATTCGCATTACAACACAAACCTCAAATTGTCTTCGTTTTGTTGTGTACAAGACAGACCGGAGATGAGAAAATCACATCTCTTAATGAAAATTCTGATGTGTTCATTTTATTTTTTCATTCTTTAATTAACTGCTATCTACAAATGTTTGCTCTTTTATCCAGTCCATGACAATTGAGATAAAAATTAAAAAAAATTGTATATCTGCTTATTTCTGGGTACAGCATACTATAGAATTACAATATAGGCTTTAAATATAGTCAAAATATTTTAAGTGCTCTGTGTTGCTTTAAAATTTCCATCACATTTTATTTAAATCTACGTACTCCGACTAATGAAACAGGAGAAATGATGTTCAAATGATTACAGGGTCCATAGAACTTAGAATCAACTGACATTCGTGTTTCAGGATAGGGGAAAATCCCAGAAAAAAACCTTAGCCACTTAACTAACCCTGATCGAAGTAGAACTCGAGACTTCTTGAACGTGAAGTACACACGCTACCATCTACGCTACGAAGGGAGGCTGCGATCTCTTTGCTCGTCGAACAGAAAAAGAATAGAAAAGCTTCTTGAGAATTATGTAAGTAAGCAATAACAAAGAAAACCATGGAAATGCAGTATAACGTCGTTACACCAAAGCTCTTTTAACCAGAGGTTTGGATAACCCGAAACAGTTAAAAAGAATGAAGACGTGTCTTGCAAATAACAAATTGCTATTCACAGTGAGTTCATTACTGGAATTCTCTTGCTATCGGGTGAATTCATTACACTCACCCCACTTGCTTGGGACTGTGGTGTGGTTTTTTTTGGTGTGGTATGGCAGGATGGTTAAGGATTACGTGTCGGTGAGCAGAAGTACCCTCTCGGGGTCCAGCAGTTATCACCAGCCAATAAAAAGTCCTGCTTCAATTTCCTGTGAATTGTTTATTCCCATAGATGTTTCTTGTCGGATTGCTCTGTTTTTCTCACTTGCTATCACTCTCGTTGCGTCGCCTTGTCCCTTTGAGAATATTTAATCCCAACACGTTTGAAATTTACTCTACTATTACGTCGCCATCAGATATTAACTAACGTGTCTTCATCCTTTCGTTTTAGCCAACCGAGTGACGCTTCTCACTTCGCCCTACTCTCGGCTTCTTCCTAGATTTGTTTGTCTATCTCTACCCATTTTCTATTTCAGCCTATCGCGTGGTTTACGCTATATTTTATTGGGGAAGTTTGTTTCTACGATTTTACCTTATTGGCCATTTCCATTCACCTTCAACTATGCAGCAGTCAGGGGTCCACCCCCTAAAGTTATATGACTGCTTGGCGTCATATAGGTACAGCATCCTGCCTCCACATGTTTTCCTCGTTATTGTCTGAGGCTGGAATTTTGGCCTCTATTATCCTATTGTTTACGTATCCGGCCTCGACTGTCCGTTCTAACTTAAGGCAACTTTCTCCCTACATTTATTCCATTTATATGTTATTCCTATTACAATATTCCTTCGACTTTATTTCTTATATCACATATCCAAATTGCTTAATAATAATTTATATGGTTTTATCATCCCTTTCTTACATTCTTTTATCGGAAATCTTGTGGTTTCTCCTTCACAAAGGTGGTCAGAGAAACTTTAGATAAAGTGATAGAATAAGTTTGTGTGTGTGTGTGTGTGTGTGTGTGTGTGTGTGTGTGTGTGTGTGTGTGTGTGTGTGTGTGTGTGTGTGTGTGTGTGACATGTCAGGAAAAAAGATTGAAGAAGAAATGTGTGGAAGAAGATTTTATAGACATTTTTGAACATAAAGACAACAAACATACACTGACAATTGGTTGTAAATCGACAGTGAGGAGGTTATAAACCGATGACAGTGGAATGAATTATTGCATCGAGGAGTGTTAGTTAAAATGAAAATGAAGAGTATTTAGACAGTGTTGGTGAACCAGCTATGGTTATGAACCACGTACAAATAGTAGCAAGCATAGAGAAATTGATGCTTTATTTAGAGGGTCTAGCCAAAACATTGCCAGGTGAACTTCTAATGCTAAAGTGGATGCGAGATCGTGCTGCTCGTAAGCAATACACTAAACTGGTACAGCAGAAGCTCACTGTCTATTTTACGACCAACTATTTTGTAGTACAGGGCAGACATATAGGCTATTACATTAGTTACGTTGTGTGCGTTTTAAGTGAATGTGTAATGATAGTAATTTATAAACTACATTTAAAATATTTTGGTAATGTTGCACATGTTTTTGAAGTGAAAACTTCTTTAGGTGTGTTTAGCATCTTTTGTGGGTAGTGAATTAAACTGAATATGTGACGCTCAATCGGGTGAAATTGGCTCGAGTCGCCTCAATCCGAACTAACCTCCCCTCCCCAAGCTCATTCGACATTTCAGTCTTATGCTGTCTATACCGCTATACACCGCAGATTTTCTGTCGCACTCTACAGCGTATCAACAACACGCATCCAGGTATGTTTTAACATATTTCAAATACTATTAAAATCCAGAAAGCCTACAGGAAGTTCATTAAATAAATAACTGTCTTAGGGCCGTTCTTACAAAACGTCTGTCAAGTACCAGTAACCGATCCGGTCAGATAACCTTCTGTCATTTAACAAGTCGACAACATGTCAAATTCCACTTTAAACAATAACAGTCAAAAGGAACAGATAATATCATTAAAGTTCGGTATTTGAATATTTAAAACCATAATAAGGAAAACATAAAACGAGTGTGCTAATTGGAAATAAAAGTGTTAGGAATTCGTGACAGATGTTTCATTGAAGAACTGCGTATTTTTATTGACAATTTCTCTTTATTGTGAGTAGTAAAACGTAAAACACCAATAAATTAAATATAATAACACGTAAATAATAAAATTATCACGTATTAAAATGACGTTTCGCGTTTATTTTCATTTACAGCTTATAGGTTATGTTTTTCCACAAATTGAAAGACTGACTGAGGGTAAAAGATTTGATACATAAATTTGATTTGTTATAGAAAGAAATATTTAAACATATATTATTTAGTTTGGAAAATAAGAATTTAAAAACAAAACATCGGACAAAAACATGGAACAAAAACATCGATTTTATAAAAATATCCACCTCAATAAATCGATTTGAAAGAAAATCCGATGTTTTGCAGTAGAAATCGGTGTTTCGTAAATATCGATGTCGATGTCACAGCCCTAACACTAACGGGCGAAAATAATGCTCGGTCAAGTTGGCTGTGGGATGACCGTTTGTAAGAACGACCCTTATACTCATTATTATATACGAATTTATAAATATTTTATGTTATAGAAAATGGATAAAGAAAATCCAATCAATGAAAATTGCAACGGAAAAGGGAACTGACCAATGCGCGCACGAAAAAATATCGTAAAAGGAAGCGAATGGGATCTCAGCAAGTGAATTCTTCGATGCAGGATGACCTTAATGAGGAAATGGAAAGTATGCAAGTTCAAGAAAAAATTGCCGAACGGAAAAAAGCAGTGGGGAAGGAACGTTCGAGAAGATATCGTGAGAAGAAATGTCTCACTGCACTACCATCTGTTCACAAATTCCCGGACCTATGCATAGAAATCCACCGCTCGTATTAAAAAAATCAACAAAATACGATTCATAACCATCAGGTTGCCGGTACTTCTATATTAAATAATTTTAAATATTTTTAAGAGTAAATTATAAAGAAAACTTTTTAGGTTTTCACTTCTGTCGTGTGGTCTTAGGCACACACAATATTTGTTATCCTTTTCCCGTCATTCTGTAGATAACCTGGGTTTTGATTAACTCGGAACGACCCTGGTCCCACTTAATCCGCGTAAAAGAGGCTCTACTGCAGTTAATACACAAACATTTTATTTGACTTACATCTAAACTACCCCACGCATCAAAAATATTTCGTAAATTTTGATTTTATCAAAATTATTTCTAACGATTTTTATTAAAACATATGTTTGAGGTATTTTGTGAAAAATGAAAGTTTATATATTGAAGTTTCTTGGAATATTTCAGAAGTCCTCTTCATTCACTTTTGTATAACAGGTAAATCTAAAAGAGAAAAAAATCTCGCTAAATTAAACAGAATATTTATGTCAAATAATTATTTGTGAGATATTCTGTTATTTCCTTCAAATGTTTCATATTTATACTTTTCTCGAATGAAACATCGTTATTCTTTTGTTTTAAGTACTGGCCGTGCAAATGGAATGTGGCCGACTGTTTCAAAGATTTAACAGTCTACTACAATATTCTATATAAAGAAAATTAACATTTTGCTATGCTGAAACTTTAACGTATGGTTTTCTTTAACTAAATGTGCAATCAAACTGCCTTTTTAGTACCGTGCCCAACGATATAAGGAGTAAATCACTATATTATTTATTTTTTTTTAAATTTTATTTAAGTCGTACTGGATTGGTGACATTTAATAATTCTGTTTGAAATTATGTATACTCCATTATACAACTTAATCATTAAAACGAAATAAATTATATAACCTGTCTGAAGAATAAATGCAGACGGAGAAGTTTGCGTAAAAACAAGCGCTATTACGTCACCATTCCCTGTACAGCAGTTGATGCCCGATTTCACCAACAGATGTTAAAATCGACGTTAACAATTGTAACAGCGCTAACAAAGCTGTTACATTTCTGGCATTTCACCAACCTGTATTCTGAAAATGTTAACAAACACGTGTTAACCCCAAGAAACTTGTAAATATTACAGCTATAGAAGGCTATGGATGACTCGTATTATTTTCTGAGTGTACTGCGATGCGCTTTTGTTTCCATTTTTGTCTGCACACAGCTGGAAAAATGGCGGGTGAACCAAACCGTAAACAAAAAGCCATGAGAGAGATTTCTCATCCAAGGATAAATAATTGTTAATTATTAAATTGTTGACGAAGTATAAATATATCGTGGAAAATAAGAGGACGGATGCGGTGAATGTAAAAGAGAAAGGTGTCACGTGGAGAAAAATTGGAAACGAATTTAATGCAGATGGATGTGTCAAGAAGCATGAAACTACTTCTTCAGTATTACGTAAATTTAAAACGAGGAGCGAAGAAGTACAAGTGACGAGTGACTTGAACGTTTCAAGACGGGAGGTGGACAGTGTATTATCCACATAATTCAGTGAATTATAAAATCGCAAAGTTATTGATACTTGAAGCAAAGGCGAGATCGGCATATTCCTTTTGATGATTGTTCTAGCCTCTCTTGTACTTCCGCGGTAACCTTCATAACAACTTGTTTGGACAGTCTATACCTCTGTAGAAAATGTTCTTCTGATAGCTCCTCTAAATAATTTCTCCTCATAGGCCGTACTCTATTACGAATGCCATTCAGACGGTCTTAAATATAGCAAATCGACATCATCAGCTGAGTTCATGCCCGCCATCTTGACTATTTACAATTATTAAGGACTTAACAACAGAAATTTGGCTTGTTAGTTTAACAAGATATTTGACAGGAGTGTTAAGCTAACACTTGTTGGTGAAATGGAACTTTTGTTATAACTATTGCTAAACTCGTGTAAAGTCTTAACCTATGTTGGTGAATTCGGGCAATAGACTCTAACAGTAAACGGGTTCGAATCAAGTCAAACTGTAAACACCGTCGTAGGCTCACAAAGTAGAACATTAATATTCAATGGGTTACAGTGTTGTAAGGAGGAAGGTAAAGGTCTAATTATTACGCTGAATACTGCTACATCAACGGCAGTGAACGAACTGTACAGAATGCAGTGCAAGAGGTAGAAACTTCAAAGTGTACGGTAGAAAAATATTCAACATCGTCCACATCCAAAGAGGTTTGAACTCGATACAGTTATACATAGAACTTTTTTTTGTTGTAATTTACGCCCTCCTACGTTAAGTCATGTCCGACGATGAATGAAATGGGTGATACCAATACCAAGGTAAATCACACTGACCGAAATTCGAACCTGGGAGCTCTTGAACCTGAGGCAGACACGCTACCATCTACGCTACCGCGGCGAACACATAAAACTTTACTCGAGTTTTACGAACAGAGAACGGAAATTTCTTCAGTAAGCTAACTGTTGAAGAAAATATCCATTTTGAAGGCAGGAAACGTTCTGGAGAATAAATAAAGGCATGGAATATCAAATATACGGAGTGTTGCATACGCTGTTCTAATGTTCTGCTGATCAGACTGCCTTCCCACCTTCTCTGACCTCTCGAAACCGAGCCATGCTACACTAGTTACCCCCAATAACAACTGCACTTATTCCTGAAATAGTTGATACATCTGAGTTTTAATTTCATAAGTTAAAAATATTTTTAAAATGTTACTAAACTTTTAATTGTTTCACAGGACATGTTTTGGAACTAAATTTATTAGTAGATATGTGTAAACTGTGCTTAGTATTTTTTAATCTGAAAAGTAATGATTGTCGAGTTGTACAGTTTTTATTTGAAATTAAAATACAAATATTTGAAATATGTGCCATATGCTTAGACGTTAGGTACCGGGGTCAGAAATTGTACAGTTTAATTTGACTGAAAGGATATCTTAACATTTTCAACAACAGCCGATTTTCTTCCCAAGTCAATTTCCCATTAATTACTTAAACTGTCCTGTTTGTGAACTCTGTATATTAATTTAGGTCTTCTTTCAGTAAATTTCAAGCATTTGCTGATGGAAATGTATGCGTGTTCTATGAAAATTCATGGCCAGAAGCTAGCCGAGTGATATCACTTTAATGGAAAAGTGGTCGCTGGCATCCCCTGCCTCTTCAACCTTTTCACAACTTCTCTTTGCGGCGGGACATACATATATAGGACCGACATTCAATGCGACCACAACTACACTGCCGTACAAAGGGAATTTTGCAGTGGTCCCCCATAGAGTGCTTCAATTCTTGCGACAGTATCATTCACAAACCATTTTAATCAAGTTTCATTGACCATTATGGTTTAATCACAGAAAAAATTTCAGTAAATTGCATTAATACTGAGACTTGGAGATTATGAGCCGAGCTTACTGAGTCGGCACCAATGGCGTGACGACATAGCGCTCCATACTAAAAGGGGATTCTTTCTCACCACCTCCCGAACATTCCAGAAATCTAAGGAAAATTCCAGCGCGTATATAATCAAGCATGATTCAGATCAGTTAGTAACTTCATTACACTTTAACGACACTTGCTGAATTGTATCGGCCACACAAGCGCTATTACTTTTTAAATATTCTCCACTTGATTAGCACAAATTTAAATTTATAGTATCTCATAATAAAGTTAATTATTATGTGTTTCAAATGGGAAGAGTTCTCACCTTTAGTGAATCAGGTGCGTTAGAGCCTTCATCGTTGCCACCTCGTTATCCCCACTCTCTTTATATTTCCCTCCCTCTCGCACACTTGCGAGTCTCCTTGGCGCTAACGCAAACTTAATTTTCCAAAGTTTTATAATAGTGCTGTTGTTTAAATCACCATGGCAACGTGGATATTCGTAAACTATACAAGTAGTTTAAATATTTAATTTAAAATTAATTATAGTTTATGAATTACTTATTTTTCTTATCCAACGAAAATACCAGCGTTACATCCGTATAGCTGTGAATATTACTTACGTTAAGAGATAATTTGTCATTGTTTTCAACGTCTGAGTACTGCAAATTTATGATGGTAGGTTCCAAAATCTCGTTACGTGCTATTTCTTTCCAAAAGTTATCTGATGTCTCACGCAGTTTTCCCAGTCTTATTGCGTTCCTTGTTAATTTATTCGTGAATAAATCATTCGTCAGTCAGTTTAAAAATATTGTTTCTATTTGTAACATAATTTGAGCCCACATTAACTCAATTGGATTGTTCTGGTAGTAGTAAGGTGGTAAGGTGGATCATATCTCATTGATCCAGTTGATACACTTCTTCATGGAAGAGTATCTGAATAATGCTGCTTTGAACTCTCTAGATAAACTAGAGATAGCGAACCATTCATAAACAAAGATATAATGTGACCAGACACGTTCTGCAAGACCAACAAGAAGTGTATCGTTTCCTCTCATCGAATTTAACAAACACTTTGGCTTATTCAAAGTACATATTTCTTTTATCAGGCCATGTCAAATGTTTACGTTTCAGTTCTGAGTAATTTCAAATATACGTTCACGCATACATGCCAACCAATAATGATATTCATTACAGTGCTTACGTCGCAATGCATTGTTATAATCTAAGGGTATCTACATTATTTATTTGTATTAGGAAAACTATATGAGCTAAAACTATGGGGTTTTTACGGTTATGTTAAATACATTACTCTCTCCTTCCTCATGGATCTGTTTTGACAAAATATGATTTTCTGTCTTAGCGCGAATAGTATTTATTAGAGACTGTAATAGTATTTATTAGTTCGGTGCTCGTCACACACCACATAGGGAGAATGCAATACGACAACACCGCAGTACTCCGATTGGTTGCTCACCTAGTAGCGCTCAAGGACAAACACTTTCCCATTTGAAACACACAATAAATAAAAATTTACCTCAAATTATAGGAAAGTATGTGTAACAGAAATGCATTTGTTATTACAAAAGAACTGAATGACGTTAATATTAACACCAGTGGACTAGTCAATACAAAGATTTAAAATTATAATTGAAAAAGGTGTTCTTTGCAATGAAGTTACTGAAAACATAAATGTATAAAACAAATAACAATTTAGGCATTATTAGTAGATGTGTTAGGCGTAAGAAAGTTTATTTTTTCCATGTATAAATATTCAATGCATATATACTTATTTAATCTTCGTTAGCGACCAAATATCAGCCAACAACAACTTTCAACTGTCTTTATATTAAGAAAGATTTTCCTGACAAGTAGATACAACGCTAACAGGATACTGCACGAGTCGTAAATTCGCCACGTGAATAAAATTTCTGAACTTACACATTGTTTAAGCGTAGAACTCATCCCTTTCTTATTCCTGTTAAACCCATGTGAGCATTTTCATCTTTTTAATTTAGATTTGCAATGCCTGACATCTATTGTAACTTTGTACAGGCCTCAAATTTAATTGTCAATGATTTGTCACTAAAAGCACCTTAATATTACTTACAGAGTAATAAGTGTTTTCGGATCAACTTGTGGTTCTGATAATCTAGATAATCTACGAGGGCGTGTTGTAAAGTTTTAATTATAACACTTTAAAAATATGATAGAGAGTTTGTGTTGATATGTGCTTCTTAGTTCTTCTCTACGTATCCACCATCCAGATATACACATTTTTCTTAGCGTTTCTTGACCTTTCGAATAGCTTGATTGTAGAAATCTGCACAATTCGCTTTAAAACACTCTTCCACTTCATCAATGACGTCATTTGTGTTGTCAAATCGGCGACCACGCAACGGATTCTTCATTTTGGGGAACAAGAAAAAGTCACTTGGTGCGAGATCGGGCGAATAAGGCGGATGCTGTAAGGTCTCAAAGCCACATTCCCTTGTTTTGTCAACTGCAACTTGAGATGAATGAGTTGGTGAATTGCCAGACAGAAGACGAACACCTTTGGAGAACATACCGCGTCGTTTCTTAATCAGAGCTGCTCGTAACTTGTCCAGAAGATTACAGTAGTATCTGTCAGTGATGGTTTGACCCTTTGCAAGGACATCTGTAAGAATGATTCCACGAGTCCCAGAAAACTGAAAGCATGACCTTTGCAGTCGACTTTTTCACATTTGTCTTTATTGGGAGGGGAGGGAATCGCCATGTTACCATTCCATTCTCCTGGTTTAGGCTCTGGATCATACTGATATATCCAGGATTCATCCATGTTTACCAGACAATCAAAAACATCATATTCATCTTGTTCCAACAGCATCAACATCTGTCTTGAAAGGTCACGCCGTGTTTACTTTTGGAAAGGGGTTAGCAAACGTTCTGTGCAGACAACTTTGTCATGTGCATTTCGTCATGAATAATTTTACACACACTACCATGACTAAGATGTGTCTCATTCATGATCATTTGGATGGCTGCTCGTCTGTCTTCCAGTATTAAACACTCCACTTTCTTCACTGTGACAGCATCGTCTGTCATTGACGGTCTACCAGCTCTTGGCTCATCTGTCAGGGATATGTGACCAGTTTGAAATTCCTTTTCCACTTCACAATAGTGTCATACGATGGGCAATAATTTCCATAAACAGCCGTCATCTCTTCATGGATTTCCCGGGCAGCTTTGCCCTACAAATGCAAGAAATTAATCACACTACGAACCTCGATTTTCTGCATTTTACACCTCGGTCATTTCTGGCACTCACTGTAAAAATAGGCCTCAAATCACTGTAGATACCTGTATTATGTCCCGGTGGATCAGTGATGACACTAAAAAATTTTCATGATTCTAACATAAAAACTTCTTGTTCTTGTTCTTCTTGTTCTTGATCTTCTTCTTTTTCAATCCATGGTTTTGACATACCGTCCGTTCCGGCCAAATAGATTTCTCCAGCGTTTCCTGGGTCATCCTCTGTCTCTTCTTCCTTTTAGATTATAGTTTAATACTGCATTTAGATATCTTCCATCCTCCATTCTTAATATATGTTCATGCCATTGTTACCTTCGTTCTGATATTTTGTCATGGATATGTTCGATTTCTAATTCCTTTCTAATATCCTCATTTCTTATTTTGTCCAATATAGTAGAGCCTTAAACACTTCTTAAAAATTTCATTTCTGCAGTCTGTATTTTATTTAAAGCCTTTTGTGTTGGCATCCAGGTTTCGCTTCCATATAGTGAAGTTGGAATAGCCATTACCTTATATATTTCCATTTTTGTATCCCATCTCACTCTGTTTTTAAAACTTCTTTGGATTGTCCCACATATTGCTCGGAATTTGTTTAATTTTTCGTCTATATTAGCATTGTTTCTAGAACCTATGTTACATCCTAAATATTTAAAACTTGATATTTCTTCTAAAATCCTATTTCCTAAAACAATTTCCGATCTTATACTATAATTTCCCTTAAAAGCCATAATTTTTGTTTTTTCTTCTGACATTTTAAAATTATACTTTCGTAATATATTATTTAGAATATGCATTGATATTTACAGTTGATTTTCATTCCTATGAATCAATATTTGGTCATCTGCAAACAGTACGGTATTAATAAAAATATTTTCTTTTATTTTGATTCCTGGGTCTACTAAAATCTTCCATTCATTTAGAATATGATCCATATAATTACTAAACTGAGTAGGTGATAAGCTACACCCTTGTCTTAGTCCAGTATTGGTAGAAATTCGTTCTATTGATCTATTCCCAGTATCAATTCTTATAGTTGTATTTGTGTATGTGCCTTCTATTGGATAAATAATATGTGGTGGGTATTTTACTTTCTAATATTTGCGACAGTTTTTATATATTTCTTCTATCAAAAGCCTTTTCCAGTTCAATGAATGCGATATGTGTTTCCAAATTCTTTTCCAGCATAAAAACGCCTGGGAGAAAAAACTCTAGGACAGCCCCTCGTAAATAAATTTTGACCAAAGGTACTTTTTAGTAGAAATTTTAATGACATTGTAGTTGCCATGTGTAGCGTTTATCTCAAGAATTTAATTGATTGTTATAAGTTTGGCTTGATTTTTTTCAAAGAACCCATTTTATGAACCATGGCTATGATCTATATATTGGATAACTAAAAGTACAGTGGCCTACTGTGGTTTTAGTTTAATTTGTAGATTGAGTACAGTTTGCAAGTTTGTTCCTTAGAAGTGGCTCCCAAATGTCGTGCAGTTGGTCCTAAATAAACTGAAAGCTCTCCGATGTTATTTCACCTTTACAATTTATTTAAACCGAGAATGAAACTGGACAATATTTAGTAATGGATTTCATCATCTTGATCTATTATTTGAGACAGTGACATTCAGTATCTGGGCACGCACATTTTGAGTCACGAAATACTCCGTGGGATTACTTTCGTTTCTACTTCTGTATACTTTATAACGCAGTTGGGGATACAACTTTCAGCACACAGTGGAGATTGTTGTATCAGATAACGCAGAAGTCCTTTCATCTTCCACAATCAACATTTTCTGTACGGACTACGGTCATTTTTTTTAAAACATATTCTACAGAGGACAATCCTTTGAAAAGCCACTCACTCAGGATGAGCTGCAGCCACGTGCTTTGTTGAGAACACCTAGAATAGCTGCTGTTAATCCACAGAATATTTAGGCTAAAACAAATAAGACAGAAACTTAATTGAAAGTGGTATATACAGGTGACCACAATTTATCAAGTAAGAGAGCAGGACGAAAGAAAATCGAGTCTGCCCTTTAACCTAATGCAACACCGAAGCCAAAATATTTTAATAACCATCACAAAAAAACCTTTACTTCTTTTCTTTTAAGTGGAAATCAAGTTCTTTAGTATACTTTCTAAATCACTGTACGAGAGATAATTATGTCTACTTCAACGGATATACATGTATAAATAAGTAAATCATTAAATGTGCAACGGCTCACGGTTTAAGATGAACACTTCCAAATCTTCCCCAAGCCTGTGCAGACATTAATATTCTAATGTAATACTAAATAAATGTTACACGTACACTTTAGATGAGCTTTCCACTCATTATACATACGAGAGCTTCTGCCCATTCTTATATATCCGTTAAAATCTTTTTATATATTTTGTTGCATATATAAAAAGAATACAATATGCCAAAGTGTCAGTCAGGTGCTTAAATACTGGTTGTCTAGGGCATCTCTTTGTAATTCCGTTCTCTTTGTATGTCCAAGAGATAAATTAAGGTAAAGGGAATATGGGAATACAATAGACTTTAAGTGTAGAGCTAGGAAGTTTGTACCGATTTCCTTGAGCAGTGTAAGAGCGGCCAGTCCTGGCTATACCACGCAGCGCTACTAGCAAGGGCAAGGTTCGTCGTAGAAAGCAACTCATTACTACAAAACAGGTGTAACTGCAAGACACACAGCTCGTTGGTAGGAACGAAGACATTCAAATATCACGCGCCAGCCGTCACGCTTGAAGAGGAGACTACCACAGGACCTGCTTCTAAGTGCTACATCTGACTCGAGTGATTCTAGTGCTTGATGTCTGTCTTACATCTTCAATATTGACATAATTTCTCAGAGAGTATTATTGGAGTTCTAACTTAATGTAGTTAAGGGGCGGCATGTTAGCCTACCCCTGCGTGTTATTGTTCTTATTGTACTATTACTTTCTTTCACTCTGATCTGTAAAGCATTGTACTGCTGATCGATCAATAAAAAATTATAACAAAAGACATTCGAATATCATCTTTGTTGTGCCTCAAAGATCTAAATTTGCTGTACCACCATTGTTTTCTAGAAGTGTACTTATTTATATCCTTATTTACTTCATTATTTACATTTACATTTCAGTGGGATACTTCAGCAAACATGGAAAAAAGAGAAGCCAGATCCAGAAACTAAATTAGCTAAAATCATTAACGAATTTATCAATAAACTAAATCTTGTTTTACGGGACATAGAATGGATTTTTCATTTGAAAGGCTTCAGAGGTACATTATTGTTTTTAGTAATACGGCCGCAGATGAGTAATTATGTAGTGAAATTCCTGCCTTGGCATTTTTTCCAGCAAGACTCTTCAGATATTTGAGAAATTAATTTTATTATTGGGATATTATTTTACACTTGATCAGGAAATGTTACAAACTGCGTTATAATTGCTTGGGTATTGTCACAATGTGCCTATTTAAATAATGAGATCAGCCAGAGACAAACCCGTATGTACTATATAAGAATTTGTATGTTGTACATAATGATCTATATGCATTTAGGAATGTCTGTCATTTTTTTTCTGGACAGCCAGTTTCAATGCACCTCCACCATGCGCTCTTATCTATGACTTGTTTGGATGCCGGGAGGTCAGTCGCAACCTGTATAGGGAACGGCGAGCGGTACCAACTTCCTAGCCCACTGATGGTCAAATGTTTTAAAACTGGTTGTCTAGGTGACGTCTTTGAAATTCCTTTAACTTTGTATGCCCAAGAGATAGAAAATGAAGCTACAAGGAAAAATGGAAATACCGTAAACTTTAAGCGATAGTCAAATGTTTTAAAACTGGTTGTCTATGTGACGTCTTTGAAATGACGTTCTCTTTGTATGTGCAAGAAATAAAATATGAAGGTGCAAGGGAATATGGGAATATAGTTGACTTTAGGTGATAGACAAATGTTTTAAAATTTTTTGTCTAGGTGACGTCAATGACATTTCGTTCTCTTTATATGTCCAAGAGATAAAAAATGAAGATACAAGGGAATATGGGAATACAGTAGACTAAGTGATAGTCAAATGTTTTTAAAATGTTTGCCTAGATGACGTCCTTGAAATTTCGTTCTCTTTATATGTTCAAGACAAAAATTGAGGGTAAAAGGGAATATGGGAATACAGTAGACTTTAAGTGATAGTCAAATATTTTAAAACAGACTGTCTAGTTAATGTATTTGATTTCCCGTTGTCTCTGTATGTGAAAGAGAGAAAAAAAGGAATCGTAATATATGAACCACTAGAAGCGGATTCTGAAGATGTTTACGAGGCTATCTGATCAATTTTACTTCCCTAAGCATTAAAAGACCGATATAAAATTGTTTATTGCCGAATTACTAGATGGTAGTGTTAACTTCTGCAAGTATCATCTAATAAAATGTTTCGGTACAGTAAAATAAATCTGTAGTTTGATTTGCATCCAAAAGGAATTAAAGGTGTATCTGCAGCTTGAAATATCTAATACAAATAGCCACACTTCAAAATAACCTTTGCATGGTAACATTTTCCAAAATGTTTATTTTTATAACGGCTTTGACTAAAATATCATATGATTGAGCTCTTTTTGTGCCAAAAGAAGTAGAATAACTCTATAAGTTGCCCTCATTCAGGAGAATGTTGGGTAAATTTTGTATTATAGATATAGACACAATTTTAAAAAAGCTCAATATTTGTAAGACATGACTAAGCAATATTGAAATCGACATTATTAATGATTCCTTAAAAATCGTGCAAGAGGATTTATGTTTTACCGAGTAGTTCTTTTGTCTAATAGGTATCAAACTTTTGAATAATAATCATATATCATAATGGTTATTGATTTTGTCAATTTGACTTCAGTTGTCACTCTGGTGTATTGTAGCTCTTAAACTCTTGAGTTGAGTGTTTTTCTTACTTTGACTTAGTTGTTTTGCCTCTAATCAGTTTTCTACTTTTTTTCGCAATTTACATTGGCGGGACATGACTTTCATGGCGAGTGAAGTGCCAAATAATAGTTTCCATTAAGTTAAGAGAGAATAATGACTCTAAAACTAAGGCTACTCATCAGTACGGTTTCTACTGTGCAGTCCCATGTAGGCCCTTCGTGCATTGTAAGACTGCTCACACTACAAGCAGATACAGTCCTCCTTACCCTCTCCACTTAGTTCAGTGGAAGACAGCTTTGACGTATTTCAGCCGGGAGCGAGGCCTGCAGTGCGTGTTACGTCAGGTAAGAACCGTCTAGTACCATGTTGCCTATATAAATGGTGCTGTGAGTAGAAAATCTGAAGTTTCAGTCAGGTGTAGCACACTATGACAACAATGTAGCTGCTACGTACCTAATGAAAATGTTAAATTTACAATGTGACGATTTATTGAAGGACAAATATACACACAAGAAAGAGTTGGCTGATTTTTACAAGAATGTCCCCCAAACCAGATTTCCGAGGTTGTGTTCACTTGCCACACGCACATTGTGTTTGTTTGGGTCGACATATGTGGGCGAACAATTTTTTACTGTTATGATATTAGCTAAGTCCAAACTCTGAAGTACCTTGTCGTATCACAATCTAACATGCAGACTTCGATTACAAATTTACCAGACATTACATCCTGACATTGATACACTAGTTAAGGAAAAACGAAAGAGAAAGTGTCGGAAAAGGTCCGTAATTTTGCTCTGAATGTGTCTCCTCTAATTTACAGAGAAAATTACTTTGTTTTATTTTATTTACGTTATAACATGTCTTAACTTCAGATAAACTACGAGTTGAAGATTTATGCATTTTCTCTTTAGTACAGAGTCAAAATGTAGTGTTTATAAACAGTGACAAATTGTGTAAATAAAGCAGTCATCATTAATGTTACAACACCCAAGGTTTAAGTTGTACATGTTATTAATACCCGATACGTTTCCTGTCTTTCCTACGCTGTTGGAACCCCAACATATCAAAATATTTCCTGCCTCTTCGGCAGCAGAAACCAGAGTGGTGACGTCACACGCTAACCTGCCTTTCGTTTGGGAGCATATTTGGCGGTTAGAGCTGACGGATCTAATGTTACACCGTCACTACTTGACTTCCCCTGACTTAGACGTCCCAATTTTTCCTAGAGGTGGCCCCACACTACATGAATTGTTAGCCTAGCATGGAGAGAGTATGTAATTCACACACTTATGTTAATATCTTAAAACCTAATAAGAATTTCCTGTTTGTGACCACTAAATGCCAATTTGTGTAAAGTAATATTCCTAATGCTATTAAAATATACTTAAGTTGAATTTAAAAGCATAAGTTTTCTTCACACGCTACAGACTTAACGTGACAAAATCTATCGAAGAGCGGCGATTGCTTCCTGAAGCCTACGAAGCTTGGTATTCAAGGCTACGAATACTTAAATACAGAAGTATTCAGCATTGAACGAACTCACGGAAGTGATTACTCAAATCTAAGGAGCTGCCAAAAGATGTTTGCCAGTAAATTTGAAAACATATCCAAAGCAAATTAAACATTGGTTGCCGTGAATTTTCTTCTTTTTCTGCTTATTGTCCTGAAATTTTAGGGGAATCGGTGCTTTATTACACGCTTTGCCACTGCTATTAATCTTTTTTTTTCCTTGTTCCATTTATAAGCCGCTTTTAACTCCAATGGTCATATCGGCGGCCGTTCTCCTGTGGAACATACCGAAGGTGTTTAACTCGAATTCTTTAGGTTTTAATCATTAGATCACGCACACATTCACACTCTCATTCATACTTCCAGACTCTGGGGAAGATGGGGAATTATCTTGGTCGGAGAAAAATCCCCACCCCCAACGCCGGGAATCGAACCCGGGACCCCTAGCATGGTAGGCAGGTGCTCTACCGACTGAGCTACGGGGCCAGCCTGCTATTAATTTAGTTTATTATTCCCATACCTTGTGATCACCGATAGGTGTCGGTTGAGGTCAAATTTTGATTTAATACATACACAAAAGCTCTATGTCTTGTTAAAATACATAATGGGGGTGTAATAATTAGCTCCTTATTTGTAGTTAATATTTTTTAAATAGTTAGCATAGATGCCTAATTTAGGATGGCAGATTTTCTGCTCCGTGAGCTAATGACTCCTTCGGAAATCATGTGAACAAGTAGGAGGAAGTACCAGGTGATCTAGCCATTATGTAGTTAGTTGCGGAGAAGTAGCATTCGTAAGTTGTTTTGTTCACAATCGGAGTGTTTGAAGACCACTTTTCACAGTGATTCCTTGAGCTTAAGGTAAGGTCCTAGATCACGTAATTACTGCCTGTAATATGTTAGAATATCATAGTTTTCTTATATGCATTAACATTTGAAATTACTTATATCTTGTTTAATCCAAGCTGTTGTTCATCCAATATGGCAGAATTCTTAATTTCGGATACCACAGGGCATCGTAATTTCGGATATCCGAAATTAGGAATGAACAATATTTTACCGATCTAAAAGACGATTTTGTTCATCAGATGACACCAGGGCGCAGAAGGAGGTGTCAGAAGAAGCAATGAGAGAAGCAGTAAAGGCCGTCAAGGAGAAGAAAATGGGATTTTTGAAAGCTTCCAAATGGTATGGCGTATCTCACTCTACGCTAGAGAATTATGTAAACCACAAACACAAAGATATTGATAGTTTATTGAATACAAAAATCGGAAAAGAGTGCGCACTTGTTGAGAAGCTGCAAACCGAACTGGCTGCAATACTGTATGGTTATGGATGGTCGCTATTTTCGACTTAGAAAGACATTAGGCAAATGGCATTCCAGCTAGTTTTGATCAACAGTGTAAAGCATCCATTTGATACGAGTAGTGGTATGACTGAAAAAAAATGCCTCAGGGATTTTATGAAAAGACTCAACTGGCTTATCGCTCTCCACAAAAGTATCCGAAATTAGGCACCATTTTTGTAACCTAATCCAAATGCTCTTTAATGGTTTTCATTGTATCTTATATGAAGTTACTTTATAAGACATTTTTTGACTAAGGGACTGTAAGCTAATATAAATAAAGAACGTTTTCATGGAATTCCATGTCTATTGATGTATACATGTACAATACCCAAAAAGAAAAATTGTATGCGAAATAAGGCGCCCTTACTCTATCTTGTTTTCTCGTTGCTATGCTAATAACCGAATTTTCAAAGTCTATTTAAAATTATATTAGCGTATAGTACAAAGCAATATGTAAATGTCGTTTGAAACGCATCTGATTTAGGAATAAATAGAATAACAAGATTTTGTAGAAGTGAGTAGAGAAATTCATGTGAATATAACATATGATTTTTTCATTCAGTTAAATATATGACATTTTTACAAAATTCCGCAAAACTTTGTTACTCTGCGTGAACAATTTAGCATTCTTGTCAAGTTGGCAAGGTGGAATCAAAGAGCGGCTGTAAGCCCCGCCTATAAATCTGGTATTTGCACGTCATGTCACCGCTATATAAACATTTTTTCTAGCAAATCCGATACATCGTGATTACCCAGCCTGATTGGTGGTGTTTACCACACTACAATAAAAGGAATCCGAACTTTCATCTCGCGCACAAATCATGCGGTGCCCATAAATGCACTTCATTCATGTTTGATACGTCGATATTACAAGAAATCCAGGGCTTTGTGTGACGCACAATATATCAGCATCTGTCAGGTGGTCGTGTGTCAGTATTAACGCGGAGAGTCAAATCCAAAGATATACTTTTATGTGGGGGAGGTCAAACTACCCTTTACAAGAACAACACCGGGGCTCTATTAGATTATCGGGTAAATAAATTAAATAACAGCCAGACAGTTTTGTTTTTTAAACCTACCGGATTAAGGCCCTTTACATTCGGTTGTAGATTACTTTTTTCCCTGGTTTTCGAGTTTAATTACACCCAATGCCATGACAACAGCTTATAAACTTGAATTCCTGAGAATGTACAGCGTTTTATCCTTTCGTATCACACAGAAAGCTATGTTTACTTCAAACAAAACACTCGCTGATTTCAATCCCAATATTTAGATACTGTGTACACAATTTTATATCTACAATAGTGGCAATATCGTTTTGAGACAACTGATGGTAAAAGTTGGTTTTTAGAAGTTCACGACAGAGATAAAAGTAGAAAATTCTTTCGCTCGAAAGCTTTCAAAAGCTTTTCACACGCCTGTAATGCCAAATTTGGTTTGTTGATAATCGTCTCATTCAAGTTTATTGGATCTCTCCCACTCGATCATATTGTGTACAACATAAACATGGGCTTACGAGGGAGTGTCGTAAACTTTTAATTACCACCCGACAGTTGTTATGCTTCAGTGATGAAAACTTTTCAGTGTCATCATTGATCTCTCAGGACACAATTTTGGTAATTTCGGTGATTTGATTGCAACTAGCCCAGTTGTAAGCCTCTACGCCGAGGTGGCAGAACCTCCTCTGCAATATCGGTGGGACGTTTTGCTGGGGAACTATAGCTGTGGATTAAATACCATGCCTTCGCATCGGATGTATGCACCCTTTTTTAACACGTTCAATGATGTGCGTTATAGACACAGTGTCAAACCGAAACCGCCAGGTTACCGCTTCCTGGAGTTTCTTGGGAGAAATGCACTAGAGATGCCTAGGATGTTTCCTAGGGGTGAATGGGTGTATCCTCCTTGGTTGAGTGCAGCACTTCCTGTAGACCTTAGAATGACGATGTGCCAGAAGTCTACGATGCCCACGTGTAGTATCCGCAGTTTGTTTTTAGAACTTTTATCTGACTATAAAGGTTTTAGCTTAACTTTTACCGACGGGTCCGAAAGTTCTAGTGGTGTTGGATGTGCTTATGTCCATGTAGCCGAACCCTTTACATTCGGTCTCCATGACAGCACATCCATCTATAATGCAGAGCTCTACGTTATATACCGAGCAATTCTACATGTTCGCTGCAGACGATTGGGTGATTGCCTTATCCTACCTGATTCCCTTAGCGCCCTTTACATCCCTCGTGAGCTGTACAAACCCCATCCTCTTGTACAGCGTATCCAGGACGACCTCCAAGCCTTATCCAGGTAACTCCCCTGATCGAGATTTGAACTCGGGACCTCTTGAACGTGAGGCAGACACGCTAAATATGGGCAGTAATTTCAATTTTAAATTTCACTGGACTTTGTAAAAGTTCACCGGAACGCGTTCTTGTGCATTCCAGCGGAAAAAAAGGTACTGATAATCATTATCATAATCGTAATCATCATCTAGTATTTCTTCTTGTGAGGCTATCGACTGTTTGATAAAAATGAGACATTTTATTGCGAATTTTAATTTGGAACAGGCAACAGTATTTGTGTTGGCAGCACTGACCGGAAGCCTTATGGCAGTAAATTATTCAGAGACCTGGAGCTTAAATAAAAATCACTACCCTAGGACCCACATACCTACGCGGCAGCTTAAGAAAGGTGTGCATGCGTGAATAGCTTCTCTTAGTTTAAGCTAACAATGCACGTAAATCCCTTTCCACGATTTGCAATACCAGCCAAAGAAAAAGATAAACAAAAAAGGAATTTTTGTGTTACGTAAATTTACAATGTTTATGTAATGCGAAAAAATGGGAAAATCACAAACATAAGAATTTACAGGCATTAAATATGAAAGTACAGTACGCGCAAATTAAGTTGAGCGATGGATTTGCGGTGTAGTGCGGGCAGACGAGAAGAAGCGATAGCTAACGTTCTTTTGTTTCTACAGTGTGGTCAACCTTGCAAAATACAGTTCAGCAAAATAGCGTGTAAGATAAGCGAAGATATCACAAGTAACGTTGCATCCTCTGAAAACATTCCTTAGTTTTGCCCACGCCAGCTCAATTGCACTCAGATCACAGTTATACGGAGGTAGACGAATAATGTGTCTCCTTTCGAGATCCTTAACATCCACAGATGTTCATACAAATATAAATAATTTTCAAGTAAATGCTGATGTCCATTACCACCACACTCGTAACAAGGATAAACTGGCAATTCGAGTGCACCAAATGAGCCTTTATGAAGAAAGCTTTAACTACTAAGTGATAATGTTATATAATAAACGTTCAAATTCATTTAAACAAGCTGCATCATTAAAACACTTTAAGAATAAGGTTAAGAAATTTTTGAATGCACACTATTTTTATACGGATAATCAATTTTTAGAACTATAACCATGTAAATGAGCAATGGGAGCACAGTACGTTCACAAATCTGTAATATTTATATTATGACATTTCTTGTAGTAAATTAGTCAATGCAAATACCACATGAAACCATAGAAAAGCTGCTTACTGTGTATATTGTGTGTAATCAATTTGACTTTATGTTTATACTGTATTTATACATCTTAACATGTCTTATAACATGTATATGTTGCCAAGGACGAACTGAAATTCTAATTCTAACATACGATTGTTGTAAACTGGTTAGCTAATTAACCTCGAAATTTATCAAAACGAAATATGGCGGACATGATAAGCCTTAGCGTATTAGCCACTAGATGTCAGTGTATAGTGCATTTCACACTTCAAAGTTGTCATCTATGTTTACGGAGTTAAACGAAACTTACCGAATGAGGTCTTGGGACCCGCGCGCATATAGTACGAAACGAACTTGGTCTTGCAAAACACAACTCTAATGCCGTGATATTATAGTATGATGCGTTCCAAGGACTGTAAGTTATACCTAACAGGTCGACAATGCATATTGGGAATACTAGGCTCACAGTATAAGTATCTTACAGTTTGTGATTAGCCTATTACTTTTACAACACTTGAAAAAACTGTAAACAGCAACAATAAATCAAAATGTTTTTCCATATTTTACTGGAGTTTAGAAATAACAATGGAATTGAAATATCAAAAAATGAAAATCTACATCCAAATTATATAGGCAAAGCCTTCTTATCCACTCTTTTGTTAATAGTAACATGTCTTGACTGTAAGGCTATTTGTTTACATAGGAGAATTGAATATTTCGATTTTTAATGTTTATTATAAAGCAGTAAAAGTTTATAAAAATGGACCTCAGGATGTACTGAAGAAATAAAATTAACTGAATCCCTTTTTAATATTAACATGTCCAATTGCACATTTAATATTTTTTATCAATAAATAATTCATATTTGTATATTTTGTTAAGGATTCATTAGTAACCTATTATAAGGTTACCTTGTTGTTTGGTATTACGTCTCTTCCTACTGGTACAGTATCAGTGACCTGTTTTATCCTTGTTGCCATGACAATTGACAAACGCCTTGTAAATTTAGCTTACATAATCAAATACTGTTGACAATGATCTTACAAATAAAGTATTGCAAAAAGTAATCACTGTGACATTTGTAATAATAAAACACAGCTTTTTAGCCCAGCTCTCTAATGTAGATGATAGAGCGTCTGCCTCGCGTTCAAGAGGTCTCAAGTTCAAATCTCGCTCATGGAAATAAGGTTCTTTTCCGGGGTTTTCGCTTGTTCTGAAAGGTGAAAGTCAGGCAAAATCTGTGGACCCTGAACTTCATTTCATTCATCGTCTGATGTGATTCATCCCTGGAAGAGTAAATAAAAAATACAGGTACTTTGCCTAAAGGTCTGAGTAACTCATTTACAAAAATCTGGACTCCTACAAATGGAGCAACCAGCCTTGCATCTATTTGAAGCTGGTATGGAAGTACCGTCCGGGTTATTCAGCTGTTAACTAACACACAAATGTAAATAACTGATACGGGGTTTATGAGTTTGCAGCGTTTCCGGAGCACTTTTTAATAGTTTTCCGGCAGCAATATACAGGCCAGCAGTATTTTAAATCACGAAACACAATCGATACAACTCCATAATGCAACAGCCATCGAGAGACTTCATTACATCCTCACCTAACCGAGAGCCAGCACCAAGCATCTGCTTGCAGTTAGGCATACGCTACACCACAAATCTCCTCTGTATACCAAAGAATGAAGCCTGATTGAGTTTGCATGTGCAGTTCTAAGCTGTACTCATTTGCATATTGAGAGATAAAACGAGTTCTTGTTAAAACATGCGATTTGCTACTGTTTACTACTTAAGTTTGCTTATTTAATATGAGGACAATACCTTGTGTAAAAAAGACTACAAAGTTTACAACTCCAGGGAAGTTAAAGAGGAGACAAGGAAAGAGAAGGTAAGTGAGGTGAGGAGAAGAAAACAGAGCGGAAGAAATGGTAAAATCGCAAGGAAATTGGAGAGAACAGAAGAGAATAAATAGAAAAGGAAGAGAAGAAAAAGAAAAAAGAGAAAGAGTAGAAAGGGGTAGAAAAGAAATAAGTAGAAGAAACAATAGAGAGGAGAAGGGAAGATGAAACATGGAAAGAGATGAGAGGAGTAGACAAAATAGCTGTGTGGGAGAGAAACAAACAGAAGAGAAAAAAGAGGTGGAAGTAGAGGAGAGAAGTGAAGAGCGATGAGGAGGGAAAGGGAGGGAGGAGACCAGAAACGAAGAGAAGGGAAGAGGGAGGGGTGAGAGAGGCAGGGGAGATGCAGGAGAGAAGAAGAGAGTCGACCAGAAGAGAGGTGAGATGAAGTTAGAAGAACCTAGCAACCAGCTAATTTCTATTGCACAAATATAAATATTTGTAACAAAAAACTTCACTTAGCTTAAGAAAATGTTAATTCTTCTTTCTAATTGAGATCGATTTCACAAACAGATTGCTCGCATCGTCAGTCCATCAATAAACTCCGTTGTCAAGGCTTTGTTTTCCCCCTTTTTTCCCTTTTTGTTGTAATTTACGTCCTCCAAAGTTAAGTCATATCGGACGATGGATGGAATGGGTGAAATGATGCTCAAATGAGCCCATGGTCCATAGAGCTTAGAGCTACCCGACATTCGTCATTCAGGATAAGGGAAAGCCCCGGAAAACACCTTATCCAAGTAACTCACCCTGACCGAGATTCGAACTCCGGACCTCTTGAACGTGATGCAGACATGCTACCACCACGCTACCGAGGCGGTCTCTCCGTTGTCAAGGATTTCGTTTACCAAGTTATTATGTTTTTTTTTCAGTGTTACCAAAATCTGAAAACGAAACAAACCTAAAAACAGAATCTACTGCCGATATTTCATAATTCATTACGCGATGTTTATTTTCTAAAATAAATATCTTTCTCCAAACCATTAAATCTATCGGACCATTTAGTTGTTTTAATAATTTAATTTCAGGATTTATTTCATGTTTAAATGACCAAAAATAACATGCTACGGCCGATTTATCAGTTTGTTTATACTTAATGTGAAACAAAATGTTCAAATGTAGTTCAATTGTAGAAAGAAGTTGGGTGATGGACTTCTTCAAAGTTCTCGGAGTTCGATCTAGTCGTTCCTCGACTGGTCTGGTATCTGCATGAACTCTTCTTTTCAGGGGGGGTCGCGGATATGGAAGGACAATGTTGTTTTAAATAAAATATCATTTATAATTTCCCCAACGAATCTCCAAACTTTGAGATCTATTAAAAATGAAACTTTTTAAACATAAATCAATCGATATCAATATTCTCTGGTGCAATCCTTTTAACTGTTCACCAATATTCACTTTTCTGTTGCATCAATTAAAATATACTGCTACATATATTCTTACACACAAAAATCGCCTTTGCACATGAGCGTCTATTTGCGGACTAACTCACGCGTCCTTTCACCATTGAAGTCAAATGAAGGAGAAGGAATCACCTCCAGTCCCGGTGCTTATATAGTCTTTTTGCCGTTGTCATAACGACAAATCAACATCATTCAACTTTTAGGCATTTCTGCATAAATTTTGTAAACAATTTGTTTTACTTATTTATATTATTAAATAGATTTAAATAATCGTTTAAATCGTTTCAAATGTTACGAAAATGTTCTTTCTTAGCAGATCATTTTTGGTAATTTAACTATGAAATAAATCCTGAAGTTAAATTATTGAAACAATTAAATGGTCCGATGGATTTAATGGTTTGCGAAAAGATATTTATTGTAAAAAATAAACATCACGTAATGAATTTTGAAATACCAGCAGTTGATTCTGTTTTTAGGTTTGTTTCGTTTTCAGATTTTGGTAACACTGAAAAAACATAATAACATGGTAAATGATATCCTTGGCTACGAAGTTTATTGATGGACTGAAGATGCAAGCAATTTTTTTTTTGTGAATTCGGTCTTCATTAGAAAGAAGAATTAACACAATTTTCTTAAGATAAGTGAAGTTTTTTGTTACAAATATTTATTTTTGTGTAATATTCATTACTTCACTGTAGATAGCTTCATTTTCTACGTAATCAACTAATTTCTATTTTGTGTAAACATAAAACCATGCCTTCCGTGTAAAATAGATGCGAAGTGCCCTGATAACAGAAATATTAATAATGTTTCTTAATCTTTATTAAAAGTCAGCTTTGATTTTGTCTTTCTGTCACTTTTCGAACGTTATACAAACGTGACCATAACTTGTTGTTAATATAGAATTCCTTGTTTAGAGAAGGGCCATTTGCCTGCTTTCCCCTCACTCAGAAAAGACAATCGAACGTTTAAGGTTTTCTCACCTACTATATAGAACTGGGATCGTTTGAAACAACCAAAATGTTGGGGAAAGCCGTTTCAATAACAGAGCTATTGTGGTGGTCGCATGTGACACTGCCATGACCATTCAGTGGTCAGAAAACGGAGCATCGAAATCAAAATAATGGCCCCACGTCCTCCACGCATTCAGCTTTAGTCTTTCATAACACGTGGAAATAGAAAATGTCGATCTCGGTGGCTCAGTTCCGTAGCGCTAGCTGGCCTGTTCGCCTCAAGGTGAGGGGTTCAAAACCGGCCAGAGGCACGAGTAAGTAGATTTACTGACATGTAAAATAACTTCTAGCACATCGGCGTCACTAAAATGATCCTGGTAATTGAGAAAATGTTTAAAAAAGTTTGAATTTCACCAAAATGTCTCTAACAACTGGATTAAAATACCAATGTTAAAACATTCTCATAAAAATCAGATGCACGACTTGAATTTACTGAGTATGGCTTTAATGACTCAGAACCCCTAAGAGATGGCAAAACCCTTACCACACAAAACAGATAGATGTCGCGTAAATACACAATTTATGTCACATTTTTGCCATAGGAAAAAGGACATACGAAGTGAACCTTACTGGTTTGAATTTTCAAACTTTATGCATTTCTCAAATTAAAAGTATTTTTCTCTGTTGCTCTATTAAATAGAACAGAATCTCAAGCTCTTCACGTAACAACCGGCTCCTAAACTATTCGATATCGATTAAAGCAAATATTTTCCGTAACGTATGTTGTAGCTATAAACGTAGAAAAGCATTAATAATGGAAAGACGATAACGTAATTATAACTATTATGTGTTTCAAATGGGAAGAATTCTGAAGTCCATCTAATCAGATGTATCATACTCAGCGTTGCCAATTTGTTACCCCACTCCTTTTATATTTCCCTCTCTCTCGCACACTCATACAACAGGCAGGTCTGCTTAGCGCAGACGTAAGGGTAAATAAATTATATTTATTGTTTTATTTCTCCTTGACAGGTTCGTAGCTACTGCTGGTGACATCTACATCCTTATAAGACAGGGGAAGACAGGTAGTGGAGGTGTGACGCTAGCTAAGTCAGCTCTAACCGCCAAATATGCTCCCGAACGAATGGCAGGTTAGCGCGTGACGTCACCGCGCTGATTTCTGCTGCCCAAGAGGAAGAAATAGCTTGATGTGTTGGGGTTCCGACAGCGTAGGAAAGACAGGAAACGTATCTTGTATTAATAAATTTTACAAGCTACATCTTGGGTGTTGTAATATTAACGCCGACTGCTTAAATTACACAATTGGTCACAGTTTATAAACAATCATGTCTTGAGTCTGTGCTATGAGAAAATATATACAACTTCAACTCGTAGTTTATCTGAAGGTTTGGCATGTTATAAAGTAAATAAAATAAAACAAAGTAATTTTCTCTCCAAATTAGAGGAGACCCACTCAGAACAAAATTACTAGGACACTTTTCGATATTTTGTTTGGTTTTTCTATAACTA
This sequence comes from Mantis religiosa, assembly GCA_030765055.1. NCBI lineage: Eukaryota > Metazoa > Arthropoda > Insecta > Mantodea > Mantidae > Mantis > Mantis religiosa. Next base: position 97,390,719 of record CM060958.1, read on the forward strand.
GTTCATCAATGTCAGGACGTAATGTCTGGGAAATCTGTAATAGAAGGCTACGTGTTAGATTGCGTTACGACAAGGTACTTCGGGGTTTAGACTTAGCTAACTGCATAACAGAAAAAAGTTGTTGGCACACATATGTCGAGCCAAATATACACAATGTCCGTGCGGCAAGTGAATACAACCTCGGATATCTGGTTTGGCGGACATTCTTGTAAAAAAAAAAACCAGACAAGTCTTTCTTGTATGTATATTTGTCCTTCAATAAATCGTCACATTGTAAATTTAAGTTTCTTTTGGTACGTGGCAGTTACATTGTAGTCATCAAGTGCGCTACAACTGACCGAACCTTCAGATTCTGTACTCACAGCGTCATTTATATCGGCAACTTGGTACTACACAGCTCTTGCCTGACATCACACGCACTGCAGGCCTCACTCCCGGCTGAAATACGTCACAACTGTTGAAGCTGTCTTCCTCTGTTATAAGATATATCCGTTTTGTCATACAGACAAGCGTGCCTCTAATAACATGGAATAAGCTTTTCGGCCAAGACAGTCATTTTACACTATTTTATGATCGGTGGATTTATTCCTTTTACACAAACGCAAATGTAGAAGCTTAGACCTTGCAAAATTTGCGTTTGCGTCTGCGAAAGAGGTTTCTGTTAACGTTTGCGTTTTCATTAAGAATGGTCCTCATTAAATTAAATTGTCACAAGCCTTTGCTTTTATGTTGCATTTGCGTTTACCTTTCATTATGAACCACTCTTTACTGTTTACTAGAGAGCCTTTTATTTATTTTAACGTTGACAGTCACAGAAACCTCTTATGTTTCCACAACTCTCTTGGATAGTTCAATATGTAATGGTTTAAAACCAAACAAACCCCTTCACACAGTTGAGTAGCAAAACGAATAAATACAGTGACATGCAGCCTGAACAGCTGGAAGACATGCTCTGCAATGACCAGACCCTCAGTTGGTCCTTCTCATATTGTTTTTATATCAAAAGTCTAACTTTCAAATAAGTAACGTATGGACACATGTTGCTTTCATATACAGATGTGAAGGTAATGAGACATTTGGAGATTTATCTTGGCTCCACCGGAGGGTTGTCCGTCAAGGCTCTACAATTTTCGCTGTAGATAAGCCAATGAGTCACCTTCCAAGGGCTTGGATTGGTCACCATCGAATGACCCCTGCAGATCTCGGTAGCGTAGATGGTAGGTAGCGTGTCTGCCTCACGTTCAAGAGGTCCCGAGTTTGAATCTCGGTCAGAGTGAGTTACCTGGATAAGGTTTTGCCTGGGGTTTTCCCTTATCCTTAAAGACGAATGTCGGGTAACTCTAAGCTCTGTAGAGCCTGGGTTCATTTGAGCCTCATTTCACCCATTCCAATCATTGTCCGATATGACTTAACGCTGGAGGACGTAAATTACAGAAAAAATGTCGAATGGCCCCATCCGGGTGGCCAAGCAAGTCGTTATTACAGAACTCTACACGTCTCTGCCACTAATGTTGTCCTTTGCTACGGACCATAGTCTCTTCTGTGTCCCCGGGGAGGCATATACAAAATTTCTTGCAATTGGAGCTGCTACTTGTCCTATTCTACTTGATCTACCCCTACCTCGGTATGTAAAAGCTCTGCAAGACAAAATTCCGGCACACTGGCGGATCATGGTAATCTCCAGTATTATTAACAAACAAATTATCGTTTATTTACTGTTGATTACAATGTCACTCTAACCTTCACAAGAGAGAGCATCTGCAAATTTACACTTTGGTACACTTTCAACAAAATACATAAATTTTTATTCATTAAGAGATAAAAATATTTCGTAGTCATTATCTCTAACATGTAACATTGCAATTAATATGTTTAAAAATAATTGTTCGAGCCACCTGCACCAATAATATTTAAAGTAATTCATATTTTTTTAATATTTCGCACCTGCTTTGCTCATTTTATTTTAATGGCACTATTTTACAACATCAACGGGAACAAATGAAGCAAATAATTATAATGAATTTTCAAAATAAACTCATTACAACATAATTTATTTTTACTAATAAATGACGAAAATAATTATAATGCGTTGTGAAATAAGCTCATTATAATTTAATGCAGCGGCTCCTATGCCAGAAAATTAGTCCCATTAATAGCATTAAGTGGGGAAATATTACATGTGTGGAATCGATAAGGGAGCAAGAACTGCATCTATTACATTATCTTCGTTTTGGAAACATAAAAATAATAATTAAGTTACACTAACACAACCCTAAACATCATAATTGATAATGACCACAACATTAAAGAGCTAAACTAATTAAATAATTTAAAAAATTGATGTGTTACACTTACATAACCTTCTCTACTATTGTTCGAACACTTATTTCTCTATCTGCTTCAAGATAAACATTCCCTTATCCTCCATTTTATGTAGGAATATGGGAATACAGTAAACTTTAATACTCGATGTGTAGCCGAAGCCTTGTACATTTCCTTCTCTTTGCATGTCCAAGACATAAAAACGAAGGTACAAGGGAATATGGGAATACAGGAGACTTTAAGTGACAGTCAAATGTTTTAAAACTGGTTGTCTAGGTGACGTCTATGAGCTTCTGTTCTCTTTGTATGTCCAAAATATAAAAACGAAGGTACAAGGGAATGTGGGAATACAGTAGACTTTAAGTGACAGTCAAATGTTTTAAAACTGGTTGTCTAGGTGACGTCTATGAACTTCTGTTCTCTTTGTATGTCCAAGAGATAAAAACGAAGGTACAAGGGAATATGGGAATGCAGTAGAATTTAAGTGATAGTCAAATGTTTTAAAACTGGATGTCTAGGTGTTGTATTTGAAATTCCGTTCTCTTTGTATTTCCAAAAGATAGAAAAATGAATAACGACTGCAAATTTGAGAAACGAATCGTTATTTGATAATCGAAAAAAATAACCAGGAAAATATCCATAATAATCTAATAAAGCTAAAACAAAAATTGTATCTGAGATGCGACCTCTAAATTTCTCGTGCTGTAAAATTTTGTCTACCTCTCATGGTTTTTCGGTAATGCGTAAGCAATTCGGAATAAAGAGGACTTCTGAAGCTGTTCCCGGAAAGAATAAGATATACTTTTCATCAGTCATGAATTCAACTTAAACATACGATACTGTAAACAAAATTTCTACAGCCCTTTGAGAAAATACAAAATTTTAAAAATCGTTAATGGATGCATTTAAAACCTTCGTGACAAATTTTGGGAACTTAATTATCAAATTTAATAGTTTTCCAAACGATACGTATACACTTTGGTGCACATATATTGGCTGAAATAAAGCAGGAAGGCATTTTATGAATACATTTTTGCATTGTTCAGCAAACACCATTGTTTAAAACGAGTACTTCTTATAACTTTCTGGATATTTTGGTAGAAAACTGCCTCCAACAACAAAGCATTATCATCAATAGCATTTTTCGGGCGATCTGAGCTTAATAAGTCCTTTAGACTTCCAGTTTCAATACAATCTTTCACAGTTCTTGCTGGAGCAGCACTCGGATGCATACTATTAAATAAATTAACCTCTTTGTATAACCCACCATCACCTCATTTTTACGGAACATCGGATACTATACTACTTGTCACATCCATGCCCGATTACACCAACAGATGATTTAATACGTTAACAAATATAACGTAACAATTGTCACAGCGCTAACACTACTGTTAAATTTCTTGCATTTCACCAACCTGTTTTCTGAAAATGTAAACAAACACGTGTTAAGGCCTACAAGCTTGTAAATATTACAGTTATAAAGGGCTATGCATGAGTCGCATTATTTTCTGAAAGTACTGCGATGCACTTTTGTTTTCATTTTTGTCTGCACATAGCTGAAAAAATTGGCGGGTGAACAAAATCGTAAACAAAGCCATGAGAAAAATTTCTCATCGATGGAGAAAGAATTGTTTATTCAATTGGTGACGAAGTGTAAGTATATAATGGAAAACAAAAGGAGGGATAAGGTGAATGTAAAAGAGAAAGATGTCACGTGGGAAAATATTGGAAACTAATTTAATTCCAATGCACGTGTTTGGTGCCTGTAGTAGTGACAACTTCGTCAGTATAACGTAAATTTAGAACGAGGTGCGAAGAAGGACGAGTGACTAGAACGTTTCACGACGGGAGGTGGACAGTGTATTAGCCATATAATTCAGTGAATTGTAAAATTGCTAAGTTATTAATATTTGAAGCAAAGGTGAGATCGGCATATTCCTTTCTATGCCTGTTCTAACTCAGTATTACGTAAATTTTAAACGAGGAGCGAAGAAGGACAAGTGACGAGTGAGTTGAACGTTTCTACAAGGGAGGTGGACAGTGTATTATCCACATAATTTAGTGAATTATAAAATAGCAAAGTTATTAATATTTGAAGTAAAGGCGAGATCGGCATATTCTTTTCGATGCATGTTCTAACTCAGTATTACTTAATTTAAAACGAGGAGCGAAGGACAAGTGAGAGTGACTTGTAGGTTTCAACATGGGAGGTGGACAGTGTAAATCGCAAAGTTATTAATACTTGAAGTAAAGGTGAGATCGGCATATTCCTTTCGTCGCATGTTCCAACTTCTCTTGTACTTCCGCAGTAACCTTCATAGCAACTTGTTTCGACAGTCTATACCTCTGTAGAGAATATTCTTCTGATAGCTCCTCAAAATCATTTATCCTCATAGGCAGTACTCTATTACGAATGCCATTTAGACGATCTTAAATGTAGCAAATTGGTATCAACATGTATCTGCGTTCACGCCCGCTATCTTGACTATTTACAATTTTTAGGGAGTTAACAGCAGAAATTTGTTTTGTTAGTTTAACAAGAGATTTAACACGAGTGTTAAGCTAAAACTTGTTGGTGAAATGCAATTTTTGTGTTAACTATTGCTAAACCCGTGTTAAGTCTTAACAGCTGTTGGTGAAATCAGGCATCAGTCTCTTAAAGTGTTAAGTCAATCGGTATACACGCTTACATGGGGATAAACCGCAAACAAATAGGGAAATGTTCTTTGATGTAAATAACGGATAAATTAAGTAACAGAAAAAAGTTTACTCTAATAGCCTTCAACTTTATTTATGAATTCCACAGACTTATCCACATATGTATTTGCTGAAGGCTATGGAAGAGTGTAATAGGCTTACTTCCTTCACTTATTAGCTCGAAATAGATGACTGGTGTTAACAACCACTGTCTATCTTAATGCTTCATATCAAAGGCAAAATATTCCGGGCGCTAATGACCCAGTAGCTGGGCGTCCTTAAATATACATAACCTCTAAAATATTCCACGATAGAACCCTTTGAGTGTATCCCCAAACGCAGAACCTTTGATCTGGAGTTTCTCGTGAAGAAACTTTTGTCGTTTAATGAAAGGAATATCTCCATGTTTCTAAATGACTATTCGGTTTCATCGAAGACTTTCGTCTCGTATTCCCTTAATATAATGCAGTTCGCTGCGGGAGCTATATAAATCCACGTTTCTGGAAAAAAGAGCCCTTGAGAAGGTAAAGTTTTGTCAAGGAAGAGAAGAGGAAACAAGAAGACCAAATTTTGTGAAGTTATTATTAAAGTTCTCTCTGTCTTAAAAGATTTATTGGAAAGATGACACAGTTTAGCGCTGGGAGAAAGAAAGAATATACGGTCCGCAGTGAGGCACTTGCGAGATTCCAATATGGTCTCTACCAGGGGGGAGGGGGTGTCTAAAGTGTATCGCTTTATGTTTACCTCAAAAGTTATTAACCCTCCTTTGGCATTTTTTGAATTTTTGTACTCAAATTATGCCTACCATCTATTAAAGGAATAATAGAGGAACCACAGTGGATTAGAGGCCACTAGCAGACAGCCACGAAGGCGCGTCAAATGTCCAGTTTGGAAGACGGGAACGATGAAGTCAAAGTATAGGACAAGATCAAATTTGGTACAGAAGAACCCCAAATTAGCATTCGAGCGTGCAGCAAACTTTAGTAATAGACTGCAACCAGAGCCCTAGTTGAGGGTAAACGCGGATGTACGCCGTCCACTCACTAGTTTTCGGAGGAGACGCAGTCCTCTTAATAATATTATTTATAATTTTTTAATTTATTACCTTTGTTAACTTAGCATTAAAAATACATTCAAATAATATTTATGCCTATAACGGACCTCCAGTATATATGTGGAACCCAGAGGATTATACAAAAGAATGGATAAAAGGTTGTACGCATGCTGAGGACCACCAAAGCAGAAAGGCGAATCGGCAAGTGCAGAATTCTGATCGGTTCTCCAGCATCTGGGAAATTTTTTAGTTGTGCGTCCCCCACTTTTTTTGTTAGGAATACGGCACTGACTGCAGTCTATTAAAACCAACCCAAGTAAATGCGGTAAATCAACGAGCTAATGTTTCTTTTAATTAGCATTCTCCAACGTTAGATTATATCTTTCAGGATAAGCGAAAACCTCCAATATTAAGTCATATGAGATGAGGAATGAAATGAAACTATCTTAGTCCAGGGTTCTTAAAGCTTACAATTACCTGACATTCATCTTTCATGATAAAGTAAACCCTCGGATAAAACCTTATCCACGAAGCTCGTCCTGATTGTGCATCAGTCCCTATGCGATAGGAACGAGTAATAATAATGATAATAATAATGATAATGGTAATAAAACCCACAGGGACATTCAGGGTATAAGTAATAATCATTTACATACATAAATAATGTACCAATACTTATCTAACATAATGTTTTCCCCAATCTAATGTCTCTGAACATTCTTGGACACTCAGGTTCTCACACTCTAACTTGACCGGAAATTTACCTATTGTTTGACTTAGCCCAAGGCAGTGTGAGGAACCGTCCTATCGGGACAGTGTTCTTTCTTAAAATTTGCGATCGTGATTATAATAAAAGACTACAGGTTTAGCCAGGACCTTTGCAAACCTGAGCGGACATAATTTATCTAACCGTGGGAAACGAGAAAGTGACTTTGATATTAGGTTCAAAACTGGAAAATTTGAACATTGATCGTAAGTGAGGATAGGTACCAGCCAATGGAAAATTAATATTTGTTCACGTGATTTTTGTAACTCAAAAAAAATACCCAGAGTGGGGGAAATTCGAAGCAATGGTGGAATGTAGGTTTTTCTTTGAAGAACATCCGGTCCTATGATCTCCACGAGACGGGTGCATGTTCGGCGTCGTCTAACAGATCATATATATATATATATATATATATATATATATATATATATATATATATATATATATACACGCTGCACTATTATTTCTGCACATCAAATCGCAATATTGACGCAGGACACAGTGACACTGAACACAGTAACCACGCGGACAACCAGCAACGGAGTCTAAGGACAACAGTAAACTTTCATCTAATTCGAGGTGCCTTCTTCATTGAACTCACAACGAGTTGGGTCGCACCCACTCCCTGAAGCTCAGATGAGAGTACTCACACAAGAGCTACATTACAAGTCACCTCGAACCTGTTCAAATCTTCATATTTATAATCTCCGCACGCCACCACTCCTTAATTGTGAGGCGTTGAGCACGTGGGAGAGCTCGACGTGGTTCGCTACGGGCCGGATCGCCTCAATTGAGATACGAACTCAGGACTTCTTGAACGTGAGGCAGATACGCTACCACGTACGTAATAGAGCCGGATCCTCTAGCGAAGGCTACCATGGTGCTAGTGAAATCATATCGGCAAGTAAATTGCCTCAAGATGTACCTAGAAATCAGTCATATTTAGAATGCAGTATATGGAGATGTGCATCGTGAAGTCTGAAAATAAGAGGCAAATTGGGAATATTCAGTATTTAAAAATTTAAGACGTAAAGCTTGAAATTTGGTAACAAAGTAACAACTTTTGTGGGAGTGGCGTTGTCAGTGTTATTGAAGTAGGTAAAACTGGCATATTTTTGGCTCACATATTTCATTTCAGTTTCCTTTCTGGTTGGTTATTTCAGCGTTTTAAGTTTTGCTGCGCGTGCTGCTACATCGCAGCTACCTAACTTCTATTTCTCCAAGTAATACGAAAACCTGCAGGAGCAGAACTTCCGTTTATAGAAACTACCACTGCGGAGTTTCTTTTCTGTTGTCGATACGGACCATGCCCTCTACTGTCGTGTTTCCTCCCCAAACCGTCCTTATTATCCTCTCACCAAACCATTGCTCCAAGGGCATGGACACGAAATATTTCATTGGCCTAGGACCTAAGTCATGTAGTATCTCCACTGGAGTAGCTGGCAGCAGAACCAGTAGACTGAGTAGAGAATAAGATATGAAGCTTTCCTGGTTACGAATTTGCTCAATTTCTTCTTGGGCAGCAAGCCAGGTGAAAAGACAATTAGTAATCAACATTTCAGGAATTTGTATCTCTCCCATCATCAGGATATTTATAAAATTTATAACCTTAACTGAATCACTGGATATATCACAAATTTAAACAAAGACAAAACACTATCAAAATTCGTATTACTGAACAAAAGACTGTTTTCGGTAAATTAAATGCCAGGTCAGGAGATGGCCTCAGTATAGCAAATTAATTGAGCCAAGGAAACGTAACTACTTAAATTGATTATCAAGCTGTATAGACCTGTGTTTCTTAGGTCGACGGATTTCCATTTTTAAAGCCGACTGCCAAGAGGAGCTGAACTGAAATCCAGCATCACGATTAAGCGTGCCCCTCTCTGAGGAAATGGCTAAAGCCTCATTAATTCTCCGCTCCCAGTATCTGTTGCATTTTGCCAAGATGGTCGTCTCCCGGAAGTTGGCTCTGTGGTCGTTATCAAAACATTGCTCTGCCAGCCCACACTACTCAGATTACATTAAACGAATGCTCCGTTCATGTTCGTTTATTCTGGTAGCGATGATCCTTCCGGTTTGTCTTATATACGTGTGCCACATTCACAGGGAATACGGTACACTCCCGGAACCTGGGAGTCGAGTTTATCTTTCACTTGTCTCAACAGATGTTTAATCTTCGGAAGTGGCAAAATGCAACAGTTTCTGGGAGCGGAGAAGTAAGGAGGCTTTGGCCATTTTATCCGAGAGGAGCACGCTTAATCGTGATGCTGGATTTCAGTTCAGCTCCTCTTGGAAACTGGCCTTAAAGTGGAAACCCATCGACTTAAGAAGAACGGATTAATACAGCTTGATAATCAAGTTAAATAGTTACGTTCCTTTGACCCAATTAATGCTCTATACTCACGCCATCTCCTGACCTGGCATTTTATTGACTGAAAGCAGTCTTTTATTCAGTATTGCGAATTCTGATAGTGTTTGGTCTTTGTTTAAATTTGGGTTATATCCAGTGATCCATTTGTGATTATTACATTCGTGATCTTGGGAGAGATGTACACTCCCGAAACGTCGATTTCAGATCGTCTTTTCACCAGGCTTGTTTCCCGAGAAGAATTTGAGCATGAGTAGAAAATGTCACCACATCAGAATTCTTTAATTTACTATACATAAGCATCAGAGAAGGAAAGCAACAGGTTTTTCTTTGTTGCTCTATGTAATTAATATAATTATACTGCATAAACATTGCCAGAAAGTCAACAGAAGAGAAGAAACATCAAAGCGGAAGAAGAAGATAACCGCCCGAGTTAATGTTGAAAGCAAACACTTAGCTCTCGCTAAGTAAGACTGAGCCGAGAGCTAATAGGACATGCAACGTTAAACAAATATCAAGGAACGTCGGCAGTAATTGGTATAATTGAATTGGCGACCGCAGCTCCATTATTTATCGCACATATATCTACTTAGCATCCTACTACGGAAAAACGGGGCAGAAAACCTGGTGTTCAAATATTAGCGATCCAATTACCAAGCCGACCCACCTCTGCCACCAAAATCAATACCACTGCAAACAAGGCAGAAATATTTTTGAATGCACGCCCTTTGTACCTTTTGTTTGATCATAATTAATTTGTTCTGTTTCCTCAGGGAGAACCAGGTGATCCTCAACAAGTACGAATTAAGGAGAGAAAGATTAAGAAGCATAAAGTTATTTTAACACTGATTTAATTTTTATTTACCTTTATACTTAGGTAAGGTAGAATCTTAAACCAAAAGAACGGAAAACAAAATTTCTTTGTAAATTCCTGTTTTCACACTCCACGAATTCAAAAAGGTATTTTAAAGAAGGTGCACGTGCTGTTTGTATGCCAACATTTCGTAGTTTACGACCTCCAACTTTCAGTCATATCAAACGTTGAATCAAATAATGCTCAAATTAGCACAGGGTACATGGATCTTATAATTACCAGACATTCGTCTTTCAGCATCAGAGAAAACCTCCAACGTTAAGTCATATCGGAAGATGAATGAAATGATGCTCAAATGAGCACAGGGTATATGGATCTTACAATTACCAGACATTCGTCTTTCAGCATAAGAGAAAACCTCCAACGCTAAGTCATATCGGACGATGAATGAAATGATGCTCAAATGAGTAAAGGCTACCTAGAGCTTAGTGCTACCAGAAATTCATCTTTCATGACAAGGTAAAACCAAGGTTAAGTCACATCGGACGATGACTGAAATGATGTCCAAATAAGTACAGGGTATATAGAGCTTAGAGTTACCAGACATTCATCTTTCAGGACAAGGGAAAACCTCCAAGGTTAAGTCACATCGTACGATGAATGAAATGATGTCCAAATAAGTACAGGGTATATAGAGCTTAGAGTTACCAGACATTCATCTTTCAGGACAAGGGAAAACCTACAACGTTAAGTCATATCGGACGATGAATGAAATGTCCAAATAAGTACACGGTACATAGAGCTTAGAATTATCAGACGTTCATCTTTCAGGATAAGGGAAAACCTCCAACGTTAAGTCATATCGGACAATGAATAAAATGATGTTCAAATGAGTACAGGGTACATAGAGCTTAGGGTTACCCGAAATTTGCTATTCAGAATAAGGGAAAATCGCGGAAAAGGTCCTCAATGAGGTTACTTTTCCTGGTGGAGATTGAACTCGGAACCTCTGAAACGTTAGTCAGACACCTATCACCTACGCTACCGAGGCGGGTTACCAGGCGCTATATAAAAATCTGCGATAGATGTTTAAAAAAGTAATATGTATGAGTGTCAGAATCTTTACTTCTAAAAAATCTCAATGTTAATGCCTAAGTTGTTCGAGGTAACTAACCAGTAAAATTTAAAGACAATTGCATATTTCATAAAATTTAATATTATACCAAAATGTTATAGAATAATGATTTAATATGCTAAATCTCACATGAAATATATTGTATGCCCTATTTATGAAGTTATTTAAGAGTGAATTAAATGGCGAAACATTTCATGCATCGTCCGGTAAGACCTGCGTCAAAACAAAAGTTGTAAAAATACTTAAAGCTGTGTGCGTCCAAACAAATGAGGAAAAAATCGTCATTAATACCTAAAACGCCTGAACATCGGCTTAGAAGTGGATTTAGCGGAGAAATATAATGGAAAGCAGCAGTTTATATTTAATACAGGGAATTTAAGGCAATATGTGTTTACCTAATGACGAAGTCTGAAGGACTAATCTCAAGAACCGCTGCTTACTGATGAAAATATTGTCGCTAAAGGAGCAATGTCTGACAAATATCGTATGACTATTATCATACGACAAATAAAAATTAGTCGTGAGAAAACGTTGCTTTTGATAGAAAAGTACCAAGGCGGCACTTCAGATTAATTTTAGAATATCGTTATTGATAGTAATTATGAAACACTGAAGAAAAGTCAACTTAATGGATCTTTCGAATACAACCTAACCTACAACAGCTGATGAATTTGTAGTTAGAGAGAAAAAGGCAGTTGCAATATATTTCTTAAATTGGATCTTTTTGCTACTATAACATTAAAATCTTTATAATTTAATTAAAATCTTCGAAGATCTTGTTCTGACTGTATATTTACTGTTAACAGATAATTGAAAAGCATAGGGAGTACTTATATTGCATTTATAGATTTTGAGAAGGCCTTTGACAAGGTGAATTGAAATAAATTATGGAGTATTATGAAACAGAAAGTTGTAACACAACATTTGATAACAGCAGTAAGAAGTTTAAACAAATGAGTAAGCCAAGGCTGTCCACTTTCACCGTCCCTTTTTAATATTTATATTGACGATTCCATATCTGATTGTCAGGCTAAATTAGATTTGCATTTCATAATTAGGAATAGATATTTAGATACTTTATTATTTGCAGGCGATCAAGTTCTCATATCTAGTTTACAGAATGATCTACAAAAAGCGCTACATATTATATTAAATAACAATTTCTGTCAATATAGTTTAATAATATTACGAGGGCTGTTGAATAAATAATGATCACAATTTTTTTGACAATGTACCTTTACTCATCCTCATAATTTTGATGGTGCTTTTCAATATAGTCTTCCCTGAATGCGATACACTTCTCCCAGCGTTTCTGCCAGTATTCAAAGACATACTGGAAACCATTTCTGAGAGATCCTTAAAAATAGCCTCCGCAGCCTTCACCACTACTTCTGATGATGGATAATACCTCCCACGAAGCCGTTTCTTCAAGTTAGGGAATAGAAAAAAAGTCACTTGGGGCTAAATCCGAACTATATGGAGGCTGAGAGATGCACTTCACGTTGATTTTTGGAAGATATTCAGCAACATCATTGGCAATATGCGGCCATCTTGGAACCTATCGTGCACAAACACGTCTCATGTGTCATGTTTTTGTCAACAACTTGTGGGGGAACCCAATGAAAATGTTCAGTATTTCAGAAAGTGAGCCTAAGGTAATTCGTCGATCCTCTCTCACAATGACAGCAGCAGTGTTGATGTTTTCCTCCGTAAGAGCAGAAACTGGAGCCCTGGGTCCACATTCCTTTGAGATTGATTGTCTCCCCTCTTAAAAACATTTAAACCACCTTCGAGCTGTGCTGTAGGGAAGAACAAACTCTCCATAGGCCTCCTGTAACATTGTATAGGCCTCAACTGAAGATTTGTTGACAGGAAAGCAGAACTTCAAAGCCGCATATTGTTCCTCGCGTGTTACCTCCATTGCAGCGGTAGGCGATACTGAACATGTCTGAACTTGCCTGGTTCTCACAGGTGGGAACCAGGAGTACCAACAATCAAACTACTACGGCGTGCTTGTTTCACACTAAGCTAACATATAATAGGATTGTATTTTAGTGCGAAAAATTATGACCGTAAAAAATTAAGATCATTCTTTATTGAACAGCCCTCTTAAATAAACAAAATTAAGGTCTTAGCCTTCAAGGAATCAAATCCCACAAGAGGCAAAATATTGTTACAAGGAAAACCCGTTGAACAAGTCAACTTCTTTAATTATCTTGGTTGTAATATCTCTTACCATTATCTGGAGTGACGCACTTCTGGGAATTTAACGTTAATTAAGAAACGCTTATTATTTATAACATAGGAGCAGAAACACCAACCTTGTACTGCTGTCCAGTTATTCCTTGATGTTAACTGATACCCAAAAAAGCGATTCAATTATGGCCCAATGTCACCCCATTAGATTGGGTGACTTTGAGCCACCTGTAAGTTCAGTACTATTCAAAGCCAGAAGCTTATCAGGCCCAATGTCATCCCATGGAATGGGAGTATTTGTTCCAATAAAAATACAATATAATATTATCATGTCAAATTATTGTTCTTTACTGTTGCAGAATCTTTTGCACTTCATCAATCTGCACTTCATTTGAATTTTTAAAATGCTACATTTCCTCAAACTATTTTGCATTTCAGGAGCATCATACAGTTTACGTTTGAACACTTTTTACAGGTGGCACAACTGCCTTGACTACATCTTAATATTCATAGTCTATTTCGTCTTTCTTATCAGGTCACATCCACAGACGTCCACTTATTTACATGACACTTAACTCTCGCATCCTGTTCATCCATTGCGCTAACGATTCCTAAAAAGAACTGCTCCCCCCTTATACTGCACAATGTCGAAATCATCAACCAACAAGTTTCTCGGATATAGTGCTGATGCTTCTTTCTGATATACCGGAGATGGAGGATCTTCACTGTCATCAAAGGAAAATATAGGGGCAAGTAGAAAGTTTATAAAAGAAGTAGAGAAAATCTATAAAGGGGTGAAGTTTTGCATAAGGTGGGAAAAAATGTAATTTTGGAGATGACAGAACAAAAAATAGGCCTAAGACAAGGATGCAAAATGAGCTCAGTTTTATTTAACGTATTTATAGATGAGATAATAGACAAGGTTAAAGAAGGAAATCAGCACTGTCCAGTAATAGCAAACAAACAAATTCCTGGACTGCTATATGCAGATGACTTATTGGTAGGATCTATAACGGTAGTAGGATTGCAGAAGGCAATAAATGAAATCCAAAAATTTTGTGAAGAGTGGGGAATAAAAATAAGCATAGATCAGTCGAAAGTTATGGCCTTCAAGAAGGGAGTTAAACTAAAGAAACAGAAGAAAAGTTTGTACTAAATGGCAAAAGGGTACAAGTGGTCAATGAATTTGAATACTTAGGAGTAAGATTGAATAACAATGAAAAGTGGGGAGCACACAGGAGAAAAATTGAAGCAAAAGGAAGGGGGGCAATGAATGGAATAAGAATATGCAAATATAAACTGGTAATGCCAACCAGGTTGTTAGAAAGAATGTACGAAGCACTAGTTGAATCCAAAATGTTGTATGCAGTGGAGATCTGGGGGGAGGGGGCGCAGAGGTAAACAAATCGGTGGACCAAAGCTACAGAAGGTTTTGTAAAGAGCTATTATGCTTACCAAGATCAGCACAAGAGGGAAGTAGCTTTAGTAGAATTAGGAAAGACAAGAAGAAATGGAATAACAATGGAAAGAATAATACAATATTGGTATAGGTGTTTGGCCAAAGAAGAAGTGGAAATTGTGAAATTATGAATGAGACAGCAAAAAAGATTAGTAGAACTCAAATAGTTGGTGGGCAGAGATAGGAATTATGGAAAAAAATAGGAATGGGAGATATATGGAGATTAGAAGAAAGGAATACATACGATGTGGGTAAATTAGTAAAATCCAGAATAGAAGATACAGAAAGACAGGAAATATGGGGAAGTCTAGAAAATATGAAATCATTACAATTTTACAAACAAATAAAATTAAATTTGGGACGAGAAGCATATGCAGATTACTGCAAAAGGCAAGAGAGAGAAGGGTTAGGTTGGATGAGAACAGGAATAATATTTCTAAGAGGGATAAGAGGTAGGGAAAAGGTACTTTGTGAATTGTGTGGGATAAAGAAAGCATAGAACACTATGTAACAGAATGCGAGGAGGTTACAATATGGAGAAAAAGTATTTGGGGAGAAAAATGGGAGAAAGTGGAGAAGAGGATAGTAGCTATAAAATTGTTAACGGGCAGGGAGAAAAAAAAAAAGGTGAAAAGTATTGGTGAGTTCTTGCAGAAATTAAAAGAAAAATGGGCCAGAAATGTAAAAAACTAAAAAGGGAAGAGGAGGGGAAAGAATGGGACTAATTAAGTAATCAAGGATGAATGGAGGTTAAGAGTTACCTGGCAGAGCAGAAGACCAGGGTGTCATGTAAGCCAAGGTAGCAACAAGGTAAAGACAAATAAATGTAACCTAAAGCTGTAAATTGTAAGATTTTGGAATATGCACAATAAATATATCATATAATAGTTGAAACTCTCCTGATAACGTATGGTGACATCATTATCGCTACTGTCAAGATTTGGCATTCTGACTTTCTTGCTTTCTCTTTTTGTTGCAGACTTTGATGTTGTTGGTCCAGAAAACACTTTTGGTGCACCTGCTGGGGCGGAGTGCTTATTCTGTAATTTGAAATCAGTGTATTTCTATGAATATTATATCTTTTTTCAGCAGAGCGTATTGACATTCTTTTTTTATTTAATTTCATTTAGAGCGTTTTGTAATGCAGCTTCTCTGTAATTGCGGTATGGTAGGTTTCCTGGCTCCCGTCTATGTTTTCTTGGCATTTTGTCTATGGAAATGTATTATCGGTATCTGTAATGAAAGTAAGGCAGCGTGTAGTAAAATACTAAAACTATATTCAATTAAAATGAACATAATTACACAATGTAAAATACAAAGTAAGACAGTATGTGCTTGCATATGATTTGTGGGTACACCTCATTCAAAGGAATGCCATATCTGCCACAGAGCTTATATTTTCGTAATCAATAGCCAAATAATAGTCTAAGCAAACAAACCTATCTTTAATTTGAAACAGAAAATTTTTCACCTCCATGCAACTGAAACTATACAGACTTCACTAACAACACGTGCAGACATTTTTCCACAAATATTTACACTGCTCCCAACTTTAAAATAGTAAGTAGTTTATAAAACAGTCAACAGGTGGTGCCAGCACTTATGCAAGTGTTAGAGTATATTTAATTGTATATGTAGCACCATAAAGAAACCCTTAAAAATACAAGAAGAGAGACTAAATTACAGTTTTATAAAATAATGGCAGTTCCTATATTATTATATGGTAATGAATTTTGGACTTCAACAAAAAAGGTAGAACAAATGATTGAAACAGGGGAAATGAGTTTTTAAGAAATGTAGCAGGATATAATCTTCTAGATAAGCAAAGAAGTGAACACATTCAAAAAGAATTGAATATTTTAAGCTAACAGAGAGATTAAATCAATATAGAAATAACTGGAAGGAAAAGGTCGACAGAAAAAATGGTATCCGCATTCCAACATTAGTTTTAGATTACAAAGCATTAGGTAGAAGAGATACTGGTAGATCGAGAAAAATATGGCTGTAACACTTAATTTAAAATTTAGCAGACCAGAACGAGCCTTGATGGCTTAAACCGTGAAAAGATGATGATGATGATGATGATGATGACGACGACGACGACGACGACGACGATGACGACGATGAAAATTAAAATACAAACATTCCATAATTAAAAGTGTGAAAAAGTTTGTGAAAAACAAAACACAAACTTAAAGAAATGAGTATCTGGATGCCATGTCATGGACCCTCCACCACACAACCCTGACCTTCGTATTTTAGTTAATTGATGGAAATGAATCATTTCTTCACACTAGCCGTATATAGCTAAGGATTTTGATAGATAGTCAACATGAAAAATTAAATGCCATGGCCGGGATTTGAACCACGGATCTCCTGGTTTCCGTCCAGTCGCTCTAACTCTTTGAGCTACCATGGCCAATTTGCCGTGCTGATATTAAATTCTCCACTTGACTCATATTTCTCCGGTAGACCCCTAGGGGCTCTCGCATCCGAGACACATCGTTTGTGGCGACTTACTATCGTAAGTATTTAAGTCCCAGGCTTCATCATTTAACTCTTATTATTTTAGTTATTTGATGGAAACTAATCATTCCTTCACATTTCTTAACCATAAATGGACGGAAACCAGGAGATCCGTGGTTCAAATCCCGGCCATGGCATTGAATTTTTCATGTTGACTGTATCACCTGACTTTATTGTTTTAGTTTTCATTTTGTTTCTAAAAATTGAAGATAAATGTGTGGAATTAAGATTTTCTATACTTTTTCTGTTTTCCTCGTAACCTTACCTGTGGAATTCCATTACAATACGCAATTGTTAAATAACCGATAACATTTATGACATGAGTGACAGAAGTAAGAACTTAATGTTCAAGTCCATTGCTATGCCCTCTGGTGGAGATTTTTGCAAACGTTGCCAGGATTGGAGGAGCGCTTTGAAAAATTACTATAGGTTACGGACAAAAGGCAGGGTTACTGCTTGAAAAAGAAGCAGATGAAGAAATATGACACATAATAGACGAGTATTCCTGTTCCAATAAAGGAAGAAAGCCCTGCAGGAACTTGGGAAGAAGAACCTCTATTGACTTAAATCTTTATTTCCAGACCGCGGAGAAAAAAGTAATATCTACGGAAAAGTTTTTTGTGTGTGCAATGATGGAGAAGTCTTGATGGACACATGTCGCTCTCTTTCACCTGCTCTTAGACAATAAACGTGCTCTATGTTTATGCCTACCTCAGAACAAACAATAATCATACATCACACACCTAGATCTACGAAACATTCCATATCAACATTTCATCCCAAACTTATTTGAAGATCTTATGAACATGACAAGACAAGCATTGAAATCCAAACTTTCGATACCAAAATTTCATTCAGAACTTATATTTTCAAACCCAGGTAAACCGAAAACCGAAACAAAGAGAAAATGACAACATTCGGTATAAATAGCTCTCCTATAGTACACTACTGAGGCCCAACGTTCATCAGAAATACATCTTTACGACTTCTGAATTAAAAAATAAAACAATAAAAATAAAATTACAGATACAATGGTCTTGCATTTCATGAAGTAAAGTACAAATAGACAGTATCACTAATTGTGCTTTTCCCCTTCCCGATATAGAATTCTGAGAGGAAGGGATGAGTGACGTATCCGAAGGGTGGCAAGATCCGGACACCGAGGTGCGTCAAGAATTCCTAACGGTTCTAATTGTGCCCATCTCGCCGCTAGATTTTTGTTTTTAAATTAACGTCCTGAAACGTTAATTCCTATCGGACGGTAAATGAAATGATGTTCAAATAAGCCCAGGCTACATAAAGCTTAGATTTACCTAACATTCATCTTTCAGGATAAGGGAAAACCTCCAAAGTTAAGTCATATCGGACAATGAATGAAAAGATGTTCAAATGAGTACAGGATACATATCGCTTAGAGGTACCTTAACATTTACCTTTCAAGATAAGGGAACACTTCCAACGTTAAGTCACATCGGATGATGAATGAAATGATGTGCAAATAAGTATAGGGTAAAAAGAGCTTAGGGTTAAGTAACTTTTATCTTCCAGGATAAGGGAAAGCCTCCAACGTTAAGTCATATGGGACGATGAATGAAATGATGTTCAAATGAGTACAGGTTACATAGAGCTTAGAGTTACCAGATATTCATCTTTCAGGTATACGGAAACTTCTGACGTTAAGTCATATGGGATGATGAATGAAATGATGTTCAAATTAGTACAGAGTACATAGAGCTTGCAGATATTTGTCATTCAACTTTCAGAATAAGAGAAAACCTCCAATGTTAAGTCATATTGGACAATGAATGAAATAATCTTCAAATGAGTACAGGGTACAGAGAGCTTAGAGGTACTTGACATTCATCTTTCAGGACAAGTGAAAACCCCGGAAGAAACCTTATCATAACTCGGGATCTGTGGAACATAAGGCAAACACATTAGCACCTAAACTACTGAGGCAGGCTGACTCCGGTTACTACTCTTAATCCAGACTACCCTGTAGGAAATCAGGGAGGTTTCCTTAGTACGCACACCATACCTAAAGCACAAGTGCTACTATCAAGCCACAACAAACGAACTGCCGTCGCATAGTCCTTCAACCCCGAAATAGGCGAAACGTAATGACAGACATATTCCATTATACAAGAGAAAGCAAACCTGGTTTGTCTATCGATCTTGGACAGCCATGAAAGAAGCTTCAGTAGGGAGGCCGGGAGTGGAACTTGTAACTGTCGAATCTCGATATTGTACATTATCGTGAAGTATTAAATGAAAGGTATTTTCTCGTCTTTAGATAACTTGTACCGTCTGGATTTGCTTATAGAGTTTACAATTCTGTTTGAGGAGGAAGCAGAATGAATAGATGCAAAACCTGGCAGACGAGCCTGATTCCGTTATTTTTCAAGTAGTATGTGAAAGGAAAGTACGTCTGCTTCTTTTCATACACAGCTTTACTTCGAATAGAAAATCTTATTTCTTTTGCTAAAGAGGGGAGGGACTTGGCCGAAGGGCTTCCGGTCCATAATGGGCAGTGTAGAGGATAGATAACCTTGTTAAGGCGAGGCGTCATGTTTACATTCAGGGCCCGGAATATTCCGGTCAGGTGTTTACCGGTGGGAAATGTGACACACGCAACAACGGGTATACCTTTGGTCGAATCTCAAGGTGAAAGCCTCTGGGGCTCTCCATACAATTTTCCTAAGTCGCCTTGGGATTGCAGCTATGAGAAGAGAAATGTGGGGGTTCTATCTGATATGGGAACAAGTGAGCAAGATAAATCGAACCTTACTTTCCAATTTCTCGTGATGGCCCCGCAAAGATATATCGGTCATGTGGTTTTCAGGCCCCTCTGACGAACAGCGGGTCTTTGCATAAACGAGCATCATCTTCCTAGGTTTGCTTTAATGCGCTTAAGCATATGGACAGGACACCCGTTGAGTCCTCTCACCACTTTCTCCTGGATACGACCAATTAGGAACTTAATCACAAAATAGATCATAAATCGAAGTGCTCCTCGGAACCTGGTTTTCGAGACCTTCCGCGGTAACATAATGATAGATGAATGAATGCGTGTGTTCCTTTATATACACACAATATTCATTTGCATTCAAGAGACCGTAGAGCATTTAAGAAACAAAGAGTAGCAAAACATGTTCTTCTAAATACCGATATCTGGTGCGTTTTAAATTTATCAATTAATGTCCTCCAACGTTAAGCTATATTACACGATGAATGATGTTCATACTCAAACCCAGGATCCGTAGAGTTTAGAGTTGCCAGATATTGATCTTCCGGGTTAAGGGAAAACCACGGAATAACCATATCACCGCGACCGAGATCTGAACTCGGAACACCTTGAAAGTTACGCAGACACGCTACCAGCTACGCTACAGCGGCAAGCACAGCCGCCGATATGAACTGGCGTGCTCAAATTGGCATATAAATGGAACATAAAAAGAGATATGTTGCATTTACATGATTTTTAACTCTCTCTTCTATAAAATATGCATACAAAAGCAAATAAGATCAAGTTTGATACACCCTATATAATAATGATAATGATGATAATAATAATGGCAAAAATTGGTAAATATTTTACAGATATGAAATTTGTGAGCCCTTCCTCTACCGAAATTTCAGCTGAAGTTAGTGTTTTGAGAAATATCCTTGTGAAATAATTGCAGTTTTAGTAAAACTTCTGTGTGTATTTTGTACACTATAAATAAAAAGTAAATGGGAAATTAATTTAGGCGCTTAGAACCATAAGAGCCTAAGGCACATCATCGACAAGCTTGTGATCAAACAGCTGTTGCTGCACCTTAGGCCCTCTTTGATTTAACGACACATTCATAAGACGCTGCCTCACTAGTTTTTGCTGACATTCAGTTTAAATAAGGACCCAACGCACAAAGTGTCATTGTGTTACTCTGCGCTATTCAACTTTTATCTAGTTTTGCTAACGCAATTCACTCTTTACATCACGTTCGCAATTACTACTTCCTAATGGAAATTTTAATCTTACAAAACGTATGGTTCTCAGCCCCTCAATTATTCTTCTACACTACTCGTGTGTAGACCAAATTTTGAAAAGGCAGAGTCAGAGTGAAAAATCCACTGCCATAGCCGGAATTTGAACCACGGATGTCGCGGATTCCATCCTTTGGCTCCGTCAAAAGGTGGCTTCATTGCTGAAGTTGAGCTTTGTCCAGTAACCGTTGGAGTGGAGCCTTTGAGCTTCGCACCGTTGACTTGGGTAGGTGGCATCCCACCCGGGTGGTCAAGATACAGTCTGATTCTTAAAAGAAGATATGTGAAGGTCATCTGTTTCTCCTCGTGGGTACTGCAATGTTGCCCTTTCTTTATCCTCTCAACACTCGAAACATAAACAAAAATTCGAGTTATCTCACCTCAACAAAAATATGCACAGTTAATCTGTAATAGCCTACTTTAAGAGCAAAAATAAGTTGTACACACATTCACTGCGTTGCAGCGTCTATACATGTGTGAGTTCTTTTAAATAATTTTTGCACTGTGTAACTAATATTCCATACATACCGTTATTGTTGCTATGCATCGTAAGTTGAAATTCCACTATATGTTTCTCCACAGAAACATATACGATATGCACGTTCTAAAATCTAACACTTCTCTTCAAATATATTTATTAGTATTTCAGCTAATATCTTTACTCCTAAGAAACAGATTCATATAAATACACATAGTGCAAAAAATAATATGCAATACACATGTAGTAAACACATAATGGAATCTCGAGAATTGAAGAAGCTTGCTGCAAGCGGTTCGTTTGTTCAAACCTTTCCTCGTTCCGTATACATTATATTATTAACGACTTTGCTAATTGACATGTTCATATCAACTCCGCCGATTTGCCGGAAGTTTGACCCACAGGAATTCTTTTAAGTGCAAGCATATCTACTGATTTGCGACTGTCGCTTTTGGATAAAGGGAATAAACTGTTCATTGGTAAGGAGCAAACTCTCGTCTCCCTGTTGGAAGAACTCTCTAAGAGAACAGAGAAATTCTCTAGCTTGACTATGCAATGTAACAACCCGACCGTAAGCTGATCTTTGCCTTGGGCCATGATTCCTCGGTTCACCACTATTGCTACCGCCAGTACGTCTTGCTTTTATCAAAAGGTATTTTAATTGTTTTTAACAAAGTAGGCTAACAATACACATTGCAACTAGGCAAAGTCTATTTCTCGCATACAGCTAGCGATAACTGAGCTGAGGAGTACGTGATTCACCATTGTATCCGATCTGGCAACCTTTGCTTACTTTACCATAGCAACGACCTTCCCTTCTTAACCTTCACGTATCTTCTTTTAAGAATCAGACTGTACATAAGGACCCAACGCACAAAGTGTCAT
This sequence comes from Mantis religiosa, assembly GCA_030765055.1. Lineage (NCBI taxonomy): Eukaryota > Metazoa > Arthropoda > Insecta > Mantodea > Mantidae > Mantis > Mantis religiosa. Next base: position 97,413,451 of record CM060958.1, read on the forward strand.
TGTGTTATTATGCGCTATTCAACTTTTATCTAGTGTTGATAACATAATTCACTCTTTATATCACGTTTGCAAGTACTACTTCGTAATGGAAATTTTACGTCTATTTTTCTCAAAATTATGTTTCTATGTTTTCGATTGTTGTTCCACACTACCCGTGTGTAGACCAAATTTTGAAAAGGTAGAGTCAGAGTGAAAAATTCAATGCGTAACCGGAATTTGAACCACGGATGTCCCGGTTTCATTCCTGTTGGCTCCGTTAAAATGTGGCTTCATTACTGAAGACGAGCTTTGTTGAGTTTCCGTTGAAGGGGAGCCTCTGAGCCACCCTCCATTGGCTTGTGCACGTGGTACCCCACCCGGGTGGACAAGATAATAGGCAACTGGAGTAGCTACAAAATAAGCATGAACATGGGTTGAGATAATACGGTTATCCTACCGCTTTGGTGTTGCCAGTTCCACGGCAAGCGGGTGACAGAGATGGAAGATATACCTGTCTTTGTCTCAACCTAGCAAGTATCATACAGATGCTGAGATGTATAATGATAGAGATGCTGACAGTGAAATTCGCTTAATATTTCAGCATGTGTGTGACAACATATACAATGATTACCACACAATCTGAACCTTAAAATCTTGAACTGGAGAGGCCGTGCCGTGGCTCAGTGGTCAGACCGCTTGGCTCTCACCAAGGTGGCCCGGGTTCGATCCAAGGCGACAGCACAGTGAGATTTGTGGTGGACAACACGGCGCTGGCGCGGGTTTTCTCCGGGATCTCCGGTTTCCCCCGTCATCTCATTCCACTGGTGCTCCATCTTCATTTCATGTATCATCAGTGTCATCACCTGCGGTGCCGTGTGTAGTAAAAGCGGGCGTTAAACACTACACATTTCCATTTCATTTTTGAACTGGACAACAGTTCGCCTACATAGATATTTTTCATATGCACACAAAACAAAATGATTCATATTAGATGCGTTCTACGAAAGAAAGTGTTTGCTCTACTGAAACAAACTAGTGACATTTCAACGATTTGTGAACATAGATTCTATTTTAATGATGCCAAATCTGTATAGTGCCTGTAATGGACTTTAAACCAATTTTGTTTCATTAAAATACTTAATAAATACAGGAGATATAAATGTGTATTTATGAAGTATTTTTACACCATGAATCTCATGTATCTCATGTGCATTGTGTGCAGAAATTTTAGTCTTGCAGCAACAATATCGCTTCTTTCAAGCAGAAATTTGCGACCATCATTAGTTTTCCTATATTTAAACCCAAGAGATTTCACAGTATTATGCATAGAAGATACAGAATCCGTATATTATTTCCCGCCTCATTAAATTTATCAGTATTTTGGCAGTTGGATATTCACCCTTGTCATATAAATCATAAATTGTTCTACGTGAAACACGCTATTGAAAATTATCTAAATTGGTAGCACATTTTTTAGCTATTCAATGTTTCCCTGGAGATCTAAAAATGAAAACTTCTCTTAATTTGGTAAAAATGTTTGCCTTCTTTAACAATGTTCGTCACAGAATGAGCACTCACGTGACAAGCTTGTAACATTAGTTCTCGATTCTGAGCGATATTTTTACTTTTGACCATGTATTTAATTGACATCTGTTTGAAAAAGGAATATTTGTAGTCTATGTTGTTTCGCAGTTACTACTAGACGCACCAGTACTAGGCTTGCTAAGCGGTATATTTACTAACTTTAGAAAGCACGTTTGCGCTCTTAAAGGATCACCACCTTACTGAATGTAAGGTACAAAATGCAACTCCAGCATTGCACGTGTGTGCTTTGATTCACTGATTTCTTTCAAGTCAGGTGCCTTATCTTTCCATATTACCGAAACCAGATGTGTTACAAACATGGGGTCTAGACAGTAATCCTCAGAAAAAATAGCTCTGTAAATGGGAAAAACAAAATAATTCTGTAATTACTATCTTTAGAGTGCGCAAAGAAATCAGCCGTATGTTTCGGCAAAGCGAGCCAGTATGCGCGCTTAACTGTACAACAACGCCTGCCTCGGTAGCGTAGATGGTACCATGCCTGGCTGACGTTCAGGAAGTCCCGAATTCGAATCTCGGTCAGGTGAGTTACCTGGATAAGGTTTTTTCCGGGTTTTTCCCTTATTCTGAAAGACGAATGTCAGGTAGCTCTTAGCACCATGGACCCTGGACATATTTGAGCATTATTTCACCCATTTCATTCACCGTCCGATATGACTTAACGTTGGAGGACGTAAAATTAAAAAAAAAAAAAGAAATTAACTGTACAACGTTGCATCTACCGCATTGGCTAGTAGCGATAGAACAGCCACGCTTAACCCCGCCTTATGTATCTTTACTGTATCTTCTCACGTTGTGCTGTGTTTAGTTAAGTCATTAACCCTTTCCAGTCGAGTACGTCCAAAAGATCCAATTACTGGTTGACCTACAATGTTTATTAGCTTGCCGTACTGTACTGGAACGTACCACAGCCCTTCCTCTACCGGAGGCAGATGATTCAATACAAAATCACCGAGTCTAATTTGCACAATCGCGGAAAGATGTCACTTGAATAGGAATAAACAAGTTATATTCATCGGTAAACATGCGGTGCCAGGAAGCAACTTTTTGTGCCTGTTTGTGCAGCAAATTATTCATCGTTCATTTTACACGTGTACATGGTTCAATAATTTTGTAGTATTCCCTATTTCATGCGAGTTGAGCGGTTTGATTGGAGTCACGGCTTTGAAGGCTGACACAGATTAGAGCGGATTGATCACGGACCTGTACAGAAAAAGAAAAAACAAAAACAAACGTGGAGTTAAATAACTTGATTGAGGTATCCATTAAAATGTCCTTTGCCATAAAAAATAAACTCGGCAGTACAAAGGAGCAGTGTGCTTTCCTTTGACAGTTATTCATACACTGGCAGTCTCAGTTCTCGCTTTCTGAAGCGTTAAGGTCGGTGTAATATCAGGTGTTACAAAAAACTGACATCTCTAACGTTTGTACTGCTTTCTACTCATTTATTCAGTACTTCATCTGTTATTTCAATTCTGCGCCAACATATCCACACTGTGTTTATACATACATCATTGTTAGTATTTCCCTTGAGTGGTTCATTGTAATAAGGTATGTGTCCGCTTCTGTAGCGTGGGTGGTAGCGCGTTTACCTTACGTTCAAAGGGTCACGAGTTCAAATCACGGTCAGGGTGATAAGGCCTAGTTTGCGGGGGTTTCCCTTATATCAGGTAACTTTAAGCTCTGTGAACGCTGTACCCATTTGTACGTCATTTCATTCATCGTCCGATATGACGTAACGTTGGAGGTTTTCCCTTATCCTGAAATATGAATGTCTGGTAACACTGAGCTCTATGTACCCTGTACTCATTTGAACATTATTTCATTCATCGTTCGATAAGACAACGTTGGAGGTTTTCTCCTATCCTAAAATATGAATGTCTGACAACTCTAAACTCTTTGCACCCTGTACTCATTTGCACATCATTTCATTCACTGTCCGATATGACTTAACGCATGAGGTTTTCTCTTATCCTGAAAGATGAATCCTGAAAAATGGTAACTCTGAGCTCTATGTACACTGTACTTATTTGTACATCATTTAATTCATCGTCCGATGTGACTTAACGTCGGAGGTTTTCCCTTATCCTGAAAGGTTAATGTCTGATAACTCTCAGCTCTATGTACCCTGTACTCATTTGAACACAATTTAATTCGTCGTCCGATATGGCATAACGTTGACAGTTTTACCGTATCCTGCAAGACGCATGTCTGGTAACTGTAAGCTCTATGTACCCTGTACTCATTTGAACATCACTTCATTCATCGTTTGATATGGCTTAACGTAGAAGGTTTTCTCTTATTCTGACAGATGAATCTCGGGTAGCTCTAAGCTCTATGGACCCTGTACTCATTAGAACATTATTTATTTCATCGTCTAATATGACTAATTCTGGAAGGCGTGAATTAAAAAGAATCTGTTTGGGGCTACTGCTCAGTGTAGGTGCAGATTGCATCGTGCTCATTGACCCTCTCATCCCAACCTGGAGATCTCTTTTGCTATGTTTATTCCTACTGGCGTCCAGTAAATTTAACGTGGAATAATAAAAAGCTATACACCTATGGATGGGATCAAGTATCCTTGGACCAGAAACAGAGCAGCCAACTCCAGCCCACTGTACTACGGCACGGCGAATCCATAGTAAGTACTGTATTCTATCTAAATTCATGAAAAGGCATGTTTTGAGGCTCCCAGCATCCGCCCAAAATCTAAAAGAAAAAAGAACCTCCTTGTCTGTTTTCTCTCGCATTGGTCAGCATCTTCAAGCAAGCGACATGAAGATTCTCAAGAAATCGTTCATCACTTATCGTTTACTTTAATTCTTAGTTTCCCTTCTAAAATAGCCCTAAGGACCTTCATTAAAATACAATACGTTTAACAAACTTATTTGAAAAATGCATTTCTTTGAATTGTTTGGTAATATACTCATTCTTCTGAATAATTTTTTTGTTTTGAAAATTGTTAAATCTTAAAACATATGCTAAATATTAGTTACCACATAAAATTTTGATCACTTATATTCAAATTACTTTTTCCTTCCCGGCTCGGTAGCATAAATGGTAGCGTGTTTGTCTCACGTTCAAGAGATCCCGAATTCGAATGACGGTTAGGGTGAGTTACCTGGATAAGGTTTTTCTGGGGCTTTCCCTTATCCTGATAGATGAATGTCGGGTAAGTAAGCTCCATGGACTCCGAACTCATTTGAGCATCAATGCACCCATTTCATTCATCATCTGTAATTACTTAGCGTTGTAGGACGTAAATTATCCAAAAAAAAACCTCTTCTACTCATTTTTCAGTACACTGTGCCCCAAAGGCTCAGTTATTATCTTCGTGATAATTAAGAGTGTCAGTTTTATTAATTACTTTATTACATATATTTCTGTAGAATGAAAATGGAAGATTCACACTGATAGTCAAAATAATAAAGTGGTCGATATGAGACGTCTTTGAAATTCCGTTCTCTTGGTGTGGCTTAGAAATATAAATAATAAAAGAATAACGACTTTCAATATGAGAAGAGTATAGGTACTGAAAAATTCAGACAGCAAGAAAAATGTTCCTTTCACGAAAAAATAAACGTTTGTAAGATAAGTTTCTGTGTCGTTAGATTTTGTCTGTCTCTTGCAATTTACCAGAACACACAAGAGTATCCCGGAATGAAGAGCATTTGAGGACGTGTCCAGAAATTTAGGACGTACATATCCCTCGTCATGAACGTATCTAAAATGTACGCCATTTTAATAAAAATACCTAGGACCATTATCAAGAAAATGAAAAGTTTCCTCACACAGAATTTTCTCTTCTTCTTTTCAAGATTCAGTTGTTCCAAAGCAACTATTTCCAATTAAATTTATGCACCTAAATTTTGCGTACGTCGTGCCGGCCAAAACTGGCCACGCGTTTCACACCTGACGCTGGTTAAACTGGTATATTACAAATAATTATTTCCGGACTGTTTTGCCGTGGTCTGTTGGCGTAAGAACGTCCGAACGTTACGTCCACAACTACGGTAGACATCCTCAGTGGCGCGGTCGAAGACGCAGCGAAACTCTCTCAAAGGAAACAAACATCAGTAACTGACGATACTACAGGGATGTCCTGAAAACATTGCAAGTCCATATCAGACGCAAAAACCACATTTTCGTGAAGCAGGCTGGATGCTGCACCACGATAATGTGCGGCCGCATATTGCCAATGTTGTTGCTGAATATCTTGTAAAAATCAACGTGAAGTACATGCCTCACCCTCCCTATAGTCCGGATTTAGACCCATGTGACTTTTTTGTATTCTCTAACTTGAAGAAACGCCTTCGTGGGAGGCATTACCCATAATCAGAGGCAGTGGTGAAGGCTGCGGAGGTGATTTTGAAGGATATCTCAAAATGGTTTCCAGCATGTCTTTGAAGACTGGTAGAAACGCTGGAACAAGTGCATCGCATTCAGGGGAGACTATTTTGAGAAGGACCATCAAAATTATGAGGATGAGTAAAGGTACATTGTCAAAAAAGTGCGATCATTCTTTATTGAACAGCCCTCGTATTTAAGAAATATACAGACACATGCAGTTGAATTTGCACAAATTCCAAAGCAAACATCTAATGTACGTCCATACAAGTGTGTTGACACCTATGGGCTGCCCGAAAATTTTTGCTCCGTTCCCACCTAATATGTGATTAAGTACAGAAATAAATTGTAACTGGGATTTTAAGGATGGGTATTTTTATTTTATGTGGCTAATTTTCCTTCTCTGAGGGGTGAAAAAACTAATGTGCAAAATTCAAGCATATTTGTGAAAAATAGATCCACCAGGAAAATTTTGAAATTTTGCATATGCTGAAAAACTACATTGTGATATATGCCTATATATTTGATCTATTAATTTACGACAACCAATGTTCATTCACGTATAAAAATCGAGAATTTTCATATATTTTTCTCTTTAAGAAGTTCTACATTATTTTATCAGTAGTGTGAAACCGTTGGTCTTAAGTCGTAGGCAGGAAGTGATCTCGGAGAGTTGAGACAAGTTTCATCTGCATATATCGGAAAGCAAAGTTAGAAAGGAAAACTTTGTTTCTAAGAGTTTGACATGTCGAGAAGAATGTTCATTGTTACAACTGGAGAGGAGTCTGCGAGCATCTTTGATACGGAGTTCGCTCTAATACACACGAGCCGAAAGTAATATTCCATAAATGTTGCTTGATCAAGATAGCGCGTTTACCGAACTGCCAAATAAGAAACTGGGCTTTTTCGTGGTTATCCCACGTTGTAAAACGAATGCTGGCGATTTCTAAGTGTATTAAAGAGTCGTTAGCAAATAGTCTTTTCTTGTTCAAATTGTTCTCCATCCGTTCCCTTCAGCTGCTGTCGTGCGAGCGCTGGAGACTCCTAGCATTCATGGTACCCCAGACGTTATTAAGAGGAACCTCGGGCCGAATATTCGAGCCCCTCCCTGATTGGGAGTTGTTCGGATTGGGTTGGACTCGAAGGGGCAGTGTGTTCCCGATACCCGTTGGAGATCGGGTACCTCCGGCCAGGCTTCGGCCGCCCTGAGGGGATAGAGAGTTGCCTCATAAGTCCCGGGTTCTAGCCTGCAGAGCTAGTAGAAAGTGCGCTAGATCACCAGGCGTCCCCACCGAGGTTATTCGGTAGTCTCCCCTGCAAGGTTGACCCGCTTAAGTGGCATATTCACTTCCGTCCCTTCTTGACGTTTCTGTAGATGGGGGAGGGGGGGGTTTAGGAAACCAGGTATTGCTCTATGGAAAGAGCCCCGGAGTCCTCCGTCGTATCCCGGGTGATAGAGGCCGGAGTCTTCGGACTCTTTTGTGGACCTCGTGATCAACATCTCGGTAGTGTTATAAATGTCTATCATTCGATTTTAAGTTAGTGGTAACGCCACTGTATCCAGTTCTACGCTTTCTAAGACACGCATATTAGAATTTTTAAAGTGTATTATTTGTATTTATTTGCTTCGCATGCATTGGTTGAGAAAATTACCCTGCACATTTAACAATGCAAACGATTGGTAGCTCTTTACATGTGTAAAGAGACATTGTTTCTGTGGTTTCTCCGTTGGCCGCAAATAAACAAAGCAATACTATCTCTCCTAAGTGCTATTGTGTCCACCTAAGGGTGACTTCATTCTTTAGTTTCGACACAAGAGTGTTGTGGTGGTTATGCACACGCTAATCTCTAAAATATATCAATATCTAAATAAAAAGCATTAGAGACCATTACTGAAAAATTCTAAGAAGTCGAAAAGTATTCGATAAAGGGATGCTCCGTCCATATTCATGTTCCGAATATGACATTGAAGCCCCGATCACCAAAGCTAGGAAAGTGAAACCTGTAATACAGCAAGCGTCAGATAAGCCTACCGCTACAGCCTGCATCCCGTTTACCGGCAATCTATCCGGCAGAATCAGCAGCCTCTATCACCAAAGCTACCAAAGGGAAACCTGTAATACAGCAAGCGTCAGATAAGCCTACGGCTACAGCCTACATCCCGTTTACCGACGATCTATCCGGCAGAATCAGAAGCCTCGATCACCAAAGCTAGGAGAGGGAAACCTGTAATACAGCAAGCGTCAGATAAGCCTACCGCTACAGACTGCATCCCACTTACCGGCAATCTATCCGGCAGAATCAGCAGCCTCTATCACCAAAGCTAGGAAAGTGAAACCTGTAATACAGCAAGCGTCAGATAAGCCTACCGCTACAGCCTGCATCCCGTTTACCAGCAATCTATCCGGCAGAATCAGCAGCCTCTATCACCAAAGCTACCAAAGGGAAACCTGTAATACAGCAAGCGTCAGATAAGCCTACGGCTACAACCTACATCCCGATTACCGACAATCTATCCGGCAGAATCAGAAGCCTCGATCACCAAAGCTACCAAAGGGAAACCTGTAATACAGCAAGCGTCAGATAAGCCTACGGCTACAGCCTACATCCCGTTTACCGGCAATCTATCCGGCAGAATCAGCAGCCTCTATTACCAAAGCTAGGAGAGGGAAACCTGTAATACAGCAAGCGTCAGATAAGGCTACCACTACAGCCTACATCCCGTTTACCGACAATCTATCCGGCAGAATCAGAAGCCTCGATCACCAAAGCTACCAAAGGGAAACCTGTAATACAGCAAGCGTCAGATAAGCCTACGGCTACAGCCTACATCCCGTTTACCGGCAATCTATCCGGCAGAATCAGCAGCCTCTATTACCAAAGCTAGGAGAGGGAAACCTGTAATACAGCAAGTGTCAGATAAACCTACCGCTACAGCCTACATCCCGTTTACCGACGATCAATCCGGCAGAATCAGAAGCCTCGATCACCAAAGCTAGGAGAGGGAAACCTGTAATACAGCAAGCGACAGATAAGCCTACGGCTACAGCCTACATCCCGTTTACCGACAATCTATCCGGCAGAATCAGCAGCCGCTATTACCAAAGCTAGGAGAGGGAAACCTGTAATACAGCAAGCGTCAGATAAGCCTACCGCTACAGCCTACATCCCGTTTACCGACGATCTATCCGGCAGAATCAGAAGCCTCGATCACCAAAGCTAGGAGAGGGAAACCTGTAATACAGCAAGCGTCAGATAAGCCTACCGCTACAGCCTGCATCCCGTTTACCGGCAATCTATCCGGCAGAATCAGCAGCCTCTATCACCAAAGCTACCAAAGTGAAACCTGTAATACAGCAAGCGTCAGATAAGCCTACGGCTACAGCCTACATCCCGTTTACCGGCAATCTATCCGGCAGAATCAGCAGCCTCTATTACCAAAGCTAGGAGAGGGAAACCTGTAATACAGCAAGCGTCAGATAAACCTACCACTACAGCCTACATCCCGTTTACCGACAATCTATCCGGCAGAATCAGAAGCCTTGATCACCAAAGCTACCAAAGGGAAACCTGTAATACAGCAACCGTCAGATAAGCCTACGGCTACAGCCTACATCCCGTTTACCGACGATCTATCCGGCAGAATCAGAAGCCTCGATCACCAAAGCTAGGAGAGGGAAACCTGTAATACAGCAAGCGTCAGATAAGCCTACCGCTACAGCCTGCATCCCGTTTACCGGCAATCTATCCGGCAGAATCAGCAGCCTCTATCACCAAAGCTACCAAAGTGAAACCTGTAATACAGCAAGCGTCAGATAAGCCTACGGCTACAGCCTACATCCCGTTTACCGGCAATCTATCCGGCAGAATCAGCAGCCTCTATTACCAAAGCTAGGAGAGGGAAACCTGTAATACAGCAAGCGTCAGATAAGCCTACCACTACAGCCAACATCCCGTTTACCGACAATCTATCCGGCAGAATCAGCAGCCTCTATCACCAAAGCTAGGAAAGGGAAACCTGTAATACAGCAAGCGTCAGATAAGCCTACGGCTACAGCCTACATCCCGTTTACCGACAATCTATCCGGCAGAATCAGAAGCCTCGATCACCAAAGCTAGGAGAGGGAAACCTCTAATACAGCAAGCGTGAGATAAGCCTACCGCTACAGACTGCATCCCACTTACCGGCAATCTATCCGGAAGAATCAGCAGCCTCTATCACCAAAGCTAGGAAAGTGAAACCTGTAATACAGCAAGCATCAGATAAGCCTACCGCTACAGCCTGCATCCCGTTTACCGGCAATCTATCCGGCAGAATCAGCAGCCTCTATCACCAAATCTACCAAAGGGAAACCTGTAATACAGCAAGCGTCAGATAAGCCTACGGCTACAGCCTACATCCCGTTTACCGACAATCTATCCGGCAGAATCAGAAGCCTCGATCACCAAAGCTAGGAGAGGGAAACCTGTAATACAGCAAGCGTCAGATAAGCCTACCGCTACAGACTGCATCCCACTTACCGGTAATCTATCAGGCAAAATCGGCAGAATTCTCGTCAAATACAACATCAGGACCATGCAAAAGCGACCTCCGAAATTTAAACATATGTTGCGACCAGTGAAAGCCAAACTGTACTTGCAAGTTCCAGGAGTGTACCGCATTCCCTGTGAATGTGGGACACAGTATATAAGACAAACCGGAAGGACCATCGCTACCACAATAAATGAACATGAATGGAGCATTTGTTAAATGCAGCCTGAGAAGTGTGGGCTGGCAGAGCATTGTTTTGATAACGACCATAAAGCTAACCTTCGGGAGACGACCATCTTGGCAAAATGCAACAGTTATTGGGAGCGAAGAGTTAAGGAGGCTTTGGTCATTTCCTCCGAAAGGAGCACGCTTAACCGCGACGCTGGATTTCAGTTCAGCTCCTCTTGGAAACCGGCCTTAAAATGGAAATCCGTCAACTTAAGCACGGACTATACAGCTTGATAATTAAGTTAAGTAGTTACATTCCTTTGACCCAATTAATTTTATATACTCACGCCATCTCCTGACCTACATTTATTTTACTAAAAACAGTCCTTTGTTCAGTAATGCGAATTCTGATAGTGTTTTGTCTTCGTTTATAGTTGTGTTATATCCAATGATTCATTTGTGGTTATAACATTTAATAAGTATCCTGATGCTGGGAGAGATGTGCACTTTTTAAACGTCAATTTCTAGTCGTCTTTTCACCTGGCTTGCTGCCAGGGAAGAAATTGAGCCAGGTGTATGTCTTTACCTTCATACTATAGGCAAGAATTACCTAAAGTAATAACCTTTTGTAACAATAGCCTATAAAACAGATATAAAAGTAAACGATAATGTCCAGAAGAAATCATGTGAATGTTCTCTTTTCTTCGACCCTCCTGATAGTGTTTATTATTGAGCTCGTCTATACGGCTTCAAAGGCTTGAGAAATCAGTTGAGTGAAAAAAGAAAAGAGATCGTGTGGATAAAATCAAAGCAAATGACTGTGTGGGACAAAGGGAAGGTACTTTTCTCACCTTCACGGAACAGCATATGAACTTCCATAAGGCGCAAAGTTTAGAGGTCTCTCTCTCTGTTCAAGTTTTGAGAGCCACCTTTAGCTAAATCCCTTTACTGCAGAACGTCATTTAGCTGAGCACCGCATTTGGAATTCCTGGCGTGCACACCGTCTCTCTTTCTGTGGGTGCGACGCGACCCAGAATGTATCAATACCTGTGTGCTAGCTTTCTCCTACATAAAACATTTGCTTCACTCCCTTCAACAATATCATTTTAATACAAACGTGATAAAAATAACACCTCTTTACTACAGATATACAAGTTATAAAGCGCAACTAACTGTAAAAAACTATGTGAGTCCTTTTTAAAATAAGACTGACGTGGTAACTAAACATCATATAGAAGTAAAGAAAAACCAACACCTAGCTCGTGAAGTACTGCGTAAGATATTCGTATGTACAGAGGCCGACATAAGTATTCGAACGTAAACATATTTGTCACTTATATTACTTTAAAGCTACGTAAGGTAAGCGTACGTAAATACAACTGGTACAAAATAAACTTGAGTCTTCCATTAAACATATGAACTAATAAATAGCAACTGAAACTAATTTGCACTACAAGGAGAAATAAAACGGTTACTTTATATCTGGACATAAGTATTCGAACAGAGAACAGCTAGTATTTAGTTATCATCCCCTTTCTTTGAACTACTGCCGATAACACTGGGCTACAAAAATAATTTTTGAATGTTTCGAGCACTTCATGAGAAATTCCTACTAATTTTGAGTTGAGGGAAACAGATATTATAATAAAACTTTTTATTAGTTGTAGTTTCTATGATATACACAAGGTGGAAATATTACATATTAACGGATTTAGAGTAAACGATACATTTTAATTATAAACATGCTAACTACAATGAAACTGCATTTGATTTTTTAAACTGGTAATTACATTACTGGAAAGATAGTTCGCAGATAGTCGTGCCTGAAGAGAATAACATGGTGGCCTACTGACTTTGTCGTCTTTTAGCTTGCCCCTTGTGATAGAGTTCCGCAGAATCCCTATACATAAACCAACAGTAATCCGCAAGCAGTACTTCATTCCAACGGCCCTGATGTATTTGTTCCATAACAGAAATGTCCTGATGGAATCTCTCCCCAAATTCATTACTAACAGCTCCACAACTAGGAGGGAAAAGGTCTAGGTGGGAGTGGAGCAAATGGATCTTAAAGGACATGTTGCATCCAAGGTTATGGTATTTTTGCAGGAGCACTGTCACCAAATGCTTGTAGTTTTCATCTATGGTATTTTGAAGGTGTGCCAACTCCCCCCCAAAAATTCCCCCAAATTTAAAATCTTCACTCTAAAAAATGAAATGTCAATTTACCTTCAAAACAAGAGCTAATCGATCATTTTTATGGTGCTTTTTGAATTCAGTAGATGGAAATGCATGTAAATTCACTATTTTTAAGCCCGAAACATTTTCATTGTTGCTCAGTGCAATCGTTTGGGCATTGTCTGTATGTGTTGTTTAGTGACCGCAGTGTCCATATTTCTCCACGCTGTTTGAAGAAGTTCTTTCAGATGGTCCTTGCTTCTGATGTGATGCTTCCTCACACGCTCATCGAGATCCTTCCAGATGTTCTATATGGGATTGGGGCGCTGTCTTCAAAGTGTAAGGAGTGTTGTACACGATCCAAAGCCTTACAATTTCAGCAGTATGCTTTGGATCATTGTTAATGATCATGCTCCAATCCCAGCTTCTCTGAACTCTTTTTAAGATTGTTTTCAACAACCCTCTTGTATTCAAATTTGTCCATGATCCCATCTATGAACACCAGTTCCCCAAAACCAGATGAAGCTATACAGCCCCATACCATCACACTACTGCCACCATGTTTCACTGTAGCTACCATGTTCTTAGGTTCTCATTCTGTATTTGGCAGTCTCCACACTTTAAGACGTTCATCATTCTTGTATAAGCAGAATTTGCTCTCGTCCGACCAGAGAACCTTATTCCAGAATTCTGTTGGTTTTACCATATACTATTTAGCAAATTCTATACGCTTTTTCTTAATCATCTTATTAACATATGGTTTCCTAGGAACGTGGGTATTAAACCCAATACCATATAAATTCCGTTCAACTGTTCTGGTGTGAACCACAGTGCCAGAAGTTTGCTCAAGGAATTCTCTAATTTCAGATGCAGTGACACTCGGTTTCTGCTTCACCATTTTTATTATTTGCCTCCTGTCTCTGGTGGTGAGTTTAGAAAGAGCACCAGGTCTAGGTTCATTTATAACAGTATTTGCCTTTTTGAAGCGTTGAATTATGCAGAACACTATAGTTTTCCTGCTGTTAATGGTCTTGGTAATTTCAGAGAGGGATTTGTTTTGTTTGTACATATTTATCACGATATTCCTTTCTGCTACCGTTGTCTCGTTACCTCTATGTTCCATGTTACTTGTGAGTTCACAATCGGCTGAATAACTTTGAGCACACTGTCTCGAGGCATAGCATAAGCACAACTTCTATGTGGCAGGGGTATATAGGGTACGTCCGACCACCTTTCTCTCTGTTCGATTGGGTACGTTCGAATACTTAGGTCCTCTATTAAGAGGGATTATAGAACACATACAGTATAGATTGTGTAATAAATACATGCAAAGTGATATTTTAATTATTGTTTCCGAGACGCAAAACGTTAATGTTTATATGTTTAACAATTCAACGGTGCCAAATACATATTACAGTATTTATAGTACGTGCAATATTACATGTTATATTATTCGAATACTTCTGTCGGCATCTGTAAGTCCGATTAGCTAGCCTTCATTTCAATAGACTCCTACTGAATGGTTGCGAAGTAGCAAACCCTATTACCTACAATTAAGAATTCATGAGCCTCTGTAGCACAGGTCGTAGCGGACCAAGTGGTTCCCTGTTTGAATCTCGGTGACGGTGAAATGAGGTTTTCTGCGGTTTCCGCTGAAAGACAAATGCCTGATCACTACAAGCTCCATGCACCCTAGGCTCATTTGAACATCATTTCAGTCATCGTCCAGTAAGACTTAATGTTGAAGGACGCTAATTAAAAAAATGAAGAAATAAGAACAAGAATTCTTTTTGTTTGTAATTTACGTCCTCCAACGTTGTCATATCGGACGATGAAGGATGTATGTATTTGAGTGTATATGTCTGTCTATTAAAGCCGCAACTCCATTGCCTTTAAGCATACAAAACTACATTTTCAAACGTATTCAGCGTCCCAAACTACCTTTTAAGTGGAAACATTTCAATAGAAGTCACCCGTATTGAAAAATTCCTCTCAGAGAAATTCAGAACTAATATTTTGTATCCAAAACTTACTTGTAAAGTTGTACTTTAATAATATAAATTAACCTACTGAAGTAAGATGAAAGGGCAGAGCCAGACTGAAAAATTCAATGCCATAGCCGGGATTCGAACCACGGATCTTCTGGTCTCCGTCCAGCTGCTCTAACCATTGAGCTGCAATGGCCCAAGTGCCAACATGACAATAATTCTCCAGCTGACTCGATGTTTTCCCGGTAAACCACTAGGAGTTCTCACAAACAGATGAGACAACTTTCTTAATGGCGAATTACTATACTGCAAGTACTTTGAGGCCCGAGCTTTATAGTTCGGACCACTATTAGGCACAATTAATGGAAATTAATTGTTCTTTCACTCTAGCCGTGGGTAGGATGCACTATGAAAGGGTAGAGCCAGACTGAAAAATTCAATGCCATAACCGAGATTTGAACCACGGGTTTTCTGTTCTCCGTCCAGCCGCTCTAAGCCATTGAGCTACTATGGCCAACATGCCAATATGACATTAAATTCTCCAACTACTAAAGTAACACTTTAATATAAGGATTGATAAATTTTCACTTTAACCACTGTATAAATAAAAGACGATCAGTAGGCCTACATCTACATCGTTTCCCTATAACCGACTAGCCAACATCGATTCCCTCATATTAGGTGTCTCTGCGTCCGTCGTGAGGACAGGCTGTTCACAGCCGGAAGGTTTTTGCTGCGCGTCCACCCAGTTTTTTTTATTTTTATTTTACCGTAGGTAGGGTCTTTCTACTGGGATGATGCAGCCTCCAACGGTAAGTCATATCGGACGATGAACGAAATGTGTGAAATGGTGCTCAAATGAGTCCGAGGTCCATGGAGCTTAGAGATACCCAACATTCGTCTATCAAGATAAGGGAAAATCCGTGATAAAAGTTTTATCCAGGTAACTCACTCTAACGGAGTTTCGAACTAGAAACCTATTGAACGTGAGGCAGACACGCTACCATCTACGCTACCGAGGCGGGAATATATATTATAAGGTTACAATTTAGTAGTGGGATAGTATATCCAAAGTCAAAGAGCTATTGGGTAGAGTATGTGAAGCTGAGTTTTTGCTGTTTTTATTTGCTCCAGTGTTCTCTTGGGTGCCCGCAAGCGACGCGGAGTACCCGGAATAGCATAAAACGGTGTCTAGTGTGGTCATAATCCCTTAGAGACAAAAAAAAGGTATTTCTAAGGTGTGCCAATTTAGCGTAGAATTTTGCAGCCCGACGTCTAATTTCGTCGTCCACGTATGTAAGAGTTGAGCTTCGTGAAGTAACCTCACGGGAAAGGAGCGACTTACATAAGAGATGGATCGAAGTCCTCTGTTCTGAGCATGCCGAAGACATGCAAATCAGCTGTCTGCAGCCATGCCCAAGATCTCGCATCATCAACGGGGCCAGGAGCGCTTAGAGAAGGTATAACTTTAAGCCAACTGGCATCGAGACCTAGTCCAGCATTGGACACAGGAAAACATTCGCCTCCTGAACTCGTGCCGAGAGGTTCCTGAAGTGACGGCGAAAACTCAAGCTTCTATCCAATCTAAGGCCTAGTTACTGGATGCATTTTGGCCACTCGATCCTTCTTCCTTCAAATGTGTAGCAAACTCCGGTGGTGGGGCGCTTGGAGACGAGAATGGCCTGTCTTTTATCCGGGTTAACGGACATCCACCGCCACCTGTCTTGTCTGAAACGGAGGTGTCTTTGTATGGGATTGAAGGGTCTGCGAATGTGTCGGTCTTTGCAGAAAAGCAACATATACTGAGCCATTTCGACGTGAGGCTGTGTTGGAAATTCTGCCATAAACACAATGAAGAGTGTGGAGATAGTATAGATCCTTCGGGTCTCCGCCTCTCACAGATATTAGTGTGGATGTTTCCCCGCGATTGTAACACTGAAAGTGTGGTGTCAGGAAACTAAGATGTTGATTATTTGTGCGGGAGGCCCCACGTGGAAGTTTATTTAATATTTCCGCATACCATGTTGTTGAGAAGGTTTTTTCGAAGGCAGTTAAGGCGCCTTCCTGAAATCTCAACAGTTTAATTGAGCAAAAGCCGCAAGGTATGATTTATGGTTAATTATTCTCTCACCTTTTGTGTCGATCTTGAAGAATTCTTGTTGATGTATGCCTCGGCGCTCTGGACGAATGAGTCTTATCTCTGGCCGTAGCGGCGGAGTGATTATAAGTTTCATGCTGTTATGGTAAAAACTAACAGCTTTTCACTTCTTTAAAGATCTTGAAATTTATTCCGCAAAAACCATTAATATATCTTATCACAATGATTAATATTGCATCTTTGCACTTCAAGTTTCTGCACACTTGCAGATTGACACCAAAGAAAACACGTATTTCCACGATCATGACCTGCGGCAGAATGACGCCAAATTATCTACATATTCCCGAATCTATGCACACGAAGTTTCTATAAAATCTAAATACTACAGAAAGTTTTGTAAAGAGCTACTAGGCTTACCAAGATCAGCACATAGTGAAGTAGCTTTAGTATAATAAGAAAGACAAGAAGAAATGGAATAATAATGGAAAGAATACTAAGATTTTGGTATATGTGTTTGGCCAAAGAAGAAGGGGAAACTATGAAATTATGCATGAGAAAGTAAAAAAGATTAGTGAATTCAAACAGCTGGTGGGCAGAGATAGGAGCAATTGTGGAAATAATAGGAATGGGAGATATATGGAAATTAGAGGAAAGGAATACAAGCGATGTGGGTAAATTAGTAAAATGCAGAATAGAAGATATAGAAAGGCAGGAAATATGGGGAAGTCTAGAAAATATGAAATAATTAAATTTTACCAACAATAATCAGAAATTGGGGACGAGAAGCATATGTAGATTACTGCAATATGCAAGAGAGAGAAGGGCTAGCTTGGATGAGAACAGGAACAATATTTCTAAGAGGGATAAGAAGTAGCAAAAAGGGAATTTGTGAATTGTGTGGGGGGAAAGAAAGCATAGAACATTGTGTAACAGAATTTGAGGAGTTTGTAATGTGGAGAAAAAAGGTTGGGGGGAAAACTGGGAGAAAGCAGAGAAGAGGATAGCGCTATAAAATGTTAACAGGAAAGGAGGAAAAGAAGGTAAGAAGTATTGACGGGTTCTTACAGAAAGCAAAAGAAAAATAGGCAAGAAATATAAAGAATATAAGAAACGAAGATATGGGGGAAGCAAGAGGCTAATTAACAAGGAGACATGGAGGCTAAGAGCTACCTGGCAGAGCAGAATACCAGGGTGTCCTGTAAGCCAAGGTAGTAACAAGGTAAACACAAATAAATGTAGCCTAAAGCTGTAAATTGTAAAATTTTGGAATATGCATAATAAATAATCTAAATCTAATCTAACAAATCTAAATTACTTTAATCCTATTGGTCCATGTCGCAATATTACGCAATTACATTATTATAATAACTAATAGGAACATTATTACCTAAGTTGTGTCACTCTGTGGCCTTCCCAGTTTTACATTCTATTTAATACAACAATCCAGAACAAATTCCCAAATATATGAAAAAATATAAAATAATCGTTACCCACGGCAGTAATCTTCGCAGTTGCTCTTGGACTACCGAGTGACCAGGAAGAAATCCGAATTGATGGTCAGGGATAGCTTGAATGTCACCCAGTATTGGGGACAAGCGCGTTAGAATCAGACCTCTCTAGTGCTTACGGAGCGGTAACCAGAAAGGAGTACCGGATTCATCTGAGACTTATATTAGATGTTAGTGATTCAAAACTTATTTATACACTCCATAGATTAACAAACCTGCCACCCGTGGACAAAATATATCTTGATTCAATAGTGCCATACAGTGCTATATATCCAACACTTACAGTAATAATAATTAAAAAGGCTTACTACTTTTCAATTAAACTATAATAAAAAGGTAACATTATTTATAATTTTATAAGTCCATTTAAACTAAGGTCGTGTCACAAATATTGTTGGCTAATACCTAATATGAGAGAGACGATGTTGGCTAGTCGTTTATAAGATAACTGCCAAATAGGAATGAACATAAGACGGGGCTACGCGTGGCTGTTCTATCGCTAGTAGCCAATGCGGTACGCCCACGTTGTACAGTTAAGCACGCATACTGGCTCGCTTTGCCGAAGCATGTGGCGAATATCTTTGCGCGCACTAAAGATAAAAATTAAAGAACTACTTTGTTTTTCCCATGTTACAGAGCTATTTTTTTTCTGAGGATAACTGTCGAAACCCCATGTTTGTAGCACATCTGGTTTCGGAGATATAGAAAGATAAGGCGCCTGACTAGAAAGAAAAGAAGTCAGTGAAGAAAATCACACGTTTGCTACGCTGCATTTGCATTTTATAGCCTGCATTCAGTAAAGTGGTGATCTTTTAAAAGCGCGCACGTGCTTCTTAAAGTTAGTAAATATACCGCATAGCAAGTCCAGTACTGGTGCGCCTAGTAGCAACTGCGAAACAACTCGTAAGATTTTACATAAATAGGCTACAAATATTCTTATTAATGTGTATTACTTTTTCAAACAGACGTCAATTAAAGACATTTTCGAAATTAAAAATTTCGCTCAAATTCGAGAATTAATGTTACAAGCTTGTCACGTGAGTGCTCATTCTGTGACGAACTTTGTTAAAGAAGGCAAACAGTTTACCAAATTAAGAGAAGTTTTCTTATTTAGATCTCCAGGGAAACATCGAGCAGCTAAAAAACGTGCTACCAACTTAGACAATTTTCAAGATTGTATTTCACGTAGAACAATTTATAATTTATATCACAAGGGTGAATATCCAACTGCCAAATGGCTGACCAATTTAAGGGAAAATAGAATATAGGGATTTTGTATCTTCTATGCACAATATTCTGATATCTCTTGGGTTCAAATATAGGAGAACCAATAATGGTCACAAACCTCTGCTTGAAAGAAGCGATATTGTTGCTGAAAGACTAAAATTTCTGCGCACAATGCATAACAATAGTACATGATATTCATGGTGTAAAAATACTTCATAAATGTACATTCATATCTTTCGTATTCATTAAGTATTTTAAAGAAACAAAACTTGGTTTAAAGTCCATTACAGACAGTATACAAATATGACATCGTTAAAATAGAATATATATTCACAAATCGTTGAAATGTCACTAGTTTGTTTCTCTGTAGCAGACACCTTATTTCTTAGAACGTATCTAAATTGAATCATTTTGTATTCTGTGCATATGAATGATATGCTATGTAAGTAAACTGTTCTCCAGTTCAAGGTTTTAAGGTTCAGATTGTGCGATAATCATTGTATATGTTCTTACACACATACTGAAATATTAAGCAAACTTCTCTGTTAGCATCTGTATCACTGTACATCTCAGTATCTGTATGATACTTGCTAGGTTGAGACAAAGACATATATATCTTCCATCTCTGTCGCCAGGTTGCGGTGGAACTGGCAACCCCAAGACAGCAGGTATTGGCTCAACTTTTGTTCATTCTTATTTTGTAGCTACTCTAGGGAAACAATGTAAATGTAGGCCTAGTGGTTGTCTTTTATTCATACAGTGGTTAACGTGAAACTTTATCCATCATTCATATTAAAAGTGTTAATTTAGTAGGTTAATTTATATTATCAAAAAACAATATAACAATTGGATAAAACACGAGAGCTCGTACTTCTACTTAAGTCTCTGCACAGATTGTCCGAGGATAGTGCAATACTTATCTGCGTATAAGGAAGTAGGTAAAACTCAAAATTATTTTTGTGGGCTACTACTCACACCTAATCTGTCAGTACATTGTGCTCCGCTTCTCTCATTGTTCTGTTGACAGTCATGGCTCCAGATGACGTGCAGCGCATGCGTATTGTTGCATCACTACAATTAATTTCCTGTTTATTGTTAATTATTCAGCGGTCGAGGCGCATACAAAGCAGTTAATGGCAGAGGCCCCAATCAGAGACACAAGCCCCGACATGTTCCGGTGATAGAACGAGCAAAATATCCCAGTAAGGGGGTCCTCCATTTACACAGGCGCCTTATGGAGCCGTCATCTTCTATGCAATAGAATGCATCCAGCTGGCGTTAAAATATACGTAATGCGTTTGTGAAATTCACAAAACCTATAGATGTCCCAAGATGTGTTACTGAAATTAGGAAAATATGATATGTTTCAAAATCTAACATGAGCGGATATTTAAATATTAAGTTTATCGTCATCATCATTATCATCATCATCATGCTGTTGCAGTCTACATAATTTATTTTGCTGGTTCCACCGTTTTCTTAATCTTCCCATGCTCCTCTTTCCTACTGGTCTATAGTTCATAAAATAGAGAGGCATTCTTTCTTTCTCCATATTATGTATGAGGGCTGTTCAAAAAAGAATGATCATAATTTTTTTACGGACATAATTTTCAAACTAAAATTCAGCCTTTTATATTCTGTTAGCTTAATGTGAAACAAACACACCGTAGTAGTTTCATTGTTGGTATTCCTGGGTTCCGCCTGTGAGAACCAGGCAATTTCAGACATGTTCAGTATCGCCTACCGCTGTAATGGAGGTAACATGCAGTTAAAGTTGATGTTAGATGAAAATCCGGAGTTTCTTTCAAACGTAATCACTGGTGATGAAACTTGGCTACATCATTTTGATCCTGAGAGCAAACAGCAAAGCTCAGTGTGGAAATCTCCTTCATCACCAACCCCCAAAAATGCAAAAGTGGTTGCTTCTGCTGGGAAAGTTATGGTCATCCTATTCTTTGATAATTATGGAATGGTTTATCAGCATGTTGTACCTGCACACACACACACACACACACACACACACACACACACACACACACACACACACACACACACACACACACACACACACACACACACACACACACCAGTCATTGGACAACTCTACAGGGATGTTATGAAAACATTACAAGTCCATATTAGGCGTAAAAGTCCACATTTCTGTGAAGCAGGCTGGATGCTGCACCACGATAATGCGCGGCCGCATATTGCCAGTGTTGTTGCTGAATATCTTGCAAAAATCAACGTGAAGTGCATCCCTCACCGACCCTATAGTCAGGATTTAGCTCCATGTGACTTTCTTTTTATTCCTTAACTTGAAGAAACACCATCCTGGGAGGCATTATCCATCATCAGATACAGTGGAGAAGGCTGCGGAGTCGATTTTGAAGGATCTCTCAAAAATGGTTTCCAGCATGTCTTTGAAGACTGGCAGAAACGCTGGGACAAGTGCATCGCGTTCAGGGGAGACTATTTTGAGAAGGACCATCGAAATTATGAGAATGAGTAAAGGTACGTTGCCCTCCCCCAAAAAGTGATCATTCTTAATTGAACAGCCCTCGTACATGGTTTACCCATTTACTTCTATATTCTTGTAGTCTGTCATTCAGGTCGAATATCTCTCTCTTCACATTGCACGTAATATAAATACTGTAATATTTATTTGGCAGCGTTGAATTTTTAAACATGTAAACATGAACCTTTTCGGCCTCGGAAACAATATTTAAAATATAACATTGCATGTATTTATTACACAAGCTGTACGGTATTTTTTTTTTATTTTCCCCCTGGACATAAGTATTCGAACGTACCCAATCAGAGAGGAAGGTAGCTGGACGTACCCTACACGCCCCAACCACATAGCAGCTGTGTTTATGCCTCGAGACATTGTGCTCAAAGTTATTCAGCCGATTGTGAACTCACAGGTAACGTGGGACCTAAAGGTAAGGAGACAACTGTGGCAGAGAGGAATATCGTGATAAATATGTACAAACGAAACAAATCTCTCTCTGAAGTTGCCAAAACAATAAACAGAAGCAAAACTACAATGTTCTGCATAATTTAACGCTTCAGAGAGAAAAAATACTGTTGTAAATAAACCTAGAAATGGCCCTACTTCTAAAGTCACCACCAGAGACAGACAAATAATAAAAATGGTGAAGTAGAATCCGAGAGTCACTGCATCTGCGATTAGAGGATGCCTTGAGCAATATTCTGACACTATGGTTCACACCAGAACAGTTGAACGGGTACAATGCCCGCATTCCTGGGAAGAAACCATAGTTAATAAGGTGTATAAGAAAAAGCGTGTAGAATTTACTGAACAGTCTGTGGTGAAACCAACAGGATTCTGGGATATGGTTCTCTGGTCGGACGAGAGCAATTTCTGCTTACACAAGAGTGATGGGCGTCTTAAAGTGTGGAGACTGCCAAATACAAAATGGGAACCTAAAAACATTGTAGCTACAGTGAAACAAGGTGGCAGTAGTGTGATGGTATGGGGCTGTATAGCTTCATCTGGCTTTGAGGAACTGGTGTTCATAGATGGGATCATGGACAAATTTGAATACAAGAGGATTCTTGAAAACCATCTTAAAAAGAGTGCAGAGAAGCTGGGATTAGGGCATGATTATTAATTCCAGCAGGACAATGATACGAAGCATACTGCTAAAATTGTAAGGCTTTGGATCGTGTACAACACTCCTCAAACTTTGAAGACAGCGCCCCAATCTTCAGATTTAAATCCTATACAGAACATCTGGAAGGAAGTCGAGCAGCGTGTGAGGAAACATCACATGAAAAGCAAGGACCATCTGAAGGAACCTTTTAGAGTGGAGAAATATGGACTCTTCAGTCACTAAACAACACATATAGACAATGCCCAAACGATTATCAGCAGTAATTCAAAGAAAGGGGATGATAACTAAATACTAGTTGTTCTCTGTTCGAATACTGTCATTTGTTTCCGGCTGTGCAGAGTGGTTAAACTGAAATACGAGATTTGATAAATACAAGAGAATTCAGATTTTCCCTTAATTGTCGACAATTAAAACGTGAACTGCTTGGCCGTGAAAGTGATGGGCGTACTGCTCATACTCAATGTTCGGCTGCTGAAGATACGCAGCAGGCTGACAGTTTAAAGAGCGCGACAGGCCTTGTCTACTGCATTTTACATGAGCTTTTGGGTAAGAGAAGTTTTTACCCCTCGATGAGGCCGCATTTGTTAACAACGAACCAAAAAGACGTGTTTAATAGCTATTCCGGCGAATTACTTCAACTTTCCACAACGTTCAAGGAAACATGCATTTATCACTACAGGCCAGAGACGAGCGAGCAGCCGATGCTATACGTGAAAGTACTCAAAACAAAGCAACAGCGGTTTAATACATAGCAAAGATCAGAGCGTTTGTTAGTCTCACAAAAAACGAGAATGGCTGAACCGATTTGGTTAATTTCGCTTTTGAAATATTTGTATAAGTCCAAGGAAAGCGGAAGGGGAGCCGGAACGGTCTATCTTACCAATGTAAAAATGAGAGGTTTCTGCTGCGCTTAGCTCAAGAACAACTGAACGCATCAATTTGAACCTTTCACTTGTTATTTTACAGCACTTTCACAATTCATTATAGATAACAGATCTTATTTTGGAGTTTTAATAAAGGATATGTGATTTTTTAAATAAATGTCTTGAATTTACTTCTAAGAATATTCAATATTTATTGTCTTTTTAATTCAAATTTGCACATATCTTTCTACAAGTACCTTTAAAATGGTTTAAGTATTGCTTTAATTCCAGAAGAAATGTAGACTCGTAGCTGCTGTACTTTTATAGATGAGCGCACCCAAAGTTTAAAACATATATAACAGAAAAACAGTATTAAAGTTTTGGTAGGTTGGAACTACACCTCAGAATTTCCCCAGATCCATATTCTGCATCATTTTAACATCAGCATCCTTCCTCTTTCGTTTATCACTCTTTCTCTTCTTCCTAGACTCTCTGGCAACTTGCTCTATGGTATTATTAATTATTTTGTTAAATTTGGCGTGGGACTGGTAAATAGAGTACAGCAGCTAATGTCTTAACTGCCTCAATTCTCTTGTCAATGTTTCTCAAGCCATAAGCAAATCTTACATTTACTTCTGCACCACTTTAAATTGTTAAGGATGTTTCAAATGTATATTCTTTATTACACTTTTGGCAACTGAGTGATAATGTAGCTAATAATCCATTTCGTTTCCTGGTGTCCTCTGATATTGTCGCGATAGCGCGACTTGTGCACACAAAGGAACTGATAGCAGCACGGAGATAAAGAGTATGCCGGAACAAATAAAGATAGCACGGAGATAAAAGACTTGGCGGCACAGATAAAGTTTCACGTCTAGTGACAGAACATTCGATTCCTTGATTGTTACCTGAACAGTCTCGAATTATCAATGAAGTATATTAGAGATTGTGACACGCCAACGAGGAGTAGTAAACAGATGCAAAGACAGTTGTAAACAGTGGAAGTTGGATAAGCTCTTTGTTGTGCTCAACGACCTCGGTAGATTGTAATTGTGTATGTGACGTAATGCTGCTACTGTGAACATTTAGAATTTCTGCAACTTGTACTTTTAATTCTACGAACCCACAAAGTCACAATACGACAACAATTTTCATTTTCACAAAATTTACACAGTACAAAGTTTCTATATCTATTAACTGAAAACCTGTTGATCTAATATCTTTATTTACTTTAGTTAATTTGTCATCACTGCCATTACACAATCAAGAAACCAATTTTTCCTTGAAGAACTAATTTTCACTTCACATTCATCGCCAATTTTGAGGCTGGATTTGACGAAGTCAATATATTGACATGTTTTTACTACACTTTTTCCATTTTAGGGATTGTAACTCTTATGTACCTAATCGGGATTACTTAAAACGATTTATACTGGTTCCCATGCCGATTTCTTACACCAAAATTATTGCTTCTTCCCATCTTGAAAACAGCACTACTAATTCAAAACATACGAGGGGCAATCAAATATAAACAGGCCTTTCGTTGTAGAAAATTTATTCATGAAGGATAATTTAAATTAAAAATTTCCTACTTTTTTACATATTCACCCATTTTTCTATGCATTTTTTCCAACAGGTAGTTTTTAAATGCCAGTTTCAAGGAAAGTACGAGGACGTGTGCAGAGCCAGTTTTACACGAAGTATTTCACCTCCTCATTGGTTGTGAAACGATGTCCTCCAAGAGCTTCTTTGAGTGGACTAAGCATGAAGTCACATTGTGAGAGGCCTAGGCTGTAGGGTGTATGTGGAAGGTCAGTCCAGTGCATTTCGGCTAATTTTTGCTGTGTTGCGGTGTGTGGTCTAGCATTATCCTGCAGAATCAACACATTTCTGATTGGGCTACTGCGACCTTCTGACCGAAAAGCAACTCGAACTTGACTGAGGTCACAGTAGTAGGCAGCATTAATGTTCCATCGTCGATGTCGTTGTTTGAGGAAATCAGTGAGGACACTTTTCAAGTCCCAGAACACTGTGGCCAAAACTTTCCCTGCTGACAAGTCGTGACTTGGCTTTCACCGGTGGCTGCTCTCCACTCCAGACTGGCCCTCTTTGATATGGGTGGGTAATGATGTACCCATGTCTCATCACAAGTGGTGATTCTGTCCAGAAAAGCATCACCTTCCTCTTCGTAGTGCGTGAGAAGTGTGCGACACATTTGAACTCGCACTGATTTCTGTTCTGCAGTGAGATACCGCAGATCACAACGAGCTGACACTTTTGTCAATTTCAGCACCCTTCGAATGATTGATTGGACACTCCCATAGCTTATGAGAAGTCGTCTGCATATCTCAAGCACTGTGATGTGGCAATCCACTTCAATGATGTCTTGAAGAGCTTTGATGCTTTCTGGATTGATGCTGGTGCATGGGCGGTGAGGATGGGCCAAATTTCAACACATTTACGTGCCTCATTAAACTCATGACACCAATATTTAACCCTGGATCATGAAAGGGTTCTTTCCCCAAACTGTGGAAGTAACCAACGGCGAATTTCAGCTACACCGACATTTTCATTGACAAGAAACTTGATTATTACTCGTTGCGCAACAGCTGAATGCACCTCTCTCTCAGACGTGTGCAGTAAACAAAGGCCTGTTAATATTTGATTGTCCCTCGTACTAAACAAAGCATAGAAGAATTAACATCAGATGCACAGATTAATATTAATAGAAAAAAACAAAATACGTAAAGAAACAAAATTAAAGTTCTACAAAGTTATGGCTGTACCTATACTGACATACGGAAGTGAGACTTGGACGTTAACTAAAAAGCAACAGAGTAAAACACAGAAATGAAATTCTTGAGAAGTGTGAAAGGATGCACGAAGAGGGACTTAATAAGAAATGAAAATATAAGAGAACAGCTGGACATTTTTAGTATGAATGATAGGTTAAAAGATCTCAAACAAAAATGGAAGTAACATGTTGAAAGAATGCCAGATAATAGACTTACAAAACAAATGTTACAGTATCATCCTAAAGGTAGAAGATCGGTGGGCAGACCCAGGAAACGTTGGCTGGAGGACTTCGAAGGCGGAACAGGCACTTGATTGCCTATGCCATGAAGTGAAGAAGAAGAAGAAGAAGAAGAAGAAGAAGAAGAAGAAGAAGAAACAAGGTCTTTCTTTCCTAATAATGTTATGCTTTGGAATATAGCTTCAATAAGGTTACAACCAAGGAGAGAACACAATTACAAATGGCTAATAGGGGCGTGGCACACTGTGCAACCTTTTCGAAATTACTCTATTTAGAACTTTTAAAACTATGGGACAGGAAAATAAATATCATTATTCGCTTCTACAAACATCACGGAAGATTATTTTGGCAATCTCATTTTATGAAATTTCACCCCAGAATACCGTTCTGGCTCACCTTAATCATACTGCGTTGATATGATTTATACAGAGAGAGAAATCTTGTGTTTTCTTGGTTAGGCTTAAAGGTTTTAGACGTCTTTGGCAAGGGACCTACAAAGAAATATCAAGAACTGTGCATGCATTAGTGACCCGGAAGGTCGTAGACAACATTCGTGAGGGTTTTCGTGGTATCCCCCGGGTGGCCAGGCGCAGTATGCTAGGTAGACGTAAAAATAGAAATGGATGTTAGCGTGCACAGCAAGTTTTGGACTAGGAAATGCCCCACTTGTATCCTACAGCAGAAACAATCAGCTGGTTTTTATTCCTCGCCTTTCACGCCGAGGCAGCGAAACAATGCACTGATAAATCACTCAAGCTAAAAATCCTAGTGGCACCCGTATTGTTTAAGCCTTGCCTTAGCGGTCTTTGAAACGTGAAATGATTTATTTGGTCGATCTGTAGCAAAGACACAGAGATTAATGCTGCACGGGCTCATTGCCAATGGCTCTGTGATGGAGAGAGTTTGTATACGTTGAAAGGGCGGCCGGAACCTTGTCTCGCGCCGGAGGTTTTCACGCAAGGGAAGCTTTAAGATAACGCTAAATTGCACGAGTGTCAAAGACCCGCAGATTTATTCAATTCTTTTGATATTATTCAAGACCATGTTGTAGACCGACCCAGCAAAAGAATTAACTACCTGCTTTATATATATATATATATATATATATATATATATATATATATATATATATATATATATAACCTAGTTATACATAAATGTTTGCAAGTCCCGGAAGAAATGTAATTTAGAAACATGTTAATAAAACCTTATTTATACGTAACTCGTAGTTATTCATATTAAATTTCAGCGAAATGCACTGAGTTATATGTAATTAAATGAGCAAATGGCAAACACTATCTTAAGAGCAACTCTGAACATAGCTGCTGACAAAGGCACTAACTGAGCGTAAAATCGGTGTCAGTAGCTCAGTTGATCTACTCTTCCCAAAGTCACGGCTTCAAATCCAGCCAAAACCAGTACACGAGAGTAGGATATTATGGAATACCACTAATATTTCTAAAAATAACTAGTTTTTAAATAAAAATTGTCAATTCACCATTTGTCTGCAAAAACTTTGGAATATCACAACACCTTATTCTGTAGCGAGTAAAACGACAACAACAAGCTGTCAAATCTCACTACAGTGCATCATGGGAGTCTTTGCTGACTATTTCATGTCACTCCCTACGTGATAGCAGCAGCAAATACAGCCGAAATTTTGGTATTCCATATTTTGCGACTATTCTACAATACTCTCCTCTCCTCTCAATTTACTGGTAGTTAAAATAACTCTTGAAGGGCAAAATTCCGGCACAGCCACAGCGCTGGTATAATCCTGGCATTACACGGTTAACAAACAAAATATTTATTTTACAAAATAAATGAGGTATGATAAAAAGTAACGGGAATTTTCGAACTATTTTGTATCTTCTTGGTACACATGTCCTAGATGTACGTTTTCATTTTCACCTCCTTGTAATATTTGGTTTGTGTTGACAGTCTAAAGCAGAGATGCCATCGAGTGTCACTGGGTGACTCTCCTCGTCTTTCCCTTCTTCAGTTTTTCGCTTAGTGGCGCGGAAGTGCGGCGGAATAGCCGACAGGCATTAGCTATTGCGGTACGTCTACTGTGCAGCAATGCAAAGAAAATCCCTGAAAGGAATGTGCTGTGGGACAAGGACAGCAAATGTGTGTGGCAGAGAACGCATGCTACACAAGGAGCAGAACCGTTAAGAAAACATGCGCCATATTCACTCTATACACTAAAACCGTGAAGATTCATTCACAAAAGTAGAACCGTCAGAATGGTTTTGAATGGTCTGTAACTGAACTGACATGGGGTGTCATAAACCTGCCCAGGGATGTTGCGGGAACCTCCGCCAACCCCCCTGCGTCTCAGGCCTCAGAGACTTACTCTCCTATGGAGGACAGTACACCCCTTTTTGTTTGAAAACAAAGGCACGTGAGCAGCGAACAGTCAACATGTCCCGCTACAGAGACCCATATCGACAAATTAATAGCTAGGAAGGATAAGAACTCCACTTAAATTATAAACTAATATCTGTTAACATGTAAATATAAATATATAATTCACGATGGTATTGAATACACCAGGGAAGGCAGGTAGTGGCGGTGTGACTTCAGATCCGCCAGCTCTCACTGCAAAATGTGCTCCCGAACGAAAGGCAGGTTAGCGTGTGACGTCATCATGCTGATTACTGCTGTCGAAGCAAAAGAAATAATTTGATGTGTGCGGATAGAAAAGACAGGAAACGTATCGAATATTAATAATATGTGCAGCTTACATCTTGGGTGTTGCAATATTAATGCTCACTGCTTTAATTACACAATTGGTCACAGTTTATAAACAATTACATTTTGGCTCTGTGCTATGATAAAATATATAAAACTTCAAACTGTATTTTATCTGAAGGTCAGACGTGTTATAAAGTACATAAAATAAAACAAAGTAATGTTATCTGCAAATTAGAGAGGACCCATTCAGAACAAAACTAAATGGACATTTTCCGACACCTTTTGTTTCGTTTTTCTTTAACTAGTTTATCAAAGTCAGGACGTAATGTCTGGGAAATTTAAAATCGAAGACTGCATGTTAGATTGTTATCCCATAAGGTACTTCGAGGTTTGCACTTAGCTAATTTCATAACATAAAAAAACTGTTCGCACGCATATGTCCAGCCAAACATACACAATGTCCATGCGGCAAGTGAATACAACATCGGAAATCTGGTTTGAGGGACATTCTTGTAAAAATCAGCCAAATCTTTTTGTGTGTATAGTTGTCCTTCAATAAATCGTCACGTTGTAAATTGAACAGTTTCATTAGGTACGTGGCAGCTACATTGTTGTCATCGAGTGAGCTGCACCTGACTGAACCCTCAGATTCTGTACTCACTGCCCCATTTATATATAGGCAACTTGGTACTAAACGGCGTTTGCCTGACGTCATACGCACTGCAGCCTTCGCTTCCGACTGAAATACGTCACAAGTCTCGAAGCTGTCTTTCTCTGCAATACACATTATGTACATAAAAATATGAATACATAATTTGACAACCCGCCACTGAATCTTCCCCGCGTTCTTCCTCACCCCAGTATTACGTCACCTGCGAAGGTTAACTAGGAGGGGCAAAAGGTAACCACCCTGTTTCCCCTCAATGACCCACTGGTCTGAAAGATCACACCTGTTTTTGACGGCTCGGTGAATTTTTACTTAATGAAATAGAGTGAAGCAAAACATTTTAAATGTTATATGTGGCTTTTGGCGTAGCTACTATAAGTAAGACAAAGAAGTTGCAAGTGGTAAAACATTTCAAAGAGAATCTAGAAGACGACGACCGCCCTGAGCGCCCTCGCACATCAATTACTGGAGACAATGTGGAATAAGTAAAGGAAACGGTTCTGAAAAATTGTCGAAAAACAGCAGAAGGCTTTGATTGGACCTGGCTAAATCATTCGTGTAAATTACCTCACGCTAGTGTTTCTGCTAAAACCCTCAATGGTTTTTTTCTAATTTTTTTTTTTTTTCAAGAAACAAAGGGGTTATACTGCCTTAGCCACCGTAGTCGCTATATACGGTGTTCACTTTTATTCGTTATTTCCCGCCCTCCGATTGAGCAAGAATGACGTTACAGTTGACTGGTGAAATCATAGTGCCCTCTACGGAGAAGAAGCGGTAATTTTTGCGGAACAGTAAGCTCTCAGTGTGGTTGCCCTGGAAACTAATATAACCAGCTTCCCCTGCATATAAACACAGGGCACCGCCTCTTCATGGTTGAATACTACTTTTGTACCGGCATTAAAACTGGTGCGACATATAAATATAGTTTAAACCGCTGCATAGAGGAGTTTATGCAACGCTATCCGGCATTCAGACAAGTTTATTGGAGTGTAATGTTGTCAAAAGTGTCCAGGGACCGTCATATTGACATACTTTTGTTTGCAACATAAACGTCTTACTTTTTATCAGTATACAATGTAAACTTTTCGTCATTCTCACGCTTAGTTAAAATGTCTATTAATGTTGGTAACCTTGTCTTTAAAAACCAATAGGTGCATCAAACATTTCGAAAATATTGGATAGGCTACTCAGAAAAAGAGAGACACTGAACGCTATAATGTGACTGGTCCCAATCTATAAGCAATAAATAATGTTATGACAGAAAGGCCTCAAGCATACCTTCTCGTAATACAGACAGTGTTTAAGGGCAAGACAGAAAGGAAATAGAAGAAAATGGACACATAAGACTATGAGACTATGTACTAAAGATATTTTCTTATTTAGACTTGCATAAAAGCTTTATACATACTGTAACCGAATTTATTTTTAATTCCTAGAACATGTTCTGTTAATTTTCTGATTTGTAATAAAGTTACGTTGTGAGGAAACTGTGGGTGACAAAAGAATTCAGACCAAATTCAAATATTTCTATTTTATGTGACAGGTTTACAATATGCATATATGTCTACTGTAACAGAAGAAAAGATGTTCATTGAGAAATAAGTGTTCATTGACTTATCATTTCGTATATTTTTCATGGTATACTTTCATGGCTACATAATTAGCTTTGCAGTGCAGTGCATTGCAGTATATAGTTTTTTAAATACAGTTTTCGTATCTTCGCACCAGACGAAATTACGCACCTTTATATTACGCTGGTAGACCCACCTCTCAAATAGTATATTTAGTTGCCCGTAGAGGGAGGCCTCAAAGCTGCTGTCAGCACATCAAATACGCTCAAAAGCCGCTAGGACAATCGTATATAAACTCGCTCCATCAGCGATGCTATTGATGACGTCAAATTATGCGCGGTAAAATTACAGATAAAATTAACACCATGTATTTGGCTCCCTGTGATTTCTCTCCTGGAGATTAAATAGAGTAATGAGAGTAAGTCATTTTTCCACCACTGGTGAGATAAAACAAATACTGAACACCATAACGAAAAGTGAATACCGGAAGTGTTTCCAAAGTGCTGGCACAAGTGCATTATATCCGAGTGGGATTACTTTGAAGGAGATAAAATTGAAGTTTATGAATAATTAAACATTCTTTTAATTAAAACAGAAAATACCCGTTACGTTTTTAAATCACACCTGGTACGTAAGTCACGTGTGCGAGTTTTCTACGGTACACGTACTAGAACATCAATAGGCACTTCCCACAAGAAGACATTTTACGCCAGAAACATAGAACGGTGATTTGATTCCTGTCGTTTAAGAGCTAACGGATATGAACACCATGAATAACGGAATGCAGGAAACCTCTCGCACAACAAGTGTCACATTTCTGCGGTACGTGGAACGAATGTAATAAATTGTTGAGGCCCCCACACATGGGGAATTTTCTATCGTCTGAAGCTCCATTATTATTGAGCAATTCATTTTGATATCACGAAGTAGACGATACATGACATAGTTGGAACAAACGTGGTCGTCATATTGGAGACTGCAAAAAGATTACATTTCTTATATGTTACGCTAAAAATTTGTTACTACAGAAATATAAGGAAAAAATGACTAAAGATGCTTACATTAAACGCTTTGGCGTACAGAATCTTCTATACACATATCACTAATAAGTTCTATTTTACAGTAATATACAGTCATGTGATAAAAGCACTTAAAGAAACAAATAAGAGTCGATTGTCGCCTTTTAAATTCTACTGCCTTTTGTTTTCTTTAACAGAAGCGTTACATTATGGCCGGGCCGTGTCGTGGGTAATTCTTAAGCGTTGCAGGTTGCTTCTGACTTAATGTGCGCAATGGCAGTGGCGAATTACAAGGATTTCTAGGTTAACACTATATAGGTTATTGCACAATATAAAACAATCTCAGATATAAAATAAAAATTACAGCAACACGCCTTATTTAAAATATATTTACAGTTTTTCCAATGTAGAGTGTGCAGTGGCGGCCGATAAAGGCCAGAGAAAATTTTAATTTTATTGTTGTTGCCTTAATTACCTAAACTGAATAAATCCATCCATCCATCCATCCATCCATCCATCCATCCATCCATCCATCCATCCATCCATCCATCCATCCATCCATCCATCCATCCATCCATCCATCCATCCATCCATCCATCCATCCATCCATCCATCCATCCATCCATCCATCCATCCATCCATCCATCCATCCATCCATCCATCCATCCATCCATCCATCCATCCATCCATCCATCCATCCATCCATCCATCCATCCATCCATCCATCCATCCATCCATCCATCCATCCATCCATCCATCCATCCATCCATCCATCCATCCATCCATCCATCCATCCATCCATCCATCCATCCATCCATCCATCCATCCATCCATCCATCCATCCATCCATCCATCCATCCATCCATCCATCCATCCATCCATCCATCCATCCATCCATCCATCCATCCATCCATCCATCCATCCATCCATCCATCCATCCATCCATCCATCCATCCATCCATCCATCCATCCATCCATCCATCCATCCATCCATCCATCCATCCATCCATCCATCCATCCATCCATCCATCCATCCATCCATCCATCCATCCATCCATCCATCCATCCATCCATCCATCCATCCATCCATCCATCCATCCATCCATCCATCCATCCATCCATCCATCCATCCATCCATCCATCCATCCATCCATCCATCCATCCATCCATCCATCCATCCATCCATCCATCCATCCATCCATCCATCCATCCATCCATCCATCCATCCATCCATCCATCCATCCATCCATCCATCCATCCATCCATCCATCCATCCATCCATCCATCCATCCATCCATCCATCCATCCATCCATCCATCCATCCATCCATCCATCCATCCATCCATCCATCCATCCATCCATCCATCCATCCATCCATCCATCCATCCATCCATCCATCCATCCATCCATCCATCCATCCATCCATCCATCCATCCATCCATCCATCCATCCATCCATCCATCCATCCATCCATCCATCCATCCATCCATCCATCCATCCCGCCCGCCCTCCCTCCCTCCCTCCCTCCCTCCACCCACCCACCCACCCACCCACCCACCCACCCACCCACCTCAAAGTAAATATAGTATTAAAATTTACTGCATTTCTCCAGAAAAGATAAAATTACTAATAATAAAAATCTGGTATTTATCAATTTAATTGTTTATATTGTGATAAAGTTTATATTGGAAAGACAAAACGTAATTTGGAAACCAGGACAAAAGAACATTTTTCGTAACATTAAGTATAAACAGACTGATAAATCAGCCGTAGCAGATACTTTTTGTCATTTAACCATAAAATAAATCCTTAAGTTAAATTATTAAAACAATTAAATGGTCCGATAGATTGGGAAAAGATATTTACTTTAAAAACAAACATTGCGTAATGAATTTTGAAATACCGGCAGTTGATTGTGTTTTAAAATTTGTTTTATTTTCAGATTTTGGTAGTACTAACAAGAACATATCAACATATAGCGTTCATAACGATGACGACAGCTTTGTTTGTGGTTACGGCTGACGATGTGGAAGTATTTCCATGAAATCGCGATCCCCAACAATTTATAAGAAAAGTTTCATCATTTGTTATAAGTGAAGCCTTAAGTTACAAATTGTTATATTTGTATATATTTGTTTGCTTCACTGTTAATAGCTTCATATTTTACATATCTAAGAAGATATTCTTACTGAAACTTCGCCAGACAAAAGTGTTTCGGATTAATTAACCAAGAAACCTTTTCACGTCGCCTCATTAGAGTCCGTAACAAAAGATTCCAGACACAAACATTTAGAAGGCGCACCTCGTTTGTTGCTCTCGCGGTTTCCTAATTAAATTTTGCTACTGCTGCTTATAAAATAATCAACAAGGACCTCCGATTGTTTGGAGCGCATTAGGGTGCCGCAGATACTCGATGCTTCCAACTATAGTGTCCACTAAATTAGTCAGAGCCAGTGATTTGTCGGTTCTGTATTACAAACGAAATCTCATCAAAAAAGTATTGGCAGTGCTACGAAGCTGTGCATGAGAAATGTGCAAACAGATAGTTTGTTACAGCTATGGAGATTAGCTTACCTTCATTGAAAATGCTATTCAAGTTTTGCAGTTCACCAATCTGTGCTGTATCATTTAATGATATCCTTGCATTTGCATGTCCTCCTATACCCACTCTTCTGCGAAATATTCTATTCAAAGAGAACAACAGAATGAAATAAATTGTTTGCAATACTTCAATTGCAAGTAATCATTGTTAAGATGCATTTGATTGTCTAAGCTAAAGTTATAATTCCATTTGTCAACTATGAAACAGTCATTAGTACCTATCTACGGCTCTAGTTTTCGGTACTTACGGTACAAGTAGGAAGTGACGTAAAACCCAGCAGCATAATGCTTATGATACCAATAGGAATTTTATTTTAACGCCAGAAGCTCTACTCCCATTAGTCCTGAACACGTAGGACCAAGGACCAAGTTAACCAAGTTAAA
The DNA here is from genome assembly GCA_030765055.1 of Mantis religiosa. Classification (NCBI taxonomy): domain Eukaryota; kingdom Metazoa; phylum Arthropoda; class Insecta; order Mantodea; family Mantidae; genus Mantis; species Mantis religiosa. Next base: position 97,449,548 of record CM060958.1, read on the forward strand.
GTTTTCATTTACACTGAAATTTATTATCGTGCGATTCGATTTAATCTGAAATTAATAAAATTGTTTTATAATGATTAATTCTTTTTCTTCAAGCAATTTGAATATGTTTAATTAGAGGTTATATATCCTTAAGATTTTGATTTTCTTATGTATTATTATTAATTTGGGTCTCCTTCTACCCGGGAGCGATGGATTCTTTCCGTGGGGCAATACCTTGAGTCTAAAAAGCCCCCCCCCCCCCCCCACATCGACTACAACGTCAAGACGGGTGCAAGTGGATACGCCACTTGAACGCGTCAACCCCGCAAGGAAGACTACCGAAAGACCTCGGTGGGGCCGCCTGGTGATCTAGCACACCTACTAGCTCTGCAGGCTAGTAGCCGGGACTTATGAGGCAACCCTCTACCCCCTCCGGGTGGCCGTAGCCTGGCCGGAGATACCCAATTCCCCGTGGGTGTCGGGAACACACTGTCCGCTCGAGTCCAACCCAATTCGAACAACTCCCATTCAGGGAGGGGCTCGTATGTTCGGCCCGAGGTTCCTCTAGTAATGTCAGAGATACCATGAGTGCTAAGCATCCGCAGCGCCCGCACTTCGGCAGCTGAAGGGGACGGATCACCTATCCTACGGGAACCAATAGAAAATGACGTAACCAACAGAAAGACCTAGCGGGATGGCTCAGGCGGTTTCATCTGGTCCACATTCGGGAGGCCTGGGTTCGATTACCCTGGCCAACCTACCTGACCCATGGTTTTTTTCGGGGGGGGGGGTCCCGGTCCGCTAGGCGAATGCTGTGTAGGTTAATTACATCCCCCGAATTTCCTGCCCCTCCATTTCATTTCCATTATCATCTGGTTGTCTCGTTCAGGGTAGAAGTGTCGGCGGGAGTTTCGGCGGTGCATGGTAGGATGATATACGAACGCATTGTTGATTCGAGGTGGCGCGGTTGTTAGCTCAAAGAGACGGGCAGTGCAGTGCGGAGATAAAATCTCGCTGAAACAGTGCGGGGAGGAGACGGATTTCTAGAGAGTTCGTCTTTCTTCTAGCACCGTCTTGATTGTTTGAGAACATTCCGGATAGTGAGTCAGCTATAAAAAAGGAGCCCGTCCATCACAGTCAGCCAGTCGGTAATTGGACGCGTACTCGTGAACAGCTTGTGAGCTGTGATAGTAGTGCATGACCTTGCAGGTTGTATTGTGGTGGTGACGTAATTCTGTACTGTGAGATTAATTTCTATGGACATAGTAAGCAATTTTGAGTGTTTGTAACCTGGACTTTTAATTTCACGAACACACAAAATCACAATATGCTCTGAGAAAACTACTTCCTCTTACGGTAGGTTGGTTGCCGATCTCCTCTCATCTGCTGGGACCATTTCGGGACCGCCAGCCCGGGACCTTAGGGCTCGGCTGCTGGGCTCGTTGCCGTCCCGCGGTAGGGGAGCGTGTCCTATACCTGGCCTGTCTGGGGAAGCTTCTATCCAAGTAAACTGTAGGAACCCTGCCCTCTGTATTGTCGTGGCTCCTTGCGTCAGCCGCCCCTTGTCTCCTTCACCTCATCCTTCCTCCCGGGATGCCCCACTTGGCGGCATAGGAACAATGGGCCTACGTGCCGAATCCCCTCTGCAATGAAATCCTAATCCTAACAACAGAAAACTAGCAATTTTGACTTATTATTTCTTATGTTTCTTTTTTTTTTCAAGTATTGTAAAACCTAATGAATACGGTTAATGAAGTTTGGAAGACTCCCTTTTCAATGCAAGCATTAGAAGAAAGGGTTAGTATTAAAATGTTAGGGAGACCAACACTCGATCCAAAAATTGAGCAAAAAGCAGGATGGAGTAGAAATTCTGTTTATAACATGAAGAAACATCGGTGCACAGACTTCATTTTTCGGAACTAGGTGAGCTGCATGTAGTTTTTCCCGCAGCACGCTGTCATTTTCCGTTACGAGCCGCCACTGCTTATTACCCTGATGGAGACACGACTTACAACAAAAAGTGCTACTTTTAACCATTTTCCCATACTCACACTAACTATTGGCAGAAATTGTTGCAGTAACATACCACACGTATAAATAATCTCCTCTGGGCACGTCATTTAGTTTCTTTTGTTCGCTACCTGCTTTTTCATTAGACACTTTTCTAACCCCTCTGCGAGCTTTGATCTGCAATTAATATGAACCGTACACTGTTTTGATTTTGAAGAACATTTAATTATGGTCTGTGTTAGTTCTAAGTTTAGATAAACACAGATTAGTGCATTTTGTTTTCTTTGAACTGTCAATGAGCGAGTTTGCATGTGGTTCAATGTTTATTTTTCTTTCTGCTAATTAATTATTTGAAAGATATATCAGTAATTAACGGTAGCCTTTGTTTCTGCCTAATGTAATTGGAGCTATGTTTTGTTTTACATTCAATAACTAATTAATAACAAAATGGATTAATGTACTTCCTAGTATTGAATTGCACGTCAAGGATGATAAAACATTTTATAAAACTTATTAACAACTGTGTGGTCTTTTTTGGAACATCTGTTATCATAGGCTTTCAAAACCTTCCTTCGAGTGTTATGCATATGAAGTTCAATTAATTTGCATTTATTGTTTTAAATTTTTAAGATCCGTTAACTTTACTGAATAATTCAGATGAAGGGAACTGCAGCATAATGCTACAATATGTTAGAATACTTGAAAAAGAATTGTCCTTTAGATAAGTATGCTATGATGAAGAAAACGTCATTTAAGTTATTAATCAATCCATACCTGGAAACATAAGACGAGCTTACAAAAGTATAGCTTCCCAGATAGCTAGGCTACACTGAAAATCTGCTCCAAAAGTGCGATTATTTGTTCTCATTAATAAAAACTTTCTCTAAGGTATGAATTGTACCATTAGTTTTTTTATTCTCCATTACTATCCAAACGAATATTTAAACCTATTAAACTTTATTTGCCTCATATGTTAAAGTTACATTTTTCTTTGCATAATAAGACCTACGATTCAATTTTCTTCGGATTCTTATTAAATTTGTAAAATAAACCCTTCTGCAACCTTATTTTATAAGTTTGTTGAGATATGGTTAGTTGAATACGGCAACGTTTTGTGAAATTATACCAATTCGTTAAAAAAATTTAAACATATAATGTTTTGCACTCAAAATACTTTCTTCATTCTTCAGCAAAAACTCATTCCGCTATCTACTTCAAGATAAAGTATCTTATTGTTAATTTTATATTTTAGTTACCAAGAAATACAGTAGACTTGAAGTGATAGTCAAATGTTTTAAACTGGTTGTCTGGGCGACTTCCGTTCTGTTTGTATGTGCAAAAGATAAAAAATGTACTCACAAGGGAATGTGGGAATACAGTAGACTTTAAGTGATAGTCAAATGTTTTAAAAGTGATAGTCAAATGTTTTAAAACTGGTTGTCTGGGTGCCGTCTTTGAAATTCCGTTCTCTTTGTATGTCTAAGAGATAAAAAATGAACGCAGAAGGGAATATTGGAATACAGTAGACTTTGAATTATAGTCAAAAGTTTTAAAACTGGTTGTCTAGGTCACGTCTTTAAAATTCCATTCCGTTTGTATGTCCAACGGATAAAAAATGAAGGTACAAGGGAATATGGGAATACATTAGACTTTAAGTGATGATCAAATGCTTTTAAACTGGTTGTCTAGGCGACGTCTTCGTAATTCCGTTCACTTTTTTATGTCCAAGAGATAAAACAATGAAGGTACAAATGAATATGGGAATACGGTAAACTTTAAGTGATAGGCAAATGTTTTAAAACTGGTCTAGTTGATATCTGAAATTCCGTTCTCTTGGTATGTCCAAGAAATAAAAGATGAGGCTACAAGGGAATATGGGAAAACAATAGACAAAGTGATAATAAAATGCTTTGAAACTGGTTGTCTAGGTGACTGTCTTTGAAATTTCATTCTCTTGAATGAGCAATGAGTAAATAAAGTAACAAAGTACTGTCATTTGAGAAATTATAAGGTATTTCAGCAAGAGTGTCCTATGTTCAAGTAGCTGGCGTTTTTATCCAGTTATAGCAGTCATTATTTTCACGTGGTTAGAGGTGTTATTGACAAATAGCCATGACACGTTACAGCATTCAAAGACGCTGAGAAACTGTGAAAATTTATCAGAGTAGCTCTGTCAGTGGAGAAAGATACCGGGTTCAACTGGATGGCTTATATCTCAAACATCTTGTCTCAAACGACATTCTACATGTCGTATTGCTCTCGAAACAGTCGATCTTTTGAAGGAGAAATTCAGAGATTTCGTCATTACCCGTGGTGATGTTAACTGGCCCACGAGATGATGTGATTTAACGCTGTTGAATTACTTCTTATGTGGTTACATTAAATGTGGAGTTTATGCCAACAAGCCAGAAAAGTAAATGGTTGCATGAATAACATCACGCGTGTAATTTGTGTAGTTGGACCTAATTTACGTTCTTCTGTCATTAAAAATTGGGTCAATCGTATACACGTAACTCAACGAAGTCGTGGCTGTCACTTGACTGATGTTCTGTTCCACGCGTAATGATATTATGTTCCAAGATAAAAAAAAGGAAAAATAAATAAACCTGAACTATTTATAGAACATACCTTTTTAGGTTCAAAGATAGAGACTCTTATTGAAAGATTCGGTATAACTATAAAAATTGAAACAAATATGTGTCAAGAATCTTATTTTGTGTGGACAAAATGAACTGCCTTAAGCGTTACACGTGACAATAGCTTTCAGTTCCTTAGTATTGAATTATAACTACACAGTAGTCCTGAGCAGCAGTAATAGAGGTCCTTATATGATACATGACTTGCGTAGTGTAATGTTTTATTAGCTTTGGTTGCTTGAGTTTTGTTTTTTAAATGTGAACAGCCCACGACTAGGGTGTAATGCCGTTAAAACAAAGTTGACTCGTGCGAGAAAAAGCTGTTCAAGGCGCTTGTAACAGATCAGATCTTCTGAATGTGCTCTACCAAACCCTCTGGTATTTCCAACAACTCCGCGTTGTGCCAAACATAATTAACAAAGTAAACTTTGGAAAACGTGAGTTACATTTGGTTTGGCTGGCTGAGAAAAATACGCACAGATGCCCGAACATCACCTAACACTGCCTTCTAATAAGAAACTGATACTGAATTCATAAATAATAAAGATATCTACTTGAATAATAACGGTACAACAACTAAATAAGAATTTAATCTACAGTGCGATTCATATAAACCTGAACCACTTCAATACGCCATAAATATTGAACCAATAATAGGACACACGTACAAATTTGGTAGAATATAATACACAATTGGGAAATTACATTACACTATTTACATCTCAGAGAAAATGCTGGAAGTGTCCTCCACCAGCATCTATACATGTTTGTACTCGTCTCACCATATTCTCTGAAGTTTTACAGAGAGTATCCTCGCCTGCTACTTATTTCGTTTCGAATGGATTACTTGAGAACATCAATTGTCCGTGGCCTACTCTTGTACACACTATTTTTTAGATATCCTCTCACGAAAAAATCTGGTGAGATAAGGTCAGGAAATCTGGAGGGTCACAGACCTTATGAGATTATATGATTATAAATAGAAACTGGTTACAAGTTCCATGATGTCATTAGATATATGGCACGTAGCTACATATTGCTGGGAATAAACTTCTCTCAATTCTATATCATCCAGCTGCTCCACAAATGTCTTGAAGATACCCATATAAACTCCAGGGTCTACAGTCGTATCAAAGAAAATGGGACCAACCATCCTGGAAGCTGACACCCTAACCTTTTCATCATGCAGTGGAGTTTCGTGGATCACTTGGGGGTTTACAGCAGCCCAATATCTGGTGTTTTGTGTGTTTATGTAGCCTGACAGATGAAACCATGCCTCATCTGTAAACCACGTTATGGGGAGAATGTCTGGACGTGGGATAAGAGTTCTCTGAAACCATCAACAGTAACTGATTCGTTTATCATAATCTGCTTCTTTGAGTAGTAGCACCATATGCACTCTCTAAGGTCGCAGGTCTTTGATATGTTCCATGTGAATACCCTGATTAATGGCTCTATCGACAACGATTTTTTTGCGGAATTCTTTTGCGGGTGTTTAAAAATAGAGTGTACAATAAAAAGGCTACGGACAATTGATATTCTCAAGAAATCCATTCGAAACGAAATAAGTAACATTGGCGAGAATACTCTCCGTAAAACTTCAGAGAATATGGTGAGACGATTGCAAACATGTATAGATACTGGTGGAGGACACTTCCAACATTTTCTCTGAGATGTAAATAGTGTAATGTAATCCCCCAACTGTCTATTATATTCTGCCAAAGCTGCAGATGTTCCCAATATTGGTTCAAAAGTTATGGCCTACTGAAATGGTTCAGATTTATATGGATCGCACTGTACAACAGATTCATAGCAATGACTCCGAATAAACATGGCCGGAACCTGTATGAACTGTTTGATGTTTTACGGACTGGTGATACCTGGTGGCGAGATTTGTAACTACCAAAGAACACTGTTATTTTAGAAGCATTTGACTGCGCGGTATTTAGGTATATGAGAATAATTCTGTCATTTATCTAATAATCTTGTTGTAAAATAAACACTCGTGACACTGTTGAAAAATTCCTGACTCTATGGTAAACGAAAATTCACTGTCATTTACACTTATGCAACTATTATACATTACAAAACTTAATTTCGAGAAAAGTATTGATTTAAACTTATTTTAACTAAACTACTAAGTATTATTTTATGCATAACGCTTTCTTTCAGTTGTCAGCTGTGAATTACCTTGAATTATGCGGGCTGGCCAACAGCCAGAAATCCATTTTGCCATAATAACATGAGCATTGCATGACGTCTTACCTGAAACAGAAAACATAATGGTGTAAACATCAAGAAGCTAGCAAAATACGTTACAAGAACATACTTTCAGCTTCACATCAAATAATGTTGTTTATTTGTTCTTTTTAAATTAATGTCCTCTAACGTTATTCAAATCGCATAATGAAAGACATTGTGAAGTAATACTCAAAAGATTACAGCGTACATTTAGCTTAGAGATAACAGACAATCATCTTTCAGCATAAGGAAAACCTCCAAAGTTAAGTCATATCGGACGATGTATGATATGTTCAAATAAGTACAGGGTACACAGACCTTAAGAGTTTCCAGGATAAGGGAAAACCTCCAACGTTAAGTCATATCGGACAATGTATGATATGTTCAAATAAGTACAGGGTACACAGACCTTAGAGTTTCCAGGATAAGGGAAAACCTCCAACGTTAAGTCATATCGGACAATGAATGAAATGATGTTCACATGAGTACAGGTTACACAGACCTTAGAGTTTCCAGGATAAGGGTAAACCTCCAACGTTAAGTCATATCGGACAATGAATGAAATTATGTTCAAATGAGTACAGGTTACACAGAGCTTAGAGTTTCCAGGATAAGGGAAAACCTCCAACGTTAAGTCATATCGGACAATGTATGATATGTTCAAATAAGTACAGGGTACACAGACCTTAGAGTTTCCAGGATAAGGGAAAACCTCCAACGTTAAGTCATATCGGACAATGAATGAAATTATGTTCAAATGAGTACAGGTTACACAGACCTTAGAGTTTCCAGGATAAGGGAAAACCTCCAACGTTAAGTCATATCGGACAATGAATGAAATTATGTTCAAATGAGTACAGGTTACACAGAGCTTAGAGTTTCCAGGATAAGGGAAAACCTCCAACGTTAAGTCATATCGGACAATGAATGAAATGATGTTCACATGAGTACAGGTTACACAGACCTTAGAGTTTCCAGGATAAGGGAAAACCTCCAACGTTAAGTCATATCGGACAATGAATGAAATTATGTTCAAATGAGTACAGGTTACACAGAGCTTAGAGTTTTTAGGATAAGGGAAAACCTCCAACGTTAAGTCATATCGGACAATGTATGATATGTTCAAATAAGTACAGGTTACACAGACCTTAGAGTTTCCAGGATAAGGGAAAACCTCCAACGTTAAGTCATATCGGACAATGAATGAAATTATGTTCAAATGAGTACAGGTTACACAGACCTTAGAGTTTCCAGGATAAGGGAAAACCTCCAACGTTAAGTCATATCGGACAATGAATGAAATTATGTTCAAATGAGTACAGGTTACACAGAGCTTAGAGTTTCCAGGATAAGGGAAAACCTCCAACGTTAAGTCATATCGGACAATGAATGAAATGATGTTCACATGAGTACAGGTTACACAGACCTTAGAGTTTCCAGGATAAGGGTAAACCTCCAACGTTAAGTCATATCGGACAATGAATGCAATGATGTTCAAATGAGTACAGGGTACATAGAGCTTACAGTTATCAGACATTCATCTTTCGGCATAAGGAAAAACCTCCAACGTTAATCCATATCGGAAGATGAATGAAATGATTTTCAAATGAGTACAGGGTACATAGAGCTTAGAGTTACCAGACATTCATCTTCCAAAATGAGGGAAACCTCCAACGTTAAGTCATAATGGACGATGAATGAAATTATGTCGAAATGAGTTCAGAATCCATAGAGCTTAAGAGTCACCAAACTATCATCTTTCAGAAGAAGGGAAAACCCCGGATAGAAGTACATTACTCTGACCGAGATTTGAACACAGGACCTCTTTAACGTGAGGCAGATACAGTACAAGGGCGGGCAGAAATTGCTGTTTGCACACTAGAGAGCATAACGCATTCCTAAGATTGATTTCAATATAAACTTTAAAAAGTTTTCTGAAATTTTGTGGTAAATTCACATGATTTTCCATATGCCAACCGTTTATTTTAATGCAGTCTGCAAACCTTTATGAGAAAAATAAGTGTTTCTTTTGTGATCTTTTAGGGAAGGTAATGCGTTATGTTAAAGCGTCGACGTAAAAGGTATTTTAAGGGACAAGTTTACTAACGACTGCAATTGTTTTAAACAGGAGATGCATTACAACGCTCTATAAAGGGTGCATGTTTTAAAGGTAAAAACAGTTTATGATGGAACAATATTTATGATTCACATTAGCCAGGATAAATAAGTGCTCTAGCGGCTTGTGAATCAACCTTCAATGTTTGCTCTAAAGCGTTAGACATATTGAACTCACCCCGGAGTGCAGTACGAGTTCTTGAACAGTGAATAAACCCTTGTCTGGCATAAAACATTCAGTTATTTATCAGTACAGAACTAAAATTAAAAGATGCTCGTCTCTGTAGCCTGGTGATAGCGTGTCAAGAGGTCTCAAGTTCGGATTTCGGTCAGTGTAATAAGGCCTTTTTTCCAGTCTTTTCTCTTATCGTGAAAGATGAACGTCTGGTAACTCTCAGCTCTACGGGCCCTGGATCTCATTTGAACATAACTGAAGAACATCATTAACAGATATGTTTAACTTTGAGGACGTAGAATATATTTTGTTTAAAAATAAAAGAAGAAAGGAAAATAAAAAAAGAATACTGCTATATTTTCAAACGTCTGGTGCGTTACGTTCAAACGAGATTTTCTACCCATATAGTACGGGGGTGGTCTGAAAGGTTTCCGAACTTAACATGAAGATGGCAGCACTCGTAAATAAAAGCTAGTGAATTTCGTTGTTCATCTGTTGGCAGTTACTCACCAAAGATTAAACCATTTTGGATGCTTAGTTGTTATGTAACAGTTGTTTGAGTGAGTTGATGTGAGTGTTTTTATGAAAATGGGCAAAATCGAGTTAAATATTTGTTTTTGAAAGGCAATAAGCCTTCGCAATACAAACATGAGTTGGATTTTGTGTAAGAGGACCCTGCATCATCATTTACCACAACGAAATTTTGGGCAGCTGAATTTAAACGTGGCCGTAAGAGCTTGGGAAGCGATAAGTGTTCGGGTCGTCCAAAATTTGCAACTACCAACGAAAACATCACCAAAGTTCACCAACTGGTGCTAGGCGACCGCCGAATTAAAGTGATAGAGATAGTAGAGGCTATGAACATGTCACAAGAACGTGTTTGTCACATATTAAATCAGCATTTAGACATGAGAAAACTGTCGGCGCCTTGGGTGCCGTGTTTGCTCACGTTAGACCAAAAACGTGTTCGAATGAACATCTCCAACGCTCTGTTGGCGCAGTTTAGGCGCAATAAATACGAGTTTAGGCGCCGATTAATTACTGTAGATGGAACTTAGTACACCATTATACGCCCGAAACATAAATACAGTGCGAACAATGGATGTATAGGGGAACCGGCTACAAAAGGAAGAGAAAAAACTGTTTGTTCAGCGTGGAAAGTGATGGCGACTGACTTTTAGGATAGTCATGGAGTTATTTTAATCGACTATCTTCATAAAGAAAAAACCATTAAAGGAGCATCCTGCGCATCATTACTTGACAAGCTGAAGGCAGAACTTCCGGAAAGACGCCCACGTTTGCAGAAAAAGAAAATCCTGTTTCACCAAGACAACACACTGTCTCACACCTCAGCGGTTGCAATGCCCAAAATCCACGAATTACGGTTTGAACTGCTTAACTCACCAGATCTAGCCCCAAGCGAGTTCTTTTTGCTCCTTCATCTGAAAATTGCGCTCGGAGGACAGAGATTTTCGTAAAATAAAGAGACAATCACCTTCGTGAACAATTGTTTTGCAGAGAAAAACGCCGAGTACTATTTGGATGGTTACAGAGATGGGAGAATTGCTGGGAGAAGTGTATAGAGTTACTAGGAGGCTATGTTGAAAAAAAAAATGAATTGTATTTATATTAGGTCGGAAACCTTTTAGAGCACTCTCGTAGTTACAAATACAAAAGTCCATTCATCTATGTACTTCATTACAGTCGAGAAAATATGGACCTAAATAATTTTATAGTAGCTATAGGTACAAAGATATTAATCGAACATTTAAAAAATTATCGCTATACATATGCTGACACTGACCGTGGAGCAAGGATCTCGCACTGGAGATGTGCGTATACAGGTGCCTGATGTAGACGGATATCACGTTAGTAATCAGAATAGTCCGGGCCGGGATATAAACAGCCGCGTTACAATAGAGCTCGTATAAAGTACGAGGGCTGTTCAATAAAGGATGATCACATTTTTTGGACAACGTACCTTTACTCATCCTCATAATTTTGATGGTCCTTCTCAAAATAGTCTCCCTTGAATGCGATGTACTTGTCCCAGGGTTTCTGTCAGTCTTCAAAGACATGCTGAAACCAATTTTGAGAGATCCTTCAAAATCTTCTCCGCAGCCTTCACCACTGCTTCTGATGTTGGATAATGCCTCCCACGAAGAACGTTTCTTCAAGTTATGGAATAGAAAAGGGTCAAATGTGGCTAAATCCGGACTATAGGGAGGGTGAGAGATGCACTTCACGTTGATTTTTGCAAGATATTCAGCAACAACATTGGCAATATGCAGTCACGCATTATCGTGGTGCAGAATCCAGCCTGCTTCACGGAAATGTGGACTTTGGCGCCTGATATGGACTTGCAAGGTTTTCAGGATATCCCTGTAGTATTGTCCAGTTACTGATTTGTGTGCAGGTACAATACGCTGATAAACCATTCCATCAATATCAAAGAATGAGATGACCATAGCTTTCTCAGCGGAAGCAACCACTTTTGCTTTTTGGGGGTTGGTGATGAAGGAGATTTCCACACTGAGCTTTGCTGTTTGCTCTCAGGATCAAAATGATGTAGCCAAGTTTCATCAGTAGTGATTACGTTTGAAAGAAACTCCGGATCTTCCTGTAAGATCAACTTTAACTGCATGCAGACCTGCATGGGAATATCCTTTTGTTCGGGAATCAACAGTCTTGGAACCCATCGCGCACAAACCCGTCTCATGTGTAATGTTTCTGTCACCAACGTGTGGGTGACACCCAGTGAAATGTTCAACATATCAGAAAGTGATCTTAAGGTAATTCGTCCATCCTCTCTCACAATGGCAGCAGCAGTGTTGATGTTTTCTTCCGTAAGGGCAGTAACTGGAGCACCGAGTCCACCTTCCTTGGAAATTTATTGTGTCCCCTCTTTAAACATTTTAAACCACCTTCGAGGTGTGCTGTAGGGAAGAACAGGCTCTCCATAGGCGTCCTGTAACGTTGTATAGGTCTCAACTGAAGATTTGTTGAGACGAATGCAGAATTTCAAAGCTGCATATTGTTTCTCGCGTGTTACCTCCATATAGGCGATACTGAACTTGTCTGAACTTGCCTGGTTCTCACAGGCGGGAACCAGGAGTACCAACAAAGTTATGATCATTCTTTATTGAACAGCCGTCGTAAATGCTAGTCTATATAAGGGCGAGTATAGAAAGTCATATGAATGTAAGAATAGAGTGTTTCAGTAAACCGATATGAAGCTCTCATTCTCGAACGTTTGTTCTTTTGAGGCCAACTAACTTTGTTACTGAAGGATTAGTCGCATAAGAATGATTAATTCAAAAATGCTGTGTTAGAGAATTACATTTAAATAAACCTTTATGCTCTAACATACAGTCGCGTGACTGAAGTTCACGTAGACTCTCCCGGTTTAATTAATCTGAACTTGTCGGAAAGATTATTAGTTATTTTGTCTTCAAACTTGTAATTTCCACTTCAATTTTCACGCAAGGATGTAATAGAGTCACTGCCGGAAATTTCACCAAGCGTTGTAATTGGAGAAGGGCTGTTCTGTGGTTCTCTCTCAATGCCAGAATAAAATTAATAGCACATCAATTAAAAGTATCATTTGAAAGAGGAAAGCCGGGGCAGAATATTATAAAACAAAAGACATACCTACTTAGCATACTTCAATTGTCGGTTGATATCGCTTGCTCTATTTACTAGCTGGTCCAATAATCGATACTTGTTTCATTGTAGATAGCAACAGAAAAAGGAAATAGCTACTGTACTATGAACTAGGAATAAGAATGGCTTTTAGAGTTATGAGTACTTTAGCTTGCGTTATCCACTATAAGACAAAGTGCCTCTGAAAAGTGTTTGGGCTTATTTTCCCCACATGAAGTTCTCTATATTAATTATTAAGTTTTCGTATATAAGAGGCGTGTCCGTAAAATAAGGTCTCCAAGGCGCTGGAACCCTGAGGAACGCTATTACATGAGATCCGGCAACACTGGCGTGTAGCTTGGATTCACCTCTTCAAATCCCTACCACAACGAACCCGTTGAAACCATTAGTCTTGGCTGGGCAGCCGTTTGCGATGGAGCTTCCTACCACTTCCTCTGCCAAGTGCGAGTAGCGTACAGTGATCCATTTTTTGTGTGCCAATGGCTCTACCCCCATTGAAATTCATCGTCAGTTGTGCGAAGTCTATGGGCCACGGTGTATGGACGTCAAAAAATTACGAAAGTGTGTCAGAGAGTTCAAAGACGGACTTACAGACGTCCATGAACAGCGTTCTGGTACGCCTTCGGTTTCAGCCGAAACAATTGCAAAAGTGGAGCAAGAAATGCTTAAAGATCGGCGTGTGACAGTTCGCGAGCTGTGTGAACTTATCCCTGAAGTCGGTAAGGCTACGATTGACAAGATCTTGACCGAAGATTTGCATTATCGCAAGGTGTGTGCGAGGTGGGTCCCCAAAATGCTCACCGATGACCATAAACGGCAACGTGTTGAAGCGGCCCAGCGATTCCTGGAGCGCTGTGAAGAACAGGGCTAGGGTTTTGATAGATAGAGTCAACATGTATACGGCTTGTGTGAAGAAGTGATTTAATTTCCTTCAATTAACCTAAATAATAAGAGTTAAATGATGAAGCCTGTGGCTCAAGTACTTACGACAGTAAGTCGCCACAAACGGTTTGCCAGCCTCGGTAGCGTAGGTGGTAGCATGTCTGCCTCGCGTCCAAGAAGTCCCGCGTTCGAATCTCGGTGAGTTACCCGGATAAAAGTGTTTTACGGGGTTTTCCTTTATCCTTCAAGACAAATGTCGGGTAACTAACTTCATGGATCCTGGAATCATTTGAGCATCATTTCACCCAATACATTCACCGTCCGATATGACTTAACGTTGGAGGACGTAAATCCAAGAAGAAGAAGAAGAAGAAGAAGAAGAAGAAGAAGAAGAAGAAGAAGAAGAAGAAGAAGAAGAAGAAGAAGAAGAAGAAGAAGAAGAAGAAGAAGAAGAAGAAGAAACGGGTCAACACGAATGCGAAAGCCCCCAGTGCTTTACCGGGGAAATATGAGTCAAATGGAGAATTCAGTTTCATGACGGCAAGTTGGACATGGTTGCTCAATAGGTTAGACAACTGGCCGGAAACCAGGAGATCCGTGGTTCAAATCCCCGGCATGACATTGAATTTTTCATGTTGATTCCATCTACCACACTTATTACTTAATTTCAATATTCTACAGGGATTTTCAAAGCCACCTCCTAATGACAGAGTTATCTCAGATGGAATATTTTTTGAAAATTTTTATTTTATCGAAAAATGGCTGTGATGATTTTGTTGAATGTTTCATAAGTTTGAGATATTTTAATGGATTGTCATTAAAATATGAATAATGGCTTCACATTCTAAAAGAGTGTAAGTAATGCCAACTTCAGGCAAATAACAAGAAATATCTCGGAAATGACGTACTCAACGAAAAAAAGTTGTATCAGACGTAAACTAACGTTTTAGCAAGTCTTATATTTTTTGTCTAGTAAGAATTTGTCTATCTCTTGCGAATTAGCAATATTTCACAAGAACGTCTGAGGATATTATGTTACTGAGAAAGTATTAAATGCGATGAAGTGATTATTAGGGTTAATTAAAAGAACAGAAAGGCAGAGACACGCAATCGATACACGAGTGATGTAGGTTGTCAAAGTGCATGTATTCAATAAATTCCCTTAGCGTCGTTCCTTTGTTTGAATACACGCCAATATTAGCTATGAAGACTTCAAATGCGTACCTAGTACCACGTGTTGCAAAATGTATGGGAGGTAACAGCCTGGCGCCCCCTTCCCCCACTTCAAACTATCTCATCCGAGAGAAGGAAGCAGATCTGTGAATTTAAACTTTTTATCTTCCACGAAATATTACGTAAATACTCTTCAAGCACCCAGCGTTTATTTTTCAAGGGTTCTCTATTTGCCTTTTCCCATTCTCATTAGTTACATCGCCAACACCAATTTATTTACCAATATTCTCAGCATTCCAGTATCTTTATTACTGAAATAAAGTTGTAAATGATGACAAATTTCTACGAATACCGTAGAGTTTTTTCTGAATATATTTTCCTGAGACTGCAGGCACAAAACAAGTACAATAGCTATCTGGTAGTGGTGAATCAGGACGTATTATTTACGAGTGGAAGGTTTCTTAATTTCCGCGAGTGTATAAATAAGTCTTGTACCATAAAATGTTTTATCCAGCACTTACGAGGGGGTGTCCAAAAGATTTAATTATCACACTTTAAAAATGTGATAGAGATTTTGTGTTGATATCGTCACTTTCTGGGTTCGTAGAATTAAAAGTCCAAGTTGCAGTAATTCAAAATGTTCTTTATATCCGTAGAAACACACTTTGTTCAACCCTTACAGTAGCAGACTTACGTGACATACACAACTACAAACTTCCATGATCACCGTCCACAAACAAAAGCGTTCACTTTCAAAACACAGCTGCATGTTCCCTATTTACTGTTCCAGAAATTACCACACGGAACATGAAGCTTTCAGTCATCTAAATTTATGTTTCGGCTAACCTTTTATCTCCGCGTTGCATTATCTTGCTCTTTGTGTGCTTCGTCCGCAACAATGCTCGTGACAATATATTATTGCAGCGAAGGAATTATCAAAGGAAAATTCGGAAGTGAAACACGTTTAAGGAATTATTCCGTTGTCACATTCCAATTAGGCTGCAGGTAAAATACTTTTTATCAGTTGGATGCCAGTAGAACTTTCAAGTCATTGGCAAAGTGACTACACGCACTTATTTAGCCCTGGTAATCCGTAGAAATACTCTTGCCTTAATTTTTAATTTATAAATGGGGTGAGGTTATGTGAACCATTCAGTCACTTTCTAAAGTACAAAAGGAAAAATATATTTCACAATAGACACACCTTACCATTTAAACTTAACGTAAAAGTGCTACCGCATAAGCTGACCAAACATCGAAAACGGCAAAGCTAAACTTTTCTTAGAAGTTGGTTGACGGCGTACATGTTTGTCACGTGGGAGTAGAATAGCGCGAATATTCCCTCCAGTAACAATCGCTGGCGGAGTTGTACACCTTCCCGCTTTGTTTACATCTCCTCATAAACTAAGTACGGCGACGGTATAGGGGAACGATTTATATGTAGGTCTAGTGATTGTCTTTTATTTATGCAGTAGTTAACGTGAAATTTTATCTATCCTTGTTACTTTAGTAAGCCAATTGATGTTATTAAAGTACAGCTTTACAAAAATTGTTTTGATAATTTATTTTTGTACCTTTGTTTCGATATTAACAAACATAAAGAGTTAATATAGCGTTAAGGGGAACCAGAACGGCATTCTGGGGTGAAATTTCACAAAATGAGCTACTGCCCAAATAATCCTCCCTGATGTTTGTAGAAGGGAATAACGATATTTATTTTCCTGTCTCATAGTTTTAAAAGTTCTAAATAGACTCATTTTGAAAAGGCTGCACAGTTTTCCACGCCCCTATTAGCCATTTGTAACTGTGTTCTCTCCTTGGCTGTAACCTTATTGAAGAGCACATCCTTATTAGAAAAGGAAGTCCTTGTTTATTCTATTAATATTAATCTGTGCATCTGATGTTAATTCTTCCATGCTTTGTTTTGTATGCTTTGAAGTACTAGTGCTGTTTTCAGGATGGGAAGAAGCAATAATTTTGGTGTAAGAAATCGACATGGGAGCCAGTATAAACAGTTTAGGCAATCTCGATTACATAATTAAAGAGTTACAACTCCTAAAATGGAAAAAGTGTAGTAACACATGACAATATATTGACTTCGTCAAACCCAACCTCAAACATTGGCGATGAATATGAAGTGAAAATTAGTTCTTCAAGGAAACATTTGGTTTCTCCATTGTGTAATGGCAGTGATGACAATTTAACTAAAGTAAATAATGGAAACGTAGAGTCAGACTGAAAAATTCAATGCCATAGCCGGGATTTGAACCACGGATCTTCTGGTTTCCGTCCAGCCGCACTACCATTGTGCTACTATGGCCAACGTGCCGATATGACATTAAATTCTCCAACTGACTCGTATTTTCCCGGTAAACCACTTAGGAGTTCTCATAAACACATGAGACAACTACCTTAATGGCGACTTACTACATGTAAGTACTTTAAGGCCCGGGTTTTATAGTTAACCACTATTAGGTTAATTAATGGAAATTAATTATTCTTTCACACTGGCCGTGTGTAGGCTAAATTGTGGAAACGTAGAGTCAGACTGAAAAATTCAATGCCATAGCCGGGATTTGAACCACGGATCTTCTGGTTTCCGTCCAGCCGCACTACCATTGTGCTACTATGGCCAACGTGCCGATATGACATTAAATTCTCCAACTGACTCGTATTTTCCCGGTAAACCACTTAGGAGTTCTCATAAACACATGAGACAACTACCTTAATGGCGACTTACTACATGTAAGTACTTTAAGGCCCGGGTTTTATAGTTAACCACTATTAGGTTAATTAATGGAAATTAATTATTCTTTCACACTGGCCGTGTGTAGGCTAAATTGTGGAAACGTAGAGTCAGACTGAAAAATTCAATGCCATAGCCGGGATTTGAACCACGGATCTTCTGGTTTCCGTCCAGCCGCACTACCATTGTGCTACTATGGCCAACGTGCCGATATGACATTAAATTCTCCAACTGACTCGTATTTTCCCGGTAAACCACTTAGGAGTTCTCATAAACACATGAGACAACTACCTTAATGGCGACTTACTACATGTAAGTACTTTAAGGCCCGGGTTTTATAGTTAACCACTATTAGGTTAATTAATGGAAATTAATTATTCTTTCACACTGGCCGTGTGTAGGCTAAATTGTGGAAACGTAGAGTCAGACTGAAAAATTCAATGCCATAGCCGGGATTTGAAACACGGATCTTCTGGTTTCCGTCCAGCCGCACTACCATTGTGCTACTATGGCCAACGTGCCGATATGACATTAAATTCTCCAACTGACTCGTATTTTCCCGGTAAACCACTTAGGAGTTCTCATAAACACATGAGACAACTACCTTAATGGCGACTTACTACATGTAAGTACTTTAAGGCCCGGGTTTTATAGTTAACCACTATTAGGTTAATTAATGGAAATTAATTATTCTTTCACACTGGCCGTGTGTAGGCTAAATTGTGGAAACGTAGAGTCAGACTGAAAAATTCAATGCCATAGCCGGGATTTGAACCACGGATCTTCTGGTTTCCGTCCAGCCGCACTACCATTGTGCTACTATGGCCAACGTGCCGATATGACATTAAATTCTCCAACTGACTCGTATTTTCCCGGTAAACCACTTAGGAGTTCTCATAAACACATGAGACAACTACCTTAATGGCGACTTACTACATGTAAGTACTTTAAGGCCCGGGTTTTATAGTTAACCACTATTAGGTTAATTAATGGAAATTAATTATTCTTCAACCAGAAGATCCGTGGTTCAAATCCCGGCTATGGCATTGAATTTTTCAGTCTGACTCTACGTTTCCACAATTTAGCCTACACACGGAGTGTGAAAGAATAATTAATTTCCATTAATTAACCTAATAGTGGTTAACTATAAAACCCGGGCCTTAAAGTACTTACATGTAGTAAGTCGCCATTAAGGTAGTTGTCTCATGTGTTTATGAGAACTCCTAAGTGGTTTACCGGGAAAATACGAGTCAGTTGGAGAATTTAATGTCATATCGGCACGTTGGCCATAGTAGCACAATGGTAGTGCGGCTGGACGGAAACCAGAAGATCCGTGGTTCAAATCCCGGCTATGGCATTGAATTTTTCAGTCTGACTCTACGTTTCCACAATTTAGCCTACACACGGCCAGTGTGAAAGAATAATTAATTTCCATTAATTAACCTAATAGTGGTTAACTATAAAACCCGGGCCTTAAAGTACTTACATGTAGTAAGTCGCCATTAAGGTAGTTGTCTCATGTGTTTATGAGAACTCCTAAGTGGTTTACCGGGAAAATACGAGTCAGTTGGAGAATTTAATGTCATATCGGCACGTTGGCCATAGTAGCACAATGGTAGTGCGGCTGGACGGAAACCAGAAGATCCGTGGTTCAAATCCCGGCTATGGCATTGAATTTTTCAGTCTGACTCTACGTTTCCACAATTTAGCCTACACACGGCCAGTGTGAAAGAATAATTAATTTCCATTAATTAACCTAATAGTGGTTAACTATAAAACCCGGGCCTTAAAGTACTTACATGTAGTAAGTCGCCATTAAGGTAGTTGTCTCATGTGTTTATGAGAACTCCTAAGTGGTTTACCGGGAAAATACGAGTCAGTTGGAGAATTTAATGTCATATCGGCACGTTGGCCATAGTAGCACAATGGTAGTGCCGCTGGACGGAAACCAGAAGATCCGTGGTTCAAATCCCGGCTATGGCATTGAATTTTTCAGTCTGACTCTACGTTTCCACAATTTAGCCTACACACGGCCAGTGTGAAAGAATAATTAATTTCCATTAATTAACCTAATAGTGGTTAACTATAAAACCCGGGCCTTAAAGTACTTACATGTAGTAAGTCGCCATTAAGGTAGTTGTCTCATGTGTTTATGAGAACTCCTAAGTGGTTTACCGGGAAAATACGAGTCAGTTGGAGAATTTAATGTCATATCGGCACGTTGGCCATAGTAGCACAATGGTAGTGCGGCTGGACGGAAACCAGAAGATCCGTGGTTCAAATCCCGGCTATGGCATTGAATTTTTCAGTCTGACTCTACGTTTCCACAATTTAGCCTACACACGGCCAGTGTGAAAGAATAATTAATTTCCATTAATTAACCTAATAGTGGTTAACTATAAAACCCGGGCCTTAAAGTACTTACATGTAGTAAGTCGCCATTAAGGTAGTTGTCTCATGTGTTTATGAGAACTCCTAAGTGGTTTACCGGGAAAATACGAGTCAGTTGGAGAATTTAATGTCATATCGGCACGTTGGCCATAGTAGCACAATGGTAGTGCGGCTGGACGGAAACCAGAAGATCCGTGGTTCAAATCCCGGCTATGGCATTGAATTTTTCAGTCTGACTCTACGTTTCCACAATTTAGCCTACACACGGCCAGTGTGAAAGAATAATTAATTTCCATTAATTAACCTAATAGTGGTTAACTATAAAACCCGGGCCTTAAAGTACTTACATGTAGTAAGTCGCCATTAAGGTAGTTGTCTCATGTGTTTATGAGAACTCCTAAGTGGTTTACCGGGAAAATACGAGTCAGTTGGAGAATTTAATGTCATATCGGCACGTTGGCCATAGTAGCACAATGGTAGTGCGGCTGGACGGAAACCAGAAGATCCGTGGTTCAAATCCCGGCTATGGCATTGAATTTTTCAGTCTGACTCTACGTTTCCACAATTTAGCCTACACACGGCCAGTGTGAAAGAATAATTAATTTCCATTAATTAACCTAATAGTGGTTAACTATAAAACCCGGGCCTTAAAGTACTTACATGTAGTAAGTCGCCATTAAGGTAGTTGTCTCATGTGTTTATGAGAACTCCTAAGTGGTTTACCGGGAAAATACGAGTCAGTTGGAGAATTTAATGTCATATCGGCACGTTGGCCATAGTAGCACAATGGTAGTGCGGCTGGACGGAAACCAGAAGATCCGTGGTTCAAATCCCGGCTATGGCATTGAATTTTTCAGTCTGACTCTACGTTTCCACAATTTAGCCTACACACGGCCAGTGTGAAAGAATAATTAATTTCCATTAAAGTAAATAATGATATTAGATCACCAAGTTTTCAGTTAGTAGATATAGAAACTTTGTACAGCATAAATTTTGTGAGAATGAAAATTGTTGTCGTATCAGAGGACAGAAATAAAAGAAATGGATGATTAGCTACATTATTACTCAGTTGCCAAAAGTGTAATAAATATTTTACATTTGAAACATCCAGAACAATTGAAAGTAGTGCCTAAGTAAAGTAAGGTTTGCTTATGGGTTGATAAGCATTGACAAGGGAATTGAGGCAGCTGCTGTTCAAAATTTACTAGCCCCCTCCCCCCGCAAAATGTAACAAAATAATTAGTAATACCATGGAGCAAGTGACCATGGAGTCTAGGAAAAAGAGAAGGATTGAAAAAACGACAGAGGAAGGATGCTGATGATGAAAAAGGTGCAGAATATGGATCTGGGTGTAGCTCCAACATAACAAAACTTTAATGTTGCTTTACTCTGTTTTATTTTTTTTTAAACTTTGAGTGCCCTTATCTATAAAACTACTGCGGCTAGAAGTCTACATTTTTTCTGGAATTAAATCAATACTCACTCTGTTTTTTTCTTTTTCAATTTGAAAATTTGTATTAAAAAATCTAGAATATTTTTAGAAGTGAGTTCAAGACATTTATTTAAAAAATCACATATCTTTTATTAAAACTCCAAAATAGGATCTATTATATTCAATGAATTGTGAAAGTGTTGTAAAATAAAAAGTAGGTAAAAATTTCAAATTGATGCTTTCAGTTGTTCTTGCGCTAAGCAAACCAGAAATCTCATTTTAACTTTGGTGAGGTAGGCTATTAGAGTGTTTGCTTCACATTCAAGAGGTCCCGAGTTCTAATCTCGGTTAGACGGGTGAGGGTTTTTTCTGTTTTTTCCCTTATCCTGAAAGATAAATGTAATTCAAAAGTCTATGTACCCTGGGTTCATTTGAGTATCGTTCATCGTCTGACATGACACTGATCTCTGTCACAGTACTTGTGATTTAGTTGTCCTGCGTTAACGGAGCATCTCCTTTAGGTGTTGCAGGGATTGTTTATCTCTACTGCCAAACAAAGTATGTAGCAGGATAGATAGCGATGCTTAGAGGATAACCCCAAGTGGATAAGCAAGTTTCTGGAGGTGCCATCACGGTGACGTTGCCCCTCCAGGGGACATAAATATCGAGGAGTTATTTACGCCAAGTCACCAACCACAGAACAGAATTTCCTTCACGGGGACTGACCATCTCCGTCATTCCCTTATTTCTGGTTCTTCGTTGGAGCAGTAAGTTTAAGCGATAGTATTCCAAGCTGCAAACCTTGTAAGTACTCTTTGGCGGGGGAATAGCCGTTTGTCGTAATGCTCTAAATTAATTTAAGGATATGTATGACTGACATGTTATGAACAATTTAAAAAAATCACCTTTTACTCTGTTTAGTCTATAAAATAGTGCAAACCTTCGTGAATCCAAAAAAAATGCTTAAGATAGCACTCACAAGCCATTTTTAAATGCTCTAATCTAGTTTGAAAGTTACGTGAATGCTAGTGTCAGATATGAATTTAATTATTTATTCCTTGTTTCCTAGCTATTGAACATTTTAGCATTTTTCATCATTTAAGATGAAACTTGCTACATACGTTCATAGACAAAGTGAATAGAAATTACCCTGGGTTTTATTGTGAGATTGGTTTAAGTACACTTTCTTTACTTCAAAACAACAATGGTTCAAATTTTAGGCAAAAAAGCCAAATTCACAGCTTCATAAATTTCTGAAGCCTAAAGTTATTGAGACAAAGAAACCTATGTCAAATTCAAACAACAGATGTAGTGGAATCCTGTTGCTAAAATATTAGACCAAAATTTAAGTTTTGTCGCAAGAGACTTTTTAGATGACGTGGCCAAAAATAAATAAATTTGACCATATTTTCCAAACTATCAAAGTGAAATTCAGATAATTTAGGTTGTATCATATTTACACTAAGTTACATAAATCTTAAAAATTTTAAAAAGCTAGTGTTATGACTTTGTTCCCGCAAACTTTTATCTCCGCACTGCACTATCTGTCCCTTAACTCCGTGCTGCAATGCTCTTTGTGCGCTTCGGCCGCGCCTCCTCACAACAATGCGGACGGCGACAGAAAACGCTCTGTACGTGTCAAAAAAAGAGAAGATCGCATAAATGTCAAACTTTGCTTTTCAAATTCAATATCTTCCAAACATAAAGCAGTAATACCTTTACGATAGCAGAGTATCATAAATTACACTTTATTTTGGAAAATGTATTGCGTTAAACGACACTTAAGTCACAAATAACGCACTAAAGATTATATATCTTGGAAAAATATAGTTTGTATTATTCAACTTTCTGGCTATTCCATGTAATTCTTATAATGATTTGTTATTATTTATAATTTTTATGTTTATAAATAACACTGACCTGCGAAAGTAAGTTTTAGTTCGCCGTGGTGCGATCTGAAAGATATTAACTAGCATGCATGTGCTAAATTGAATGATGCTTTCTATTTATTTACCACGTAATGCCTTAAAAACCTTAAATTAAGTTAAGAAAATACGTTTTTGATGTAAAAACACGTGCATTTTAAAGTACATACAAAATGCAAATTTGAGATATGAGAGATCATATTAAGTAACTTGGAAGTGCCCAATTGAATGGTGCTTACCATTTTTATTTATCACGTAATGTTTTCTTAGAAATCACCACATACATTTTGAAAATACTGCATAGTATACGATGTATAAAAAGTATCGAATTTCATAAAAATGGTAAGTGTGACGCCAAAGGTGTTATCTCTTCGAAATCAGCGTGTTTGCTTCCACATAAGTAGCAAATCCTCATAAAAATCGGGAAAGTGTCGCAGGACAGTGTAATGTATTATACTTATTAAAATAAATAATGGTGACAATTTATCAATGCTTTGTTTTACTTTTAAAGTTCCGTGGATATTCAGTTGTTTCTACCGACTGCATAAAGGTGACATGACATTTTAAGATGCAAAAGCGGGCCTTATTGGGGTATTATAGTACAGAACTGTCTACTTTTTAATAAACTCTTTAAAGCTATTTTCCTATTTAAAAATGTGCTTACTTAACATTACAAACAAAGAAATGCCTGTTCAAGAACTGAACACTAAAGTTGTTTTTCACATTATATGATTAAATATTTCCACGTTACCGCCTGGTGGGTCTGCCTTATAGGAGCAGACGTGGATAAGCCAAACGCTCCGGCACTATTATTAATTGCAGTGGAACACAGGTAGTGGCGGTGTGACGTCAGCTCTGTCAGCTCTTAACGACCAAATATGCTCCCTAAAGAAAGGTAGGTTAGCGTGTGACGTCATGGCGCTGATTTGTGCTGCCGAGAGGTACGAAACAGTTTGATGTGTTGGGGTTTCGACAGCGTAGGAAAGACAGGAAAGGTATCGGTTATTATAAATGTGTACAACTTACATCTTGGGCGTTGTAATATTAATGCTGACTGCTTTAATTACACAATTGGTCACAGTTTATGAACAAATACATTTTGGCTCTGTGCTATGAGAAAATATATAAAACTTCAACTCATATTTAATCTGAAGGTCAGGCATGTTATAAAGTAAATAAAATAAAACAAAGTAATTTTCTCTGCATATTAGAGGAGAACCATTCAGAACAGAATTACGAGGACATTTTCCGACTCTTTCTGTTTCGCTTTTCTTTATCAATGTCAGAAGTAATGTCTGTTAAATTATAAAAAAATGTAATCGCAGGCTGCATGATAGATTGTGAATGGACAAGGTACTTCAGGGTTTGGACTTAGCTAATTTCATAACAGAAAAAAAAATTGTTCGCACACATATGTCGAGCCAAACATACACAATGTCCGTGCGGCAAGTGAATACAACCTCGGAAATCTTGTTTGCGGGACATTCTTGTAAAAATGAGCCAAGTCTTTTTATGTGTCCTTCAATAAATCGTCACATTGTAAATTTAACAGTTCTATTAGGTACGTGGCAGCTACATTGTTGTCATCGAGTGCGCTAAACCTGACTGAAGCCTCAGATTCTGTACTCACAGCGCCATTCATATAGGTAACTTGGTATTACACGGCTCTTGCCTGACGTCACACGCACTGCAGACTTCACTCCCTGCTGAAATACGTCACCACTCTCGAAGCTGTCTTACTCTGATTTATTGGCTGAAAGGGTCACTAGTTGACGCCAGAATCCTGAGTCGGATCGTATCATTAGTACACAGATGCAGTTCTAGAAGGTAATTCGAGGGTATTCGACTACCGGAAGGATGTAGTGCGACCTGTAGGAATTTATAAAGGACGATACGAGGATTGCTGAGAGAGTGTTTGATGTTTAGTGCTTGGGTGTGTTTCGAGTAGAGTCGGCGAGTGCGACTCCTAGATGGCGAGTAGTCGTAATAAAGCAATTTAGGCGTGGATATCGGACTTGCATTTCAGATTCGGCGTGAGCTCCGTATTAAAGAGTTACTGGAAGCACAAGTTGCTGTGTGCTAAAGAGACATAGAGATACATGAAAGAGACGTGTCCGAATTGTGTATTTGTGTAAAAGAGAAGGTGACTAAGTTGACATTACACCAACGATTTTAGTGGTAAAGGAGTAGAAGTGAACTACATCGTGTTTATTACAGTATTTTTAATAAGCGAAAAAGGTGCAAATTGGCCTCGCCGTGGCCGTGCGGTTTGTCTGCGCGACTCTCACCAAGGCGGCCCGTGTTCTATCTCAGGCGACCGAATGCAGGATGTGCAGGGTCGGGTTTTCAGCGTGATCTTCGTTTTCCCCCGCCATCATTTTACCAACTGCCCCATAATTATCTTTCATTCATTTCGCCTTCATTCTATTATCTACTTCTCTCATTCTTACGGCAGGTATCAGGCTAATCACCCATCCTGGGTTATCTAATCCAGAGCTTCCGTTCGTTAACCAGGAGTTTAATAGCATAAGGTGGTAAAACTGGGGAGGACAAAGAAGAAGAAAAATATGCAAATATTCCAAAATTGTCTTGCACATTCGCATATTCCAGAGAAGTATAGCGGGGTCATTTGGCTTAATTTAATACCTACAAGAAAGCAAATCACTTGAATAAATTCAATGTGAATATTTGTTGTGGATACATAACTACTGCTTTTATGAAGTTGCAGTTAAATTTTTCCTTCTTTTCCAAAATAAAATAATTTTAGGAGAGTCAACAAAAGCAGTTATAAAATACGTGCACAAATACTGAGACAATACTTTAGTTTGTGTATTCAACATTACACATAAACTAGAATAAAACTGAAATTCAAGAAGAAATTGCATGTGCAAAAACGTAAAACTGAGAAATGAGACATAGGAAATGTCCAGTAGGCATTGAATTTTTCATTCTGGCTCTACCCTTTCATATTGCGTCCTACACACGGCTAGTGTGAAAGAACAATTAATTTCCATTAATTGTTCCTAATAGTGGTCCGAACTATAAAACCCGGGCCTTAAAATACTTACAGCATAGTAAGTCGCCATTCAGGTAAGTGTCTCATGTGTTTATTAGAACTCCTAGTGGTTTACCGGTAAAAACACGAGTCAGTTGGAGAACTTAATGTCATGTCGGCACGCTGGCCATAGTAGCTCAACGGTTAGAGCGGCTGGACAGAGACCAGAAGATCCGTGGTTCAAATTACGGCTATGGCATTGAATTTTTCATTCTGGCTCTACCCTTTCATAGTGCGTCCTACACACGGCTAGTGTGAAAGAACAATTAATTTCCAGTCCCAAATAAATTAATAAATTTAACAAATTCAGTATTATAGGCAGAAACCTGAACCTGTTGCACAAGTGTTTACGTCGGACGTTCCAATGGCGTCATGTTCCGTTGAAATAAAGTTGTCTTCATCAGAATTGTATAGTGGATCCATATAAAGCAGAACCATTTCAATAGGCCATAACTTTTGGACCAATAACAGGACACACGTGCAACTTTGGGAGAATATAATACACAATTGGGAGATTATATTACACTATTTACATCTCAGAGAAAATGTTGAAAGTGTCATCCACCAGGATGATCGTTGTTCTGTACACACTGAAGTTTATGTGGGTATCTTCAAGACAGCTGGATGATATCAAATTACGAGAAGGTTATTTCCAGCAAGACGGAGCAACGTGCTATACATCTAATGACAGCATGGAACTTGTAACCGGTTTCTTTGATAATGGAATAGTCTCCAAAGGTCTGTGGCCCTCCAGATCCCCTGACCTAACCTCAGCGGATTTTTTCATGTGGGGGTATCTGAAACATAAGAGTACAAGAATAGCCCACGGACAATTGATGTTCTCAAGAAATCCATTCGAATCGAAATAAGTAACATTGGCGAGGATACTCTCCGTAAAACTTCAGAGAATATGGTCAGACGAGTACAAACATGTATAGATGCTGGTGGAGGACACTTCCAACATTTTCTCTGAGATGTAAATAGTGTAATGTAATCTCCCAGTTGTTTATTATATTCTCCCAAAGTTGCACGTGTGTCCTATTATTGCTTGAGAAGATATGACCTATTGAAGTGGTTCAGGTTTATATGGATCGCACTGTAATAACAAATCGTTTACAGTAGACCATTTGGATAGCTACCCACTGCAATGCAAAGATAAATAAATAAAAATAAAAAGGAATCTACAAAAAGATATAGTAATCTGCGTATGTTTTTTGTGGATATATGCGATAATGAAAACTTTTGGGAAAAGTGAGTAGTAAATGTCATGGAAATAAGAATGGGATTATTTGTACCTTTATCTACTAAGGAAGCAAAATCTAAGAAAACGATACTAGCCTGCTTCTTTAGCGTAGGTGGCGTGTCTGCCTCAAGCTCAAGAGGTTTCGAGTTTGAATCTTGGTCAAGGTGAGTTATCTGTTGAAGGTCCTTTTACGCGGCTTTCCCTTATAACTTATGAGGATATTAATTTAAAAATTATATTTAATCTTACAGAACACCTAAAGCTCCAACATATTATTAACAAATTGAACATTTTATTATTTTCACGTCAAAAATCAATTGCAGTGTCCCTTATGATTACATTGACAACCTCAGTAGTAAGAAAGACATATGAATGTAATTTTTTTTTCTAGATGTAGGTATTATGGATGTAGATATACAATGCTGAGATCGTTTGGGAATATGCAAATGACGTTGCCCCTGTTTGCAACATTAGATGATAAATACACAATTGCATCTGTTAGGGGAGGATCATAGAGACAAAGATATCCAAGCCCCCGGGGGAGAGCGTCAGAGACAAAAAAAAGTGGCTGCAACAGGTTGCTATGAAGAAGAAGAAAGACTACTGGCTGTCAAGTTACGTCTTCGGACGGATTTTCCACGCTACGTCAGATATTTTGGGCTCAACCTAGCGTTAAAACTGCCACGCATGCAGAGCAGTAGCTTGACATGTGAGGAACGGAATTATTGCATTACCACATCAGTACTCAACAACAAAATATGACTTCTTGAATTTACATGACTTTCTGCACTCTCCCTAAGGCAGAGGGCCGACTATTCCTGTGTTCCCTGGTCGGTAGGGAAACGCTGGGTTGATTGGTTGGGTGAGGATTTTCTTGAAAACGACTTCAGTCATCCAGTTCTGAACTCTCTTAGACAGTTGACAGAGTAAATTGGCCTTTTAGTAGTTCACGAGTGTGTTAAACTAGAAAATTCTTTCACTCAGAGCTCAAAAGCTTTTAACACGAAATTTCCTCCTCTTAAACAACTGAAACGTGAAGAACAAGTGGCTTTAACTAGACTAAGAATTGATCACTGCAGAATCACGCATTCACACATCATATCCAAGGATCCAGCCCCCTTATGTGAGATGTGTCAGACAGCTTTAACATCTTTACTTATGTACCAGATTACAAAGTGACGGACGAAGAACATGCTTCCATCTGATGATCCTACTGCACTAATGACCCTAAAATGATCAGTAACTTCTAAAATTTCCAAAGAGGCTTCATTATTTCAATTGTTGTAACTTTAGTGCATCACTATTTTTCTCAATATTGTACCGTCGCTAATATTACACTTTATTGTAAACCTACCAAAACAATGTTATAAATTATAGCATTGTTATATTTAGTGTTATATATTGAGACAATGTTATATTCATATAATTTTTTGAACATTGTATCAAGATGTATTATTGTGCTTACATAGATATTATGTAATTACTTTGTGTATAGTCGCAATATGACCATGTAGTTAGCGACTATAAACAAGGTTCAAATAAAAAAAATAAAAGCTTTGGTTTTCTATGACAATCGCCTCATTCAGGAAGGCCATGAATCTGGTTATTTTAGTTAATTGATGGAAATCAATCGTTCCTTCACACTAGCCATTTATAGCCTAAGGGTTTGGATAGATAGGGTCAAACTGAAAAATACCCAATGCCATAGCCGGGATTTGAATCAAGGATCTCCTAGTTCTCGTCCAGTCACTATCACTCATTGAGCTACCATGGCGAACGTGCCTTAAAGACATTATATGAGTCAATTGGACAATTTACTGTCATGACGGAACGTTGGCCATGGGAAAGAGTGACTGGACTGACACTAGGAGATCCTTGGTTCAAATCCCGGCCATGATAGTGAATTTTTCAGTTTGACTATCCAAACATGAATCTAGTTTAATAATTGTTGTATGAAATGGTGGGTCATTTGGATGTGAATATGGACTACACTGAAACTGTTGACATTTTACAAGTAGCAGAGTTGTTACCCAAAAAAAATCAAGAGATGGCATACAAGTTCCTGGACCGGTAAAGAACCTAACAGTTGTGTTAAAGTTGGCCCCTATTTCATTTGAAGTTTAAAAATAGTTAAAGATTACTTCAAAATGTTATATATTGATATTAACTTTGGTTTTAAATCATCTATGGCTAAGTAGAAAATTCACAGAGAACAAAATACAGATTGCAGACGAATTTTCCGCAGATTGTCAACTACTTCATCAAACAATGGTAAATAATTTAACGGATAGTTCAATTCTCACTTCCTCCACCCAAGGAATAATTATTTAAAATTGCAATAACTGTACAACCAACATTTCAATTATCTCAAAAGCTGATAAGTTTGAAATACTACTAATTATTTTTTACTCTATTTTCATTGTTTCATAACTTCCACTGCCTCCCTTATGTAGAATGTGGTTTTGTAAAAATAATGTTGTCAACACTGATGCTGCGCTAGACGAATTGAATATCGTGAATATGAGAAAGGTAGAACTGTACCATATCATTATACTCTTATACAGAATGTTTCGAAACCACTCCGAGCGAATATATAAAAGTAGATGCTCAACTTTTATGTCACACATATAGATAGCCTTTCCCGCCAATAAAGCCGCATAAAAACGCTGCAGAATGAGTGTGGATTACACAGCCACTGTCCACAAACGCAAAGAAGGTCCCTGAAAGGAATGTGCTCCTTTACACAATGGGACAAGGACAGTGAATGGGTGACAGAGAACGCATGCTACACAAGAAGTAGAATCGTTAAGAAACGATGCGCCCTATTCACTCTGTACACTAAAACCGAGAAGATTCATTCACAAAAGTAGAAGCCGTCAGAATGTTTTTGAATGGTCTGTAACTGTACTGACATGGGGTGTCATAAACCTGTCCAGGGAGTTTGTGGGAACCTTCGCCAACCGTCTGCGTCTCAGGCCTCGGAGTTCAACTCCTGTGGAGAACAGTACAGGGCCAACGCCGCGTGCCTCACGCTATCGAAGTTCGCAGGTATAGGTTACACGTCGTGTCGCGTGCTACAGCTGTTTGTAAACATATCGGCATACTCCGCAGTAGCTTGTTACTATTAAGAATTTCTTTGGCTTATGAAACAGCAATAAAGAAGCTATTCCTTAGTTATTTATTTATGAACGTTTTAACATGTTCCAACATTCCGTTATAGAAGTCGATGACCGCAAATATGTTGGTGGAAATATGCAGCTTATACCTTTTAGAGTGAAGTTAATGTTAGTGAGACTGAGGATGGAAGCACTAAGTGATAAAAGGAACAGAGAACAATATCAAAGAATTGTAGATAAATTAACCAAAAGTAAATGCCTTATGCAATGAGACAAGCATTTTATTTCACGTGTTTGATAATACTAAATAAAGCATTTATAACTGAAAAGGAAGTTGTTGATATTTACAGTAAATGGTTGAAAGTATTGTACAATTAAGACCATAACAAAATGCTCTGAGGTTAAACAAATGAATATTGTCAGTTCTATTTTGACAATTTATATTTTTAATGAAACTAAATTAATCGTGCGTTCGTTGAACTCCCTTCAGCTCTTCTATTCATCAAAACCATATCCGTCATTTCGACGTTCGTATAGCGCTACATATTGCTTGGATTTGCTATCTAAGTACGCGCAAAATCCTCCCTGTTAGGACGGAATGTGTAGTTTTACACTGAAGAGCAATCTTGCAACTGTTAGAGTAATTAGTCGACTTTTCCACAAATAACTGCCCTTTGCCCCATTACCTTAAGGTAGGCTAGGGTAACTGATAAAGAGCAAGGAGCAATGCTTTTGTTTTCGTGGCCGGTGCGTCCCAATAACTTTTGAGGTTCGCACATCAGTGGTTCCTGGGCTGCTTAATCAACAAAATCATGTAATTACTGCTCCATAAAGTTATACCTAAGAGAATTTCGAAACTGCGACACCGAAATTCGTACTATTTAAGTTATAAACTACGCAACGGCTATAATCGTTCGGTGTCGATTTGAAACAACCAGTATGATCTATAAATATTCAGGACTATCTAAAAATAGTACATGATATACTAGTTAAAAGGGTTTTATTTATTTCGAGTTCTCAGCTTGCTGAATCTCACTTACAAAATAAAATCTAACTGTAAACCTTGTATCATATATAATTATTTTCAAACCATTTTCCATGTAAGGGTATTTGTGCAGTATTTAAAGTTTAAGTCTCCAATCCATCATGAAGTTAGTTTAAAATGTTCGTAAAATTTGTAACTAACAAACGGACAACTAAGCGAATTTATAAAAACATTGTCGGAGGTAAAACAGTATTACGCACATCTCTTTGTAACGGTTGTATAGACATGGTTGCTGCACGTTTGCATAACAGATTCAAAACGAAAAAAAAAAACAACCCTTGTTCAACGAAAGCATATTTGTTACAAATTATAGCCCTCTCTCTTTCGTTCAACGGTATTTTAACAAGAACGTTACATTGTTTGCTCTCGATATATTTCAGTCGATACTGCACACAGGTGTAGCTATCGACTCACAGAACCGCCGTCATTTCTGCCTTATCAGATATCGAAGTAATTCAGCGACCTTTTACAGCTAACCAACTTTATGACTGGATATTATCTTACACACCGTCTCCCCGTCTAAACGCACTGGCAAGAATTCATAGTACACTTTCCCTATAAATATGCTATATCTTGAAAATAGCATATTTGCCTACAGAGGCCGACATAACTATTCGAACGTAAACATATTTATTGCTTATATAATTTTAAAGCTACACAGAGTAAGCATACGTAAATACAACTGGTACAAAGTAAACTTAAGTCTTCCATTAAATATATAAACTCGTAAATAGCAACTGAAACTAATTTGTACTACAAGGAGAAATAAAACGGTTACTTTACATCTGGACATAAGTATTCGAACAGAGAACAGCTAGTATTTAGTTATCATCCCCTTTCTCTGAATTACTGCTAATCGATGTTTGGTCATAGTCGGTATGTGTTGTTTAGGGAATACAGAGTCCATATTTATCCACTCTGAAGAAGTTCTTTCAGATGTTCCTTGCTTCTGATGTGATGCTTCCTCACACGCTCCTCGAGTTCTTTCAAGATGTTCTATATAGGATTTAAATCTGGAGATAGGGGCGGTGTCTTCAAAGTGTGAGGAGTGTTATACACGATCCAATATGCTTTGCATCATTGTTCTGTTGGAAGTAATAGTCATGCCCTAATACCAGCTTCTCTGCACTCTCTTTAAGATTGCTTTCAAGAACCCTCTTGTATTCAAATTTGTCCATGATCCCATCTATGGACACCAGTTCCCCTAAGTCAGATGAAGCAATACAGCACCATACCATCACACTACTGCCACCATGTTTCACTGTAACTACCATGTTCTTAGGTTCCCCATCTGTATTAGGCAGTCTCCACACTTTAAAACGTCCATCACTCTTGTATAAGCAGAATTTGCTCTCATCTGACCAGAGAACATTATCCCAGAATTCTGTTGGTTTCACTACATACCGTTTAGCAAATTCTACACACCTTCTCTTATTCACCTTATTAACATATGCTTTCTTCCTAGGAACGCGGGTGTTGTACCCAGTACTATTTAAAACCCGTTCAACTGTCCTGGTGTGAACCACAGTGCCAGAATATTGCTCAAGGCATCGTCTAATCTCAGATGCAATGACTCTCGGATTCTACTTTACCATTTTTATTATTTGCCTTCTGTCTCTGGTGGTGAGTTTAGAAGGAGCGCCATTTTTAGGTTCATTTTCAACAATATTTGTGTCTTTGAAGCGTTGAATTATGCATCACACTGTAGTTTTGCTTTTGTTAATGGTTTTGGCAATTTAAAAGAGAGATTTGTTTTGTTTGTACGTATTTATCACGATATTCCTCTCTGCCACCGTTGTCTCCTTACCTTTACGTCCCATATTACCTGTGAGTTCACAATCGGCTGAATAACTTTGAACACACTGTCTCGAGGCATAGCATAAACACAACTGCTATGTGGTAGGTGCGTGTAGGGCACGTCCGACCACTTTTCTCTCTTTTTGATTGGGTACGTTCGAATCATTATGTCCTACAATAAGATTGACAACAGAATAAATACAGTACAGATTGTGTAATAAATACATGCAAACTGATATTTTAAATATTGTTTCCGAGACACAAAAGGTTAATGTTTACAAGTTTAACAATTCAACGCTGCCAAATAAATATTACAGTATTTATAGTACGTGCAATGTTACATGCCATATTATTCGAATACTTCTGTCGGCTTCTATATGTTTGGTTTTTATTGGATAGACAACTGAAAATGCGACATTTCTCACAAAATATTGAATACTGTTATAAGTCTTTTGCGCTTTTCTCTATTTAAAAAATTTACCATTTCCTTCAACGTCATTTCAAATGCTTCAAGACCCACAGGATTACACAGCATTGAAATATATTTTGTATTTTCTTTTCTTAATTTTCAAAACTACAATTTTCGTCTCATAAGTTCCTTTGGGATATAATTTTGATCAGATTGTTACGAAATTTCTAATATGAGCTCCTTAATATATGTATTTTATAATTTGGTTTAGATTTTGTTGAAATATGATTTTTTGAACATGTGTCAGTAAATAGATAATATATATTGGCACGAGAACTAAAAGTTACAAATAAAAGCTTTCCTGTATCCTTTGCTTTCATTAAATGTCAAACTCCATAATTTCTAAAACAGTTTTTCAGAAAATTTAGAAAGTGGTATATTTTCATGTAAAGATTGCAACAACATTGCTGAAAATCTTTATCGTTGAAATATGCTGAACTTAAATATTTAATTAGCCCTTTAATAAATCTTTCTTCTTTAGTTAGGTTCTTACCGACAGTCTACCAAACATAACCTATTTTCTTTAAAGGATATTTTGATTCAGTGAGTCGAAAAACATACTTTCAGTGACACCTTGATATAATTTTCAGGTAGAATGTATTACTACTTCCACTACACGAATACAGAATTCTGAAATTTTATTTGTAAATCAGTTACAAAATATCAGAGTTTAAAATTAGATACTGGGGTTATGATGTTACATCTCTTTTAGTTACTTATATTGTATTCATATTTGTATTTATCATTTGTATTTATTTATTACTTGGACCCGCCTACGAACCTGGAAGAGTTACTTCTAAGCTTTCCTGTACTCTTTGTTTACATTACTTCATCGCTTCCTTCCAGATGTGGTTATTAGGTCGCAACGAGACCACTATGGCGTATACTTGTAAGATAAGGAATATAGCAATATAAAAGTTACTCATGTACAACTACTTATTCCTCTATCTACTTCCAGATAAGCAGTATATTATTGTAGTTACTAGGGTATACTGCAGACTAACTAATAGTCAAATGTAATACTATTTGTCGAGGTGACGTCTCTGAAATTCCGTTCCCTTTGTAAGTTCAAGAGAAAAAAAACTGAAGGTAGTACACGATATGGAAATACAGTAGACTTTAAGTGATAGTCAAATGTTTTAAAACTGGTTGTCTAGGTGACGTTTTTGAAACTCCGTTCTGTTTGTATGTCCCAGAGATAAAACAATGAAGATACAAGGGACTATGGGAATACAGTAGAGTTTAAGTGATATTCAAAAATTTTAAAACTGGTTGTGTAGGTGACGTCTTTTAAATTCCGTTCTCTTTGTATGTCCAAGGGATAAAACAATGGAGATACAAGGGAATATGAGAATACAGTAGATCTTAAGTGATAGTCAAATGTTTCAATGTGTTTTTTTTTTAAATGTTAAACAGCAAAAGATGAACAACTGTTGTCTTCATAAAACATGTGAATCTTGTTAAAACGCAAAATCTATATGAAATAACACATTGTGGTCGTTGTTCTTTAACAGACCAATTCACCGTTTTACAGCTGGAGGTAAACAGCTCTTTACAGGGGAAGCTACAATTATAGCGCGCCGATTACAAAGTACAGTATGTAATAGTGCTTAAATTAGCTTAGCCGCTCCTGTTAAATATGCATGTTGTTTTCATGTTCAGTCAAAACGCTGTAATTAACTTCAGAATAAATTTGAATTTTGAATCTTGAGCTTGTTATCAGAGCTCTTTTAGGCCCCGCGACATATTTCACAGTTTATGGTAACGTATTTTGTTCTATAAACTATACTCATACCAACAGCTCTATGTACAGTATTTTGTAGACAATGTTTTGAAATGTTAACAATGTATTGCAAGATAGCAATGTTGTAGGTGTAATAGGAAAACTAGTTTCTTAAAGTAACCTCGCAAACAAGTGTTGGGTCGTATTGATATCTGTGGAGATGGCGGCGGCTACTTTGTTTGAAAGTGCCTATTGTTGACACCATCGCCAAAGGTATAAATAATTGTTTTCAAAGGGTGTAGGTATGGAATGGAGCGCCTTCTTGCATGAAGATATTTTCATATCGTAATTCTCTAGACTAACAAGACGCAGTTTTCTAGCATATCCAATAGACGCTTGTCTTATTCCATTGACTTTTAGAAATAAGGGCTAATGTTTGTTTATTTGAATTTTTATTTACGTTTCCAATGTTAAGTCATATACAGAGCCTCCCATAAATATTCGGGCAAAGCAGAGTACTAAGTTTTGAAAGTGAAAATCAACATTTGATGTGATGATTATTGAAATTAATGATAATCGACAGTTACATGGTTCGTTCTTGCAAAAAAATAAATGTTATTTCATATACAATTTATATAATGCGACCTTTTTATGAATTAAAAAGAAATAATACAGTTTTTGGCTCTCAAAAGTAATCAGACATAACTTGAGTGTGATAAAAGATATGGCTTAGTACTTTGTGATTCTCCCTCTTCTTTTCACTATTTCTCCAACCTATTTGGCATGCTGTCAACCAGTTTTGTTCACGTAGTTTGTAGACAGTTTGCTCCATTCCTCTAGCAATCTCTCCTTCAAGTGCTGTTTGGAGGTGATGGGGTCTTCCGCACGGCCTTCTTCAGTTTATCCCATACTAGTACTATGGGATTAAGATCGGGGGCGTGAGGGGGTGGATGCAGTACATGAAGACAGTTGAGTACAGCTTCACAATGTGGGACGTATGCTTCGGATCATTAAAATGAGAAGATAAAATGAGAAGCTGTCCAAAATAGCTACCCATCATTTCTGCATTTTGTTTTAAATTTTGCTGTAGTAGTCTAAGTTAGACTTCCTTGTTCATGGATGTATCTATGAACACCAGCTTTGCCACTCACATAGAGGAAATGCGGCCCCTTAACATTACACTCCCTCCGCCGTGTTTGTGTCTTGTAAATTGCGCTCTTCCTGCTCCGCGTTTGTTTTCCTTCACACAACCACTCTGCCATTGGAACCAGCAAGGTTGTATTTGTTTTTATCACAAAAAATAACTGGTCTTGTTAACAAAGTTTTAGGCAAATTGCAATCGCTTCCTTTTATTCGAGCTGGAAATTTGTGTCGTTTTTATGGCTACGCGAGCATTAAAATGTTTTATCATGGCCCTTGTGACCGTTTAAGGGCTATCTGTCAATCTTCTTCCTGAATCTCAGCACAAATCACAGGGGCAGTTATACGCGGATTCCGATATACCTTCCGCATAATATAAGATTCCTGCCTATCGATAAGAAATTTTGGTCGGCCTGGCTTTGCTAGAGATTCAATTGTCTTCATACTTATACCGATGCATTATGTCACTAACTGTACTTTTGCTAAGATTCACAATCTGTGCTATTTTCCGGTATGTTTTGCTCTTTTCACAGTGATAGATCACTAACTGTCACTGTTCTAAGGTACTCTGCTTACCTCTGGGCCCCATACTGTCTTCTTGGTGCACAGTTGACGTACTGCTTCTACGATGTTGTTTTGTCTACTGACAGCCTTCACCTACTCATTTGTATTCCTTTTCATTTATACTGTCCTGTTCTTTCTGTGTCTTAAAATTATGCTGTTAACAAGGTTAAATGGTGACGCTTTTAATTTAGTCACATTTTCAATTTCCAAAACGGATAATCATAGCAATTGATTTTTACTTAACACAAGGAGTACCTTGACATTGATGCAAATAATCTATCCAGCTTTATAGAGCACTCCATAGTGAAATGCAAAGTTTGTCCCATTATTTATGAGAGTCAGTGTAGAACGATGAATGAAATGATAGTCAAATCAGTCCAGGATCTATAGAGCTTAGTGTTACTAGGCATTCCATCTTTCAGGGTAAGGGAAAAACCTGAAAAAGGAAAATAAAAACGTTATCACCTTGAGTTCGGAAGAATGAATTTTTTGAACATGGGGCACACACGTTACAAGCTATGCTACAGAGGTGCGCAGGACCAATGATGAATTGTAGCTGAAGCCACAATAACTTTTGAATCACATGACGGGCAATAACACTAGGTAATTCCGATGTACCATTACCTGAGGACAGATGTCACAGTATATGATACTGTTGTATACTTAAGGTGGAACATTGAGTAGTACAATTGTTGATCACAGTCAGATTGGAGATCTGAACCTAGGATATTCACTAGGGCTGAATCATTCCAAGTTTATATAAACGGCTTTTACCAACATATTACAGCCCTGTGTTATTTTATCCCCTCTTTCGTTACATATTGTAATTTACTACCCCCCTCGGTTCCTTTGATGATTGGAAGACCTTGTTAGGTAAGTAATTCTGAGTCAAAATTAGACCTTGGAGAGGGTGGTGTAAGGAGAGAAAATGCTGCAGTTATAAACCGTTCCCCTTTCTCGGCCACCTCTAAATAACATCTTATCGCTCTGCGTCCGCTGGGACTTCCTCTCCCTCTTCACGTTCCTTTTCTTTACAAAAAATCTAAGGAGAGGCAAAATGATGTATCACGTGTCATATTGTGTTTGTTTAGTAACGGCTTCTTGCTCAACAGAGAAAAGCATATGAATGTATCTAACTGATTTTGTTCCTCTTTATTTTACAAGTGTTGAAAGGACATAAAAAACGTGATGAAGTCTTGACACTGAAACGTTGCACGTTACAGAGGCGGACTCGTATGCGTTTGCTATATCTTTGGGAAAAACTATACTTAGAAATTACACAAATATAACTATTTGTAACAAAAACTTCACTTATCTTAAGAAAATGTAAATTCTTCTTTCTAAATGAGATCGATTTCACAAACAAATTGCTCGCAGAGTCAGTCAATCAAAACATTTCGTCGTCAAGGATTCCGGTTACGACGTTATTATGTTTTTCAGTATTACCAAAATCTGAAAACTAAACAAATCTAAAAACAGAATCAATTGCTGGTATTTCAAAATTCATTACGAGATGTTTATTTTTTTAAATAAATATATTTCCCAAACTATTAAACCTATCGGACCATTTAATTGTTTAACTTCAGGATTTATTTTATGGTTAAATGACAAAAATGATCTGCTACGGCCGATTTATCAGTTTGCTTATTCTTAATGTTACGAAAATGTTCTTTCGTTCTGCTTTAAAGATTACGTTTCGTCTTGCCAATATAAACCTGATCACAATCTAAACAATTAAATTCATAAATACCAGATTTTTATTATTATGAATTTTATCTGTTTTAGAGAAATGTAGTAGAGTTTAATACTATACTCATTTTGAGGAACTAAAGTTATTCCAACTTATTTAAAAAATTTGAAAAGGTTTATTAACCCAAGGATGGTAAGTAAATCTTTTAAAATTATAATCGTCTTTTATTTTTTAAGGATAGAAATATCATTAACAGTTTTTGATAATTGAATTTTTCAATTTTCTTTTATATATAGTCTTTATTAAAACCATTAATTCAAGCAATAAAAATAATATGTTTATATTCGTTATTAAATTCATCTTTATTCAGGCGTATATTTATTAATCTATAAATACAACTATTAAAAGCAGCAAATTTATGTGAAAAAGGGGTAAACTTTTATTTTTTATGTAATTATCAATATGAGTGGATTTCATATAAACACTACAATCTAATTTATTATAATTTCCTATTATCTTCAAATCTAGAAAAGGAAGACATCCCTTAATTTCAGTCTCTAATGTGAATTTTATAGCTTTATCTTGTAAATTTAGTAATTTTAAAGCATCGTTAATTTGTTTATCAGGAACAATAGTAGAACTATCATCAACATATTTATACCAGGTTTTAAAAATCAAAGGAAATGCTTTAGTGACTTGCAGTTTAAAACAAAAACCCTCATAGAAATATTAGCGAAAAAGGTGAAAGGATTACCCATTGCTAAGCCAGAAGTTTGTTGAAAAAATTCCCCATTAAAATTATAGTTTATATAAAATTACAGCTTAAAAAAGTTGATATTTATCATACGTTTTATCGTTTGTATTGCCTTTAACATTTCATTTCATATTTATGGCTTTAAGATTAACAAGATTTTTCATTATTTAGTATTTGGTTGTTTTAGTGGAGTGACATTAAATTCGCATAGACACTTTCACACTACTTTCTGGACTATAATTATAGAGGATTCTTACTAAAAATAATTCCCACATTTCGGCTAGGATCCAAAACCGCCTAGGCAGCCTTCACCACTGCTTGTGATGATGGATAATGCTTCCCACGAAAGCGTTTCTTCAGTTAGGGAATGCAAAAAAAAAAAAAAAAAAAAAAAAAAAAAAAAAAAAAAAAAAAAAAAAAAATCTTGTGGGGCTAAATCCGGACTATAGGGAGAGTGAGAGATGCACTTCACGTTGATGTTTGCAAGATACTCAGCAACAACATTGGCAATATGCGGCCGCGCATTATCGTGCGGCTGCCTCCAGCCTGCTTCACGGAGATGTGGTCTTTTGCGCCTGATATGGACTTGCAATATTTTCAGGACATCCCTGTAGTATTGTCCAGTTACTGATGTGTGTGCAGGAGCAAAATGCTGATAAACCATTCGGTGAATATCAAAGAATGAGATGACCATAACTTTATCAGCAGAAGCAACCACTTTTGCTTTTTGGGTGTTGGTGATGAAGGAGATATCCACACTGAGCTTTGTTGTTTTCTCTCAGGATCAAAATGATGTAGCCAAGTTTCATCAGCAGTGACTACGTTTGAAAGATTCTCCGGATCCTCCTCTATTTTTAATTGCATGTAGACCTGCATGCGAGTGTCGGTTTGTTCGGGAATCAACAGTCTTAGAACCCGTCGCCGCACAAACACGTCTCATGTGTAATGCTTCTGTCACCAACGTGTGGGTGGCACCCAATGAAATGTTCAGTATTTCAGAAAGTGATCTTAAGGTAATTCGTCGATCCTCTCTCACAATGGCAGCAGCAGTGTTGATGTTTTCTTCCATAAAGCAGTAACTGGAGCACCGGGTCCACCTTCCTTTGAAATGTATTGTGTCCCCTCTAGATATTTTAAACCACCTTCGAGCTGTGCTGCGGGGAAGAACAGAGTCTCCATAGGCCTCCTGTAAGATTGTGTAGGCTTCAACTGAAGACTTGTTGAGACGAAAGCAGAATTTCAAAGTCGCATATTGTTCCTCGCGTATTACCTTCATTGCAGGGGTTGGCGATATGAACATGTCTGAACTTGCCTGGTTCTCACAGGCGGGAACCAGGAATATCAGCAATGAAACTACTACGGCGTGTTTGTTTCACATTAAGCTAACAGAATATAATAAGATTGAATTTTGGTGCGAAAAATTGTGACCGTAAAAAATTATGATCTTTCTTTATTGAACAGCCCTCGTATATAACATGTCTCAAAAGATTATTTCCGTTAAAATCTCTGTATGAATTTTTAAGACAGTGGTCCGAATGACATACGTTTGACGGAAATGTGATATTCTTGTTCACAATAAGCGGCTAGCGAGAAGTAATAATTTGGTTTTGGAGCGGAGTGACAGGTATTCGTTTGGAAGGCGGCGGTGTATTGTTGACGAGTTGACCCCCGACAACTGGAGTTGTTTGAATTATGCATGTACTCGCTTTAAAAAGGTTTGTACATACATGCAAGCTCCTTCTCTGGAACAAATCACAATATGAATGACAAATACAGAAACTCTAACAAAGCAAATGCTAATAAACCCCGAGTACACTCCACCTTTGCGCATGTACATCCCAACCTTTCTAGGGTTACGTCTTTTCTTCGTAAACTTATCCCTTTCATCTGATGGCAATGGTCGTAGTGTGCCCCTTTGTGTAAAGTCCTATATAGACCGAGTTATCATATACGTTTATTTGGTTCAGTATTGCTGTTTAAAAAAAAAGACTAGGGAGTCAAAAATACAGAATACAGTTCAAGTTTCAAAAGTTCTTTTATATAAAGTAAAACATTTTAATATTTACTTTCCCTGCTTTTTATGGAAAGCAAAATCTTTATCTTGAAATTTCTAGGACTGTCTTCAAAAGTTCTCTTCATTCTGGATAACCTTTGAGTAACATGTAAGCCTTAAGAGACCTCGTTAAAACACACAATTTGTAAAATCAACTGTATTTATTTTATGGAACGAGTCATTTCGAAAATATTCCTTGCTATGTTAGAACCTTCAGTACGTATTCCAATGTGAAACATTGACCCTTTTAGCATAATAGCCGTTATAGCAGCTCTGTCCTTCTATTCGGTCCTCTACTCACTCAGCATTAATACTTGTAGCCCTGAATGAGAACCAAGAAGTTGCAAAAAGCTTAAATAAACGGTTTTTCATGCATATAATACTAACAAGGTTATAAACGAATGCTTTCCTACAGGGTAAAATCTGTTTAGTTAAAGCGTGTGCACGTTGGCCCACTCCTTTGACGAACCCTTATAATAGTATTACAACTCCGGCCCTCCTTCTCGCAGTCCGTTATGCAAGGTTGCCACCTTTCTCG
Source organism: Mantis religiosa (assembly GCA_030765055.1). Lineage (NCBI taxonomy): Eukaryota > Metazoa > Arthropoda > Insecta > Mantodea > Mantidae > Mantis > Mantis religiosa. The sequence continues at coordinate 97,492,103 of CM060958.1, forward strand.
ATATGTAATGGGTATCGTACGAGGTTTCGTCTAAATAAATTATCTTATGTCCATTACTGCGAAACTTCCTTACTATTGACACACACACACACACACACACACACACACACACACACACACACACACACACACACACACACGCACACACGCACGCACGCACGCGCACACACACACGCACGCACGCACACACACACACACACACGTGTATGTATATATATCGCCAAGCAACAATTCTACTAGATTCCATAATAACCCTTACCTTACTCAAAGTGTGGTATTTGAAACCCAGCTCCTTTATGAAGCCGCGCAAAGTGCAGTGCCCATAAGGAAAATTACAAATTTCTTGCAAATGTACGAGTTCGTCTATGGTGGGCGCTCTCCTTTTTGCATGGAATCTATAAATTTCACGGCGAATTAAATCGCATGTGAAATTATCTACTTTAGAGAAACGTTTCCTTTTGTTTTCACACTTGATCGGCGTCCTTGGTATTCCTTTCGTCACTATATTTCTCACTGTATTTCTGTGAATACCTGGAATTTATCACCAGGTTCATTGCACGACACCTTAACAAGATTATTTTTCAGCACATATTTATGTGTGTTCAAAACAAGCGCTTGAATTTTCTTAGAAAGAGTTCCGTTATAACTGTTTTTGAGGCTTCTCCAGTAACATATCTCGGCCCAGCGACACTTTCCAAATCGTTCACAGTATTATCTTCACATTGATTATTTTCACTAGACTGAAAGTTATCTACTAATTCATTTGCATTTATCACTGCATTTCCCTACCACGGTCTCCACATCGTGACACACAACGAATTTCTGCACGTAATGAAAGAGATGAACTGGAAGTTGGAACTTTGGCAACTGAGACTCCACGTGGAGTAAATATGCGACTGTCATTTCAAGAAAATCAGGGTTGCTTTTGGTCCTCAACGACAGTGTTCCATTTCTGAAGTGTGGAGCGGTCATTAGTGAGCGGTAGAGTCCTTTGTGAGGATAACTGAACTCGCGTTGATTAGACAAACTTTACCAGAGAGTACGTGGCAGCTAGAGCAATGGGTTAGCCTGCTGGACTAAGATGATACGAAGGCTAGGTTCGAAACTACGTCACATAGTTTTTTTTTTTCCTTTCTCCCAATCTTTATTGTCTGTATTTTACTTACTAATTTGTTTATTGTTGCTATTGGTTCACTTTTGAGCCAAAAACAAAGTAATTACAATCCGATAATTTGGGATTTACAGGGATTTGCTCGCCATATAAGTTGGGCTAAACTCATCCTAACGTCAGGTAGTTGAGGCCCTAGACTTTTAAAGGGTAACCACGAGCTATCTTTATCTTTTATGACGGGTCATGTTTAACTTTGTGACCCTTATCATCCGTACGGTATTGTGTTGTAAACTGTGTTCCGTAGCTGGCTTTCATTTTTTAGCAGAATGTCGATGAAATTAAATCTAATAGCTTTGTTTCATGCTTATAAATTATATATCACTTTGGTTTTTTGAAACGTCGGAAATCTGGTTGAATGGATCAAGCACAATACTGACTATAATAAAACATCGACTAGGAACTATACATATATAACTAACTGCCAATGGAAAACATGGCTAATATTGTATTTTGTAAACACCTATGATAACTCAATGGTTAGAGCGGCTGCACGGAGATCAGAAGATCCGTGGTTCAAATCCCGGCTATGGCATTGAATTTTTCAGTCTGACCCTACCTTTCCAAGGCTACTGTTGTATTTTGTAAACACCTATAATATTATAACACTGTTATTTGTATTATAATAACAAATTATAGGTCATAAGAGATAAAACAAAGAGTAATAAAATTTTTTAGCTAACCACGAAGGATTTGAACCCACGTCAAACGGACATACTAGTGAAGTAATCTGTAGGATACTTAGCCAACGCTACATTGCTAGGGAAGCTTTCTATATGAATTAAATAACCACGGACAAAGGCCCAACTCAAATGTTTACACATTTTTTACAGTTTTATACAGTTTTGAGTGCTTTGTGGTAGTTTTAACACACATAAAAACAGCATCTTCCATTACTGTATGAGTCAAAAACTGCCGTAACTTGTGACAGAACAGAAAATCATCTAATACTTAGCATTTTTTGACATAGCTGCAAGTGAATACCCGTGTTGGCTGAAGATTTAAATAAAATTGGTTCCACTGTTTAGATATGCCATTTTGTGTTCCAATATTAGTGTCAGCTGATGAATGTGATTCGCTGTTCCTTCAGGGGGTAGAGGAGGGGATCCGTCCCCTTCAGCTGCTGTGGTGCGAGCGCTGTGGACCCTTAACCCTCCCGGTACCTCTGCTGTTACTAGAGGAACCTCGGGCCGAACTGTCGAGCTCCTCCCGTCGGGGAGTTGTTCGGACTGGGTTGGACTCGAGGCGGCAGTGTGTTCCCGACACCCACGGGATATTGGGTACCTCCGGCCAGGCTACGGCCGCCCGTAGGTGGTAGAGGGTTGCCTCATAAGTCCCGGGTACTAGCCTGCAGAGCTAGTAGAAGGTGCGCTAGATCACCAGGCGGCCCCACCGAGGTTATTCGATAGTCTTCCCTGTGGGGTTGACGCGCGTAAGTGACGTATTAACTTTCATCCCTTCTTGACGTTGTAGTCAACGGGGGGCTTTTTAAGGAATCAGATATTAACCTATGGAAATACCCCCGGTGTTATCCATCGCTCCCGGGTAGAAGGAGGCCAGGGTCCTTGGACTTTAGGGTCTTTGGACTTTGGACTTTCTTATATGGTATGAAGTTTTTGGAATCGACATGCATAATGATTGCTCTGTGTCCCTTACAACACTTATGCACTGAGCTATCCACCTCTTCTCTGTGAACTGATTTACAAATCATCCGTTAGAAGACATTAAAAAATGACGTAAGTCACATATGTCGCTTAGCACGTTGAATAATTTCAAAAATAAATAGGGGCAGGTGACTCACAATTAACAAATAAGATGAAGTTTATCTTGAAGCAGGTAACTCTGAAAGAAAACTTTATACACGAGTAGAGAAACTCACGTGAGTGCAACACCACAAATTTTTTAAAATGTTGACCAAATTTCAACTACCTCTCTCTCTCTCTCACTCGCCGCTCCATACACATTCACCTCTATTAGCTTTATGTTGGAAATTTAAAAGAAAAAGGCAGCAATGAGCACAATTGAGAGCAAAACGTCCCATAAAGCTTGCAGTAAATGGCCAAAATAATGAAGAGCAATGCGCTTCGCTGCAAATCATATTTAATACATACAACAATTCCAGATGACAACACAACTCGCTTCAAGTCCTCCCTCTCTCCCTCTAATATTTACAGAAATCGATCCCCTGAAAACAGTTCTATAAATGCATTGCCAATAAATAATTCACCCACAGCAGTTTATCTTCATCTAACAGGACATTCATCCCAGAGACACCATAAAGCTATTCACCTGACAGTTTTAGCAAAAGAAAAGTGTATCACGAAAAATCAGCAGTATTGTACTCACATGAATTTCTCTACTCTTGTACAAACACGTATTACACTATCTACTTCAAAATAAATTTTACTTATTGCACATTTTCTTGTAGTCCGAATAGAATAAAGTAGACTCTAAGTTGTATTCAAATGCTTTAAAACTGGCTGTCTAGGTGAATTCTTTTAAATTCCCTTCTCTTTGTGTGATCAAAAGATAAAGAATATAAAAGGAAATAAGGGAATACAGTAGATTTTAAGTGATAGGCAAATGTTTTAAAACTGGTTGTCTAGGTGATGTCTTTGAAATTTCGTTCTCTTTGTTTATCCAAGAGATAAAAAATAAAGGTATAAGGGAATATGGGAATACAGGAGACTTTAAGTGATAGTCAAATGCTTTAAACTAGTTGTCTAGGTGACGTCTTTGAAATTCTGTTCTCTTTGTATGTCCAAGGGATAAAAAAATGAATGTATAAGGAAATATGGGAATATAGTAGGCTTTAACTGATAGTCAAATGTTTTAAAACTGGCTGTCTAAATGACGTATTTGAAATTTCTTTCTCTTTATTTTCCAACATTTCAAAAATGCGTTGTTACACTCACGTGGCTTTCTCTACTGTTTTATTGTTGCAAAAAGTGCCCTTCTTCCTCTTTAAATATCTTCTTATACCACTACGTGGTGTCAGGGTATCCCTGTTCCTCTTAACCCTTATGCGGGTTGACGAATGGAATCTCTGGATCAGTGAGGGAGAGAATCCGGGGGGGGGGGGGGTGATCAGCCCAATACCTAGTATAGGAGGAGGGGAAGATGAGGTGATAGTAAAGATGTTGATGGGAGCTGGCAGAGGAAACCGGAGATCCCGGAGACAACCAGGCATAGCGCCGTGTTGCCAACACAAATCTCACTTTGCGGCCGCTTAGGATCGAATCCGGGCCAACTTGTTGAGAGTCCAGCGGTCTAACCATTCGACCACGTCAAGTTTGTACAAAGTGTTCCTTATGTCTTACGAGGTGCGTTCAAGTTATAACACCTTTTTTTTCCAGGACTGGGACCAGACACGTACTTCTGGAATTTTCTTAAATACACGTGGAATCATTATGAATACCTGACAGAGATGGCAGCACTGTATACTGCATGAAAATCTTGTGGCAAGGACTACAGTTAAAACTGTTTTTGATACTTAAAATGGTGACGTTTTCATTGTAGGAACAGAGTGTAATCATTCGTTTTCTCTATTTTCGTGGTGTGACACCTATTGAAATTCATCGCCAGTTGAGTGAGGCATGTGGTGATGGTACCATGGATGTGTCTAATGTACCTTCCTGGGTGTGACAGCTCAATGACAAGAAACCAAGACAGCCACGGAATCGCATCAGCCGGTCTGACGACATGATCCAGTGAGCGGAGAACGTTGTTTTGGAGATCACCGATTGAGCATTTTAAGATCTTCATGCAGGATTGTGTGCACAGATCCCACGAAAATGCCAATTTTGAAGGCGATGTCTGCAAATGTCTTGGTTTGCTGTGACAAAATGTTCTACTTTTATTGAACTGTCGCACCCAGAAACGCACATTAGACACATCCATGGTACCATCATCACATGCCTCACTCAACTGGCAATGAATTTCAATAGGTGTCACACCAGGAAAGTGAAGAAAACGAATGATTACACACTGTTCTTGCAATGAAAACGTCGCCATTTTAAGTATTAAAGACAGTCTTAACTCTCGTCGCTGCCACTAGAGTTCCATGCACTGCACAGTGCTGCTATCTCTGTAACTCATTCATAAAGAGTCCATATGTATTTAAAAGAAACAGGAGTTCCTATCTTGTCCTAGTTCTGAAAAAATAGGTGTCATAACTTGTATTGTCCACTTCATGGGTATTGTGACTTTTGGCTTCGTAGAATTAAAAGTCAAGTGGGGAAATTCCAATATGCTCTTTATTTCAGTAGAAACACGCTTTGGTCAGCACTTACAGTAAGGAAATTACGTAACATACACAAATACAATGCTCAAGGTCGTTTACCACAAACAAAAGGAGCTCACAGTCAAAACACAGCTGTACGGGGACGATTCTTAACTTCCAATTCGACTTCCCGCTGGCGTGTGGCGATTTCTTATGTGTACCTCTGCTCATATTTCTAGAATGAACAAGACGGCACTAGAATTTTCAAGTTATCTAACTTTATCTGCTTCGGCAAGCTCTTTATCTGCGCCCTGCACTATCTTTCCCTTATCTCCGCACTACACTGTCTCTTTGTGCGCTTCGGCCGCCAGACGCGACAGTTTTATTGTCAATGATAATGGTTTTAAACGATGATCAACAGGAAAGATGTAAAAATGCACATTAATAACTAAGAATTTTAAAAATAACAAGAGCTTTCAATAAAAATATTTTGGTTTGACACATGACGGAGTACTATAGGAGTACGTTGATTTCTCGAATTGTTAGGAACATTGTGGAAATGTTAATTACATACCACAAATTCCCTGTGGTTGCTTTTCTGTTTTCCGGTCATTGTACTGTTTCAGGGTTGTGTAGGTGGCAGTTCAGATGTTGCATAGAAGGGAGTCTGCTCACTGTAAACCTAATATTCAGTTTGGGGGCCGTCGCAGAGTCCTGATGCCGTCACTCGAAAGAGGTGAGGAGCCTATTTTACGAGATGCTACCAGGAAATTTAGATCTGTAAATTTTACAGACCCTGGCTTAATCGTGCGCTCTAAGTTCAGACATTTACTTCACTTTTCCTCTCGTAGGCATAGGCGCCTAACTATATAGAACAACGAATTCTGGAATGGAAGCAGCAATTATACCAAATCACTCATGAGCTGGTGATAACGAGAGGAAGCAATATTTTAAGTAGATGTAATGAAACAGCTGATCAATACTGCTATTAATTTGGCAGTGTTTTAATATGTAGTAATACAGAAACAAAGGAGAGAGCGCTGCCCGCGGATGACCCCGCGGGGGAAGGACAGGTGAATGTAGCGTTGTTACCCCAAGGGAATTCACTGCTGACAGCTGGTGTGACCAATTGGTCGAGGAGATGCTGCAGGCCTGTGCAGCTGCAGGTAGCTTCCTGGCTAACTTACAGCCCGGCAGAGAGCATTCATTCCCAACGTTCATAAGTTCATAACATGGAACTCTTACAGGACAGAAGTTTATATATATATACATGTATTATTAAATATCTGATAACGGAATTATTAACAATTAAAGAAATGATAGATGTAGTTAAATACTCTCTTCAGCGGAATCGAAAGGGACTCTCGAAAGTTTCCGTTAAAGACAAATTTCCGTTTAATGTAATCCATTTATATTAAACCTGATATATAGTGTGATCCATATAAACCTGCGCCACTTCTAACTCTTGAACCAATAATAGGACACAAGTACAACTTTGGGAGAATATAATACACAATTGGGGAGATTACGAGGTTGTATCAAATGAAAACATTAAATATTATTTATTCTGCAGAAGTGGTACAAACCTGTATTACTTTTCAACATAATCTCCTCCACGCTCAATGCAAATCCTCCAACGCTTACAAAGTGCATAAATGCATTTAGAAAAAAATTATTTTGGTAGTCCGAACAATCACTCATGCACTGCGTGGCGTACCTCTTCATCGGAACGGAACTTCTTTCCTCCCACTGCGTCTTTGAGTGGTCCAAACATATGCAAATCACTTGGGGCAAGGTCTGGTGAGTATGGTGGATGAGGAAGACACTCAAATTGCAGGTCTGTGATTGTACGGGCAGTGTGGGGCCTTGCATTTTCATGCTGCAAAAGGACAGAGACCTGCTGACAGCAATCCATGTCGCTTTGATTTGATTGAAGGCCACAGATGACTTTTTAGGAGATCTGTGTATGATACACTGCTGACAGTTCTCCCTCTAGGCATGTGGTGCTCCAAGATGACGCCTTCTTCTTCCCAAAAGAGAGTCACATAACCATCCCTGCTGATGGTTCTGTTCGCATTTCTTTGGTTTTGGTGATGAGGGAGGGCGCCATTCCTTGCTCGCTCTCTTCGTTTCCGGTTGGTGGAAGTGAACCCAGATTTCGTCCCCAGTAACGATTCTTGCAAGGAAGCCATCACCTTCCCGTTCAAAGCGCCAAAGGAGTTCTTCACAAACATCAACACATCGTTCTCTCATTTCAGGAGTCAGCTGCCGCGGCACCCATCTTGCAGACACTTGGTGAAACTGGAGCACATCATGCACAAGGTGCTGTGCTGACCCATGACTAATCCGTAAACATGCTGCAATGTCATTCAGTGTCACTCGGTGGTTTTCCTTCACTATGGCTTCAACTGCTGCAATGTTCTGTGGAGTCACTCATTGTGCCTGACCTGGATGTGGAGCATCTTCCACTGAAGTCACATCATTTGCGAACTTCCTACTCCATTCGTAGACTTGCTGTGACAAACATGCATCACCGTACTGAACCTTCATTTGTCGATAAATTTCAATAAGTTTCACACCTTCACTCCACAGAAACCGAATAACAGAACGCGTTCTTCCCTGGTGCAAGTCGTAAGTGGGGCAGCCATCTTTATACGCGATGGTATGTGTGCATCTGCACTATGCTGTCACCTACAGGCCATTCTGAACGCTGTTCGTAGCACACTTACTAACTTACAGAATAATGGCTCGAAATTTCTATTTGTTATTACAAGTTTAAGGTTTTCATTTGAGTCACCCTCGTACATTACACTATTTATATCTCAGAGAAAATGTTGAAAGTGTTCCTCCACCAGCATCTATACACGTTTGTACTCGTCTCACCATATTCTCTGAAGTTTTACGGAGAGTATCCTCGCCAATGTTACTTATTTCGGTTCGAATGGATTCCTTGAGAACATCAATTGTCTGAGGCCTATTCTTGTACACACTGTTTTAGATACCTACACAAGAAAATATCCGGTGAGGCTAGGTCAGGGGATCTGCAGGGCCACAAACATTTTGAGATTATTCGATTATCAGAGAAACTAGTTACAAATTCCGTGATGTCATTAGATGTATGGCCGTTGCTCCATCTTGCTGGAAATAACCTTTACTCAATTTGGTATCAAGGTTTCGTCGCGGCAGTGAATTTACGTCTGTTCACCTAACGTTCTTCCATCAAAGGACGCTTTCTTTACTCACTGTTTTATCAAAATTATTGATTTTTCCTTCTCTCGTTGCCATCATTACCAAAAAAACTTAATATTTGTTGGTCGACGTCACACATTACATAACTTCATTTTTAAAACTACCAATCATAAAAACATTCACATCATATCACTTATATACATGTTGTGTCATCTCATAACCTACTGAATTTTAACAATTTCGTTTTTTATTCATTTTAACATGTCCATTTAGATTTTTGGCCCAAACTAAAACAACTGTTGTTACACACAGAACACGCGTATCTCGAATCTAGAACTAACATCAAATACAGTTTTCATGTCTAATAAAACATTTCAGAGATATTCCTTGTTATTTACTATAATTTTTCTATACTTATACTTCAACTGAAACGGGAAGTCGTTATTCTCTTTACTACATCCTATTTATGCTAGTATAACATAATTTCGAAAGAATCACATAACAATCAATTCCTAAGAGATGTAACTACCGCGTCCGGCTCTGTGGCACGGTGGCAGTTTGTCAGGAGGTCCCGATTTCGGATCTCGAATATGGTGAGTTATTTGGATTAGGTTTCCCCGGGGTTTTTCTTTATCCTAAATGCTGAATGTCAGGTAACTCTAAGCTCTATGAGCCATGTACTCATTTAAACACCACCTGATTGTCCTGTATAACTTAACGTTGGAGAACGTCAATTAAAAATAACAATAAAAGATAGAAATATTGTTTATGTCTACTGCTTTCCCATTTTCGCGTTATACCTATAAGGGAGTATGATATAAAATCATTTTTGCTAAGGTTTACCCCCATGAACGTGAAGAAATAGATCTTCCCCCTAGGATTAGGACTTCTTTAAAGAGCGGATTCGGTATGTAGGCAACCATGCTGGGCCCATTGTACTTATGCCCCAAGTGGGGCACCGCCGGGAGGAAGGATGAGGTGAAGGAGATAAATGGCGGCCAACCCAAGGAACCACGACAGTACAGAGGGCAGGGTCCCTACAGTTTACATGGATATATATAATGCGAGGGTATCTACTAGGGCAGTCCACACAAAGTGCAGACCGCACGCCCCTCTGACCACCAGGGAGTTACCCAGCTGTCCCCAAAGGGCGCCCGGCGCATCCGTGGGGGTTTCCATAGGGCAAGGCCTACAGACTAACAAGCCCCACATCTGGTCCGATGAACACAAGACGGATGGAAGCGGATACGCCACTTATGCGCGCCAAACCCAAAGGGGAAGGCTACTGAGCAACCTCGGTAGGGCCGCCTGGTAATCTAGCACACCTACTTGCTATGCAGGCTAGTACGCGCGAATATATTGCTGCCCTCAACTCCGTCCGGAGACGATCTCCCACGGGTATCAGGAACCACTGTCCCTCGAGTCCAACCCAATCCGTACAACTCCCATTCTGGGAGGGGTTCGAAAGTTCGGGCCGAGATTCCTCTGGTAACAGGCCAAGGCAATGGACATGCTCCTCTACAGCTGGACGACAAGAAGCCCAGCAGCCGAGCCCCAAAGGTCCCTGGTTGCCGGTCCCGAAATGATCCCAGCAGAGGAGCGGAGACCGACAACCGGCCTACCGCAGGAGTAAGTAGTTTTCCTCAGAGCATATCATCCTGCCATGCACCGCCGAGACACCTGCCGACACTTCGTCCCTGAAACAGACCACCAGATGAGAGATGATGTGAAATGATAATGGAGATGAAATGGAGGCATAGGAAATTTGGGGGATGTAATTAACCTACCCAGCATTCGACTACTGACCTGGGAAACCCCGAAAAAACCCATAGCTCAGGTAGGTCGGCCGCGGGGAATGTAACCCAGACCTACAGGTTACGGGCCATACACGAAACCGCCTAAGCCATCCCGATCGGTGAGTTTACCCCTAAAGGCTATAGAAATGATATCCACGTAGGGGAGGGGATCTGTCCCCTTCAGCTGCTGTTGTGCAAGCGCTTTGGACCTCTAGCACTCCTTGTACCTCTGACATTACTAGAGGAACCTCGGGCCGAGCATTCAAGCCCCTCCCGTAGGGGAGTTGTTCGAGGGGGCAGTGGTTCCCGATATCCGTGGGAGATCGGGTACGTCTCCGGACGGGTTTGAGGGAAGCCAACTACTAGCCTGCATAGCTAGTAGAAGGTGTGCTAGATCACCAGGCGGCCCTACCGAGGTTAATCGGTAGCCTTCCTCTTTGGGGGTTGTCGCGCGTAAGCGGCGTATTCACTTCCATCCCGTCTTGTGTCCATGGGACCAGAGGGGGGGAGCTTGTTAATCTCTAGGTCCTGCCCTATGGAAGGCCCCCAAAGTGGCGGCGGACGCCCTTTTGGGACAGCTCGGTAACTTTCTGGTCATTAGAGGGGGGGGGGTCAGATTCCACCCTGTGTGGATTGAGGTGGTAGATACCCTCGAGTTTGTTTATATATAAATGATATCGGATTTCAAAGCCACTCAGTTTATAAAAGCGTCACTATCGCTCTAGACGACTGTGTGTAATACAAATTTATGTCAATAGAAACTTTTGTAAGACATTTTCTTGTGTTGATAGCGATTTACTTTTCTATATTCGCTATAGATAAACACTTCTTCTCCATGCACCACATATAGGCAACGTAAGAAGGCAATTTTCCCCTTAGGGTTTTCTGTTTCAAACAGACGGTGGCGGGCCCTGCAATTTTAATGCTAACTGCCATTTATACGCTCTAGAAAAAAATGCGCTACTTTTTCCCTCTTTCATAAGGGAAAAAAGAGCAAAAGGCGAAAGAAGAATAGAAAATGTTTCTTTTATTTTCTTTCGCAGCATCTATGTTTAGAAGGAGAAGGTAGAGAAGGGGTGATATACATTTTCAAATTCAGAGCGAAAGGAAAGGAGGAAATGGACGGTTAATGGAAAACCGATAACTTGAACGGCCTCTTTGCTTGAATTACATAAGCAATACTTTTGTTCGTTCGGGAAGAGTTAAGGCAAAGCCAGAAACAAGTGAAGCGCGAGCGCGCATGCGCACAGTGATGACCGCATCTCTCTCCTTTTTGACGGATGGAGAGAGACGCCTGCTGAAGGAAATTCCGTTCCTCTGCTGCATAAAGACTTTTGGTCCGATCCTCTCTTGCCTAATGTTTATGGCAGTGTAAATTTAACGCAATGGGGCCAGGAATAAATCAGCTCTCTTAAAAATCACTTTTACGCGACCCGCCGGCTGAAAAGAGGGCGCTAATGACGAACAGCGACCTTTTGTTAATATGAAAGGATCATTTATTTCTTCTAAAAACCTCACGTGCTACTTTAAACATTCTTGTAAGAGTTTGTGCTTGTCTGCTGACACCGAAAGGATGAACTTGTAAAATGAATATTTTTATTTTATTATTCCATTAACGAGGGCTGTTCAATAAAGAATGATCACAATTTTTTTTTTTTTTTTTTTTGAAAACGTACCTTTACTCATCCTCATAATTTTGATGGTCTTTTTCAAAATTGTCTCCCCTGAATGCGATTTACTTGTCCCAGCGCTTCTGCCAGTCTTCAAAGACATGCTGGAAACCATTTTTGAGAGATCCTTCAAAATCGACTCCGCAGCCTTCACCACTGCTTCTGGTGATGGATAATGTCCCCCACAAAGGCGTTTCTTCATGTTAGAGAATAGAAAACAGTGAAATAGAGCTAAATCCGGACTATAGGGAGGGTGAGGTTTGCACTTCACGTTGATTTTTGCAAGATATCCAGCAACAACTTTGGCAGTATGCGGCCGCGCATTATCGTGGTGCAGCGTCCAGCCAGCTTCACGGAAATGTGGTCTTCTGCAATGTTTTCAGGACATCCCTGTAGTATTGTACAGTTACTGATGTGTGTGCAGGTACAACATGCTGATAAACCATTCCATGAATATCAAAGAATGAGATGACCATAACTTTCCTAGCAGAAGCAACCGCTTTTGCCTTTTTGGAGGTTGGTGATGAAGGAAATTTTCACACTGAGCTTTGATGTTTGCTTTCAGGATCAAAATGATGTAGCCAAGTTTCACCAGCTGTGACTACGTTTGAAAGAAACTCCGGATCTTCCTCTAACATCAACTTTAACTGCGTGTTACCTCCATTCCAGTGGTAGGCGATACTGAACATGTCTGAACTTGCCGGGTTCTCCAAGGTGGGAACCAGGAGTACCAACATTTAAACTACGACGGAGTGTTTGTTTCACATTAAGCTAAAGGATATTCATTTATAGTGTGAAAAATTATAACCGTAAAAAGTATGATCATACTTTTTTGAACAGCCCTCATATATCCTACAATGATTACATTGACAGAGTATCTTTGCAAAGCATTCCCTATCAGCAGGGGCAAGAATTTGTGGTGAAAATTATTTACAAAATTCGCATTAATAATTTTAATTGGCTGTGTTTTGTGGCTTTTTACCATAAATTCGCATTAAATTTCGTGCAAATGTTTGTTGAAGAATTAATGAGTAATGACATGGCTCATGGTTTTATATGCATTTAGTTGTTTATATACTGCCACTACATGATTTAAGTCACCTATACTTGATTTAGTAACTAGCCTAGAAGGCTCAAACAAATGATTTAGCTCTTATGGTTATTACATCATCAGTTTCTTTTGCATAATGGAGTTCCATTTAGACAAAGTTTTACGGTAGCAAACTTTTAGATTCTCTTCTACTGTTTCTCTAACACTGGGATCTATGATATGATCTACAAGTGCACTTACTGTTTCCAAAGTGACCACCCTGTAATATTTTACATTTAATTCTCAGCGAGTTAATTCGGGGAAAAAACAAGGTAAGCCACAGTTTATTTTATTGAAATTCTAATTTTGGATCGGTTATTAATCTACACTTTTAAGAAAGTATTATTGTTGCAGTTGTTACAGCACTTGGTATCGCAAAAATGATAATTTAACCAATTGTGCGCAGGAACTGAAATCTTTTCTTTCAGAAAAGAAATCGACAATTGCATCAAAGTAGCTGGCAATGAATTAAGCTAGGTAGACCAGTGTGTCAGTACAGGCAATGGGAACAGTTTAGCTTCTAAATCTGGGTGGTTTTCAGTGCATTCATTTTTTAACTTTCAGGCATTTCGGAACACATTCTTAAGCCCTGAGAGACAGTATTTTCATTTTAATGTAATGTCTGAGAGTAGCTTCCTAGAAGTTCAGTAACTTCTCAGTACCTTTAGTTAGCATAATAAGAGTATTTTGCTGTGCACTGTTTACTATCCAATAAATAATATTTCCAGTTAGCATACGACAGTTTTCAGTATCACGGACCAGCCGGTTGTTGTGGTATAGTTTATTGTTGCACCGCTTAGCTCTTATTTCATTGCGAATGATGATGTCACTGTATTGGCCTTTTTAAGTGTTAAATTTTATCTTACTTTCGTTAAATTTATAAACAATTTTTCATTAATTCTAGGTTCATGCTAAGAAGACATAAATGTTAATTTAAAGTTAAAGAAAAGAGTAAAATTCGCGAAAAAGATCGCGAAACACAAAAAAACTTGCCTCTGTCTATCAGTAATGCTGGTAACTGATGTGCAACTATATTTGCATAAATATATTTCACTATACACGTGTTCAAATATAACCAAATACTTAAACTATAACAAAGGCTGTTAAATATTAAGAAGATAAAATAAATGTTGAATATTAATGTCAATACTACCGTTTTATGTCATAAAGATCAACAGTTTATTTTTCCAAGGTTATGTTCTGCAAATGACCTTTTCATAGACAACAGTCCTCTAGTCAAATGAACGTTGTACAATTGGAATATCAGTAATTTTTCTGCGAATCTTGATCTTCAGTTCTTTCAGGTTTTGTCCTGATCGCAGAAAGTAGTCAGATATGGAGGTCTGGTAGGACAAGCAATACTCCCGTATTTAGATATTAGGTTACCCAACAGTTGACGTGAAGCTGACACAGCTGTGTTTACGGTAGCACCGGAACTGGACTACAGTTTACTATCTTATTTCAAAACTTCGTTATACTCATTACCAAAAGTATAAAATTCCGCTTTATTACAAATGAAAGAGCATTGAATTTTACTGTGTTTACACTTGCTTCACTTAGTGAAATAGTGGAAACAGGCAGCTGTCAACACCTGGAAAAACTCGTAGTATACACATGTGTAAAAGTAATGTATTAAACACATCATCTTCTCTACTATTGTACTAACTATTCTTACAAACACATATTCCTCTACCTACTTCAAGATGAACATTATCTTATTGTAGTTACAAGAGAATACAGTAGACTAAGTGATAGTCAAATGTTTTAAAACTAGTTGTCTAGGTGACGTCTTTGAAATTCTATTTTCTTTGTATATCCAAGAGATAAAAAAATGAAGGTAGAAGGGAATATGGGAATGCAGTAGACTTTAAGTGATAGTCAAATGTTTTAAAACTGACTATCTGGTCTTTGCAATTCCGCTCTCTTTGTATATCCAAGAGATAAAAAATTCAAGGTACAAGGGAATATGGAAATACAGAGTCTTTAAGTGATAGTCAAATGTTTTAAAACTATCTGGTCTTTGCAATTCCGCTGTTTTTGTATAATGGAATATGGGAATACAGTAGATTTTAAGTGATAGTCTAATGTTTTAAAACTGGTTGTCTATGTGGCGACTTTGAATTGCGTTCTGTTTGTATGACCAAGAGATAAAAAATTAAGGTACAATGAAATATGGGAATACAGTAGATTTTAAGTGACAGCCAAATGTTTTAAAACTGGTTGTCTAGGTGATATCTTTGAAATTCCGTTCTATTTGTTCGTCCAAGAGATAAAAGGTAAAGCTAGAAGGGAATATGGGAATACAGTAGACTTTAAGTGATAGTTGAAAGTTTAAATACTGATTGTTATTTGATAACTCTGCAGTTTCGTTTTGTTTGATATAGATAACGAAATGAATAGCGACTTCACATTTTAAAAAGTATTGAAAAATTCAGACAAATAACAAGGATTATCTCTGAAATGGTATACTCCACAATAAAAATGAATTTTACTAAAATAAACTGTGTAAATCGTGAAAGCAGTAATATAACTGTACAGTATATACTACTGCATTTCCAAATAATTCCTTAATACTTTCATAATACTTCCTTCCTCGTGTACTACGTCAATATTTATTAGCAAAACGACCCTCTTAGTTATGCAAACATTTTAAGAGCATTGTGATATATTAATCTTTTAGAAGATTCTCACCATTTTTAGGAAGCAGCATATAAATTCAAATGAAATGTTTATAAAATCAAAGATGACACCTAGTTCAACAAGACTGCCCTTAATGTTGTAGCCCAGAAAGTCGGCAGTGGGTAGTCGGTACATTAACGAGATAAGCAGCGCGCTGGTTCAGTTCAAACACTAGAACCTCGCACTTGCAGAACTGGGTGGAGACTCCCATATGATAAGGCAGTACCCTCTCTAGTTGTACAGTAATACTAAGTGTAAAAGAGCGCTGATTTGGGAATTAGTTTGAATTAGGAACGTCCTATACTTGACTGCCCAGGGAGTAAAAAATACGTAGGAGGAGATCTCAGCGGACTTAATTCATTACACTGCTATATAGCAGAAAAAAAGTAAAGTGAATGTCAAAACAAAGTGTGATCACTTATAAGTTACAAATATATATAGTGTTTGCTGTAACAGAATAAGTCATAAATGAAGTTTCCGTTAATTATCAGTTTGGTATACAAGTATTAAGAGGCTACAGAAATGTTTTCAAGAAAATGTACCATCCCGAAACAATTCTTTTTTAAAAGACCTATGCTATATCAAATTTGTATATTACATTTTCTGGGACTAGGCTGTGAAGTTCTCTTTGTTTTCAATAATTTTTGTATGATTGGTAAACGTAAACTACTGGGACAGTTGATATGAAATATTTTTTCCCAGAAATCCTTTAGTATTGCTCTGAACTTTCAAATACTCTCTAGTCGAGCCAGAGATCGATATTCCTTTTATTCCTTCATTTATATTTCTTTCACTGCATCATTCTTTCACGCCATCACGTAGCAAGGAAACTTAAAAACATTTGACAATCATTTTAGTTTGCTGCATTCTTCTTATGCTTAGCAGACCTGTAAATGAATAATGAAGGACTATTTGTGAATCACGCGATGACTTGGTGATTGGATTTGTAAGGATATAAATGTTAGAGAGGTGAAATGACAAACTGGATAGGAAAGCCGTCTTTGAAACATTGATGATGTTCTGATGTTAGCTGAGCAAAGATTGAATTGGAAACAAATGCTAGTCTGTGTGTCGCACGCTAAGTCGTACAGCACTCCGTAATCTTACAATATGACATTACGGATAAATGTGTAAAGTGCCTAATGCTCTCTAAAGGAAAATTATGTTCATATGCAATTATGTAAGTTACCGAGCGCCATAGTTCCCTGTTAACGAGTTGAAAGATTCCGAGTTCATGACTCGTTAAACGCCCATTCCATTTTTATAATCAGTTCCCCTGATCGTGATGGGGGAATGGTTTCTCCACGGGAATAAATTCCCCGTGAATGATACAGAAATTTTTCAAGAAAATCTCCCCATTCCACATTACCCTTTAAGGATATGGAATACTTTTGGAACGTTTATATTTTCTCTAACGGTTCTTATAAATCTTCTACATATCTATTAAGACAGGTTAATATAAAATGAAATTTATATATTTCTGCTAATGTCCTCAGAAGTTCTCTACATTATGAATTTCTTTTTCAAAACTGGTGACTTGAAAGAAATAGGCAAAATATTATTTAAAAACAAGTATTCCTCGTAAAGGGAATGTGCAAATATGTATACTTTCTGCAAATGGGAGGTCGTTATTCTTTTCTTCTCCTCCTGGTCTTGAAAATAGGAAAGAATGTTAATGTATCTACATAGAGAGTACATCTTAAAATATTTTACAATTTCTTTTTTGTAATTTACGTCCTCCAACGTTAAGTCATATCGGACAATGAATGAAATGATGCTCAAATGAGTCCGCAGTCCATGGAGCTTAGAGTTATCTGACATTCGTCTTTCAGAATAAGGGAAAACTCCGGAAAAAACCTCAACCAGGTAGCTCACCCTGACCGCGATTCGAACTCGGGACCTCTTGAACGTGAGGCAGACACGCTAACATTTACACTACCGAGGCGGGCTACTATTGCTATTTCCTGCTGTATACACAAGAAAATACTTCAGAAAACCTTTCACACAAATGTTTATCCAGATTAGTCTTAAATGAAATATAAAATAAGCTGATTTCAAAATAATTCGTACGAAGCTGGTTATAGGTCACGTCAAAGCACTAAATGTATTTATACAAGATTTTCTTGTGAAGTTGTACTTTATTAATATAAATTAACCTACTAAAGTAATACTTTAATATTAAGGATAAATAAAATTTCACTTTAATCACTGTATAAATAAAAGACAATCACTAGGCCTACATTTACATCGTTTCCCTGGAAACGACTAGCCAACATCGATTGTCTCATATTAGGTATTAGCCAACGATGTTTGTGACACGATCTTGATATAAATAGCTATATATTCCAAAAATAAAATTACAAACAATTTTACTGTTTTGTTATAATTTAATTTAAAAAAGTACTAAGCCCTTTTAATGATTAGGGTAAGTGTTTGATAAAACATTGTATGGTACAGGACTTATTTATACACTCGCGGAAATTAACAAACCTTCCACTAGTGGACAAAATATGTACTTCTTGATTCACTAGTACCGCAAGTATATATTATATGAGTGTATTAATCGTTTTAAAGTAATTTTTCACACTGAAGTTTTAAAAAAGCAGGCGCGATGTGATTACTAACTTCTGCCTGGCTTTGATATAAAATTCAATACAGTTTACACAAGTTGTGGCTGGAGGGATCAAGAACGATGAACTTTACGCGGGTCAAGTGAGGTAAAGCAGTTAATGTTAACTCCTATCAGTAAATATTTAAAAGCAGAGAATAAAAATAATATGGCCAACTAGGAAAAATGAAATTTCGTGCATGCACTTCTGGTCTTCTTTCGAGGGATTGCGTGTAGATTTGCCGCAGGTTGGAGCCCTTGTAATTTAATAACGACTCACGCATGCAGAATGATAAAGAAGGTTAACCTTTGTACTCAGTTGCTCCCCTTTAACGTCGGAGAAGGGGGGGTTGGGATGTTAACAAACCCGATTGCTCGGTGGGCCTTATATGTGAGAAAATTATAACCGTCGGGAGCTGTAAATTCTGTCCCACCCTGGGGGAGTAGTCGCCGGCCTGGTAGCCCCCTTGCTGTTAGTTTTATTGTTGCTACACCAATTGTCTCTCCTTCTTCTGTTACAGCCTCCTACTACTAGAGACACACTTCCTGTAAACACTCTGCAAAACTTGGGAAAACCTTCATCTTCACTACGTCTAACGTTTTTCCTAGTTAACCACGGTCGGTAAGCGAATGCTAACAAATCACTCAATTACTTCTTATGACTAGCCCCATTATCAGTTTAGAGTCACAAATCCGATAAATAGAGTACCAAATCTTAGTCTCTGTACTGACATACTTTTTATATTCAGTATTGTACAAAATACTTTTACATACGATTATATCCCAACTCATTGTCAAATTTTTAGTAGCTAATGCTTATGTGATGGCTTTGAAATTCCGCTCTATTTGCTTGATTATGAGGCGAATAATGATTTCCTATTTTAAAAACCTGAAGTTTTGCAAATTCAAACCAATAACAAGAAATACCTTGGAAATGGTTAACACCATAAAAAATATATTTGATGCAAATTGTGCTTTAAGGATTTGCTTCTGTCTCTTACACTTTACCAGTTATACCAGTATCATCCAGAATAAAATGGATATTTGAGGACTTTCCTAGAAAAAAACCGACCTAAAATATTCCATTTGTCCTTGAAAAGTCTCAAACATATTTTAATTTAATAGAACTGTTTAATAACTTCTTAAGAAAGTCAAAATATTATCCATGAGCTGTGGGGCATTGTTTTGAAAATTTTAGTATCGTATCTTTAGCAATATTTATGATACAAGAGTTAAAAGTAATGTTTTATTTTGTGAATAGATGTGATTTACAAGTTAAGCTGACCATCAAAAAAATTAAAATCCTTTTGCCCGTACATCATACGCTATTTTTAGACAGTCCTCAATATTTATAGAAATATTGTAGCATATATGGTATTGTTTTACCTTTATCATGGTCATGATATTTTATTTTCTTGTGTAGCATCAGTGTTAATAACATGACAACATAAGGGAGGCACTGGAAATAATATAACGATGAAAATAACATAAATATTTAGTTAATATATAACAACTTTTTCCAAACTTTCTCATGTTTTAGAAAACTGAAATTTTGACTGTACAATTATTACAGTTTCAAATAGTTATTCAAAATGTCTACAGGTTCAGTATCATCCATGTTCACATTCAATGACCTGCCATTTTGTAAAAGTATTATTAACTGCTGGCCTTCTTGAAGGAGCCGATTGTCCCAACAAACGAAAGTTGGCATTACCGACGTTTTAACCCTTGCTTGGTGTCCGGGGCCATTACAGACACCAAGGCTGCTTTAACTACGTAGAAACTCTTTTAATGTGAACTTAGACTTGTCATCTTCCAGATATGCTTTTTGTGTAGGTACTTTCTATTATAATGGTCAAAATATTTATGGTAATAAGACGGTCAGTAGCACAGAATTTTGAATATTTTCTAACAGTCATAAACTACTCCATGTATACAATGTGTGATTTTCCATGTTATATTACAAAGTTAATATAGTAACTTGGCAACAATGCACCCCCTGAACCTTCATTTGTATGTCCATTGTAGTTACAAATTCGTAGATGATATATTCCTTGAATAATGGGAACTCTGCTGAAGAAATAGCCACCAATCAAGGGAAACTAGTGGTACATGATTTAGTTGATCACCTGAAGGGAAGTGGTAGGAAACTTACCATTGATAATTCCTTTTTGGGAACTACGTGCCAACAGGATACCAAAGGAAATGTTACCATCAAAACAAAGGGCTCCATTATCGATCACTTTCGGGTGCACAGAGAATACCGCTATAGTTCCTTTTGTGCCCGGAAAAAAAACTGTTATTTTGTTATCTACTCTACACCAAATATTTGAAGTAACAGAGCATGAACCTAAAAAACCTGAAGCGATAGTGTTCTACGTGGGCTGTTCAATAACGAATAATCATATTTTTTACGGTCATAACATTTCGTACTAAAATTCAAACTTATTACATTCTGTTAGCTTAATGTGAAACAAACACGCCGTAGTAGTTTTATTGTTGGTACTTCTGGTTCCCGCCTGTGAGAACCAGACATGTTGAGTATCGTCTACCGCTTCAATGGAGATAACACGCGAGGAACAATATGCGGCCTTGAAGTTCTGCTTTCGTCTCAACAAACCTTCAGTTGAGTCCTATACAATGTTACAGGAGGTCTATGGGGAGTTTGTTCTTCCCTACAGCACAGGTCGAAGGTGGTTTAAAATGTTTAAAGAGGGAAGGCAATCAATTTCAAAGGGAGGTGGAACCGGTACTCCAGTCACTGTTCTTACGGAAGAAAACATCAACACTGCTGCTGCCATTGTGAGAGAGGATTGACGAATTACCTTATGATCACGCATGAGACGTGTTTGTGCGCGATGGGTTCCAAGACTGTTGATTCTCGAACAAAAGGATATTCCCATGCAGGTCTGCATGCAGTTAAAGTTGATGTTAGAGGAAGATCCGCAGTTTCTTTCAAACGTAATCACTGCTGATGAAACTTGGATGCATCATTTTGATCTTGAGAGCAAACACCAAAGCACAGTGTTGAAATCTCCTTTATCACCAACACCCCCCCCCCCAAAAAAAAAGCAAATGCGGCTGCTTCAGCTGGGGAAGTTATAGTCATCGCATTCTTTGATATTCATGGAATGCTTTATCAGCATGTTGTAACTGGACAACACTACAGGGATGCCCTGAAAACATTGCAAGTCCATATTAGACGCAAAGGACCACATTTCCGTGAAGCAGGCTGAATGCTGCACCACGATAATGCGCCACCGCATATTACCAATGTTGTTGCTTAATATTTTGCAAAATTCAACGTCAAGTGCATCCCTCACCCTCCCTATAGTTCGGATTTAGCCCCATTTGACTCTTTTCTAGTCCCTAACTCGAAGATACGCCTTCGTGGGAGACATTATCCATCATCAGAAGTAGTGGTGAAGGCTGCGGAGGCGATTTTGAAGGATCACTCAAAAATGGTTTCCAGCATGTCTTTGAAGACTGGCATAAACGCTGGGACATGTGCATCGCCTTCAGGGGAGACTATTTTGAGAAGGACTATCAAATATTTGAGGATGAGTAAAGGTACGTTGTCAAATAAATTTTCATCATTCTTTATTGAACAGCCCTCGTACAGCTCAACAAAGTTAGGTGTTGATACTGTTGATATGATGGTTAGACACTATTCACTGAAACGTGGAACAAGAAGGTGGCCACTTGCTCTATTACTTGACTTACCATGCGACAATGCTTGCATCCTGTACTGTAAATGTTTACATCATTTGAGAGGTAAAGAGCCTAGAAGAGAATTCCTCTTAGAACTGGGAAAAGAGATAATCAGACCTCAAAATGAGAGACAAATTCTTCCCTCCAATCCAGTGCAGAACACAACGTATTCGTTCAGCAATAACTCAAGCTGTTTCCAAGGGACTTCTAAATAGCAACCAACAGAACCAAAATACACATGTTCCAAATCTGAAATGAATAAAAAATGTGATTCTTGCCCAAGTTCAAAGGACAAGAAAGTGAAGAAACAATGTGAGGAGTGTCACAAATTTATCTGCAAAGAACAGACAAGAATAAAAGTGTTATGCAATGAGTGCTCATCATTTCAAGTGGAGAATGAGTAAAAGTTCATTTATAACAGGATTTTTATAAAGTGATACTACACATCATAATAAAGAATTTAGTGTTGTTATACAGTGAAATAAATGAGCATTTTGTGTTAGAATAGTGTATATATTGGAACTAAAAGGTATATATATTTTCACATTACATACATACGTTACAGCTCTCTCTTGATCGCCTCACTCAATGGTTTTTAACTTGGTGCACCTCCGTGAATACCCTAAGAGGGAAGCCAAGATGTTTACTTTACGCCGCTATAATCCACCTCCGCCTATACGCCTTGTGACCGATCATGTGCCGTGGCTTCCTTCACCTACACCAGTCAAGTACCTTGGAGTGTTACTGGACACTCGGCTTACGTGACCGCACCATTACCCTGGCATCCGCTCGTCTTTCACAACTGTCTCCTTTATTTCACAAACACACTTCACTTGGTTTAGAATCTTCACTGCTCCTTTACAAATCTCTGGTTCGACCTCTTATCACTTATGCCTGCCAGGTCTGGGGGGCTGCCAGTACTTGTCACCGGAGACGTCTACAGGTCCTCCAGAGACGATTCCTACGAATCGCCACCTATACTCCTTGGTTTGTCCGCAACCACCAGCTGCATCATGAGCTGGGACTTCTTCCACCAGTTCATCCGACAGATTGCTCGACACTTCTATAATCGACGCCACGTTTAAAGAGCTGTGACGTCCGAAGTCACAAGCCAACGCGACTGAAGCTACGACTGCCATAGGATCTGCTTTACAGTGATGGCACGTCTACTTCTGAATGATCTACTGTTCCACATTTGCTTTCCTATTCTTCTTTTCTGATGTGCAAATTCTCACTATTGAAGTAATATACCATTTTATTAGTTTAGTATCACATTTGTATTAGTGCAGTAACACATTTGTATTAGTTCAGAGGAGGCACACTGTCCTTCCTCTACAATGTTATTAGTTTATAATTATATTGTATCTGTTCTCCCAGATCTGCAAAGCATGTATTATTGCGGACCGGTGTAATATATATTGTTGCGTGTATAGGCTGAGCAAGATTTGGAAATTTCTGTAATCATTATTCTATAACATTTATTTTCGATGCCTTGAGTCTGGGCACAGCTGTGTGTAAAAGTTGTATGATTAAGCGTAGATTCTGCTGCCTGGCAAAACATGTACTGTGGACTTGTGAATCATACATCCTGCTGGCTTAGAGAAATAATTCACAGGTGGCCTGTAACAGACCTCAACTTGTCCTTCATGTTTTAAACAATGAACCACACATCCTGCTGATCAAGGGAAATAATGCCTAGTTGGTCAGTAACAGGTTTAAACATGTTCTCAATGATGTAAATAATGATTGCACAATATGGTGCAAATTAACAGTTAGCGTGGGAATCGCTGAGTTGACTTTTAGGTAGGACCCCTATTTAAGCTTGGTTGAGTTAGCCCCCGTGGGAGAGACTTCACAGAGATTTGAGAGGGGG
Organism: Mantis religiosa; assembly: GCA_030765055.1. Lineage (NCBI taxonomy): Eukaryota > Metazoa > Arthropoda > Insecta > Mantodea > Mantidae > Mantis > Mantis religiosa. The sequence goes on from CM060958.1 coordinate 97,516,109, forward strand.
ACTTGCTGATGGTCTCTGTAAGAATCAACAAGAGTTTATTTAAAGTGCTACCGTGAGTAGATCGCCAGCAGGGCGTACCAGATTGTACAGCTTTTGACTGTCACACATGGTTCAAGCCATACAAACAAGACATCGCTAAAGGTAAAGTTGCATCATGTTATTATGTGTTTAAATGTTACCAAAGCGCCCCTGATCTCATCCAAATCCAGGGAGTGCCCTGTAGAAATACTAGGCATCTTTGAAATATAGTTATTCAGTTCAGTTTAACTTAGATGTTTCTTTCGCTCTACCCTTTCAGTAGCTACACCCCCAGTTGCATATTAGGTTTGTAAGTCTTTCACCCCATCTTACAATCCTGGCCCACAACAATATATATAGTATTTCAGACATGGCTAGGACATAACTTATATAGCTTACAGCAATGGAGCTTTAATCTAAAATATCTGCTTTGGTCTCAAAATAAACTCATTATTTTTGTGGAAATATTTTACACTTTATCGCCACATAGCTTTTAGAATCACTTTTAGGGTGCTTTTGAGCACTAAGTTAAATAATTTTCTACTTTTAACACAGTCATGAACTATTAAAAGAACCACTTTTACTATCAACCGTCTAAAATAAATTAACAATATGAAAATTAACATTAATAACGAGAACTGGTTACGATGGGGACAACACGAGCTTGTCTTGGTACTGGAAAGTTAAGAAGGATGTTACTTGTTACCGAAAAACGAGATATGGGAATTAGAAAATTTTGACATGTCGATAAAAAGGCTTGCATTTATAAATTTGATGTGGTTTTGTTTTCGTGTTCTACGATCTTAACTCTGTTTTGTTAGATCGCTTATATGCAATCGTAACGCCTAAAGGCTAATTCTAATGTCAGTTGTTTATTTTAGTTACACAGGCCACAGTTTTGTGTGCAGTGAAATGGGTGTAGTGTTTTTTATTTCTGTATAGAACTTTTCTCCAAACCAATACAGCAATTACATTAGTGAATAAAGCAATGAGTTCGTATTTAAAGTGATAGATTTCCCAGTCGTAAACCAATAACTTTTTCATAGTTGCCTATTTACCGTACAGTTCATTATGCTAGGTAGCCACTATTTCACCAAACAATGAAAGTGCTGGCTTTAGCCTTCTGTATATTAACCCCGGTGTTCGATTCCCGCTGGAGTCAGTAAAATTTTCCTTTAACCGGAGTGATACCCTACGCTATACGTAGTCCAGAAGTGTGAATGTGCACTCATCATCGTCAGCATGATCATCATCATCATCATCATCGTTGTTGTTGTTGACCGTATAAATCGACTCAATGAAACTCTACACTTCATGGAGTAGCTTCCCCAGTCATAGTTCTTGATGCGAGCACATAAGAGGTTAAGAAGCTATGCAAATGAAGATACCTGAAAACATATATTAGGTTCATATGACTCTCTCAACCCATTTTTATACATATTATTCCACGAGAGAAGTGAGCGGAATGGCTCAGACGGTTACAACAGTGGTCCACATTCAAGAGGTCCGGTTTCGATTCCGTGGCCAACTTGTCTGACCCATGGGACTTTTCGAGCGGTTACTGGGTCGCCAGGACAATGCTGGCTAGGTTAATTACATCCCCCTAATTTCCTGTCTCTCCATTTCATCTCCATTACCATTTCACATCATCTCTCATCTAGTGATCTCTTTCAGGGTAGAAGTGACGGCGGGTGTCTCGGTGTTGCATGGCAGGAGACATGGTCCTGGTAAAAACATGCTCCAACCAATAGGACGGTTTCCAGTCTCCGGCCGACCAGGTTGGGACCATGGCCAGTGGGATGCCGGTTGTTCCGGCCTGTCGGGGAGTTTTCAACTTGTAAAGTTTAGGTACCCTGTCCTCTCCACTCCCCGTTTGGGGGGGACCTGTCCCCTTCAGCTTCCATGGTGCGGGCGCTTCGGACCCTTAGCACTTGTGGTACCTCTGACGTTACTAGAGGAACCTCGGGCCGAACTGCCGAGCCCCTTCCGTCGGGGAGTTGTTCGGATTGGGTTGGACTCAGGGGGCAGTGGTTCCCGATACCCGTGGTAGATCTGGTACGTCTCCGGACGAGGTAGAGAGAAGCCATATATTCTCACGTACTAGCCTGCATAGCAGGTAGAAGTTGTGTTAGATCACCAGACGGCCCCACCGAGGTTAATGGGTAGCATTCTTCTTTGGGGTTGACGCGCGTAAGTAGCGTATCCACTTCCACCCATCTTGTGTTTTCGGACCAGATGGGGGGCCTTGTTAGTTTTTAGGTCTTGCGCTATTGGAAAGCCCCACGGAGGTGCCGGGCGCCCTTCGGAGACAGATCCGTAACTCCCTGGTAAATGAGGGAGGTCAGCGACAGCTGCCTGTGTAGACCTTACTCGTAATGTTCTCTCCACTGTCGTGGGTCATTGGGACGGTCATTCTTTGTGACTTCTCGAGTCACCCTTCCTTCCGCGGATGCCCCACTTGTGGCATAGGTACAATAGACCAAGTTTAGACCTCTGGGCCGAATCCCTTCGATACCGTATTCCAATTCAGTCCAGTTCTTTGTTTATATAAGAAGAATGGAATTAGTTTCTAGAACTAAAATATAAACTAATGATAGATTGTTAAATGATTTTCAATGTATATCAAGTTCTACACTGTAGCTATGAGTGTTGGTGGCCCTGCTTCACCGTGCAACGAATGATCACCGCGCAACACACAGATGCAGCGCGCATTTGTGTTAAAATCTAGGGAACTTAGGACATCAGGGAGGCAAGAGTGGAAGGTTGTACGCATGCGCAATAACTGATTACGGAGCTTGCTGGCTCTCAGCACGTTGACGTCATTGATGCGTTCCGTTAGTTACGCAGATGTATTACATGCATCAAGAGTTCATTATCTGTCAAACTCGATTTCCTATACTTATATAATGCATTGCTACATGGTATCTTAAAATTTATACAATGTGATTTATTAAACACAAAAGAACGTGCTGCAGTATTGCAAAACGTAAGGACGAGCCGCCCCTGAGAGTACGGCAGAAAACGGCACGCCGATGCGCTCTTTGCGTTAACCGCAATAGACATACGTTCCAACATGTGCTCAGATATTAACTCGCCTAGGGCTTACATGAAAAACCGGAGCAACAGACTTTCCTTAACAGAAAGTGTTAAGCTCCCCAAGTTTGTCGAACTAATTTGGAGACATCCTGAATTTCCGGTAAAGAATAGTGGATAGAATACAAAGCTTCCTTTACTTACTCTACGGTTTTTTTTTTTTTTTTTTTTTTTTTTTTTTTTTTTTTTTTTTTTTTTGTGTAATTTACATCCTCCAACGTTAAGTCATATCTGACGGTTAATGAATTGGTGAAATGATGCTCATGAGTCCAGGGTCCATGGAGCTTAGAGTTACCCCACATTCGTCTTTCAGGATAAGGGAAAACCCGGAGAAAACCTTATCCAGGTAACTCACCCTGACCAAAATTCTATCTCAGGACCTCTTGAACCAGAGGCAGACATGCTACCATCTGCACTACCCAGTTGGGCTACGAAGGGTTGTCGTGATGTTTAAATTATAACTCTTTAAATATGTGTTGGAGAGTTTACGTTGATATGTACCTGTCAGTTCTCTACGTAGTCACCATACAGATTTACACATTTTCCCCAGCGTTTCTTGACTTTTCGAATACCTTCATTGTAGAAGTCTGCAGAATTCGCTTTAAACCACTCTTCCACTTCATTAATGACGTCATTTGTGTAATCAAATCGGCGACCACGCAACAAATTCTTCATTTCCGAGAACAAGAAAAAGTCACCTGGTGCGAGATCGGGCGAATAAGGCGGATGCTGTAAAGTCTCAAAGCCACATTCTCTTGTTTTGTCAACTGTAACTTGAGATGAATGAGCTGGTGCATTGTCAGCCAGAAGACGAACAACCTTGTGCAGCATACCGCGTCGTTTCTTAATCAGAGCTGTATCACACTCAAGTTGTTTTGTCCGATTACTTTTGAGAGCCGAAAATGACATATTTTTTAATTCTTAAAACGGCAGGAATTATATAATTTTGTGTGAAGTAACATTTATTTTCTTACCAAGAACACACCCTGTAACTGTCGTTTATCATTAATTCCAATAAAATATCACATCAAACGTTGATTTTCACTTTCCAAACTTAGTACTCTGCTTTGTCTGATTATTTATGAAAGTCTCTGTATATGTAGATTCAGATCCCCCGAAACTCAGCTTGGCATTCCGATACCCAAAGGAAAGTAGGCACAAGGGTTTTTCCGTTTCTTTCAGTTTATTCTCGTTACGGGTGGAGAAGCAGTGCACAGGGATTCGCACAGAAGAAAAAGTTAAACACAGACAAATGATCGAGGCCATCAGCGAATCAAGAAACACGCGCTGTCCTCGATATTTTCTTATACCAGTTCATTTAAATTTCCAAGATGAACTCTGAAAAGAACAAGGAAAAAGGAAATCAGAATAAAAACGACTCATACGAAAAAGAAAACAGGAAAAAATGTTTCCAGTAGACACATATGTGCTTATCTGTTACGGGCACTTCTTAATAGAAATAGTTGAAATATAGAAACAGCATATCTGTTACACGCATGCGACACCTCGTTTGTTAGTAGGCATACAACTAATTCATTAGAAAATGTATTACTTTACCACGTACTTAGATAAAGAAGGAACTAAATTCCACCCAAAAATTCGCTACTGAGTTCGCCACTTTTTGAACACTTATAAATAATAGGGAAGCTATTTGGCCTTACAGAAGGGGAGAGGAGAATATGACAGACTGGCAAACCTTTTGGCACTGCATCCAGGAAGAATGCATCTACAATAAACAATAAGCGGAAAGAAAAATTATAAGTCATTTCAGCTTCAGAATTATCTATAAAATGGAGTTCAAAAATTCAAGGTAAGTTGGTGCTCTTTTTCTGATTTTAGTTAAGTTTCTTTAATAGTGCAATAGTATGACCTAGAGCTTTCCTTGGCCTGTACTCTGTTTCCTGTTTCCTGGCTCCCTTCAGTGTTTTCTTGGCATTTTGTCTATGGCAATTTATTATCGGTATCTGCAAAGAAAGTAAGGGAGTCTGTAGTAAAATACTAAAACTACATTCAATTAAAATGAACAACACTACACAATTTGAAATACAAAGTAAGACACTATGTGCTTGCATGTGAGTAAAATGTAATGATTTGTGGTGGCAAAATGTTACCCGCCAATTTCCTCTTTTTAAGTTCCCACCTCATTTAAAGGAATACTATATCTGCCACACAGCTTTATTTTCGTAATCAATAGTCAAATAATAGTCTAAGCAAACAAACCTATCTTTAATTTGAAACAGAAAATTCTTCACCTCGATCCAACTGAAATTATACAGACTTCACCAAAACCATGTGTAGAACGTTTCCACAAATCTTCACAATGCTTCCAATTTTAGAAGAGTAAGCAACTTATAACACAGTTACCAGGTGGTGCCAACCTTTATGCGAGTAGTCACTGCTTTCTTATTAAGCGTATGGATGGCACAAAGTTACCCTCCAAGCACAAAGGCATCACAGTTGATGGTACATAATATTTCATATATCAATTACCATATGATTATAGGTAGAACTTATAAAGTCTCAACTTATCTTTACCTTTTTATTCCCACATCCCCTTCTCTGGTGGGTATTTCTCGTTTAAAGCACACCCGTTTAACTGGTAACGGTTAACGGGCAACTGGTTGCTACTTTTGTCTCCGTTACATTAAAGCAACCGTTAGGGCGTAAAAATTACTTTATTTCCTGCCCAAATCTAATATACAGAGTGTTTCAAAACGACACGGAACATATAGCAGTATGCTCAGCTTATATGTAATACATATAGGTAAGTTTCTACCGCCAATAGAGCCGCATAAAGTTTCACAATGAGTGTGGATTAGGCAGTGTTAGGAACAATGGCGCTGTGGTAGTTCGCGGGTATAGGTCACACGCCGGGCCGCGTGCTGTAACTGTTTGTAAGCATACCGACACACTACGCAGTAGCTTGCTACTATTAAGAAGTTCTTTGGCTTATGAAACCTCAATAAAGAAGGTATTGCTTAATTATTGCTTATGAGTGTTTAGCGTGTTCCAAAATTACGTGATAACAGTCCATGATGGCAAATAAGCTGGTGGATATATGCAACTTATACCTTTCAGATGGAAGTTAATGTTAGTGAGGTTGAGTGTGGAAGCATTAAATGATAAACAGAACAGAAAACAACATCAAAGTATTGTAGATAAACTAACCAAAAATAAATGGCTTATATAATGAGACGAGCACTTTATATCATGTGTTTGATAACACTAAATAAAGCATTTGTAACTGAAAAGGAAGCTGTTGATATTTACAGTAAGTGGTTGAGAGTATTATACAATTAAGATCATAACAAAATGCTCTGAGGTCAAACAAATAAATATAATCACTGATGTAACTATTTTACAATTTATATTTTTAATGAAACTGAATTAATGGTGCGTTCGTTGAACTACCTTCAGCTCTTTCATCCATCAAAACCATAAGCGTTATTTCGGCGTTCGTATAGCGCTCCATATTGCTTGGATTTGCTAAGTACGCGCAAAATCCTCTCTGTTAGGACGGAATGTGCAGTTTTACACCGAAGAGCAACCTCGCAACTGTCCGAGGTATTAGTCGACTTTGTACAATTAACTGCCCTTTGTTCCATTACCTGAAAGGTAGGCTAGGGTCACTGATAAAGAGCAAGGAATAATGCTTTTGTTTTCGTGGCCGGTGCGTCATAACAACTTTTGAGGTTCCTTCATCAGTGGTTCCTGAGCGGCCTTATCACAAAATCATGTAATAGTTAATACTGCCTAAAATTATACCTAACAGAACGTCGAAGCTCCGACACAAAATTTGGACTAGTTAAGTTATAAACTACGCAATGGCTATAATCTTTCAGTGTCGTTGTGAAACACCCTGTATACAGGTTGTAGAAGAACTTAAAAACTATGGGGTATGAGGTATGACAACATACAGTTGGGTTTAAAGGTGTGAGGCCAGATGACCCTGAAAGGAAGCAGTGAAAGGGTTAAAGCGATTTTTGTTCACATTGGCAATTCCCCTCCAAAAAACACATTTTCAGCCGTGCCATTTACTGAACATATAATATGTATAGGTGACGCATGAAGTGACTATCTTACGCGATAGCACCATTCTATTTGGAGCTCAATAATTATGTCGGTATCAGGTTCTCTACTTTAGAGGGCTTTTGACGCGCAAAAATCGAATTTCATTCAAGCTGATAGCGGCCTTTGTATTTCTCATATGGGCGTCGAACAGGATTACAGAAACCTATATGGAAGCGGATTTTACCAAGGAAAATGGTGTGGTACTCCTAGTTTTAGGAGCCAATAATGTGTAAGCCGGGACGGTAGATTGAGAGTGTAAAATTAGAATAGGATTAATGTAACGATCGGATGAAATTTTACGAAACAAATGAAACGTCAGTAGGGCAAACCGGAGCGCTGTATGGGGACGAAACGTATCGCATGGGCGGCGCGTCTGCTTAACGTTCACTAGGTACCGAGTTCGAGTCTCGGTCAAACTGTTACCTGGATAAAGCTTTTTCTCGGTGTTTTCCTTATCCTAAAACATGAATGTAACTCTAAGCTCTATGTACCCTGAACTCATTTGAACATCATTTCATTCATCGCCAGATGTGACTTAACGTAGCAGGTTTACCCTTATCCTGAAAGACGAATGATTAGATTAGAGTGATTTGCGCTCAGTAGGCTCACTTGTAGCCAAAAAAGGCTCTGAACATTGAACATGTCCAGAGGTATAAAGTTTAATAGCTTATATATGTACAAAAGTTAACATAAGACACATATTATAGTATACAGGCAATATGAACAACAATTTGGAAAACAAAACAGGGATAATTATATATGATACAAAATGAAACACCTTTAAACCAGCTTTCACTTGGTTTATGCCAGTACGTCTCAACCTTTATGCAATGGATACCATTCATTGTTATTTATTAAATACATATACATTAAAAATAAACTTTCAACTTTCATCAAATATTTATTAGTAATGATTTGTCATTGCAACAGTTAGATACTACTTATAGAGCTACAGAAGCTTTATCAGGATAATTTGACATTCAGATAATCTTATACAGAATAAAAATATTTTGAGCAAAGGTACTCTCTAACAGCATTTTTAAAAGCACCAAAATTATCAACTTTTTCTTTAAGAACATTAGGAAGTGCGACAAATATTTTTATAGTTTCATAATGCACACCTTTCTGGAAGCAAGAAAGTTTAGCACTGAGATAATAGATATTATACTTTTGTCTAGTGTTTATTCTGTGAATTACATTATTTGTTGCAAATAAGCCACGATTGCATACAAACAATTTTAGGATCGATAATATATATATGCAAGGAAGAGTTAATATCTTCAATCTTGCAAAAATATTTTTACAGGAGCATCTGTGGTGGGTGTTAGTAATGATTCTTATAATCCTCTTTTGCATAATAAATATGCTTTTACTTTCTACTGAGTTGCCCCAAAATAATATTCCATATTCCATAATAGAGTTAAAGTATGCATAATATACTAATTTAAGTGTGTAACTAATTTGTGTGTCTGGTAACTCTAAGCTTTATATACCATGTACTCATTTGTACATCATTTCATTCATTGCCCGACATGACTTAACGCAGCAGGTTTACCCTTATCCTGAAAGATGAATGTCTGTAAATCTAAGCTCTATGTACCCTGTACTCATTTAAACATCATTTCATTCACCGTCCGATATGACTTAACTTTGGAGGTTTTACCTTATAGTGAACGATGAATGTCTGTTAACTCTAAACTCTACGTGTCCTGAATTCATTTGGGCATCATTACATTAATCGACCGATATGACTTAAGATTGGAAGCTTTCGCTTATCCTGATAAATATTTTGTTTGTTGGATTCCCGAGCTCTCTTACACTCCGTGCTGTTCGTAACTCCAACAACCGATGTGTGACTTATTGTAAAGCTGGGAAGGAATATTCAACTAGGCACAGTCGCGTCTCGCCTCTCTTCCGGTGCTGGTATCACGCATCGCAGGATGGGATATTTACGCTGCCGTAATTATTGTTTTTTTGTACCAAAATGTTCTTTCAACCGAAAATCTCTGTATCATTGGGGCAAAAAATTTGAATAAAGGTTCATCAGGGGCACAGAGCGCGTACTAATTGCAAACAACAGCGGAATTTATCTTCTAATTTGAAGCAAAACAGGTTGAAGGTTACTGTTACATCTTTAATGTAAGTTATAGAAAACCAATCATAGAATACATATGTCGACTATTTCAACAGGTCAGTCAGCACTCATTACGGTAGATAAGGTGCATGCATTTGAATGTTTTTATGACCTTCATATCTCCTTCATAATTTTACTACAAATATGGACGTGTTTGTCTCATGTCAGTTTTGCTACTCTCTCTGTTTAGTTCATGTTGAACAAAATATTCTGTAGAAATAAACTTATTAAATATTTCGTTGTCTGCACAGTAGAAATAGGTTAATGCTGTGGGCTAGGGCATTATTTGGTCACTGTGGGAAGGCTCGAAATTATCGTTTCTTGGCACGACAAGAGAAAAAACGAATAGAAGCTTCTTTTTCCCTCAAAACATAAAATAACTACAGTGCGATCCATACAAACCTGAACCATTTCAATAGGTCATAACTTTTCAACCAATAATAGGACACATGTACAACTTTTGGAGAATATAATACACAATTGTGAGATTACATTACACTATTTACATCTCAGAGAAAATGTTGGAAGTGTCCTCCACCAGCATCTATACATGTTTGTACTCGTCTCACCATATTCTCTGAAGTTTTACGGAGAGTATCCTCGCCAATGTTACTTATTTGGGTTCGAATGGATTCCTCGAGAACATGAATTTTACGTGGCCTATTCTTCTACACTCTATTTTAGATGCCCCCACAACAAGAAATCCGGTGAAGTTAGTTCAGGGGATCTGGGGGGCCACAGACCTTTTGAGATTACTTGATTATCAAAGAAACTGGTTACAAGTTCCATGGTGTCATTAGACGTATGGCACGTTGCTCCATCTTGCTAGAAATAACGTTCTCTCCATTCGATATCATCCAGCTGCTCCACAAATATCTTGAAGATACCCATATAAACTTCATGTCTACAGTCGTATCAGAGAAAATGGGACCAACGATCCATAGATGCTGGTGGAGGACACTTACAAAGTTTTCTCTGGGATGTAAATAGCGTAATGTAATCTCCCAGTTGTGTATTATATTCTCCCAAAGTTGCATGTGTATCCTATTATTGATTCAAAGGTTGCGGCCTATTGAAATGGTCCACATTCATATGGATCGCACTATATTTAATACAAACGGGTTGCTTTAGCGATATCGTAACTTTTGTCTCATTATCATATTGTCCATCTTTTATGGTTTATTTGTAGTCCCCTCAAACAAATTAAAGATAAATATTTCAGTTGTCATAAAGGTGTGTTAAAAGTTTGCTATTCTAACGAAAATCGTTATTTATTTTTGGGAAATCCACAATGTTTGAAAAATAGTTCCATGTAAGGGTAATTAGATATGGGTGTATCTCTTTCAAAATCTTCGTATGGTTCTTTTATGTTACACACCAGGATCGTTGTGACATGAAGCTAATATAATAAAAATGATAACGTAAACAAATGAAGTTGTTAAAAGCTCGGTTATGCCTTGTAGCATACAACTTTAATGTTATTAAGAATTTGATATGCATTGTGTCTTTGTAAACGTGTGTAACAGGTTTCATTAGATTAACACCAAAAGTGCTACGAAGGACCATTTTAAACTAAGGAAAAATTGAAAATTTCAATAGTCGAAAAACAAGGATAAAGAATGCCCACCTCTGCCTCACGTTCAAGATCTCCCGAGTTCGAATCTCGGTCAGGGTGAGTTACTTGGATAAGGTTTTTCCAGGGTTTTCACTTATCCTAAAGACGAATGTTGAGTAAGTCTATGCTCCATGGACCATGGGCCCATTTGAGCATCATTTCACCCATTCCATTCATCGCCCGATATGACTTAAAATGTTAAAAAAATGGCAATTAAAATGGCGTGCGGGGACTATCTCAGTATTCTTTGGAATCAGGAATGCTTACACTATTTTATAAACTGAAAAAAGGAAAAGGTGACTTTTTTGAAAATGTTGAAATTTCAGTCATGAATATCCTTAAGCTTATAAGATAGCTGAATGTTGACATTAAGCCTCTACTACGGATATGATATGAAAATTGAAAAGGAAAGTAAAGGGCAAGAGCAACGGCAAGGGAAAGGGCAAGGAAAGCGAAAAGAAAGGAAAGAGGAGAAGGGAGTAAGGTAATAAGAAAAGGAGGAAATAAAATAAAAATCTTTATGACAAATTATAGCGTAGTGTTTTGGTTCCTTTACGTCCGGAACGCTCTCGAAATCGATCCGCACACCTGAGACAGGGCCGGGTATAGGACCTCATCATTGTGAGAAAATTAAGGAGCTACAGTAGGAAGCGAACCCTGGTGTAGAAAGCTAACTTTCCTGTTGGAGATTCCGTGATGCTGACCACATCCTCTCCCTGTTTCAGTTGAATGATCTCTGCCTTGCATTCCCATAGGGGAGGGGATCAGTCTCCAGGCTTCGGCCGCCCGGAGGGGGCACAGGGTTGTCCCGGCATTAGCCTGCATATCTAGTAGGTGTGCTAGATCACCAGGCGGCCCAACCGAGGTTTTGGGAAGCCTTCCCTGCGGGGTTGACGCGCGTAAGTGGCATATGTACTTCCACCCATCTTGAATGGCGGTGGGGGGGGGGGCTTTTTAGACCCAAGGTATTGCCCCATTGAAAGAGCCCTGGAGCTTATCGCTCCCGGGTTGGTAGAGGTCTGAGTCTTCGGAACTTCGGGAAGATCTCGTTGTACAATTCTGTCTTGCGTATCAGGCGTGAGGGCGACAGTCGTGTTGGCAGACTCAGGCCCATTTGAGGTTATTAGACCATGGATTACGTTACGTTTTAAAGGGAAAATATTTTGAAAGTTTTTATTTTCCTCTATAACTACTGTATGTTTAAGGTATATTTTCAATTTGCTGGGATTTTATATTAAGTCATATTGGACGATGAAGGAAATGGAGGAAATGATGTTCAAAAATCTCAGGGTACATAGAGCTTAGAGTTACCAAGCATTCCTCTTTCGGATAAGGGAAAACCACAGAAAAAAAACGTATCCAGATAACTCACACTGACCAAGATTTGAACTCAGGACTTCTAGAACATGAGGCTGACACGCTACATCTACTCTAGAGAGGCGGGAAATTTCTGGGAATAACTCTGATATCTTCTTCATTCTGAACGAACTTTGTGTAATTCGTAAACTGTAAGAGATAGACAATCTTGCTGCACATGTGTATCGCATACATTTTTTTTTTGTATACCTATGCATATGCATTTCGTTACTGCTTTGAATTTTTAATTACAATAATATTTTATATCTCCCATTCACGTAAAGCGAATTAAATTTGAAAGCTGTCACATTGTGAGTAGCATACCAGCTTCCAAATGTACAGATCCTCGATTCGAATCCCGTCTGAAGGGTAATCGGTGCATTTATAAGGAAACGTGCAATAAAAAATCTGTCTCGATTAACAAGAACTAGAAGAGTGAGTAGAGAAAGTCATGTGATTGCATACATAGACATTGTAAACTGCTATTTAAATAAGATGGATTATCTGTGACTTTTAACCCTGCATGCATATGTATTTTTGTGCAGTTTGTGTAGAAATGGGTCAAGATCAGACATTTTTCTGACCAGACTTGGTCGATGATGCTGCTGCTACAAACATGGCTGAGAGAACATCTCTTTTAAAGGCAATGAAACAGCTCGCTACAAATTGGAGATGGGCTGCCAAGTTCGTCAGAACTTAACGATTTCTCTCGAGGTGAAGTATTTCAAAGTCTAGCGTTGAACCAGTTACACTCGCATGTCTCTGCATAAGCTCGTGATCAAAATACTTTATGTTACACTCACATAATTTTCTCTACCCAAACTTCTACAATTCTGTAGGATTTCTATAATATGTATGTTGTACAGGCACATATATTTTGCAAGTCAAATTTAACAGCAACGTGTAGACGTCGACAAATTCCACATAAACCTCGAGGGCTGATCAACAACGACTGTGACTGATTTTTTCATTGATGTTTATTGCGGAAATTCAATGTTTACATAATCTTTTTCAAAGTAGTCCCCTTCTAAGAGGCGTGTACGTAAAATAAGGTCTCCAAGGCGCTGGAGCCGTGAGGAACGCTATTACGCGAGATCCGACAACACTGGCGTGTGGCTTAGGTTCACCCCTTTAAATCCCAACCACAACGAACCCGTTCCAACCATTAGTCTTGGCTGGGCAGCCGTTTGCGATGGAACTTCCTATCACTTCCGCCGCCAAGTGGGAGTTGCGTGCAGTGATCTGTTTTTTGAGTGCCAAGGGCACTACCCCCACTGAAATTCATCGTCAGTTATGCGAAACCTATGGGTCACAGTGTATGGACTTCAAAAACATGCGAAAGTGGGTCAGAGAGTTCAAAGACGGACGTACAGACGTCCAAGACGAACAGCGTTCGGTTTGAGCCGATACAATTGCAAAAGTGAGACAAGAAATGCTTAAAGATCGGCGTGTGACAGTTCGCGAGCTGTGCGAACTTGTTCCTGAAGTGAGTAAGACTACGATTGACAAGATTTTGACCGAAAATTTCCATTAACGCAAGGTGTGTGCGACGTGGGTTCCCAAAATGCTCCTCGCCCAGTTCGAATGGGACATCCTCGCCCATCCCGCCTACAGTCCAGACTTAGCACCTAGTGATTATCATCGGTTTCCTGAATTGAAGTCACACCTGGATGGAACACATTTCCAGGCCAAAAATGATTTGAAAAACGAGGTAGAGCGCTACCTGCGCAACTTGGTGGGAGAGAGCTATGACAAGGATATACAAAAACTGCCACAGCGTTTGCAAAAGTGCATCGATATCAATGGCGATTAAGTTGAAAAATAGCTGTAAGTTCCGCCTTTCCATCAATGTAACATTCATTGACAATAAACATATTTTCTATATTAAATAAAATTGGAGACCTTATTTTACGGACACGCCTCACACTTCAATGCATTCTTACAGCGTCTCTGCCAGTCCTTGAACACTTGCTGCAGACCATTCTTTGTCAGGTCCTTGAGAATCGCCTCACTTTTCTTGAACACTACTTCCGCGAATACCCCTAAGCTTTGCCTTCAGTGATTGGAATAAAAATGGTTACAGGGTGCAAGATCGGGGCTATAATTTAGATGTGATACACAGGTAATGTTGAATCGAGCCAGAAACTGCATGACTTGATTTGCGACGTGAGGCCGTGCATTGTCATGAAGTGACCACCCAGTCCGAGAAAGCTCTAGCCATTCCTTTGCAGTGTGCTTCCTCAGTGTAGCCAATACTGACGTGTAGTATGCTGCTGCAACAGTAGTATGAGGGGGAACTGCATGCTGGTAAATCATTCCATTACAGTCAAAAAAAGTGATCATCACTTTCCCTGCAGGTGGAACTACTTTTGCCTTTTTTTTGGTGTTGGAGAACCTGGCGATTTCCACACTGTGCTGGCTTGTTTTCTTTCAGAATCATAATGATGCAGCCATGACTCATCACCGGTGATAATCGATTTAAAAAATGTATCCCCACCATCAGCAAAGAGACGCGGCACCTCACGGCTTGTCTCCATTCGCACAGTTTTTTGTTCGGGAGTAAACAGACGAGCACAAACTCGTTCATATGGAGATGGACGTGCATAATTGTAAAGATACTGCCACATGAAGTTCTCAACACTTCACTGAGGTTATGTAATACTATATGCCCATTCTCTCGGGCAATCACAGCAGCTGTGTTGATGTTGACTTCAGTCACAGCAGAAGCCGAAACACCAGGCCCACCTTGCTTAACACTGACAAGTCGGCCTTCTTTTAAGTCCTGGAACCACATAAACACTGTTACACGAAGTAGTGCATCTTCACTGTACGCTTGCTTCAGCTTTTCATAAGTTTCAGTGGCTGTATTGTTTAAACGAAAACAGAATTTGATTTAGCTGTACTGCTCCTCTCGCATCACCTCCATTCTCTGGTATGCGAAATGCATGTAGGTTCCACAAAATAGAG
This sequence comes from Mantis religiosa, assembly GCA_030765055.1. Classification (NCBI taxonomy): domain Eukaryota; kingdom Metazoa; phylum Arthropoda; class Insecta; order Mantodea; family Mantidae; genus Mantis; species Mantis religiosa. The sequence continues at coordinate 97,531,363 of CM060958.1, forward strand.
CATGACTACCAACCTACCAATAGGAGAATGCTGCCGCCTAACGACATTATACATAAAAACACGCCCTTTTCAAATATTTATGTTACAGATAGGAAACTATTACGGAAGATACAGGAAAAAAATCAGTCTCAGTCTTTGTTGATCAGCCCTCGTATCAATAAAAAGCAACCAGACACTTATTCCTGCAGAAAGACTTTGGTAATGAAGATGGAAGTGGAAACTTGGTTCGCAATATCGTTACTGCTAACAAACCTAGGATTTGTTAACGTGATTCAGAAAAGTCAATTATTTCAACGAAAATTTCGAAAAGAATCTAAGCATACAGAAATTCAGTGCTGCCAACAATATAGTTGCTAGGGTTTTGCTAAGGCATATTGGTACTACATAATTGGAAAATAGGACTTTCGTGTTTGTAGACGCATAAGCAATTTAAAATTAATGTCACTTCTGAGAGTATTAACAGAAAACATAAGATACACGTTTTATTCTTCATGATAATACAGTATGTCCCACCTAACTCTGCGACCTCAAATATCTTCGAAATTAAACAAATATGAGAATTCCAGTTCGCCAGGTGTTTACATATGTCAGGGGCTCACACAATGAAAAGGTATGCACAATCCATAAAGATAAACAAATAACACTTCCAACACCAAGTTGCATTTTTTTAAAATGGAACATGTATGCTTATTCTAGCAAAATGAAACCTAGAGCTACAATTAGTGATAACGCACTAGGTTTCATGTTTCTAAACCTCATCATATGTTCTGAAATATGCATAATTTCTGTAACAAACTCTACCCCTCCTTATGGAGGATGAGGGATTGCAAACGCGTCTATTAATGTGATTCCAGCATGACGAATGTCCCGCACATTATGCACACGTTTCCAGAGACTTTATTTTTTTCAGTTATACGCCGCCTTTAACCAACTACAATGATCATATTGGCGGTCATTCTCCTTTGGAACATATCGAAGGTGTTAACTCGTATTCGTTGGGTTTTAATCATTAGCATCCACAAATTCGCACTCTCATTCATACTTCCAGACTCTGAGGAAGATGTGAGTTAACTTTATTGGAGAAAAATGTCCAACCCCACCGCCGGAAATTGAACCCGGGACCCCTAGCACGGCAGGCAGGTTCTCCAGAGACGTTGTGGATGCGAAGTTTTGAAATAGGTGGGTAAGATGTGGAGGTCCTGTGCGACGGGCAGCTCGGTCACCACATTTGACGCCATTTAGACTTCTTTCTCTGAGGCACAGTGAAAGAGTGTAACAAGAATACCAAGGCAGTAGAGGATATGCAACATCGTGTTACTGCGGCAATATCTGTAGAAACACCGCAACACTCTCTTGTTACCAGATTCCAAAAGTGTGTTTATGGAAACGGAGGTCACTTCGAAAATCCGTTCAAGTGACACGGTTTCATCAGACAAGACGCTACTGATGATTTGTGAGTGTATTTTCTATGCCGGATGTAATGCACATCAATGAAGTTTCTGAGGCATATATTCCAATAGTAAATGTGTTTAGAAAAGCGGAAGCAATTGTGTTATCATTTGGGCTCGGAAGTTGTTGACCTAAAACTTCTCTAAAAATGAACTACATAATGTCCTTAAAGTATAAAAGAATGCACATAAAATGTAAAGAAAAGTGACCTAACAAAAGTTAACAATTTGTGTCATAATAATAAATTAATAACTGTCACAGACAAATAATGAATATATGATTCGAATTACCACATTTTTATTTGAACTATCTTAGTAAATAATGCAATGATTGCTACCAAATAGTAAATAAATTCATAATTCATCACATCATTTTCAATTTTATAAAATAAGAACAAATAAGTTACTGTACCCATCAGTAAAAGCATACCTTACTTAGCGTTAGTCATCTTCAAGTTATCAAAAGTAAATGAACGGCAGTTGTCAGCTAAAACTGCTTTATGCTTTGAGAAACTTCTCTCTTGACGAACTTTTAATCACAGATTATTTAAAAAACAAAAAAACCTAAAAAGCCCATGGGTAAGGGTCAGGTCTGATATGGGATTCGAACCCGGGCCTCCCGAATGTGTGCTATAGATGAAAATGCCCAATAAATTCGAAAAAAATAAAGAAAATGACCGGAAAATGTATCTAAATGTTAAAAAATGACTATTATAAAAATGTGGAAAAAAATCATTTTGATAACCAATAAAAACTACATGTATCTAATGCATTTGTTTCAGAATGCAATTAATTTCCAATAAGTATCGTCTGTGACTACTCCGAAAAAAAGATGACTTTTCATCAAAATCCGGACCCTAGTTATCATTAACTCTAGCTCTAGTTGTCATTTTGCTAGAATAAACATACATGTTCCATTTGATAAACCGCAACTTGGTGTTGGAAGTATTATTAGTTTACCTTTATGAATTGTGCATAACTTGTCATTTTGTGAACCCCTGAAATAGGTACATTCTTAGCCAGTTAGAATGTTCATATTTTGTTTCATTTAGGAGATATTTGAGGTCTCAGTTATTTGGGACACCCTGTATATTAAACGTAATATGTGAACGTTGCCATAGTTAATTTTGTGAAAACAGTAAAGCTAGTAGGAGGTGGAAAAATTTTCATGAAAACAGAAAATGTTTACTCCGAAAAAAGAATTAAAAGTCCAAGTTACAGAAATTCAAAATGCTGTTTGCTTCCGTCAAACTTTGCTAACCCTTACAGTAGCAGAATTACGTCACAATGAGGCGGTCCGGCCCGTTGTGAACCACGTCGAGCTCTCCCTTGTGCTTAACGCCTCCCAATTAAGGATCGGTAGCGTGAGGAGGTTAAGGAAAGGGAGATTGTAATCGGTTTGAGGTGACACTAGCTCCCGCATGAGAACTCTCATCTGTACTTCAGGAGTGGGTGCGTCCTGACTGGTTGTGGGTTAATGATGACACCTGGTAGACAAAACTTTATTGTTGTCCTTTGGCTCCTACGCTCGCCACCGTAAAGTCGTCGTCGGTGTGGTTGCTGAGTTAAGCGTCACTGTCAATATTGCGATGTGAAGCACGGAGGCAGTAGCAATGCGTGGTCGAATTGGATATATTTATCGTCCTCCCTATACATTACTCGTTGTGCTAACTCTCACCGGAGAGAATGTTAAATATTGCACTTGGTCTCTGTGCATGGCGTGGAATTATACTTCTTAGGCGGCGCCGAATACGCGTCCGTCTCACGCAGAATTCAGGACCGTATTGATCTTACTAGCAAAACCTACTTTCCGCCATCACTTTGAATTACCCCCACTCTAGTTATTTCTCGGAGTTTGTAAAATCACATGAGCAAATATCAATTTTCCATTGGCTTTTAAGTAACCCCACTTGAAATCAGTGTTCAGAATTTCCAGTTTCGGACCAAACATCAGAGACGCTTTCTCTAACGGTCCGCGTGTAAACATTTATGCTAAGGCATGTGCTCTGCGTGACGGTCAAAATCTTATAGCCTGTTGTCAGAAGCACGCATGGGATTTTAACAATGGGTAGGCTTCCGACTGGAAGGCGCCAAAATTTCCTTGAGGGCAAAACAGACAATAGAGTAGAGCTGTTTGTTTACAGGGGTTACAAAGGGAATTTACTGACCTTCGTAGAGTGGCCTTGTCAATGTGGTGGTCTCCGGAGTATATGCCAGCATTATGGCATATGTCTATTCTGGTATACGTCTTTTATTTGTTTTTGTAAATCTGTAATTTATTTATATTTATTCGTTTGTGTCAATGTCTTTGTTTCCGTAGGGGAGGGGATCCGTCCCATTCAGCTCCCGTGGTGCGGGCTGTGCGGACCCTTAGCACTCGTGGTACCTCTGACATTACTAGAGGAACCTCGGGCCGAACATTCAAGCCCCTCCCTGATAGGGAGTTGTTCGGATTGGGTTGGTCTTGAGGGGGCAGTGGTTCCCGATACCCGTGGGAATCGGGTACGTCTCCGGACGGCGTTGAGGGAAGCCATTAATATTCCCGGGTACTAACCTGCAGAGCTAGTAGAAGTGTGCTATATCGCCAGGCGGCCCGGCCAAGGTCATATCGGTAGCCTTCTCCTTTGGTGTTGGCGCGCGTAAGTGGCGTATCCACTTCCATCCCGTCTTGTATCCTTGGACCAGAAGGGGGGGCTTGTTAATAACCC